>OY855908.1:17219492-17819492 GCA_963693305.1 Meandrina meandrites
ATTCACCTGAAGAGGATAATCTCACACCCAGAGAGTACAAGACAGCTATAAAGGGTTATTTCAAAACGTTTAGAGTTAACGGAGTGGACGGCATGGATGAGAAGACGTTTATGAGAAGCGTCAAACCGAGGGTTATAGATCTCATAAAGAGTAAGGGATCGATCAAAGTAAAATTAATTCTCACCGTAAGGTTTACCAAAGAGAATCCCGCCACCGGTAACATAGACATTAATGTATACTCCTTCGCATCAAAAATGGAGATTGTGACAGAGTCAACTGATATCTCTGTTCTTTACGATCAGATGACGAGTCTAATATTTGAATTGATACAGAATTTTCAAAACAGGGGGTCCGGTTGGCAATTCGACCGAGTCGAACACCTCGATATCAACATTAACCCTTACAATCCTATCTCAGCCTCTTCTTACATTGAGTTACCAAGTAGTTTATACATGAAAAAGGCGATCATCAACGTGAAGAATGAGAATGATAATGAGTGTTTTAAGTGGGCAGTAACCTCAGCAGTTTTTCCCAAGGAGAAAAATGCAGAGAGACTCAGCAAACAGATGAGAGAAGATTCAGAGAAGTTTGACTGGACAGGTATTGAGTTTCCCGTCTCACTTAAACAGATAGATAAGTTTGAAAATCAGAACAATTACGCAATCAATGTATTCGGTTATGAAAGGGTAGTTTACCCTCTGAGAATAAGCAAAAAGAAAGATCAGGTGATAAACCTTCTCCTCATCGCTGACGAAGAGACCAATCACTACTGCTGGATCAAAAACATGTCAAGACTTTTATCTTCTGATGTTAGTAATCACCAACATAAGAGACATTTCTGCTACAGATGCTTAAACTCGTTTCATTCAGAGAAATCACTGGATAAGCATAAAGAGTACTGTCATAATAACGAGGCTGTCAAGATTGAGATGCCGATCAGAGTAGACGATGAAGGAAATACTTTTCCCGTCTATATCAAATTCAATCATTTTCATAAGAACATGAGAGTTCCCTTCGTTGTTTATGCTGATTTTGAATGCTTCACAGAAAAGATAGACACATGTCAACCAGAAGAGGGTAAAAGCTTCACCAATCAGTACCAAAAGCATAGGCCCTCAGGTTTCAGTTATCTCATCAAATGCTTCGATGATGACATTTTAGCACCTCACCTTAGACATTACACAGCTGAATTTCCTGATGATAACATCCCTAGGTTATTTATAGAGTCTTTGGAGTCAGATATCAAGGAGATTTATAATAAGTTTAAAAAACCAAAGAAGATGGTGATGACGCGGGAGGATAAGATCAACTATAAAAAGGCAACTCACTGTCACATCTGTGAGGAAGAGATAGATAAAGATAAAGATAAAAAGGTTCGCGACCATTGTCACCTCACCGGTAAGTTTAGAGGAGCAGCTCATAACAAATATAATTTAAAGTTTAAAATACCCAAATTCTATCCTGTCATATTTCACAATCTCTCAGGTTACGACAGTCATCTCTTTATCAAAAACCTCGGTAAATCAGAGGGAAAGATAGACTGCATACCCTGTAATGAGGAGAAGTACATCTCATTTACCAAAGAGATAATTGTTGATAAATTCATAAATGAGGAGAAAAAAGAGGTAGAGGTAAAGCGTAAAATAAGATTCATCGACTCTTTTAAATTCATGGCGACTAGCCTCGATAACTTGGTAAATAATTTGCCGAAAGAGTCTTTTAAAAATCTTAAAGAATTTTATGAAGGTGATGAGTTAAACCTTTTATTAAGAAAGGGTGTATTTCCCTACGATTGGTTTGACTCTTTCAATAAACTCTCTTCAACATCACTTCCTCCCAAAGAGGCATTTCACTCAGTATTAAATGACAGCGAAATAACAGAAGAGGATTATCAACACGCACAGAATGTCTGGAAAATATTTGACATGAAGACCATGAGATATTACCATGACCTCTATCTAAAGAGTGATGTTCTTCTTCTCTCTGACGTCTTTGAAAACTTCAGGGATGTTTGCCTTGATAATTACCGTCTAGACCCGATATTCTATTACACAGCACCAGGTCTTGCATGGGATGCGTGTTTAAAAATCACCAAGGTCGAACTGGAGTTATTGTATGATTATGAGATGTTAATGATGGTAGAGAAAGGAATTAGAGGAGGAGTCTCTATGATATCTACAAGATATGGAAAGGCAAACAACCCTTACATGAAAGATTACGATCCTGATAAACCGACAAAGTACATCTCTTATCTAGATGCAAACAATCTCTACGGTTGGGCAATGTGTAAACCTCTGCCGACTAAAGATTTTGAATGGATAAAAAAAGAAGAGTTGAAAGATTGGAAGAGTATGCCCTGCATACTTGAGGTTAGTCTCACCTATCCCGAGAAACTCCATGACCTACATAACGATTATCCGTTAGCACCAGAGAGACTCATCGTGAATAAGGTTGAGAAATTAATTCCCAATCTTAACGATAAGAAAAAGTATGTTATTCATCACGAAACTCTCAAACTCTATCTATCTCTCGGTCTTAAACTAACCAAGATTCACAGAGGGATAACATTCAAAGAGTCAGCGTGGCTAAAGCCGTATATAGATCTTAACACGAATCTCAGGGCGAAGGCACAGAACGATTTTGAGAAAGACTTTTTCAAGTTGATGAATAACTCCGTATTCGGAAAGACTATGGAGAACATCAGAAACAGAGTCGATATAAGATTGGTCACTCGAGTATCTCAGGCGAAGAAGTTGACGTGTAGACCGAATTATCAACATCACACAATCTTCTCAAAGAATCTTGCGGCCGTTCATATGAAGAAGGTCAGTCTAAAATTCGATAAACCCGTATACCTAGGTATGTCAATCCTCGACCTGAGTAAGACCTTGATGTATGATTTTCATTATAATTACATCAAACCCAAGTACGGAGAGAATGCTAAATGACTCTTCACTGACACGGATAGCCTCGCCTACGAGATACAGACAGAAGACTTTTATAGAGACATCTCTTCCGATGTGGAATTAAGATTCGACACGAGTAATTACCCGAAGGATCACCCAAGCGGCATACTCACCGGTGTTAACAAGAAGGTCATCGGTATGTTTAAAGACGAAGCCTCAGGAAAGCAGATCGCTGAGTTTGTCGGATTGAGAGCTAAACTCTACTCATACAGAGTCAGCGACGCTTGCGAGGGAACGAGCAGAGTAGAGGAGTCGTACGAGGAGAAGAAGTGTAAGGGAGTGAAGAAGGCGGTGATAAAGAAGACCATCACCTTTAACGATTACAAAGACTGCCTCTTCGATAATAAACCCGCTATGAGAAAGATGAATGTGATCAGAAGTCATCTTCACACAATCTTTACCGAGACGGTTAACAAGATCGCTCTCTCTCCATTCGATGATAAGAGATTAATACGGGAGGATAACATTCACACCTTCGCTTACGGTTATAAAGGAGGCAATTCGGTATCAGGCGGTACGACCTGAAGCTCTTCCCTGACAAAAGATCTCTTCGGTCCGTCGAGAAGATAATATAAAACAGGCTGTTCTGCAGAGATCACCACACGATTTATATTATAAATCTCGATACTCCAGATAGGATCGGTCGCTCTTCTTCTCTCTCCTCCCTCATCCTCTCCGGGAGAGAGAAGATACCTTACCTGAACACCTGAGGGTAATCTCTTCTCTTTTAATCCGACAGGTCTTTTGTAATTTACTTCTCGAATATCTACCTCTTTTAAACCGAGGGCTTTATCAGGTTCTTTACCTGTGTTTCTGATCACCTGAGAGTTCAACGCTTTCATGACCGCTGGCAATCTCTTCACCCAGACTCTTGATCTCCCTTCACTAACCATCTCCTGCGCATATTGATGACTAAATAATCTCTCTCCCAAAGTCCTGTTCGCTCTCTCAACGAATGCCTGAGCTCGATGATTACCCGCTTCACTTCTCTGTATCTTTACGTTGTGACTGCTCATCAACTTTGTAACATAACCCATAAACTCTTTACCGGGATCTACGATCAGTGTCTTTGGCCACTTAAGCTTTCGAGAGTAGATCCTCTCAAAGGCCTTCGCTACCTCTTGGCTCTCTTTCGATGTTAACGCTTCCGCATCTTTATATCTCGAGGCAACATCGATCACAACCAACGCGTAACGATAAGTCTTTCTTCCGACCCTATCGTGAGGAAGAAATAGAAGATCCGCTTGGTGAATCTCATTCGGTCTACTCACACTCCAATGAGGTCTCGGTAAATACTTCGGCGGTGGTAAATAGATCTGCCAAAGTGCCTGTCTCTCTAACCAATCTCTCGCCTCAGACTCACTGACATTTGCTGCGGAAGCCAACTTCGATACCGCGGAGTATCCTTTCCAATAACCCTCCGGACTGTAGTAAATCTTTGAAAATTTACTCATTTAAAAATAATCTTTCTCTCTTTTAAAATGTCGCACGCTATAGCAGAGATTATCAATCCGAACCGAGTACCGAGAGAACCGTTCGGCCTGAAGGCGGAGTCATCTCTTAACAGGATCACATTTAATCCCTCATCAGCGAATCCCGGTGAGACGATCAGTATTTACATTCCCAAACTGTCAGAAAACGTGGTTATCGTTCCGGGAAGCGTTAAACTTCTCTTTGACATGAAAGTCGGTGGTCATGCAAACAACACCCTCGTGAATAACGTCAGTCGAAACCTTGTTGAACAGCTCAAGGTCTCTTTCGGTGGAGAGACACTTCAGAGTACAGAGAGATACGATCTCTTTCAGACCTACCATGATCTCTTTCTCGAGGATAGAGATGACAGATTAAAACAGGGAATCTCATCCGAGAATATGAGAAAACTTCGTACACCTGCAGGGGATAAGAGCACAACTGACGCAAAAGAGGTAGCCCTCGCCACAGTTCACAACACCAAATACGTTATACCTCTTGACCATCCCGTTCTCAGTGATCACGGCGCTCTCTATCCGAAGGCTCTTCCTCATCCTCTGTTGTTTGAGATCACTCTACCGAAGGTCGATCAGATAGTGAATCATGATAACAAAGAGAAGGAGAAAAAACCGCCGACATATAATATTCACAACCTTGAGTTGGAGTATCGTTGCATCACGAGTGAAGACTTGTCTAGTGAGGCCGCCTCTTCCTATAAGGTAGGCAAAGGATTCTACTACGAGAACGTAATCCTTCACAAAACTTTTCCCATCTCAAAACCTAACGACAGCATAATTAACGAGCACGTCAATCTTCCGAGAAAGTCGATGACAGGCATACTCTGTCTGTTTGAAGAGGATTATAAAGAGGGAGAACGAGACTCCGAGAAGTTTGTAAATCCTGACATTAAATCGATCAACATCAACATCGACGGCATGCCCAACCGACTCTTCTCAAAGGGGATGATTCCGTCTGACTTTTGGGAGTCGATCAAGAGACGAATGGGCGGTTCTGGTAAGGTGAAGGAAGAAGATTTCTACACAGACAAGTTCGCTCTCTGGATCGATTTGAGAACCTTTCCTGACAACGGTATTCACGGAGGAGGTCTTCACATAAACACAACACGAGACGGAGTGAAACTTGAGATCAAGAGGAAGGTCGGTGGAACAGGAAACATAAAATGCCATATGTTCGTGGTTGCTGACGCATTTATGGAGATCATGAACACAGAGTTGAAGTCGATCCTATACTGATAAAGTTTTTTTTTACCAAACAAGATTTTATACAGACTCAAAAATATATCTGTATAAAAGACAATACTTTATCAATAAATGAATGAGTTACGAGATAAGATTCCCTTTAACATGATCATAACCGGGCCGACCAACTGCGGAAAGACAGAGTACCTTATCGAACAGCTCCGAGGACCCTTCCAAAAGGTCTTTGAGTACATTGTTCTGATCTGTCCGACCTATGCGAAGAACAGGACCTACCGAGGGTTTGCCCAAGGTGATAAACGCTTTTTTGTCTTATCACCTGATTCGAGTAACAGTGAAGAGATTAACGACCTTCTGACAACCGTGTCAGAACTCTTCTCGGGAACAAACACCCTTTTCATTCTCGATGACTGCGCCGTCTCTAAAGACCTGAAGAATCGATCCAATAAATTTATCGACCTCGCTTTCTCGGGGAGACATGACGGATTGAGTGTATGGGTGGTAACGCAGCAGTTGACCTCGATAGCGAAACCCTTCCGAGAGAACGTCGCCTGCGTGGTCGCTTTTCACAATCCCTCTCAGGTAGGAATGAAGACCCTGTTCGATGATTACGGAGGAGATCTCGACACGGAGACAAAGAGAGTACTCTGCAGAGTGTTAAAAACAGAGAGATACGCTCGACTCTGTCTCTGCCTCAGATATCCGTTTGAGTGTTATCTCGAAATACCGGTTTAAAAGAAGACTTAGTAATTTAAATGTTTCACAAATCATATTCATGATGGCGAACGTTGAAGATTATATCGATGATATACCGGAGGATAAGGATAAGACCCCCGATGACGATGAAGATCTCGAGACTCAGAGAGAATCACTCGCGATACTCGCATCTCTCGGATCGACAGAGGAGTTTCTCGGTAAAGCGATGAGTCTGGGAGATATTAAAAAACTCTCTCCCAAACAGGTGAAAAAATACTTCAATCGATACAAGACGGTCATGGGAAAGAAAGTGACGGGAGGTCTGGTGGAGTCAGCCATCTCTGCGGCCTCAGTTCTTATCTCTTACGTTATTCCCGTGGATGATGTGGAGGCTCTCAATGAAGATTTGAAGAACGATGATCTTGTTAAACGTGAACTGTCGAACTTTGCAGGTCTCTTGGTACTGAAGGGAGGAAGATTGGTAGCGTTAGCTAGCGGACTCTTCAAGGTCGCTAAGCACGTGAAGTTAAGACCGAGTGAGGAGAATTCTAACAAAAATCAAGAGAATCTTAATAGACTGTTAAGCTTAACTGAGTAAGACTGTTAAAAAACAACTTTAAAGACTTCTTATGACTTATTAAAATGTCTCAAGAGAAGGTTCGTTACGTTGATCACAGAGTGAACATCTCTGAAGAAGAGAGAGAGAAGTTGTGTTCAGCAATCGATAACAATGAAGCCGTCTCCATAAGATTTAAACATGAGGATCTCTGGGGAGGTAATGATCTCATCGCTTTCACTATGCAACAGTTTAAAAGAATAGCAAGCGCTTTTGACAAAGGAAGGGGGGTGATAATAAATATGAGTGAGGATCAGGTACAGAAACACGAAATCGTTGATGCGAATGATTATTTCTATTCACCGTTTTAAAAAAAACATCAAGCTTAAATCAACTGAAACGGTTGATTTAAGCTTAAGAGTGGAAAAATGATTTAAAGAATTCGCATCACTTATTAAATAAAATGTCTCAAGAAAAGGTACTCGCTAACGCTCCCAGCATTGTGCGTTACGTTGAACACAGAGTAAAAATTTCTGAAGAACAGAGAGAAAAGTTGCTTTCAGCCATTTGTGATAGGGAAGCTGTATCAATAAGATTCCGACATGAGGATCTTTCTGTAGGTAATGATCTCATCGCTTTCACTGAACAACAGTTTAAAATAATCACAATCGCTTTCGACAAAGGAAGGGAAGTGATAATAAATATGAGTAAGGATCAGGTGCAGAAACACACTGCTGCTATGGACATTGTTTACTATGAAGATGATTATTTCTTTTTACCGTTACCGTAAACTTGACTCTTAAGCCAACCTATATCAACTGAGACGGTTGATTTAAAGACAACAGAGTACATTACTAAAATGACAGAAGATGTTGAACAGATCACTAAGACCCCCATTGAGAGTAACGTTAAAACAAAAGAGAAAGATCCCAAGAAGGTCGCCGCAGGAAAGTAACTCGCTGAGTATAACCGAAGGGCTAAGGAGGCGTTGAAAGAGAAGATGAAACGTGATGCTGAGAAGGAGGAGGAGAGAGAGAGACGGGTGAATCTGCTGAAGCAGAGCAAGGCTCTCGAATGGGGGGGGGGGGGGGGGGGGGGTGGATTCCTGAGATCTCTTTCACAACAGCGATCTCTCTTGTCGGAATCGGTTTAACCGTGATCAATATGTTTATGAGTTATAAAAAAGATACAGAGGTTGAAAATTCCCCGAGATTACAGGAATCACCCATTCGAGAGCACAACTCTATGATAGAAAGACCTCAACAATCAAAGATTCCTGTACCCAAGATGGGTATGCACTGAACGAAGTTCAGTTCCGTAAACTTAAGATTTAAAGATCTTCTCTCTCAAGATAAATGTCGAAAGAGAAGATCTTCAAGATGATTTATGACGCCTCTGTTCTGATCGGAATCTCCTCAGGTTTCGGATACTTTATCAGTATGAATGATCCATCAGACAGCGTGATCGATTACCTTAAATGGGTAGGAATCCTGTCAGGAAGTATTTACTTGAAAGATTATTTGCAGAGAGAGGAGATTTTGAAGAGGATCGATTCCCTTAACTCGAAGAGAGAACCGCAGGTTAAGGCAAAGAATCTCGATCTTAAATTGAAGAGAATTATAAACCTCGCCAATCCCGTAGGTGACAGAGACGCTGTTAACAAGAGTTACGTAGATACCAAAGTGAGTAATAAGGGAGATCTCAACATGGGAGGGAATTCAATACATAATGTAAAGACCCCTGAAACTAAAGATGTCGATTACGCAGCGAATGTAAATTATGTTAATAATACCGTCGATGAGAGAGAATCGATCACTCTGCGAAAGATTAGTGATATAAAAACATACATCGATGAATCCGTTCCCAAAAAAGTCTTTTACAAAGGTTATCTCAAACATAACAATGATAGCTTCATCAGATTCTTTGCAAACGGAACAGAGGATCATACTCGGTACACAAGACAGAGTGATCCCTCCGATTTTATCGTGAATGAGGATGACGAAGAGAAAATAATAATCAAGAATCCGGGAGTCTACACGATATCTCTGATCGATGGATTGAAGACCCTCGATCAGAGAGACGATAACGGAACCGTTCAGTTCATACTGAATCCCGCACCCTTCCTGAGTCTTAGCGATAATATCAACATCACGGTACCCAACACAGGCAAAGGTTGGAAAACGTATAATTTTATCTCTGTTTTGGATATTTACAAAGACGCAAAACTGTCTATACAGACCTCAGATGCCAGAACCATCTTTGACGGTTTGGGTAACGGGTATAAAAAGTTCGGCATGATACTTATAAATAAGATCGATTAAAGATTTACTCCCCTATTTAAAATGTGGGGTAATGTTTTAATAATAACCATCATTGCCTTCGGTATTTATCTAACGTTTCGTTCACCGAAAGAACACTGCGTCTGTGGATTTACGATACCCGAAGGTGGAGGAGTGTGTAAATGGTGTGGAGAGTATAATCACCGAATGATCATAAGGAGAGAAGATGAGTTGAAGAGAATTGAAGAGGAAAAAAAGAAGGGGAATGATTACGACACATTCTTGTGAGAACTGTTTAAAGATAATCACCGAAGAGTAAAAATGTCAGAGAATAGACTCGTTAAGACCGTCACTGATGCATCCGTTCTGATCGGCCTCTCGGCGGGAGTCGGATACATTGCGAAGAAGGCTATGAAAGAATCGTTCATAAACGATCCCTCATCCAGCATTGTTAACTACGGTAAATGGGTCGCTGTTTTGTCAGGAAGTATGTACTTGAAAGATTATTTGGAGAAACAGAAAATTCTTCCCTCTTAATAAAGGTTTCACCAATAATATTCATAGATAAAGGTTTATCTATTTATTATTAATAAATGGCGACCATTGCGTTAATGATCGGTGGAGCCGTGTTGAATGCTACCGCCTTTGTCGGAGGATCTTATTTGGCAAAGTATCTGAGCGGATCGAATACGGACACGGAGAGAATTAGACACGATAAGGCCTTGGAGAAGTACCAAAGAGACTACGCAGCTTACCAAGAGAAGAGACAGAGACTGTTAGATTGGTATAATCAGCAAGAGAGAGAAGAGCATCAGGCTAATTTAAATCTCTCGAACACTGATGAGGCTTTTAAACTGTACTCTCAGACACATCCGGATTACTCTCTTCAAGAACCCCGATTATCTGATTACTACAGACCGAGTGATGACCAGAGAGTGGGTGAGATGGTCTACGTCGGAGGAGGGATGTTGGCGTTGGGTTATTTGGCAAGTAGATTTTTGTAAAGTATAAATAATAAGTTTAAAGATTCTTTACAATCCTGTAAAGAATCATGGAAGTTGACCCGACAGAGACTGACAATCCTTTTGAACCGGTCGACCCCGGTGATGACGATGAGGGAGAGATGATACCGATGACCTCGACATCTAGAAGAGGTTACGACAATCCCAACTACCGAGAAGAGACCTCTTTTATTGATAATTGGGATGATAACACTCCTCTGATACGAAGAGAAGAGAGAAGAGATGACGCTTGGGAAAGAATTCGAGAGAAGTATCCGAAAGTTAATCCTGCCAACTCCTCTTTCACATCTGATATTGATGAGTATGATCGAGTGGTCGTGAGAATGAAAAGAAAGGGAGGTAAGAGTTACCCTCTTTTTAAACCGGATGGTGAACTTAATGATAAATTACCGAAAACGATAAAAGAGAGTTTAGGACCCTCTGCGGAGAAAGTTATCGAGACCAACGAGAATGAGATAACGAGGCGAAGAGAGAAAGTCAAAGATCTCGAGTCCTCTCGTAAAGATGCAAGAGAAGACCAGAGAGAGAACATCGATCGTAACATTGATCAGCAGAGAGAAGAGATAGAGAATCTGGAGAGGGAGAACGAAGTGATAGAGGAACGCTTATCTCTTAAGGACAGAGTGAAGGCTATCTTTAAAAAGTACGGTTTCACCGCCTTCGCTGTTCTATCAACGGTGGGCGCAGTGATCGGTGTGATCGTATCTAATCTGAAGAGCGGTCTGTCGAAACTCGGAAAGGGTGTCGGTAACGGTTTTAAAGCTATCGGTAAGAAGTTGGGAGAGATACTTCCCGGAATGATCGGAGCAATAGCAAGTTTCGTCTTTAAAACAGCGGGTGAGGCGATCGGTTTTCTCGCAAAGAATGCGTGGTTGTTGATAGTCGCCGTCGTTGTCTACTTTGTTGAGCAGGTTAAAAATAAGAATAAGAGAAAGTAAATGGAGAGTTATAGAGAGATATACCCTCAGTTGCCGACCGATAACGGTGATAACTTTAGATTAAAACAGTGTGCATATTGGTTATCCCTTCTCGAGAAGGATCTGCAGGATTGCGAAAAAATATACAAAAAGTATAAGCGTGCAAGGAGCACACTTCTCAATCTGTCCACAGGCAGCGGAACTCTCTCTGTCGCTCTCTGCGGAGGAGGATTGGGTACAGGACTTACCGGAGTCGGGCTTCCCGTATCGGTCGCATTGGGAGCTGTCGGAGGTGTCTGTGCCTTGACGAGCGTTGCGACAGCGAGTCTTGCAAAAGCTGTATCTGGGAAGGTGAGTAAGCATGAAAAGACCGTCTCTGTCTGTCAAGCGAAGATAAACACGATAAAGGACGTCGTCTCCAATGCGTTGACGGATAATAAAATAAGCCATGAAGAGTTTGTCCTCATAAAATCTGAGTATGAGAAGTATTATGAGATGAAGAGATCTATAAGAGAAAAAAACATAAAGCAGCCGCTTCCGCAGGTGGATGTAAAAAAGATGGAGGAAGATATTCGTGCAGAGATATTAAAAAAACTCGCCCAGTCAGAGTGAGCTGTAACTGTCTGATAGTCCTGTCGAGAGATGAGTCATTCAGAGATCCTCCCTATAATCCTTACTTTGTTTAAAAAGATATGATTGATAAATAGATATGAGTAATGATGATAAACCTTTATGGAACAGATTTCTCGAACGGTATCCCCATGCCTACCTGTCTAAATTCCGACGAGTATTTGAAAAATACGATAGAGAGAATAAAGAAGAGCATGTCAAATTTGTCGGAAGGGACGGTTCAGAGTATGAAGTCTTCGATAAGAAAAGATTGCAGTATACTATGTACTTTCCCGACGAGATGAAAAAAGCGTTGGGTCTTCCCGTGGATTTTCCGTTGGAGTTGACACTTAATCCTCATCCCTCTTTACCGATTCCCGCGATCGATTTCGGTGAGAGTCGACCGCTGAAGAGCCTTAACTTGAGAGAGAAGTTGAAGAGACTCGATATATTCGCTACTCCCACAGACTCTTTCTCCGTACCTGTCAGAGATATATTTACAAATACGACGATTAAACACACCTCTTCAAAAGAGTCTCATGAATGGTTAGCAGGACCGAATATGCGGTATTGGCCGCAGCAGCTTAACTTCGCTGTCTGGTGTGCGACGACAGGTTGCGGGGTAAGCCTGCGTCTCTTATTAGAGGAGAAGATTGGAGGAATCGACGTGACTGACAGTGAACTCAAACTTCCTCCGCAGATACGAGCTATTCTCTGGTTTCACGTCTACTTCACAATCAGACGAATCCTGTTTCAGATGGGGGGAATACAGAGTTCGATCGCTTTACCCGGTGATCCACCCTTTAATGAAAAGGATAACAGATACGACATTCCTTCTTAACAGGTTGCGGGGTAAGCCTGCGTCTCTTATTAGAGGAGAAGATTGGAGGAATCGACGTGACTGACAGTGAACTCAAACTTCCTCCGCAGATACGAGCTATTCTCTGGTTTCACGTCTACTTCACAATCAGACGAATCCTGTTTCAGATGGGGGGAATACAGAGTTCGATCGCTTTACCCGGTGATCCACCCTTTAATGAAAAGGATAACAGATACGACATTCCTTCTTATAAGAGAATCTGTAAAGAGTTTAATGTGTCGACCGATAGTGACTTTCGCTGCCATAAAGGAGAGAATCACGGATTGGGATCTGTTTACATTTGGGTCTCTTACGTAGGACCGTCAAAGGCAGGTCATAAATCTTCCTATCAAGGATTTTTTAAATTCAGCGAAGAGGGAGGAGAGGGATCGAAAGGTAATCTTCTGCAGTACATATTGAATGATATAGATAATGGTTATGAGTACTTTCTCACGAGGGTATCTAACGGATTGACTAACGCCGGTCAGGCTCGACTCAATCAATCGATCGAAGCGCTTGTTTACTGCGTATTGGGTGCGCAGGTGAACGTAAGAAGCAGCATTCTCGGAGAGACGGGAAGTGCGCAGGAGGTTCGACAAGAGTTTCTCGTGTTATTGGAGGATGCGATTAAACAACCGGACATAAGTAAGAGTGTACAGAGATTTCAACTGGCTGTGCAGGAGGCGAAAGTTAAGCTTGATCTAGCCGTCTCTCCTGGTACGTGGTTGATGCCGTCGAGAATGGTGATCAATACGGAGAGTACAATAGGTTATAACAATAGACTGAAACGTGTTGAACCGACCATGAAATTGGGAGTGAATACGGATGTTAATTCTAAGACTGTGCCGGTCGGAATAAAACATAACCTCGGAAAGAGTAAGGTTTTATTACCTCACACTTCGGTTGTGAAGAAAAGGGTTGACGTTAAGAAGGCTGCGGTGGAGAGACCTAAGATTGATGAGGTGAAGAATGAGACTCCGTCGACTAAAACTCATCAGGATAAACCGGAGACATCGAAACATGAGATTAATCTTGCGGTGATTACGATTGTCGTCGGCGGATTAGCTTGGTTTATGTTTCGATAAATGAGATGAGAATTTTCATAACTTGACCAAGTTATGAAAAGGTTAAGGTAAAGTTATGCCTTACACTCTTTAGGTAATGACATCTGTAAATATCTTTGTATTTCGATCGCTTTACACTCTTTGCAATGATACTTTTGTTTTTTATGTTCACAGATCTGTGATCCAGGGCAATCTTTGCAGTACGATTTATTCTTTCCATGTTCACAGATTCCTGATCCTTTGCATTCTTTACATCTATATTTATCTCGATCATGCTCACATATACCCCAAGGTCTGCAATCCCTGCAACTAACTTTACGTCTACCGTGAGGACAGAATTTAAACCCTCCACACTCTTCACAAGAGGTTTTATCTATTCCGTGAAGACATTTACCTTTTCCTGTACATTCTTTACAACGACTTTTTACTCGGTCATGAGGGCAGATCTGTGATCCTCCACAATCTTTACAACGACTTTTCTGTTTTCCATGAGGGCAGATTCCTTTTCCTTTACAGTCTTTACAACTATATCTCACTCGATTATGTTCACAGATGCCGCTACCTTTACAGTCTTTACATCGATATCTCTCTCGATTATGTTCACAGATGCCGCTACCTTTACAATCCTTACAGTGACATTCACGTTTGCCATGAGGACATAATCGTTGTCCTCCACAATCTTTGCAGTAAGATTTATTTTTTCCGTGAATGCATATTCCTTTTCCTTTACAGTCTTTACATCGATATCTCTCTCGATTATGTTCACAGATACCATCACCTTTACAATCCTTACAAGTATATCTCACTCTATCATGTGTGCATATCTCTGATCCTCCACAATCTTTACAACGACTTTTTCGTTTTCCATGAGAGCATTTTTTTCTTTCTTTTTTCTCTATGTCATCTCCAAGGTCAAACACATCATTCGCCGAGTAAAAAATCTCACTCTCCTCCTCTAACGCCTCGATCAGCTCCGCTTTACGCATTTTATAATAACCTTTGATGCCTCGATCTTTAGCAAGTGTCTTCAACTCTTTGACTGTCTGTTTCTCCATTATTAATACTAACAAATCATTTCTTTAAACCTAAATTTCACTTTCACAAAATACATAGAATTTATCGAGGATTTTATCACGAGATGAAGCGAGTATGTTTTGTCGAGGAATTAAGGGAGAATTTGATTTTTTCTCGGGTAAAATCAAATGAAATGAGCCAATGTCGGCACTTATACCCTATTTCGGAACAGATAATGTCCGCGGACAAATATCCGTGCATATTTTCGCGCCAAATGGAGACTATTGTTTATTTAGTATCACCCAACTAGTGGACTAATGCAAATCCTGCATTTTGATTGGCTACGCTACTAGATGACTATTAGCAATAGTCATCGAGTAGCGAAATTCGTGATGCTTTCTTTCGTTTTATTCGCAAATAAATTTTTCTTCAACTTGCATTTGCTAACTATATTATTGCTTTTTCTGTCCGACTAGTTGGGTGATACTAAAACAATTAGACCCTTCGCCCTCAAGGGCCACGGGTCAATAGACCATTCGGCTTCGCCTCATGGGCTATTGACCCGTAGCCCTTTCGGGCTACGGGTCTAATTGATAAATATTCCTGAAAAACATTTACAGAGTGTATCGGTTTAGGTCACGAGTTAAGCTCCAAAATAAGTAGATAATTGGTGACCAGAGTCCATCAGGCGCGTAATTTTTCTTAGAACTGAATACAGTTCTCGCTAGAGATGATGAGTCGTCACAGCATCATCCAGGTAGGACCCAGGCAGAGTCACCCACTGACAGGCCACGTTTTAGTCTAATACATGTACCTTGTGAAATATTGTCGAAATATCAGCGTCGTAGTTAGGACTTTCCAAGAGTGGGTTGGGGGGTCACACTGTGTCACACCCAGGGTACTGACATGGTCCACTGCAGATGCTAGCTCCTGAAAATGAAGTATGTAACTACCTAGCACTATAAAAGATAAATGACATTCTCGTATTCGCGCTTTTTCGCTATCTGAATTAAAAGGTTTGTATGTTGTTTACTTAAAAGGGGGAGGGGGGAGGGTGGGTCACGAGCACCCCAGGACACCCCCCCTCCCACTTGGCTATGCCCCTGAGTATTATCGAAAAGAGTAAATATACATGCAGCAAACTTACTAAAGCTTTTAGTATTTTGGATTCCTAGCGCTCAGTTCAGAAGTTCAGACCAATTGTTAACTAAAAATAAAGCGGAATTACACGATATTAGGGTTGTAATAATAATTCTATGGCAGTTGCCTTAACAATTAGACCTGCCACTTGTGATAACGCTATTTGTAAGTTTTTGAAAAAGAAGCCAATGAATTTTTATTCTTTTATAGGCTCTTTTTACCTCCTTACAGGTTAAATTGTACTATGAGATTAGACTGCACCAGACAATGGACTATAAATAAAAGCAATAATTTGTGACTTGATTAATACTAAGAAGATTGACAAATATTTACAAAGCGTGAACTCAGTTAAGGTAACAGAAGCATTTCTTCCAACAATTTTTTTTTTGGTTCCTATCCGTGATCGTTGTTTCCCTACACCCTCCCGGTGCGAAGGGCATTGCTCTGTCACACAACTCCCGTAATCACCGTCAAACAGAAAGAACTGAGAGTAACCTCGCAAGTTAGAAGGATAAGAATAAACCCTGCCTTAGCCTTACAGGCACTCTGGAAGCTTAATTGGAAGTTTAGCTGTGAAACTTTGCGCCATTATGAAAGGTGTAAATCTTTTGAAATGTACATAATATCAAAATTGAAAGCAAAGGATTCAATGAGGTATAATTGTAATGAATTTTGCTGTTCACGCCACTCTCGCCAGTTCTTGGATAATAAGCTCGGGAAACATGTACGGATCAGCTGGAGACATAAAGTCAATTGCAAAAGAAAAAGACCGAAGAAGGCATTGAGGTAAGTGATTTCACATCAGAAATCATTTAAATAAGTTCAGCCATCACAACAACAACAATGCAATGTTTTATAATTATGCAAATATCTCATATTTCAGCCGAAATTCGTTCAACTTCGAAGACTTCGTGTGATCTTCAAACTAAATTACCCAAGCCAGTTTTTACATATGTTCTAGTACAATGTTTAAATACCTTATTCTTGGTTTTCACGTGACGTCATCAAAATTCTAAAATCCAGAATCGCAAGAGCCCTGAGTTTTTATCGTTCACTGGCTATTAAACATCCTTAATATATATCTTGTTGAAGGTTTTTAGCTCGATAGCAGCCGCCGTCTTTAAGATAGACCATTTTGAATTTTGGAATTTCACGCCACACGACATCGAGATGGCCGCCAGAAGGCTCTCACGGATGCTTCAAAATAATGCCTTATCCTACGATTTTTGACAATCCGAACAGTTGAGGTTTTGTGAGAAGTGTTTATGTGAATGCTTACTTGTTCATGAGAGTGACATAACTGCCTTTTATAGTAGAAGTGAATTCCAGATGTTTTCATTGATTTCCGGCCGCCATGTTGGTGCCCAACTGCATGGGCACCAACATGGCGTTTCCATACAGAGCTCTGTAAATTTGTGTGGAACATTTTGACGGATAACTCGAGTACGGAATACCGTACAAACCCGAGACTTGGACAAAAAGAATATCTGGTGATTTTCTACAACCTATAATATTCTTGAGTTTTTTCACTCAATAGTTTTGGATTTACTTTTATGTGGCGTGACAGTGAAAACCAGCAATAGGTTAAGTTTGAGGAAAAACCAAGGTGTAGCACATGCTTAAAATTGTAATCGCGTCTTTCATGTTAAATCAATCTTAAGTCGCTTGAAAAATAAGCTGTTCTAAAATATTATTGTTTACCTTCCAGATTATCGCTAAGATGAAAATCTACCACTAAACTAGGAGTAAAAGTCTTCAAAAATTAATACACCGGAAAAGATTTTCCCCAAATTCCATACCTTTTGCATGCAAGCAAAGTTTTGCAAGCAGCCGATTTTGTCTCAAATTTTGGGTGTTTTGAAGTCGCCGACAGCAGAAATAGTTTTTCTTGATTTTCGACAAATTGAAGCGGTCTTTGGAAAACAAACTACACCACGTTTGTTCATTTGGTAATGCCTATCTATAGACAAAATATGAGCGAAATCAAAATTTTGACCCTGGCCGGGGATTAACTGAATTTTGTGGGCATTTGCTCTTAAACTCGTAGAACCGCTCTCGCACGCTTCAAATCGTCAAAAAAGTGCATACAAACAAACTTAAGCATTGCGAAAATGTTTCTAATTCATTTTATTGCAAATGGACAGCAGTAAAAGCCGATTTTAGGAATACAATATAGCGATTAGCGAGATAATTTGAATATTTATGTGGGGCGTGCTGTGACCTCACAAACATACATAGGGTGGTAAACCTGTGATAAAACGCTCAAAGCGCAGAGCAATGGAAGAACGTTTTTTTGTGAATTGGGCGAATGAGGGACGACGGCAACGTAGCCTCACGCGCTGTAGTTTTTAGGTGCAATCGTATTTCACTGGGGAGGACTGAAATACGATTGTCCCTAATCAAAGGCCCTTTGGGCTATCTCGTGTCAGTCAAAAAGAGATTAAAATATACTTTACTAAATAGTTATTATAAAAGTAAATGTTTTGCTAGGCCGCAAAAAGCTTGTATGTTATTTAGGCTTGCAATATTTACAGGGAGTTCATTAAAGACTTTCGCGCCACTAAAAAAATAGGTGTTCTTAGAAAATTTACCATACCCGGGGATAGGGAAAGCAGAAACAGGGGAACATTTTGCTGGGATAATATTTAGTCTTCTTTTTCCATACGCGGGAAATAAAAATGGCGAACAGGCAGGAAAAAAAAATGACAGAACACATATTATTTATGATTTTTACCAAAAAAACGTCCGTCCTCTCTATTTCCGACGCAAACTGAACGCAAGAGGAATTGAGTGTTACTCGAAGCACTCGTCCCCCACTTCACCTCCTTGCGCCGACGTTTCGCGCTGTTTTCCATTTCTTTTGTTATTTATTGCCCGTTTTTAACGATCAAAGAACAATATCAGAAAATAGAGTATTTCATACATGTTTCTTGTGAAGAAAACGCTGAAAATAGAAATGCCGATATGTTTGTAACGAACGTTTTACACATACCCAGGCAAATAGCATTCCTAAGGTAAATAACACCAAGGTAAACTCACCGCGGGAATACGTCACCGAGGTGTTTGCGGTCACACACTTAGCACTTTACCAAGGTCAATTTTTCATACTGTTTTCGGCGCGAAATGCGGAAATGGGTAATTCGAGGGTGCTTGCTTAGCATCATCTCGCTTTTATTATTTATACTCTTTCGACAGTCTTTTACTGCTTTGTTATGTCAGTATTTCAGACAGCGAAGAAATAGAAGGCGAAGACTCCGTTTATATAAATCTCTTTGTTGGATTTTTCTAAACCTTGAGATGAAATCGAAATACATATAAGAAAACGCACTATAGATCTTCCTTGACTAGTGTTGTATTTAAACGCCAAATTTCCAAAAAAATAGCATTTACTTACAAATCAGCAAGCCATCAAGCCATGATTCTAAGAAAGACCACGTTTTTGCTGCCTTGAACACGCAAAGTTGACCTCAGGAAATCTTAACCTCACGCCATCATATTTAATTTCAAATTTCTCTGTTTATTTTATTTGCTTACCTTTGAGGCTTGCCTTGCGATTGGTCATTTTATCTTGGGGTACTTGGAAAACCTACCTATTTGCCTCGGTAACTTTCATGCACGATTCTTTTGTTCTTTTTCACACCGCCATAATTTTACCTTGGGGGAACATTTTGCTGAGATAATTTTTAGTCTTTTTTTTTTCATAAGCGGGAAATAAAAATGGCGAACAGGCCATGAAAATGACAAAACACCCGGGAAAACAAAATTACGAAGCACGCGGAAAAACAAAATTACGGAGCACATATTGTTTATGACATTTACCAAAAAAACGTCCTCAATATTTGTGAGTTTCCCGAGGTAAAGAGCCCTTTTACCATGTTAAAAGGATGATGTGTAACCGCAACTATATAAATTTGACACACTACACTATTAACCTATTCCGTACTTGAAACCCTACATCGCTACACAGATCAAGCAATTTGTTCCAGTCAAATTTTGTTAATTACATTTTATGCAGTTACGAAAAAACTTTCCGTAAAGATTCTCGCATCGCGACTGCATGAAAATACAAAATCCCGCTCCGGCTCTTTCTTGAAATTCCCGCTTACCGCTCCTGTTTTCAGCTCCCATCCCGGCCGAATATCAGCACGTCTTCTTATTTGGGTTACTTAGCAACTCTTGGGAAATTTACCCCGATTTTTTTAATTTTTTTCTGTAAGTTGTTTATAGCAACAGGAATCTTTAGAAGGTAAAATTTTTTAGATATCGGCCAAAATGAATTTACTACGAATTTTCTTTTACGCCAATTTGGCGGCCATTTTGAAAACGTTCGGATTTTGGTACGTCACGTGATGCTACGTCACAGGTGTGGAAGGCAGATTTGCGTTTGCTTCTGATAAGAGGAAAACACGCCAAGCTTCTCTTCATAAATGAGAATGACAAGGAGAGAAAGACCCTATGCTGTTCAATGATGTCCAAGATAAAAAAGGTAGTGCTTCAGTGCTTAAATATGAAAGGAAATAAACTTAAATAGAGTAAATCATGTGTTTTTGAAACGAAACAAATCCGTCAGATTGATCGGCCTTCTAAGGTCAGCAAATGTACATAACTTTATAATACGATGCATCCTCTCTTGCACCATATCGTGATAAAGATGCCTTTTGTCTGGAGTAGATAGTAAATTGAAAAGGGTCTGCGAGTGCTGACTCCCATAATTTGTCAGAAATCTCTTCATTTACGAGCAGGAATACTGAGCCTCTATATGTTCTATATGTCCTATATGTAAGCGAAATCCACGCGTTCGGAAAAGACCGATATATTTTGATTCTGTTGTTGAGAAATTTGTAGCCACCCTCAGATTTCTCCTGCTGTTAATTGGCAAAATAGAAAGCAATTCCCACCAGCAAATGTAGTGTTTCTTTGAAGTATATGCCTTCGAAAGGCGCGCGTGATTTGCGTGCAGGTCAGTACTGCGCAATAAGAAGCCACTACCCCGCGCGCTAGCAGAGGCGCTCTCGCGGGATATAAAATTATACGAAGAAATGGGGAATCAAATATTTAACAATTATTCCATGAGCCCGCGTTGGATACGAGGTGGTAAATAGCCAACGAGGCGCGAAGCGCCGAGTTGGCTATAACCACTCGTATCCAACAAGGGCGAATGGAATAATTGTTTTATTAAATTATTCTTTAGTATAAATCAACTGGACATTTCATTTTGATGTAAACGAAGTGATAGTATGAGGAGGCGGGAAAATTTGTGGCGCGGTGTTCACTTTTTGAGTTGAATGAAACACGCGAGGAAAGCGAGCGAGAGAGTTTTCTTCTGAAGATTTTCCTCGGAAAATCTCCTCGTAAATCGTCTTTTCATCCTGGAAAATTGTGACAACAATTAAGGTTTACAGGAAGATCCGAAGCAATAGCTTTTCTGGAAACTATACGCCTTGTACAAGACGAGCGAAGCAAGTGTTTACATATTGTACTTGTTTACGGCTCCACGGCTGTCATCAAGACTACTACATTATGCTGAAACGAAATTGCACTCAGATTCGATGAAGTTTATTGAAGTATAAAAGGACAAGATCAAGATTGAAAGGTAACAAACTTAACTGAAGTGCTGAGCCATATTTACGTCTAACACTGAATGAAATTGTGTCAGTTTTCTGGTCTTCCCGTAAATTATTTTCTGCTTTTCTTCTTCGTTTAGTCGCTCTTGTTGTACATTTACAAGCATTTTTAATTAAACATTTCGCATCAATCCTTTCAGTTTTATGTAGTTGAGTCAACTATGGCATTTTGTGGTATTTGTGTGGATTTAGGGAAGGCACTGTCGATTATTTCTTGTATAAGCTTATAAAGCTCGCCAAATTTGCCATTTTTCTGATGGAACTTTTGCTTCCCGCAGGAAAATTTTTAAACTGAGCGGCACTTGCCGCCCTCGTTTCCCATATAAGGTCAAACGCAGGTATAATGGCTGATAACCGAGATCTAGTGAACCAATCAGAAAGCTAGCTAGAATTGCATTATCCGAGTTTGAGAATTTAATAAAAAACAATATCCGGATAACTAAGAGAAGAATTGTTGCGTGAAGTACTTATTCTGTTATTCCTTTTGAGAAACAATTGTTGTAAATTAGGCAACCTGGGGTGTAGCATGAAACCCGGGTATGAAAGCGTGTCACGCTCTTTCCCTTCACCCTCCCTAGCCTGACCACGAAACAGTTTCGTGTGCAGATTCGAGCAGATGTCAGTTGATGAGATAACTAAAGGAAAACATGCCAAAAGTTGTAAGACACGAAGAGCGCAACGACCATTTCAAATACAAATCATGAATTAAAACGCAAGCAAGCGCGAAAGTAATAAGGAGCCAAACACAGCACAATTCTCGATTTTCGTGGGGGTGCTTTTCGCAAAAAGATAAGAAATTGCAAAATAAAAACATGACAACTTAATTATACCGATAAATATAAAATCACGCACAGCAGGGTCGCGTAATAGTCCCGGTGGCAGTAATCAGTTTACAAAATCATTCTACAGTTTTACGCATACAAGCACGAACAACCTTGAACAAAGTTTCCTCAAAGCAAGTTGTTTCAACTACAGAAAGTGCAAACTCCCTTCTCCCAACAAAAGAAGTGAAGAGACCCAGCAGAGTTTTGTCCACATTTAACTGCAAGCCTGAGTATGTTCTAGATAAAATCTGCCGCAGAATTTCGAGCATTATAGTCTAGTTTCGGTAGCTGGCATTTCGCCGGCAGAATTCTTCGTTTTCGAGCAGAATTTAGAAAAATCGGTAACACAAAGGAGACAAAGAATTTAACCTGCGTTTCTGTATTTGCAAGCTTTCAAACGCACAAGATAGGTAGAGTACATTAGGCTGAAGCTCAAAACCTATTGTGATAAACATGAGCAAAAATATTTGAAGACCGAATATAAACAACTAAATGCAGCAAACAGTTTGGTTGTATAAAAGTATGTTTAATTAAGCTTCTCGCGTACATGCAAATAATAACAAGGCTTTTCAAGTTTGACTTAGCTCACAAACAACTGGCCGAGGTAATAGAGAAAGAAACTGTACATTTAGGACTTCAATTCACTCACCATTCGTCGCCGTCAGCGGTGAGGAGGTTCGATATTTTACTCCCTTTCTCTGTCTCGCTGTTTTTCCCTGGAGGCTCAAAACGCCAGGGTTGAAATACCATAGAAGGTTCTTAATCATCCCCTGACATATCCCCTCCTATAGCTCTCTAAAAAATCAGTGGAGTCGCTAGCAGAAGTTGAGCTCTCACTGCAAGAATTTGAGTCAGCCATGTTCGTGACTTGTTGCGGTTCCACACCTGTGACGTATCACATCTCGTGATCATAATCGAAGCATTCATGGCGAAATGTCACAAAAGCGGTAAAATACGAAGTTTTACGTTAAAATTAACCGGTAAAAAAGCTTCTGAATTCAAATTTTTTGCTTCCTGTGTAATTTTGGAAACATTCGGAAGGTTTCACTGAAATATAGTTTTCTAGCCAAGAGTTGCCCTTTAACTTTTGAGATGTTTGTAAGATAAGTCAAGCTTAAGGCTTTTTTTAGCCCCCTAATGCAGCCGACTTAAAATGATTTTATCTCGGCGTACTGATAAACATTTCTCGATGATCACCAATTCTACTGGCAAGAAGCATGCCATCGCCTCAGTCTTCAGTTGCAAGTGATGTCGAAGTACTTGCTACGGCAAACACAAAACCAAAAAACCTCGCGTTAAGTCTGCTGACAGGACTGAGAAAGAAACGCACGAACTTCTTGAAACGTGCATGGGCCCCCAAATTCAGTAAGCTGTGGGGAGTTTCACAAAGAAAAAAAATAAAAATCTGGAACGATATCTATTCTTCGTATAAAGAAAGGTGTCCAGAAAGCCAGAGAATGCTACAGCAGGTGGAGAAACGGCAGCAGAATCTAGAGTACGAGTTCAAGCAGCGATCTCGCTCGACTGATGGAATTCAGAAAATTAAAGAAGGCTTCCCCTATTTCAACATCCTGAGTAAAGAAAGGCGAGAAAGTACGACTCCAGACTGGCATGCAGAGTTCTTTTATTGAAATGTGTGAAAAGAGTATGGAACAGGACAACGCAAGATTTGAACGATCAGCTGAAATGTTCCGTGACGCCAGAACAAACGCCATAGTTGACATTTTTAAAGATTAAGCATCAAAATAATCGTCTTTATCTAATCGTTTATCTTCTGTTATTGAAACGATACATACAATTGTTGTGCAAAACTCACGTAGCAATCATAGTCTTTTTTAGGATGCTCGTTTTTTGTCCAACCTTTTTCAACGCAATTCTCCAACGAACTTTCAACACGCCAAATGCTCGTTCCACTACAGATCGTAGCGCACCGAACTTTAGGTTTTAAACTTTCTCTGCTCCTGAGTCAGGCGTCCTCTGTCCGGGTAGGGTTTCATTAGCCAGTTCGTTAGTGAATAGGCACTGTCGCCAGCTAAAAGGGGCCTTATTTCTGTTCCATTTATATTGCCTGTTGGACCACTAAGAATTTGCGTTCGCTGCAATTTCATAAATCAAACACTCTTTCCTAATTGTCTCAATCATTCCATTTAAAAAATGTACAAAAATTTCATCTAATAAAACTGCTCAAATTTAATACATCTCTTTCACTGCTTTACATTCTACGCTGTGATTTTCCCTTAAATAAAAGTTCAATTCTGTTCAACTAAAAAGCCATTTATAATAAACACTCTCAACCGACAAACGATTACAATGAACCAGCAGAAAAGCAAAAAAACTTTCAATGCAGCAATATTTTTGAACTCCTACTTATAAACAAAAATTGTTTGTTCTTTCACAACACGCACAAAATCCGGCGGCCTTACAAAGCAAATCTTGACAGGGCGGGAAAAATATTGACATGGCGGGAAAATTTCGCGGCCTCACAAAGCAAACACGCATGGAATGCACCTTGGAATGCACCTTCTCCCCATCGCATATTCTCGTGACACGAGACAAAAATTCGAGACAAAAATGACTACGTGGGAGGCTTACGACAACGACGACAGAAATGAATTGCAAACTTTCGTTGGGGCTTGTTTTACAAAAACAGTAAGAGAGGTCAAACCTCGATTAGATATCCCGAAAAGTATTTGCCAACGGAGGTGAAAGATTGCTCGTCAAAGTGTTTAGCTGTATCTCAAAAAGCCACCGAAAATAATCAAAACAAACCGTCATCCGATCTACTATTCTTTAATCGATAAACGCGTTTTAGGCATCTGGCCCCAGTCGCTCGAGAACAACAGACGATTTCAACTGCGAGCAACTTCCACGTTTCTAAAACACTAAGATGGACTAAAAGGTAAAGTCTGCAGATGAGCCAAAGTGGCCCACCAGGCCGGAGCTTATCCCGGTTTCCGTAGCATGAAGCGACTAGGAGTATTGCTACTCCCCCCTGGACGGGATGCTAGTCCACCGCAGGGTTACCCTCAGCAGTAAATTCGCCGGTACCCATTTATACACCTGGGTGGAGAGAGGCACTATGAGAGTAAAGTATCTTGCCGAAGAACACAACGCAGTTTCCCGGCCAGGGCTCGAACCCGGACCGCCCAATCCGAAGTCCAGCGCACTAACCATTAGGCCACCGCGCCTGCCACTAAAAATGTCCAGCAGGTCTTGGCGTTGTTGTAGAAAAATAAATTTCCATTCAGATTATTTGTCCGTTCTAAAATTTATTCGCCCTTACTGAATGCTGAAATGGTTTCCTCGCAACAGCACGCGGTTAAACATAACTTTATATTCAATAAAATAAATTTCTTCATAAATAAGCGTGACTCTGGCAATTTCTGCAACTTCCGAAACCACAAGGGACAGTAATCCTTGATATTACTCGGCCTCATGCGATACCGATACTTACACCTGCTTCTCTTTTGTGCAATAATCTCCGACACTTTCAGACATATCTTAAACTGTGATATCATGTTCTCCTCGAAAGTCACTTTCAAAGAATTTGTTATCAGAGTTCTAAGAGCTTCACGCTTTCGGAATTCTACTTTTATACCCGGTGTGTGACAACAGGTAGGGTCATGTGAGCTTACTCTGAATCGAAAATAATCAAGATTTGTAATAAAAAAATACATGAAAAAATAAGCGTTGACGTATTACTCTTCTGAGTGGGTGGCAGAGGGTTTTGCTTTTTATGTAAGAATTGTGACTTTCTCTTGAGGAAAGCACTAGCTAGCTACAAATAAAGGACTACCTGAAAACTATACAGTTTGTATCAAAACATCATATTGGACATCTGTTGGTAAAAGATTAATATGTAGTCTCTCGATAGCAAAAAGGAAGACAATTAATGGTTGGTCTACTTTAAATAAGTGCACTTGTGTGAATATTAATCAATGACATTTTCCTGTTTTAAACCTTACAAGAGAGAAAGCCCAGCGGAGATCACATTAGCAACAGCATGATTGATTGTTTAGCATTCTGTAAGTCCAATTAAAACTTGAAAAGAGTTGAAAATGTGCTTCTTCTCTTTTTTAGAAAATTTATAATTTTTTATCTTACACATAGATAAAGAAAGACGGAAGAAAATTCAGATGTCAGTTTACAGCTTTTGCCAGAATCGAGCGCTTATTATTTAGGTGGAAAAGCCGCCAAATGAAACAGTACAATTTTTCAGAAAACGTGTACCATTTGAAACCTTTCCAGTGGAAAGGAGCGTTCCATATCATTTCCCACCAGAACCGCCGGGTATTTCATCGACATCGAGGAGCATAGCAGTAGCACAAGAAAGCAAAATATTCCAAGCATTCCGGTAAAAGCGAAAAAAGGAATACCTCTAATGGTATTGTATTTTTTCGAAAACTTTTCTATTTGGCAAGCAAAAAAAAAACAACAACTGGTTTCTCTTTACAAAGGAAAAGTGCTCTCTGTCTCGCTTCTGAGTTTCACTGTATTGTTATGCAAATATCAAGTTAATCGTGACTATATTACTAACATTCTAAACTGAAGGCTGTCAAATGAAACAAATTTATCACCAGAAATTTCCTCAAAGCAACTTCGAATATCTACTTCGATTTTTTTCAGATAAATTACGTAATACTAAAAGGGTGATCTAGAATGTTTGGCATGTAACAGACTCACAAATGAGGAATTCTACTACACAGCCATACAGCTATTTTATAAAGGCGAAATACACATACTAAGAACTTCCCGCCAACTGCTGCAAATCGATCTTCGCATAATTTATGCATGGTGTGTGAACAATTGACGACAGAAAATTCTAAACACTGACAAATTTGCACAGTGCGTAAGTAGTAGGTACTTAACAGAAATTTGTTAGCTGGGTTGGTTTGCCAGGCTGGTGGCGATTATCGGCTAGTGCAGAATGTTTTCAAGGCTGCGGTAGAGGTTCTTGGGCCAATTTTCTCCCAGCATTGAAAAAATTAATAAACATAGATAAACCTTTATATCGCACAAAAGTATATTCCCCAGAAGTTTATATATAATTTTTGTGTGTGTCTCGGGACACTCCAAGAAATATGTTAAGCCTGAATGGTGTCTTCAGGGAATAATCAGACAGTTTTGTAGGCCAACATACGCTGAGAGGGGAACAGTAATTGTTTACTTGACCAAAATACGGCGTGGTTCATTTGCATTTTCGAGGCTCTTCTGGAACAGTGCATGAAGGACAGCGACTGCGAAAGAGACTACACTCTACCGATCGATCGCAGCTTGTTTAAAAAATTTCCAGTTTCGCCAGTTGAAAAAAATCCAAGTCCATATTGGCTTTATAAGCCTTAATATGCTCATAAATGGGAATCAAGAAGCACTCTCATTTCGGCTGATCGGTGTTATCACAAATTGTTCCTGTGTGTGCCCACAAGCGAGTAAAGTAGTTGCGCTAGTAGCCAGGCGCACTCATAAGCATGCGCTCGTTGGAACAATTCCTCAGTATAAGGGTGTATAGCTGAGACAGCGCGGTACACTTGCGCTCATCTTCAATCGCTTTATGAAGATTACCCAGAATCTCCGTATACTTTCCAAATATATCCCTGAAGATTCAGAGAGATGTTGGAAATACGTACAAATGTAATATAGAACATATTTGAAGTAGGCCTTAAAAATAAATCTACAAAAGACCGGAATGTGTATAGCGAATAATTAATGCCGAAAAAATAATTACAAATATTCGAAAGAATTCTTCATCACGCATGCTAATATCATTTAATATTGTCAAGTATGCAAGGCAGCGTTCTAAAGATTTTTTTACTGTTCTAGTATTTAAATTTACTATACTTCATCTTCTTTACCGAGTAATGTAGGGCTTAAAGAAGCTTGTAGGAATATAGTGTTAAGAATCGACGCCTCGACTGAGCCAGCCTTTTGATGCAAAGAACTCAAGCGGTTTGCTGATAAAAAACCGATTAAATGAACGTGAAAGTAAATTCACAAGAATAGAATATAGCGCGGATTAAAACCCTGTCCAAAATATTGATAAAGAAGTGACTTCTTGCTGTTATGAATTTTTAAAGGAAATTTCGAATTTTACGTGAAATTAACCTAAGATACCGAAAGCATGATATGTCGATATGACTGAGATATGTACAACGGATAGAAACGGACAATTAGGCACAGTTTACATGCAATTTTTCATCGCGGTTAGGTATTTTTTGAAATAAAAAAGAGTACCACGTAACTCCAACACCTTTTATAATCTGTTTATTAGGCGTATGTCGGTTGGTACTTTTTGTTTTGCCTTCTGTGACAATTATTAGTCAAGTAAGTGAAAAAGGATTTACATACCTTTAACATTTATTTCAAGTCTCCATAATCTAAACAAGAAATAAAAACAATACAACTAAAACATTAACTCTAAATCAATATAGTCAATATATGGTTTTATAAAAAATATGGGAAATCGGCCCTTAGTGTCAGAAAACTTTCCTTTCCTATGCGCGACCTGGGACTTCCTCTTGTGGAAAAACATTAAAAAAGCGAAGGACTAACTAAGACTTATTATAATTTTTTAAATGTCCACTTCTGATGGTAAAATGCTAAATCTTTCGTTGTATATGCCCAACTTACCTGTTATGTTATCGTTTTCTTGGAATCAAACTCTTTGGTCTCAAATAGGAAGTGGTTTCGAGAAAAAACTTCATTTTCTTTGCAGATCAAAAACAAGACAAGAAAACCGTTTGTTTAATTTGAATAAGTATTACCACGTAATGAATACTTTATTATGACATTTCTTTTGCTAAGCCTTACAAGAAAGAGAGCCTAAACAGTAACACTGACCATTCAACGACTTCTCCGACAAACTTTAAGGATCATACTTGAAGTTCTTTTCCGTTAAAAAACTGTTTCTTTGCTTCCATATAGTTAAAAAAGCTAAAAAAAAAAATCAGACGTTTTACAACTTGTACCAGAAGCTATCTTACTGTATTGTTATGAAAATACGACGATTATTTAATTCAGATCCATAACTGACATATGTCGAGAGAAAAAGTAATTTTTGTTAGATAACTTTCAAAAAAGCAATATTCTCCTGGTTATTTTCTAGGGCAGTTTGTCAACGCGGAGCAAATTTTCTCTTCGTACCGCCCCGGCAAACTGTCCTTAAGTCTGTGCGTCAACAGTAATGGGACCTAGTGACAACAAACACGAACATGTTATGTGTTAATATTTTGCTGTACAGCTTCCATTCTTTTGAACGTTTATTAAGATTATCAAAATATCATAACGCATTAGTATGTCGCAGTAGTGTTATTTAATATGGGAAAAATTAACTTGTTGGTTCGAACGCAAATTAATGCTGGGGTCTCGAACAAACGCCAGGTCTCGATTAAACGCCCCCGGCGTTTATTTAAAAAACAACCGTTTTCACCCGGCGTTTATACGAGGTCGGCGTTAAATCGAGTTCCGGCGTTTAATCGAGAAAATACGGTACAAAGTTTTAATATATTTTTTTTTTGTTTGAGTTTACAGTGTTTCCAAATAACTAGCAACGCTATTTCTAAGCGTATACGGTGGCCCATATAGCCTACAAGATCACAGAAAAATGAAACATGTTGAGGTACAAAAAAATGAACTCATGGCGATATAAAATGGCATCGTTAACCTCTCATGGCTTTAATTTGTTGAGAAAGGAGACGTTAATATATTTCATGGTTAACCTGACCACCTTTTCTGGCCTGTAACTGGTTTCAAAATTGAAATTGATGCCGCTGCACTTAATTGGGTTCGATTACCCACATACGCACAGAAGCGCACACATCAAATTTAAGTAAAAACTTTTACAACTTTTACTGTACACTAATACACCATTAAGAATTATTCAATGTAAAAATGACCTTGATAAAGGCGAAGAAACTTGTTTGATTTACTTCAAAGCAGTCAAGGCAAAAAAAAAAACAACACCTCAAGGTAATAAAATAAAAAAAAAACATTCGGCAAAACATCGTTAACTCGCGGCTAAACAAAATGAACTCACGCCGCAACAACGAAAATCACGGCGTCAAAACAAACTCAGCAAATTAATTGCGAGCCGGTTATGTGCTTTTTTGTGTAGACGTTGAAGCCGTTTGTGGTTTTGGACGGGGTGCTCCCTATCAAATAAACTTACAATGTTTTATCGTACGCGTTATAATAGCTTATCACATACGGGGCAAAATTACTGAACGCTGATTGGTTGAGACAGAGGGCATTTTTTCTTAATCACGAGGGCACTTTTTGGTAATCAAGAGGGCATGATTACTTGATCCTGATTGGCTGAGCGCGCGTCGTCTGCACTGAGTTGGTTTCTCGCTTGAAACGAGTTTGAAAAAAGTTCAGAAACGCAATGCATCCGAGTTTGATATAAATGCGGTTATTTCATCAAATGTGAAAGAAAATCGATATGCAGAAATGAGTAGTGCCTTGGTGGAATAGAGAGAGGACTTTTCAATCCAAATTCGTTTGTCACAGCCCGAAAAAACTTCTGGACGATTGGCGCTGCACGGAGAAAAGAAATTATTCATGGCGGCTGAGACCACTAAATCGACACTGAAAGATAACATTTCTTCGTTTTGCTTGCTTCGCCTTATTAGAAACAGAGCCTGGAAAGGGCATAAATTTTGTTGGTACTTACAGTTTTCGCTGTGGAAAGGAGAATGTCAGGTTCAAGAAGTTATTAAAGCGCGTTCCGACACTTTGTTTATGACTTTCATCGATGCAGCATTTCTGCGCGGTCGGACGCCTCGTAAACAAAGGTAAATAAAATTTAAACTGCATTCAGGTTTATCTGTGAAGGAACTATTATGAGTGAATTGCACATGTTGTGTTATGCTTACTTTTACTGTTTCTCGGCATAAGTTGATTTTTTATGTGGTCATTTTGCTACGAGCAAATATTCTTGCCAACCGGTTCACGCCATGGCGGATCTCGTTTAAGTTTTCTTTTGTACACAATTTTGCCCTTTATGTGATAAACACGTAATCGCAATGTGCCCTCGTGCAATTAAGGATTAATTTCACTTGCATTTTCAAAGTTTTCCAAATTGCCCTCGTCGCTTCGCGACTCGGGCAATTTTGTGAAAACTTTGAAAATGCGCGTGAAATTAATCCTTAATTGCCCTCGGGCCCATGCGATTACATATACTAAATACCCTAGAGAATTTTATGTAGAGAACGAAATAAATTTCCTTCGTTTCTGGTAAGCAATGCGTTGTAGGAATCGTCTGAACTCACTCACGCAAGCACAGGTAACTTGCAACGAAACCGCCGTAAATATTCGATTTCAAACTAACAAACTCACTGACTGATAAAAAGAAAAATACAAGCAAATAAAATAAACCAGTTGGATTATTAATTGCTTAAATATATTTTGGTCGCTTTGTAGTTTTCTCATTTTTATTGTGACTTGTTTGCGGGATTTTCCTGTACAAGCACTTTGCAAGTTACAAAGGCGAAATCGTGTTTTGATCTGTGTAACTGAATAGTTAATAATTCTTTTTAAAATCCAGTAATGAACGTCACCGTTAACTCCACCAACTTAAACCCAAAATTTGAGACGAAACATTAATTTTTTCCTGGACAACGTCTGTATAAACTGTACAGCATGCATTTATGAAATTTATAAATTTACGGGAAGATCGATACAACTTTGAATTCGTTCATAAATAAGTATAAGCAGATTCTCACAATAAAATTATACATTATACGTGTTACCTCATATTTGGAGAAGGCTTGTAATTCTGCAGGACAAAGCTTTCAAACAAACTCAATAACACTGGAGACGAACACGGCAGTTTCGAAAGTTACTCCAGCACCACCGACATATAAACATGAATTATCAGCGAAGATCAATATCTTTTTTTTATTGCTGTTGCTTTTAGTAGTCTTTTATCCTTCATTTACGTAACGTTGATCGGCCGTGAGCTCACTTATTCCAGCTCAGTTAACTTCACAGCCGGGTTAGCCGCAAGAGCCGTAGGCAGTGCTTCAACTCTCGCTGTTTTCGACTTGTTGTCCTATATATCATGTTCAAGATGCAATCATTTGAGATCTTCCCGTTAAGAGGTTGTCCTAAATTATTTGGTACAAGTTCCATGCTGTAGATGAGTAAATTGAATGAGAAATTCACGGAGATCTGTGTTCTCCAGCAGCTTTCTTCACGTCGTTCATTCAGCTTACAAAGTGAACAAGGTGCCAACGATTTTGCCGCATTTTCATGCAATCGCTTCGTTTAGGCGAAATGAAATGTCCATACTCGATTTTAAACACGAAAAAGAAATGTGCAGTGTCCTTCAAACTTCTACGATAGACAACTTTCATCGGATGTTGAATATCAAACAAGTACGATGCCCAAGTCGATCTATTTCTGGACTATGACCGCCATGTTGCTCGACTTCGTTCGCACGTACGTATGTACGTATGTAAAGGGCACGCGCCCGCGAGCCATGCCGATGGCCATGATGACCATGAAAACGCAAATGCATGGTTTTTCTATTTCTGTGCATGGATGATGGTTATGGGGCTCCGCTGCGCTATAAAATTCAGAAGACATTTTCTTAATTGATCGTTTAAAAATGTCCAATGAACTGATTTTCCTCATTTTACTGTCAAATTTGTTCCAGAATATAGCATTGAGATATTGAATGGATTTCTCAGCCATATCTGTCTTCAGTGTAGGAATGTTTAAACGTTGTTGTTTCTTAAACTGTATTTAGCTTCATGCTTGACCAATAGCTCTTTACAAAGGATAGGCATGCGCTCATAATAACATTTGTGAGCCACTAGGACAAGTAGCCACTGAAAATTATTATTCCGCTAAGGCTTCCATTTGACAGCGTTCAAAACTACTTCTATAGTTGGTGTGCACAGTCTAGATGGACAATTATTTTCGCAGCTTATACGAGGATGCGTCCAAGTTCATCAAACAATATTTTGCTGCATGAACCCCACACAATTAGACCATACGCAATGGGTAATCTGGTATTACTTTATGGTAGAAGTCCAACCGAGCGTTAACAGGTAGGAAAAAATATGATTTCAACAAGTTGAGTTTCTGTGTGAACTTTTCAGACAACTCTGAAACGTGTTTCGACCATTTTAGTTCACTGTCAATTTCAACGCCAAAACAAACGAATGGAGGCCACTTGATTGGCAACATTGTTCCCAAATTTTATTCCCTGTAAGCGACTGAATGAATGTACCACGCTTTATGAGCATATGTCTTGCCCGGGTTTCGTGTTAAAATATCGTTACAACACCAGTTAGTAAGTTTGTTCAGGATTGGGTCCAGTTACGTATATGGTAGTGTGGTAAGCATACATATGTAGTTCACCTCCACGGTCACTAAACATGTCCGGAAAATAATTAGACAAGAGAAAAAATAATGTGCGACCGAGCACACATCCCTGTGGAACACCAAGTGTTGAAAATGGTGACCTGATGACGATTATACTCTAATTTTTGGGCCGAGGCTGAGCGTTCTTATTTTTTTTTTCACGATTTGAGGCTGAAAACGTTCTTAAGACGTTCTTAAGTTACATGTTATAGTATTTCATTAAATCAATATAGACCAAACCACGCAGGAAACATATCAAACAGCGTTGTTCGCCGAATGTGGTTTATCAAGTTGCTCTTGCCATGCCTGCGCGGCCTGCTTCCTGTGATCTGCTGCCGCGGACAAATTCCTGTTAAGCATTCATGTGACTACTGTTAGACCACAGTTTTGCATTTATTTATACTGCTCATTTTACAAAAAATTAAAACAAATGGGCAAAATAAAGATGTTCTCCGACTCTCAGCTTGGGGTATGTTCTTAAAATTTGGGTAAATCTCAGCCTCAACGTTCTTATAAAAAAGGTGTTAAATTAAATAATCGCTGATCGACGACCAGAGGTCTCCAGTAACTCCCACGACATGCAAGTTTTGAAACAGCGCAAAATGAGAAACACTTTCTGAAAGTCAACGAATACTACCCCAACTACCCTATTATTATCAAGTGCTCTTTTCCAGTCTTCGGTCATTTTAACCAGTAAGAGTTTCGTAAAATGATCTTTCTTGTATTCTTACTGGTGTGGGTACCGGTTGCTGTGACTGTTAGCAGAACGGTGCGATATAACAAATGTTATATAGAAGAAACTACAGCTGACGCCAATTATTTTGCCAGGAAATACAACGATTGTTGCACTTTTCAGTATTGAGTAGCAAAGTACTGAGCAACGATAAAACAGAACAATCCAACTAGATTATTCAGCCACACGGATCAAAAACAAGATTGTAGGTAAGTAAGTAAAAAAGTAAGTATTGAGAGGGTAACACTTGACATTAACCTAACTGATAAACTTGTGGCCCTCAAAAAAGAAAAAGAAAGTTGAAATAAAATAAAAATAACAGAAATTACAATGTTAAAAATTTAAAATAGAAAATAAAACGATTTATTTTTTTCTGAAGCATCTCAGTGGTCCGGAATCCTAAATCCTCGAATCTGATTGGCTAATTCCGCACGCGCCAGCGGTCCGGATTTTCCCATCTGGACCCGGCGTACGGACCGCTCCGAGTTTTCCAGGATTGTGTTTCATTTCGTGGCGAGACGAACGAAGAACCCATGAAAGTTTTGCTCTCCAAATCAGAAAATTAATGTAGATGCTCACCAACCGTTGTAAATGTGAAAGGAAAAATTAGCAGTCGAATTAAAGGCCTTTGAAGTTCTCCAAAAAGGTAAGTATTAATTCTCTTTATTGACAAAATCAAATTGCACCAGTTTTATGGCGATAGTTTGTCGATCGTTGTTTGTGCATTCGCACTGATTTTCACGCCATTGGGCTTAACTGCAAGTCGCCGGCTTATATACCCGATTGATTCTTTCAAAAGCCAAATTAGTAAGGGAATTAAAGGCCTTGAAGTTCTCCAATATGCGGGTATTCTTTGTATTTATTGACAAAATCAAGTTATAGTGTTATAGCCGTAGTTTGTCGATCGTTGTTTGTGCATTCGCACTGATTTTCAGGCCGTAATGCGTTTTACTGCAAGTTGCTTGTTTACAAACTCGATTTATCCTTTTAAACACTTTGCCTTTCTGCTACTTTTCCCCAAAACCGAATACTGCTTATCACCATTCACGAAAATGAGATGTTTGATAAAAAAGTCAAATTTAATTCTCGCGAAATTTTGCCGTGTGCAGGCGACCAAACTACGCATTCAGTTCAGCTTCATTCAATTTCACTTTCGTGACTCGCGATATTTTTATGCTCTCTTTTGTTGCTACATCGTGCTTTTTTATTACTAAAGTTACTTTTCCCTTTTTTCTGATGATCTTTTCCGTCAGTACTGTTCACTTTAGCAAATTTATGTTGTTTGGCGGTAAAAAAATCGTTCTTCACTCTTGCCGTAGCTTAGCGATCGATTGAACATTGGATGCGCGCGTATAATACGACATTTTGCAAGACAATCTTTGTAGGTTTTTTTTTACCAAGTAGGAAAAAATAAATGAGTTATTCACCAGCCTTGGGTCGATCCGTATCGTGAAAAACTGTGACCTCGGTCTTGAAAATGCTGCCCTCGGCCTGCGGCTTCTAGCAGCATTTTCAAGACCCCGGTCACAGTTTTTCACGATACGGACCTCCCAGCCGGCAAATAACATATATGTACAACGATGAATATTAAAAACATGCGATAACTAATTTCGTTAAAATATAATTTAAAACGATTGAAAATCTAAATTACATGAATGATTACATATTAATTTGATTATTCCAAATTTGTTTAAAAAGAGAACGCTTAAAACATTTTTAAATGCTTTAAAAAGCGTAGTTTCTTTTCTTTCTTATTACGGTTATGGTGATCTCCACAGTTGCCATGCTTTAGGTATCTAATCATATTATTGGCATTATCAAATAAAGATTCTCTTCTCGTTTTTCTTGGCGGCTTCTCATTTTCTGATTCTTGGATCATTTCTTCACTATACTGTTCAAAGCTTTCTCTGATTAAATCAAAGTTATTCGGCGAACTGTTCCTCAAATTAAGTTCAGGAGTTGCAGGGCCTGTTTTGCTGTTTTCCTTGACATTCAAACGTCGTATACCATTACTAATGGCATCAAAAAATCCTCTCTTTCTCTGGTACTTTTCCACTCCAATTCATCAACAAGATCGTTCAGTTCAATATCTTTCACAGAATTCTTTGCATCTAATAAGGCGTCGTTTACGATTACAATAAAAAAATTCATGAAAAAGAAAATTAATTTAATTATACGTACCTTTCCTTCTTCAAATACAATTTCGGCCGGTTGCGAGATTCAACGTATCTGTCAGGAAGGGCGATGAGAAAAAAGTACCAGCCGCTTTGTTTCGAACTTAACAGCAATTTTTTTAGTTTAGGTTGTAGAATCACTTATCTTCGTATCATTGAGAACTGATTCTTTTTAACACAGGTTCATTACCAAAAGGCCCGACTACTGAGTCTCCGGAGATTCTTGGGAAGTCATCGTCTAACGTCAGCCTGACATGCTTGGTTGATTTTGATGATTATTGTCCAGATTATTTGTTTTGGCGTCTAAACGACAATCGGGCGTTCTTACCGGAAAGCGGTGAAAAGTATAAAGTTGAGGTAAAAGACACTCACACCAAATGCAGGAAAGATTTCATCCTCTCCATTTTTAACATCACGGAAAATGACGAGGGAACATAAAGCTGCTATTGGGAATGCGAGTATGAAAACACGACGAAAGCTGCCATTGATCTGAAAGTTTTTGGTGATCTGCAGACAGGTAAAAATGATATCACTCAAGTGCAATAGTGTCACTAAATTACAGTCTTACCTGGTGTTAGTTGAGATAATTTTAAGTGCTAACAACATAGGTGCAGCAAGTGGTCAAGCGCGCATGCCCAAACTGTGTATCACGTGGGCAGAGCCCGTTATCCGTTCGGCCATCACCAAGGAGCGCGTATGTTATGGATTTAAAGGTAGTGTGCCACGGCTGAGTTTACTCTATTTTATTAAACTTTGCGAAATACTCGCTATGAAACTTCATGTTTGCGAAAAAATTATTACTATGGATCTTAATGACAAAGCCTTAGCTTCATTACAACCAAATATGTCTCCCGGGGAGTATAATTTAAAACAACAAACAAACGAGACTGCCTAACATTATTTTAAAAACCCATAACAAAATCCGTTTTAATCTACTTGAAATTTTGTCCATCCGTACTTTCTCTTGTAATTGAAATGTTCCTTGACTGTTCTAACTGGTTATTTTTATATTTCACCCAATTTGATTGCCATTATCCGATGCCTAATTTGGCTACTTCGTGGCACAGTTCCTAAAGACTCTGGTACAAGATTAGAGAAATGAAAAAGTGGGGAAAATAAACGAAACAGAAAAGAAAGAATATGCTTGAATTGCAAAATAAGATCAGATAACTTTTCGATTGTTGTTGTCCTTTTTTTCCTCAAAGATCTAAAAACACGAAATGTGTTACGCTCTATAAATTTTTAAAATACCAAGCGCGCATTGGTTGCTTAAGGACGTTCGCGCGAAAATCTTCTAACGTTGACTCTTTTCTAAGTCTTTCACCCACTGTGAGTTTATGGATTACTCGTCTCAGAAATGTAAAAAAAATAGGGGGGGGGAGGGTCTTGACAGCCTTCGTTTCTCTGACAATAGTGACAGTGTTTGTTTGTCCAAAAAGATCCCGAATAAATCCACGAAATAAAATTTTCTGGTCTAAATATTGTTTCAGGGGATCTATTTAGCAAATCGACTCAACTATTGATGTTCCTTAAGAGCATGTAATCATTTAGCGATCACATTTGCACTCGTCTGGCAGCTGAAATATGGGCAACATTCGATACCGCTCGGGAAGAAACACTGGAAATTTTTAAACTTTCCACATTGACTCTTTGTCCATTGTTTTACAATCTGTCCAGAATCGCAAAACAAAGCTGCCTATAAAAAAATTGGTGGTCACCGACCTTTTGAGAGAGTAAACTACGAGCGAAATTAATGCAACGGCTTCCAGCCCTATATTTGTTTAAGAAGTGTTCTCAGCGCGGGCGTCGATAGATGACGTGGCGTGGCGTTGTTAGGTGCGCAGTAAGGATGCGCAATAATAATTAACGCGAAAGTCCTTAACGTAAACAAGTTTCTTAAAGATCTACTGACAAGAGCAGTTTTAATTTCACTTTTTAGTGAATGAATGAAATTTTAAAGAGGAGTAATGTATGTGGGGTAAGGAGTCTAAATGTTTCTTTAAATTAGATGTGCGCTTTTCAATTTTCGATATCTCTGACACGGAGTGCACTGTTTTTTTTTTATAAGAACGCTGAGGCCGAGATTTCCCCCCAAATTTTACGGAAATGTATGGGCTAAAATTAGAACATCCTCAGGCTCAGCCAAATTTTACGGGTTCTCATAAAAAAAGTTTATACTGCAGCCAGCAAGGTCGCCAGCAAGCAATAAGAAGACGCAGAAAGTGTTCAATGTTTAACTTAAGCTTTAAAAATTGACATAAGACAGGGAGCTCGACGGGCTGTTGATTTGTATACTGGTTTGTATTCCCGGGAAGAATTACGGAGCTCATAAACTTTATTGATATCTCGTTCTTATTTTGTTGGCAGGAGTCTAACTCGCTTCATAGTAATCTCGCATTCTTGAGGAGGAGGCGTTAACCAAGCAAGTTCCGGATTAATGGAAATTTCCAATTCAGTTTTACAAGTTATTTGTTATCAGTTCTCTTGTTGATTCTTTACGTTCAGCTTTTTTTTCAGCTTAGGCAACACAATGTTAAACTGCAAGTTATAATTATCACTGTAATGCGCTTTGAAACAACAATAATAAAAAAAGTATCCTTCCTCAACGTGTACTACCTAAAAGCTCATACCGAGGAAACACGCAGGACTTCCTCGAGTTTCTCGAGACAAGCGAAACGCTTTTTTCGACGGTCAACAACATGCGTGGTCAGCAACACGCGCGACATACTCAAGCTACTAGTTCACAAATTACAAGCACTTATTTGGAGAAATCTTTTTCCAATTCACAACACTGCAGCACTAGGAAACACTGAAAGCGTTTGATAACTAAATTCAAAAGCGTAGTTTTTTTAATTCTAACGCCAGTTATTATTAGGGACAGGGAACCAACCATGTAGGAAAAATACGGTCAAATGGTGCTTTTACATTATTATTAGGGAATGTTCACACAACATCGGGAAAATACATTGATGATGTTACGAATTGTGTGCGTTTGTGTCATTTAAGCTACTGGAAATGGCCAAGAAAGCACCGCAATTTATTGTATAAACGAGAGTTTTTTCAGAATATTAGAAAAAACATTGGTAAAATAATCATTCCAACCTCGCCAATTACGTTACTCAGAATCCGAAGTTGACGTAATCGTCATAAACAGTCATACACGCTATCTTCTTAAAAAATCTAAAATGGCTCCCACCAATTTGTTGTTATCAATATTTATTTATTTTTTTTATTTATTTATTTTTTAATGAACATTTATTGCAATCATATACTACAGTTAAAGCCTAAAATTTATAGTACAACACTTAACAATCACATACATTACAATCGTCCCTAATAAATGCTAATCTAAGAAGAGGAGGAGGAGGAGCTTTCATAATGAATATTAAATTATCTTTTCAATTTTATACTTATATTTTATTTTGTTGATAAAATCGGGAAGTAATAGAGGTGGTGAGTCATTCTGGAGCTTTCTTTTGTAAATATAATAGCGTAAGAAGAGGAGGGTATAATTTAATTTCTTTGTTAGGATATTCGACACCGAAGGGAGTCCAAAAATGAAATCTTCAGTGTTTAAATTAAAATTGAAGTTATTATCTGCATTAAACCATTGTAGCACTTCCTGAGTAAAGGACTTAGTAAACTGTATGAAACGTATAAATGAACGATCAATAATTATTCTAATCCCGCCAATTACGTCACTCAGAATCCGACTTTGATGTCAATTATCATACGCAATCGCCCGACCATCGTTATCGAGACTGCGATGTTTACGAGCGATACTAGGAAAATGTTTCGTTTCTTGAGATTTAGGAAAGATTGCCGAAAAATATGCTGCAACATACACAACCACACTGAGGTAATATGGTTCATCAAACAACAACAACAACAGCCTAGTTCACAAAATTTAATGTGACAACAACTCCCTTATTTTGTTTCAATGAGGATCGTTTTCATTACATTTTGCGGTGTTAAAAGACTGACATTTACATACACGCTATCTTCTAAAAAAGTCTAAAATGGACCCCCCACCAATTCGCTATTCTCATTATTTTTGTGTCTGTAAAACGCATAGCTGCTGCTTTTATAAATCTTATACTTGAAATCAATACGTGATGTCACACAAGCAGCAAAATATCAACGATTTTTAAACTTATGCCTACTCAATGAATGTATAAGAGCAACACGCACTTGTAAACTAAAGGGCAAATGGTCTTTTACTAATTTCACCACGCTTTTTCCATTAGTGGGATGAAGTTTCTACCACGCCCATTGTTTTTTTATAATTAATGGCTTAGTTAGGAAGAGTATAATCTAGTAGAATAGTTGACAAATTTTAAAATTGTATGAAAATAATCATCTCTAAACGCCGGTCCTGTTCATTATCTTGCTACAAACTTTTTAACAAACATAAACAGTGTATAAGAAAATCGCCGCCGGGCCGGCGATATAAATTTCTACGGAATCTCTAATATTTTCAACATGTATTACTGTACGCGCATCAAAAAGATAAACGATCAATGGCATGAGTTATTTACAGTTCCTATAACGTTTCACGCTTGGTCTGAGGACTAAAAAGCCCCCATCTCATGGCATAACAACTGAAAGTTTTCTTCCTCTTCCAAGTGTCCTTGGACTACATTGTCCAAGCGTCGGAACAGGTCTTTCTTGGTCCTTTCTAATCTGCGTAGCTGTGAAATAATGACATCTTCTTTAAAGCGTACTTTCTTTTCTTTCTGATTACGGTTATGGTGGTCTTGACAGTTGGCATGTTTCAGGTATCCAATGAAATTACTGACTTTATCAAACAAAGATTCTCTTCTCGTTTTTCTTGGCGGCTTCTCATTTTCAGATTCTTGGATCATTTCTTCACAAGACTGTTCAAAACTTTCTCTGATTAAATCAGAGTTACTCGCCGAACTGTTCCTCGAATTATGTTCAGGAGTTGCAGGGCCTCCTTTGCTGTTTTCCTTGACTTTCAAACGTCGTATACCATTACTAATAGCATCAAAAAAATCCTTTCTTTCTCTGGTACTTTTCCACTCCAATTCATCAACAAGATCGTAAATTTCATTATCTTTTACAGAATTCTTTGCATCTAACAAGGCGTCGTTTACGATTACAATAAAAAAATTCATTAAAATGATTGTAATACTGACAAGTATCATAGCGCAAAAGACCCTACCAAACGTCTGGTTAGTGGCTGCTAACTCGTTAATGGGCCTAGACTTGACTCGGCCCAAAGTTAATTCCAGTTGGAAAACTATTGCTCGAGAACCGACGAGTAGTGCTGAGATCCTGTTCCGAAAATCAGAATACCAAAGTGTAAGAAAGCCACAAAGAGATTTAACAAAACAATCATGAACGATGAAAAATGTCGCGCAGATATCTTCAATGCCTTCGAGAACATAAGGACATGCTTGTTAAAGCGAATAAGCCGCAAGAGTTTCACAGTGACGATAAAAGTTAGAATACCCAGTATAGCGTTCTCAACATCATACCATAGGATTGCTTTCTGGACACTTACATTCGCGTAAACGTTTTCTTGCAATTTTCTAATCACTGAAGTGATTCTGTCCACCTGTACAATGTACATAACCAAAGACAACACTGAAAACAGTACTTGAAATATCTCTAGCCAGCTCCAAAAGGATTTGAAGTATCGAGACTGCTGTTTACAAAGCTTGTAACACTCTCTTCCGAGATAAAGCAGAACGAATATGATGAATAAAAGTACACCGATTGAATAAAACTGATGTGATGCGGTTCCCGTGGAATACAAAGAAATAACTTCAGTTCTCGTGAAAGGTGCACGATATCCAGAGGCTTCAACTTCGTAGAAATATGTTCCGATCCCTAAAATATTTACTGACGGATTGAACATGGAGAATTCCACGATAATAGCTCTGGTTTGCTTGTCCAGCCAGTCATTGTTTTGCAAGTTGTTAATAATGCTAACAGCTGTTGCGTTCTCGTACCCCAAATCAGCCACGAATCCGCCCGCAGGATATAACGAAAAACGTCCCCATTTCGGCACTGTGTCACTCTCCCAGGCATTCTGGTATCTCCACGGCTTCGGGCAGACTCGAAGTAGTTCGTTATGGTTGGTAACATTGTCGGCAGGCTGCCATCCTGGTTTACTGTACGCTGTCTTGTCTTCGTTTGACTCCGAGTATCCATCGTAGTAGACCGGAAACATTTTCGTCATGGCGTCCAAAACGTTACAAGATGCTGAAATATCAGTTTAAAATAAAAAAGTTATTAGATTTTGAAAACAATCCAAATTCCCTGTGATTTGAATAAAATAGTAATACAGAATAAACCCTATTTTGAATTTAACAGTATTTCATTCGCAAGTTCTTTTTTAGTATTCGAGAATACTATGAAAGTTGTATCGTTAGTATGGCGCTTGCTTAGCAACTTTATTGGGAGCTGCGGTGGCCTAATGGTTAGTGGGCTTGACTCCGGATCGAACGGTCCGGGTTCGAGCCTTGGCCGGGGGGCTGTGTTGTGTTCTTAGGCAAGACATTTTACTCTCATGGTCTTCTCTCCACCCAGGTGTATAAATGGGTACCGGCGAATTAACTGCTGGGGGTAACCCTGCGATGGACTAGCATCCCATCCAGGGGGGAGTAGAAATACTCCTAGTCGCTTCATGCTAAGGAAACCGGGATAAGCTCCGGCCTGATGGGCCACTAGGCTCGTATGCAGACTTTACCTTTGCTTAGCAACTTTGGAATCGTTGACTGCAATTCGCCAACTGGTATCTCAGTTCCCAACTATATAATCAAGAAGTAACATAGGAAATACATCCATTCTCTGAGCCTCTGAAGGGCTTTAATTTTTTCGGCTCGCCCACTACTGCCTGTTCCAAGCGCCGCTCTACTCATGTGCCGAACCTAACTGAGAAACTCGTTTGAATCAGTTTGGTCTGTCAGTTTTAATTAGGTTCGGCAAACAACATACGTTTGGCAGGGTCTGCCGCATTGTGCGGCATCTGAGCGGCGGCTGATTCATACGGCGTTCTTCTTATGTGCCGAACATATTGCATGAATTACTGTACTGTATTTTCGATGTAACAACGCTCATGATTGGTCTAAAGTGGAGTGGCGTGACTAGGTCTGACCAGTCATGCATGAGGCTCGACGGCATAAAATTCGACAAAAGAAATTCAGCTCAAGAGAAACGGAACTTCATGAGAGAATTGCTTTGGTGGTAATTCTATTTGGCTGTTATCAAAAATTTGTGAGATCAGATTTGAAAATTAGTATTTACAAAACTAATTTATCGAGAGAAACCAATTTTAAATAAAATATATCTTGCGGAATGAATTTGCTTTTCCGGAAATATTATTCAGTAATAGTTTGCTGATTTGGACTGAAAAACCTTTTATCATCCTCGACACAAATACGTCGTCTGAACCAGCCGATTGTTAATAGAAAACAGTATCTTTTATAACTTGCATGGGGCGACAATTTCGTACAAATGTTAAATGAATCGAATTAAGTTATCTCGTTTTTCCTTGATGTAACTGTTTATTAAACCTGGTTTTGCTAAAAGAATGAAAAACTAAACTTACTCGGTTTTACTCTCAGTTGCCTTGCTCGAGCCATTCCAACTAGAAGAGAACGCTTGTTGCCAATGTACGCGGTTTGATTTTCTTCTTGTCCGTTGTACCACCTACCGGCAAACACACCTGGGACAAAAACGTCATTTAGCCAGCTCCAGTACTTTGTGTCGTTCACAGCCTGGCATGGAATATATAAACAAAGAGAGAAAATGGTGTGGTATAAATATGTAATCAATATTGGTTTACCGTGTGGTCCGTATTGGTCAAGTTCCGTTTTTCTCAAGTTTATGGACAAAGCCGAAATCAACTTAATTTCGTAAACATACAAAAACAAAGGAAGAACAAGCGACTTGTTATGTCACCTTACTTAAGATGGTTGGGCTCAATTAATCCTCACACCTCTAAGAAGATGGGCTCTTTATATGAAAACAGTTGTGCTGTGCATTTCTCGGATGAGCCTCATTCTAAGGTTGGTCTAAATTCACATCACTCTAAACTGACAATGCATTCAGGATTATTAATTATTAGTCGTACTTCAATAATTTCGTTTTTGGAATAATCCAAGCCACTTGAGCGTTTCCTTTTATTATATCCGCTCACTATCTTCCCCTCTCAGGAGTTTGAGGACATTTGGATATCTCGTCATGGCTCTCTTGCTAAATAATCGTTCACCGTTCGCTCGCACAATCATTTTATATGCTGGGAATAAGAGAGACGTCTTTCCGACTCCAGGAGTTTCTTTGTTCTGAAATCGCTCGTTTCCTTTTAAAACACGTTTGAAGTTTGACTTCACAACCTGAGTAGTATTCTAACTGGATTAGAATGTTTTACCGTCATTCCAGGAGCAATTTCAGGCCAATCGTAGCTAATGTAGACAAATACATTTTGGTGTTAAACAACATGAATTTTATGGTCACTGGCCACAATCGAATATGTTAAAATGGGGGTAGGCTTAGCTGCCTCCCCACCCTTCTTGCTTTGCAGAATTGATGAAACACACAGCTTACTAAATGAAGAACTAAACAAATTAAGGAGTTACTCACGTAAGAGTTTATCCAAATCTGCTCAAGGCTGTACTCACCTTGTTAAAGTGGGGTAGCCCATCTCGGATAGATTTTGTCATCAGGTATCGATGGTCACTTCTGTTACCGTAACACATCACCATCAGCAAGAAAACGAACCCAACGTAAATGAAAAGTTCCACGAAAAAACGCGAAATATTTTGTTTTCTGGCTTGACGCTTTCGCATCTCTTCCACTTCAGATAACGTCATTGTCCACAATCTGTCTTGTGAAAAACTGCATTTGCCTTCCTCTTCAAGGTGTTCATTTTCTTCATTTCTAGTCTTCTTCCATTTGAGAATGGCTGCCAGATAAAGAGCCATAAAGAAGACTTTGACAGGTTCAGTAATGATCACATCCTGAGTGAATGATATAAACATTGACGATAACCATTGCTCACTGATGCTTTTTCCCAAAATCAAACTGTAGAGAATGGTCATTGTCGCAGAAACAGCACAGGAACAAACAATGAGAAACCAGGCGAGAGAAGTGAGCCACTTAGCTTTAGAACAACATTGAGTTTCACTCGCAGACTTTTCAGCTCCTTTTTGAAACAAGAAGGTTATAAGGATGTTAATCGGTGCGACGATAAGCACGCTTTTGATACCAATGCTCACTTGCCTCGTCGATAATTTCAACGGTCCTAGCTGAATGACTTGTTCGGATATGCCATCCAACTTGTAGAACATTGCGTTGGCGAGCATAGCTGTTAGCAATACTGAAAGACAGCACGACGCCCGCTGGACTCTTGTAAAACCGCTTCTCCTTGGCTTTGCTACCACGGAAACCCAAATGTGTGTTTCCGTGAGGCCTTCCCACCACCTTTTTATAACTTCATGACTAAAATGCACTTGGTTCGGCATTTGCTTGATCGTTCGCTCAATTCGACCGTCTTCTCGCTCGAGAGCAAGCCACTGGCTGCTGGTAAATGTCTTCGATTTATTAACTTCTTTGTCCACTACCACGATTTCTTCTAGAAACCAGGAAGGGCTCTCGCCAGAGTTATCATGACCAATCCGTACTCGTTTAACCTCAGCAAGACGTTTGTTAAGATGAAGAATGAAGATATCCGTGTTTCCCCTAGAAAAGAGAAATTTATCCACGCCAGGTTCCTCTAACCTGAGATGAATAATTCCAGTGCTTTCTTCAGTACCGTATATCTCCATGGCAACCTTAGCTGTTGTACCTGAATTTCTCCACACACCGGTTGCAATTTTTATCTCATATTCGTGTAAGTTGTTTGATGGGGATGGTAGCTGTACTGGCAGACCATTCTAGAAATCAAAGTAGACGACATCGAGCTATTAAAGGGTTGAAAAAATGGACCGTACGTTTAACGCTGCCGGCTAAGATTTGCGTCAGCTTATTCCATTACTCATAATGTTGCCTGTCAGCAGGTGTACCTTCCGAGCCTGCGAGCGAAGCGATTCTTCCCGCTGGTTTCCCGCCGGCTCGCTTCGCTCGCCGACTCGTTATCTCTGCTTTGTCGGTCGTGCTCATCACCCAAAGGTGAGCCTGCTCGCAGGCTAATCACAATGATAAATAATATTTAGTCATGGAGAATTTTCGAAACTCAAGTGCTTTAACCATTAATGGGAAAGCACTAGCCGGTGGAAGAGCAAGAGATCGAATACAAATTGAGCTTGAGAGTGGAAGGTACTTACATCTCTAGCGTCCACTTTATCCACCTTTCCGACGATAACAAGCGCGATAAAATAGCACAAGAAAACAACAGCCACCGTCACAATAACTGCAACATTTCCAGTTTCTTCAAGATTCTTGAACTCGACCAGGACCTTGTCAAAATCGATTGGATTCGGTTCAACTAAAAGACCTCCTCCAAATGACGTCAAGTGGTTACAGGAACAGTTGATAAATCCGTTCAGTGTTGCTGATAACACCTGCAAGTAATTCATACAAAAACGTTCACTACAGTTATCCATCGACGTTGTCCTTTGTAATCCGAAATGAAAAGTAGCTTTGGATTGTAATATTCTACAGTTTCGACTTAAACAATGAGACTACTCGCCCGCATTTTCTATGACCAATAGTCAACTCAGCTGCAGCTCGTTGACTATTCGCCCATAGAAAGCTCGGGCTCATGGTCTTATTGATAACTAGCACTCGAGTACGAAAACCTAAACAATTTGGAGATTGTTTGGGGTCTTTGAAATGCTCTAAAGTTCACCAGAAAGCTTTAGAAGATCGCTAGACCGCGGAGAAACAAATAGGCCCCGAACCAAGAAAGTTGACATAACTTACTTGACAGCCGTCTGTTATCCACATTTCTCGCTCCTCTGACCAATACACACAGCTCCCCAGGGCTACCCTCAGAGTATAGTTCTGATCAGTGTCAGAATCATATACAGGTACCACAGTTACATTCTTGCTCTGAGGAGGAGTGGGCGGAGGATCCTTGACTTCGACCCATGAGCGCTTTACTCGTCTATTTTCAGAACACGATCTTTTCTTTCTTTTGTGGTAATTAGTCGCACTTCTGTTATTACTTTGCACTCCAAGGAAGTACTTTCCAGGTCGCTTGGCCAGAGATTTTATTGGTGAAAACTGATTAAATGAACACTCTGGTTTTCCATCATTTGTGGCATGAGCACTCGGCATCCAGACGCACCTTCCGTTACTTGAGACAGTGGCATTGAGGTCGTGCTTTTTGATGGTTGGCCGATTGCCGTATCGCATGTACACAAACAGATTTGTACTTGGCTCGACAGGCGTGATTTCCAGTATTATCAGGGTGTTTTCGTGCTCAACATCTATCTCGTGAAAACGTAAATTGTCACTATTAATGAAATACTGCGGGTTTTCTAAGGATAGTGTCTTAGGTCTAAATGGTGCGACTATCATGACACTGTCTGAAAGATTTGCTACTTTGATCACCTTTCTTGTCTCGTCTTTCAAGTCCAGAGCTAGGACATCAGAGGTGACTCGTTGTTTAGTACTGTCCCATGTGTAAGGGTTGAATGGAATCGACAGCATCTGCCATTAAAATAAAAAACAAAAAAACAAAACACTTTTGTCAATTACACGATGTCTAGCCAGCCTTAGATTGTGACTTTTAAAGCGACCTTGTGTGGCCAGCGTAATTTCCTAGCCACGCGTTGGATTTGAGGTGTACATGTTACTATGCAGCTAGACCTCTTTTGCACCCAATGCACGTTTTTTCTGGTTGTTTGTTAGCCACGTGATACTACCTAAAATCAAATCTGGCCCCAATTTTCCCAATGTAGCACAGAAAGTTGAGTGCGTACATGGCCGCCAGAAACGTGATTGTTATGTTTCAGTGGTTAGGTGAGTAAGAAATATCGCTTGTGTCTTGTCTATCTGACCTTTTTACAAACTGGAGCCATCAGGAAATAAGAATTTTCCAAACCTTTTGAAATAAAGAGAATAACAATGTGGTAGCTAAAAAAAGATTCACGGTTTACTCCAAATACAAAATTGCCTAATAAATTAAATAGATTGTTTGTTATGAGCGTTGATAAAAAATCTTTGCATGATTTGTTCATAAATTGTTTTCACAGTCGGTTTTGTTTTCAGTAGAATATTTATGTCTCGCTTGAGTTCATTGAGAATATCGAGCTTTGACTGAAAACAAAATTAACTCTTTCCCTCTGTTTGATCTACACACGGTCCCCTTTATTTTGCTATTTGGTCCCATAGGAATCTCCCATAGGAGTTTTGGTTGTTAGTTGTCATTAGCATTTTGTGTGGTTATATATTTAAATTGTCAGCGTCCTTCCTGGGCTCTTACTTGGTGTAGAAGACACAGTTCACCTATAACAATAGAAAACAAAAAGACAAAAGAACGAGGAATACAATAAAAACAATAGGTTTGCGAGGCAGTGTTCTATTGTGACGTGTCCTGTGTCTTCTACACCAAGAAGGAGCCAGTTCCTGGCGTCGTTTATAGCAATCTTACTGTTCACCGTTAGTGTTCTAACGAACGCAGACTTCTGCAGATTTCTCCTGTTTTACAGAGTAGCTCTTTCGCGGCCACAGCGCCAGAATAATGTAAGTTTGGGGTTTTCGCCTGTTTTCTACCGCTGCTTGTCAGTTTTCCACAGGTTTTGTTTATTTTATTTCAGTTTAAACCTCAATCAACTGTACTCAGCCAACTGAACTCAATCAACTCTACTCAACTCATTCTCAACTCGTCTCATCGATTACTTATCTACTCGTCATGTGTTTACCACTGTCGTACATGTATCACAAGTCCTGGTGAATTAAATGGTTTTCTGTATTGAGAGTTTATTATTGATTGCTGTGTTTTGCCGCAATAAGATCTGTTTATGACAGTCAATAAGTGTTATCACTATCCATACCTGAGTGTCAACAAAACCTGTTGTTGTAATTCTGGACTTTAATACTTCCTCGTCAGCTGGTAAAACAAATCTACCATCTTTTCCTCCAATCTTTAGTCCGTCAAGTTTATCTGGGCTATGGCGTCCTAAGGTCATGGTCAATTCCGTCGTATTAATCGATGTGACTTTTTCTTCCGGGACTCTTGAAGCTAGTACTGCGTCTCCAAGTAAGCTGATGATTTTCATGGAAGTCGAAACAAAATTTTTTCCCTGTAAAAAAAAAAAATAAATAAATAAAAAAAGACCTGATAACAAATCCAGCAATCCAATTGATCTGATTTATAAACTGAGATGTGATGTAATCGCATGTGGCTAATCTCAACACAGATAGGGAAGTAAACCAATCAGAACCAATGAAAAAATGTAACTAGTGCCAAGTGTGGGAGCCAAGTCACTACAGGCCTGATTTGATCCGTCTCAAAGGTAACCTGACTGACCTGATTGTGTTTCCAAGACAAGGATAGTTAAGACGTTTTGACGCAAATACCTGTTTTTGAAGACCGGAGCCCAAATCTCCTGATGCCATCATCAGCAAGCTGTTAAGACATGAGCCCAAGTTTTTAGCAGATTGGGTGACCAGCAGTATGTCAGTCTCATCTTTCAATTGGGCAATTCTCCATAAGATCGATGTCATATTACTGATGGCATATAACGATGATGCCTATGAAGTCAAAGGAGAGGCAGAGAAAGACACTTGCATGGCAACGCTTGAATTATGTAAATCTTATGCAATTCTGTAGCTGGAAAATTAAATAAAATTTTCCAGAAACAGCAGTTGTGTTTCAAATAGGAAAAGCCAACAGGACTCCATACTACAGGATACTAAACGTCTACAAGACATGTCTGCAAGATAACGCATTATTCATCCGATATACAGATTCGTCAGAGAGCGAGACAAACATTTAGTGCATCTTCCCCCTTTCTTTCTCACGCCCTACTCCAACTTCCACCCCCCCCCCCCCCCTCCCCTACCCGCGGCCTTTATTTTCAATATTCACTCACCAGTGATTTAAAAGACACTTTCTCAGTTTCCTGTAGAGCAGAACCTATCACGGAGGAGCTTTGCAAAAGGTCTGAAATACTCTTCACTCGAAGTGAAACAATGCTTTTGATGACGAGGTCTTGAATCTGTAAACAAAAAGTGATTACCTGTTAGATATGTTTCAGCGAATATGTTTCAAGACAACAAAAACAATACATTTAACATTTGGTTTAGCATATATCATGTGACAAGTTGTTTCTAGTCTACAAAGAGTAAATTAGCTTTGTTCTCCAAATACAAAGTTAGCATTAATTGAATCTCATACGATGATAAACTGCAGGTATTTTTAGTCTAGGGACTTCAGTATGTAATATCACGTTACGACAATTTTCAGCAAGTGGAACGGTTTTCCTCAGGCATAAAAAATCCAAAGAAAATCTAAAGAATTAAAATTTTCATAAAAAACTTTGTTACCCTACCAACCGAAGGTGGTCAATAAATTAAATATAAAAGTGAATTATAGAGAGATATTAAAGCAAGATGGCTAACCAAACAATTGATTAACAATTGCTAGTTACATCGACATGTGCATGACTATAAAGCCTTTCTAAAAAAGCTTACCTTCGCTTTTTGCTGTAAATCTACTGCAGAATCTTGTAAAACTGGTTGAAGTACTGTATTTGCTATTTGTGCTGCTTTGCTAAGGTCCCCATCTCTAATTGCATCATTAAACAGACTGTTATTTGCTGTAAAAAAATTGCTAATGTTTTCTGGTCCCAAGAGCAGGGATGGTTCAACCTATAAAATGTGAAAATTCAAATGTAAGGTGAAATCAATTTGGTTGTTGAATAATGACCTCCTGAAATTTTTATTGCGATGTCATGTTTATGCAATGCGACTAAGTGGCTCTGTTTTGCAACGTTATAACAAGCAGATTACCTGCACAGACAAATTAACCGCTGGAGCAGAAGCCCCATTTCTATCAGTCACTGTGACAAAAAACTTTAGTGTATAATTGTGTGACAGCTTTCCAGGTGGCAACAAGGAGATGACGGTACTGTTCAATCCATTATATATAATGCTGTGTAGACCGTTCTCCAGTTGATACTGAAACTGGTAAGACAGGGGAGTGCTGTCACTCTTCCAGTTGCTACAGCTCAAGCTAAAATTGGTCTTCAGTGAGATTCCGCCCGTTGGATTGATGGAACATGCCCCCCCAGTAGGTGGTGTTGCGGTGGAAATATCATGTACACTCATTCCTTGTTGACCATCTGACGTTTTTATTAAAAGTGCCAACCGGTAGTTGTTTCTGCCATCAAGGGAGTCCTTTTTAATAACAATGCTTCTTGAATTAAGAGGTGTATCTGTGATATGTTCTAATTCTTTTTTCTGCCAAATAATACCAGTATTTGGAGTGGATGAATATTGTTGGTAGAGTATCCACTGGTAGGAAGATATCTTGGAGCACTGTGGTCCTTGGCACTGTGATTGGATAGATAGTTTAACCGACGGGCTGATTTTAGGTTTGCAATTTATCAGGCATCTGAAAATCAAATGAAAACAGATATTACTTCACTAAAATGCCGGTGAACAAATCCATGACGCGTATACGCAATTATTTTAAAACACACAAGTGAATATTTGAAAAAGTGCATTTTTCTATATTTACATGTGTGGTTATTTTTCTGGTGCACAGCAGGTGTTTTACTTACATAATAATAAAGACCATTGTGGCTAATAAGCAAAAGTTCCAAGAAAAACAAATGTATATAAAAAACAAAACACAAAAGTGTTGAAACCAGTCACGTAAATTTCATACCCACAAACTTCGGTGTAATTGCTACATGTATATTTAAATGAGTAAAATATCAAGTGTGAGCTGTTTGATTAGTTCGGACTGCCTGGCTCCACTGGCCCCTAGATATTGTTACTTCAGGCAACCAGTGAGAACATATTTTATTTAAATTTTCCTTGCTTTTAAATGTAATTTGTTTTGTAAAAGCGAGTGTGTATGCTGTCCTGAGCTGACTGCACTGTTCAATATTGTTTAAGTTATCTCTTTGCGAATATAGAAAGTATATTAGTGGTGATTAGAGTAAGCAAGCGTAGTGTACTATCGTAAGCTGTGTAAGTATTGCAATTACTGTACTGTGGAGTGGTGTAATGCCCGATATAAAAAAAAAAGACTGCACTGTTCAGAAATGAAAGCCCTATATATGCTGAGATGTTTTGTTTTTTTTTTTGGACTGCAGCCCTATGCACGAATTTTTTGAAATTAATTGAATTAATTAAAACAGTGCTACTTTGATTTATTAAATAAACAGCTTGTACTTCAACGTTACTTTCTATTTATTTTATGACATAAAAAATAGTTGAAGTTTAACAGGTGTATAGTGAAAAATTTTGTAATAAATATACCTGTAAGGCCCATAGGAATGAATTTTGAGGTGAGGGGCACAAAGGTTAGCACCGATTTTGATGTATTAAAATTGGCAGGAGCAATTTGCCGAACACAGAATGCCGAAAGCGAAAGAAAATCACCAAAGCAAGCAAAACCCATTACCATTATTGACAGCTAACCGTAAACAAGGTAATCTGGGCCTTTTTCTTAAACTAAGCTGAGCGATATTCAGACTAACCGGAGTGCTATTCAGGCTACCACTCTGGTTAGCCTGAATAGCACTCTGGCTGGGCTTTGCCTGTTTTGGCTCTCTAGCGTTCGGCGTTATGCGTTCGGCATTCTGCATTCGCAAAATTACCCCTTCCGTATTAAAATAGGCGGGAGGCCCATTACATAGGGGGATCCGGGGGCATCCTCCCCCAGGAAAACTTTGAAAATCTAGACACGCTCCTATGCCATTTGGTGCATTTTGGAACACTTTTCGAGAAGAATTATAATTCTGGATTTATATCAAAATGCGGACTATCTTGTGCATGATTTTTTTCTTTGGGATTTTCCTTGCATGAATTTTTTTTTCGGACATTTTCCCATTTTGTTTTTTCCCCACCCCACCCCATCACTTTTCTAATGGTCCATCCCTAACACAAACCCACTAGCGCAAAAAATACACCGGGCCCGCGCAGAGGGAAAGGCTGGTGGTGGGGGCTTTAGCCCCCCACTTTTTTTACATTAAAAGGATAATAATAATAATAATAATAATAATAGGATAATAATAATAAGAACTTAAGTAATTAAACAAGTAAAGAAAGACAGAAACGAAAAAAACGAAAACTATTATTGAACGAACGATTACTAAAAGTATTTCATTTGAACGCCTTTCCAGAAGCTAGTGAGAATTTGTGCTTTTGATTTAGTTCCATATTGGTACATCCCAGACTCGTTCCCAGTCGCTTCTGAGGTGGGTTTGACTAGAACGCATTGCATCAAGGGAAGGCCGCAGGAAAATCTGGGAGTGACCCTACTTTTCTTTTGCCCTTCCCAGCCTACCCCGCAACCTTCACATCATTTCTCCCCAGTCTTTCATAGCCTTTGAAGAACAAATAAGTAGGGACTGGGAACGAGTCTGGGTACATCTAGTAACGAGTGCATCTGGTGAACGATCATTCAGTTTCCACCGCCCGAAGACGGAAAATTTTTCTCGACAAGACGCAAGAGAGATTTAACATCTTGACATGGATAAACAGTCATGAAGAATGACTTTTTGACCTCGCTAACGAATTTGCAGATCGTAACAAAAACAGCAAGATAAATTTTGGCATCTTTAGAGAACCAAATTTACACTAAAATTTTAGTCTTCTTTAATTTCCATTCTGATTGATATACACCGTTTACACCGTTAAGCTGAAGTACAGCAAAAATCGTCGGATTCTAGCTTCGTAAATGCTAATGGCAGTAGTACTGATTTGGAGTAAATTATATTTTTTCAAGCAGGATTTGAAAGTGAATCTATAGGTCTGGTTCTAAATGTTTGGTATACTTATACTGAAGAAACATTCAAATAATATAGTAAGGCTGATACTATGTGAAAAAAGTAAATTTGCGAGACACCAACACGACTTGAACCAATAAAGCAGGGTTACAATCTCAGACAGCTGTTTCGTCCTTTTTGGGTCTCATCAGCGCGGTGTAGGAAATCTTAATAACGCCAGCTCGAAGCCCAGCTCAAATGCAGATCTTACGTTAGCAGCATTGTTGTTTGCGGTAAATTGCTGTTTCAAGTTGTAAAAACACTCGCTTAAAGCGCTGAACGTTTGTATCTATACACTGTTTGATAATTTTAAAATTACCTTCCGGTATCTGACAGTAACTAAAACCCTAATTTTTCACAGGGTAGCATGCCTCCGTACCTCTCCCCCCAACCAAAAAAAGCCGGCTAACGATTACACGTTCACGTTGAAGCCCCCCCCCCCCTACTAAAAATCTTGCTGCGCGGGCCATAAAACACCTCAGTACACGAGTAGAGTGCTGCTGTGTTCCAGCATCAAACACTGATGTGTGAGCGTGGCTGATAAAAAAGAAAGAATTTTACTGACATTTTCCTGACTTGTGCAATTCTGAAACTTTCGAGCAGTGGCACAGTATTTTAGCGGTATCTACCCATTTCAAAATGGAAAGAAAAAAAGCCTATCCATGCAAAAATCTCACATGATACATTATATAACAGTCAGCGTCAAAACACAGAGCCTAACCAGTTGCTCATGATTTTTTGAGCATGTGGAGTCTGCTCATTTTAAATTGTCAGCCTATCAGTTTTAAGCGATGTCTGTGAATTGAAAATTTTCAAACTTCACCTACCCAGAGTCGAAAACGACAAAACAAATTTCCTACCGTTGAGATATTTCAGGAGGATCTCCTTTCACCAGGTGAATAACTTGATAAACACTTGAACTGCGACAGTATTTTGACATGACCAGTTTAACTACATATGTCTTATTGACAAGCATGGGAGCTGTATTGAAGCTTACTTCAAGTCCCGAATCATTTCCAAAATAATGAATACTTGATTGGTTTACTCCTGTGGAGGAGTCTTTCGTTGTTGTCTTGAGGCCGGAATAATTGCCTATGATCTCACCATAATACCAGGCAAAGTTCATCCCAGTGTAGTTATCTCGTCCAACATCCGGGTCATAGGAAAGTGATGCATTTATCGTGATGGAGGCAGCGTGGCCTAGTGGTTAGGGCGCTGGACTTGTAATCCGGAGGTCCCGGGTTCAAATCCTCCTCCCTGCCACTAGATGGATTTGTCTTCGGTGGTCTCGAATTCAACTCCTCCACGCTTTGTATATAGCCAACTGGTCAGCCTCCTGCCAGTTGGGATTCTTAACAAGTTTCTGTTCGATTTAAATGGCAGGTCCACACCAGCCTTATGGTTGCCCTACTAGACCTGCCTTAACAAAAAGTTATGTATGTATGTATGTATGTATTATGTCCTCGGTTTACTTCGGCGCCACCATAGATGATCGCAACGAGGTCTGGTTTTCCCTGGCATGATTTCCCATCTTAACACCATAAAAAACAGTTTTCAGTACAAATAAAAAAAATATATGCATTTTTATGAAAAAGGTCAACTTTATCATAGAGACAAATCATCTGTCTGGAATGAGCTTGGGAAACAAAATGGGTTAGTAGGGTAAATATTTGTTTACAATGTGAGCAAACAGACGGATCATCCATCAACACGAACTATTATCTACCCGGTATATAATTTTCTTGTGTGTGCATTCATTGTGTATGCTCATACCGTTATTATTTGTAATAATTGTGTACCTCAGCCATTTTAAGCAGACCCGACAAGGGCCAAGCCAAAACATCTGTGTAAATTGTCCAAATATTTGATACGGAATTGGGTGTTTTTTTCCTTTATACCTTACTTTACTGTCACATGTCTTGAGCTTAATCTCTGACGTTGATACTAAATGTATCTGCATTGTTCTTTTTGATGGACAGCTAAGGCGGATAATTCGTCAGGATTTTCATCTTTTACAACCCAACAACAACTAGCATAATCTCATTTAAAAAAATAGTACCCAGTGGGTACATGAGTCTAATGCGTCATAGATTGTTAGTGCGGTTGAAATATGTTGAAGTAATTTCGGTATTTACGGCATAGAGCAAGAGGTGTAGTGGAGGTTTGGTAGTAAGAGTGGTTCAGAAGAAGTCAATAATATTTGTTCTCTTAAGTATATATATTTAGAAAGTTGAAAAAATGTTATATTTGAAATAGGAAAACCCTGTTACTTAGGGTTTGAGTTCATCGATTCATGTTAAAAGATTAGTGCATTGTAGACCATAGGAAGATCGTACAGATTTAGAGAGAGAGAGGAGGGGGGGGGGGGGGGGGGGGGATCCTGAAAAAATTTGTTTGCAAAAGCAAAAAAAGCCCAACTAAATTTTTTGCAGGCATGAAAAAAATTGTCTGCAGGAAGATGGCACCGGAAAACAAATGTTTTCGCATACGATACAGAAAAAAATTGTTTGTCTTGGAAAAATCTTCATCCCCCAGCTTCCAAAAAAATAATGGTACGCCCCATAGATAGACAAGATACAGCCACTTGTTCAGTATTCTAAATATCCTAAATCCCATCAAAATAAGCCAAAATATTTTTTTCAATTCCTTTGCAATTTATGCAATACTGCGCAACAAAGATTTCAATTTCCTTAAACGTTTTGACACAGGAGAGCAAAGAACATTGCGTGCAGAATGTAATTTAATTAAGCGAAATATTTTCACGTCTATTAAACACTGCAAGCAGTTGAATGAAAGAGTTTTGTTTTCATGACTGATAACAGCTTTCAAATAGTCAATACACGGAAATAACAATCAGATCAGAATTCAATAACTATTAAAGCGAGTTTCCATTCTGTCTATAAATACTTTTTGGCAAGTTTCAATATTTATGCAAATTTCGCGCGAAATGTAATTTGATTACACTGTCTTGTTTTCAAGCTCTAGATTGTATCTTGTATCGTGAAAACAAAACTCTTTTTAATGAAAGTTGCATTCTGTGAATGAAATCCTGCTTCAGTTGAATTGAACAATCAATTGCTGACTACAATTATGAACACAAATGTCACTTCCGGATTTTTTTCATCAAAAGATGTCGATTTCACGTTTGCGTTTCCCAGGGATTATAAAAAAACATGCAGCTGGAAGGAGAACAGTTTCAGTGGCTTCACACTTGAAAACGAGGAGTCATATTATTTTGCACTGTAAAACATTTATTCCAATTACATACACGACAATTTCTTTTACAAGTGCGTGTCGTGCTCGAGCTCCGTTCGACCGTTGCTTCGTTAACAACATCCTTGCTTCCTGATTGGATTACGATCATCGCACCAAGCCCGCAATGAGGCGGGCTATTGTTTAAGCACAATTAGGCCGAACGATTATCGATCCCGAACCATTCCCTTGGGATTGCTAACAGCTTTATTCCACTACATAGAGTCTAAAGCGCATGCGCATTAGACTCAAAAATGCTTCATTATATTGCTGTCTAAAATCAATTTATTTTTCCCTAGTGAACGCTAAAAAAATCAATAATTGCAATCCAGTATAAAATGAAGACATTGGCTAGAATGAATCAACATTAACAGCCATAACAACAACGAAACAGCACAGGACAGGACAGTTCAGGACAGGACAGGATCGGACAGAACAGAACAGAACAGGACAGACAGGACACTACAGTACATTATGATACGGTGCTGAGTGCAGTGCAGCGCAGTGCAGCACAGCACAGCGCATCGCAGCCCATTGCAGTACAGTACAGTACAGTACAGTACGGTACATATATCTTATTAGACATTTTAGTGTGTAGTATCGCTGTATATTTTTACGAGAATGATGTCTAATACAACAACACTATACGCTTGTCAGCAGTTGTATATACCTATAAAGCTCGCATATAAGGTAACTCCCACCCCCACCCCCACCCCCCGGGGTTGGGGAGTGTTGTACACATGGCAACATGAATTCTACCTGAGAGCGAACTTCCTCAACTACTGTGTTCATGAAATGGAAATTGTGCATACTCTTCATGCTAAGCCTTAATGTGCGAGAAAAGCACTGCAAACTTTGGCTGTCAGAAGCAAAAAACCTCCACTTAGATTCTGCACTTTCTTAATCCTGATGTGTGTATTTAGAATCTTCCTGGTCTCTACAATGCAACCTCTCCATCCTATTGATTGGTATATATTTATTAATGTTATTTTGACAAATGGTTTGATGGTAAATCAAGACTGTGTACTCCAGTTGATGACTTTTTTTATTATCAACACCTGTGTCCCGGCACTTAATTGAGAGGATAAATCAGATCTTCATACTCTTGGGATTTTAACATCAAGGTCGAACTCTTACCTTGACTTACACTACTGCTTGCAAGTAGTAATTGACTTGTGGTTGAACTTGTGGTTTCTAATGTTGATCATAAAAGAAAATACAAAGCTAATTCATTAGTATATACATTTCATACATTATGGTTCCTTTCAAATATTCTTTTTATTATCCAATAAAAAGAGAATCCCCGTAACCTCCCCTGGCTGGGAAAAATGTTCGTGGCTGGACATAGAGTACGTGATTGATTAGTAGATGCAGTTCCATTTGCACAATTCAAAGATTTGGTAGATGGGAGAGGAATAAGCCATTAGTCTAGGTCATTAAGAAGCAAAGAATTAGTTTAGGTCATTAAGTGAGTTTTACTCACTACTGCATGATTGTGGTTTACGAGAAATATTAATAACTTTTTAATGAGGAAAACATCTTTATGATTTATATTTCTGTTAAACATTACATAATTTTAATACCACTTCACAATTTACACATGAGGCTTCGTCATACATTATACAGATCTTAAAATAGAAAACAGGTATCTATTTTTAAATTCTCCCTAAAATGTTTTTGGAAGCCCCCGCCCTCACCCAGATTCTCTCAGGAAGTTTTTCCTTCTCCGGATTCCCTTCCAAGTGAAACATCCTTCCAACACTAGGAAAACATAATGACTCCCCCCTACATCCCAGTATATCCAGTACATTTTGTGGCTCATTGCTTCTTATCAATAACGACGATTTATATTAAACTCAAATAAATCCCCTTAAAAAAGTTCAAAAGGATTAGTGACTACACCCATCCACTTCAAGTATACATACCAGTTACCTGTTTCCTTATTGTATTAGTTTTCTTATCGTCGTATGTTTTGTTGTAAATGACTTAGATTTTCGAATGCAATTTACCAGTGCCAGCGCTACCGAAATACATATAGGGACAGCTAGACGACCTCTGTAACTCATATATGTATTAGGAACTACAGTTTTTCACTTTAATGATGTTCACCGAATAACAGCAGTCAACTGTTCAAATATAATGATAACAGACTTAACGGGTCACCACACATTCAGCGACTGTCGGGTGTGCACCATTAAGCCAGCCTGGAGATTCAATACCGCAGCGATACCGCATTTATCTGGCATCCGATCCCCAGCAGCTCCTTGGAAACGGTACCAACCTGTTACCAGGTCACGATCGCACGAGTTGTTCCTCACTGCGTTTCCTTGGGCGTAGCCTGTTCCTTGCTCTCGGTAGTTGGGGGCGTGCGACATGCGTTTTTCCTTGCTCGCCCGCTTTTTCGCCCGCTCCTAGCTACCTTGGGCGCTGTCCGCTTCACTTAGGACTGTGAAATTTTTATATCCTTCCACTTCAAGAAGATCTGTATATATACCGTTGCCAGATAAACGTATCAGCTAACTATATTGCTGACAAAATTAAATTTCTGAAATATTGTTTTAGTTTTCTTATTGTTTTATTTGGTTTGACAATTTATTTAAACCTCGTTCTATGTTTTGTTCAAAATCAGGAATCTGTTTTTAAGAAATTGATAAAACTAAACAGAACTAAAGCGCATGGTCCTGACGGAATCCCAGGGTGGGTGTTGAAAGAAAAAGCAGACCTTTTGGCAGGGCCAATTGCAGACATTCTTAATTCATCTTATCGTGAAGGTCGCCTCCCTCCATCGTGGAAAGAGGCAGATGTTGTCCCAGTGCCCAAGCAAAAACCTGTGCAGGACATAAACATCTTCGACCCATCTCCCTGACACCAATTCTATCAAAGATAGCGGAGGAGTACGTTGTCGAATCTTACATCAAGCCTGCTGTCCTCCAAAAGATCGATCCACAACAGTTTGGAACAATACCCAAATCCAGCACTACGCATGCGTTAATAAGCATGATGCATTACTGGGCGAAATCAACAGATGGTAATGGATCGACTATGACGATTATGCTCTTTGACTTTCGCAAAGCATTCGATCTGATTGACCATCATGTTCTGGCGCGAAAGCTTTCCTCGTATAACATCCCAAGACCGCTTATGTGTAGGATTATAGACTTTCTTATGGATCGAAAGCAAAGGGTGAAGCTCAGCTGCGATTGTGTCTCGGAGTGGGAGGCTGTTCCTGCGGGGGTCCCACAGGGGACCAAACTGGGCCCATGGCTATTTCTTATAATGATAAACGATCTCTCTGTAGCTGACACAACTCTCTGGAAATATGTTGATGATACCACTCTCGCCGAGTCAGTATCCAAGAACGAAACCAGTTGCATGCAGTCATGCGTTGATGAACTAGCAGTCTGAAGCTGATGGTTTTCAGCTAAACGAGTCTGAGTGTAAAGAGCAGAGAATATCCTTTCCTAGTTCACCTAGTACTGTAGACCCTATCACTATTAATGATAAGCAAATCGAAGTTGTTTCGTCCGCAAAGCTATTAGGAGTTTTAGTTTTAGACGACCTCAAGTGGAATGTGCATGTTAATCATATTTGCAAAAAGACCGCAACACGCCCGTATTTCCGATCCTAAAGCAGCTAAAACGCGCAAAGGTCAATCCGAAGGATATGTTACTGTTCTATACAACATGCATTCGTCCCGTCTTAGAGTATGCGTGCCCAGTTTTTCATAATGCGTTGCCGCAGTACCTATCTAATAACTTGGAAAGACTGCAAAAGCGCGCATTGCGGATAATATATCCTGACCTATCTTATGCTGAAGCTCTAGTAGCTGCAGGCATCACTTCACTGTATGAGAGAAGACAGGTGCTGAGCGAAACTTTATTCGATCAAATTATGGTAGACCCAAGCCATAAGCTACATGATCTACTGCCGCCACGTAGCGAGTCCACTTACTGCACACGATCCCGGGGATACTTTGAGCTACCGATCTGTAAGACACATAGGTTTAGGAAAACTTTCATTATGAACCATAGTTTCAATTATAATTAGGTTGTAATATTTTATCTTGTATGATATAAATTTTATTGTAAAGTATTTAGTAATTCCGCCGCTTCGGCGGCTGCAAGGAATTTGCTAATAAATCTATCTATCTATCTCACATTTCGAATGCAACTTACCAGGGCCAGCGTTACCACAATACCGACCTATGGGAGACCGAGGTAACTCATACACGTAATAGGAACTACAGTTCTTCACTTTCATGATGTTACTCTCGTCACAGCAGCTTTGGCGCCAGGAATGACAGACTTGACGAGTCACCACACCTTCAGCGACTGTCGGGTGTGTACCATTAAGCCAGCCTGGATACCAAGTACCGCAGCGATACGGAGGAACACATTTGTCTGGCATCCCATCCCCAGCAGCTCCTTGGAAACGGTACCAACCCGTAACCAGGTCCCTGTCGTACGAGTCGTTCCTCACTGCGTTTCCTTGAGCGCGGTCTGCTTCACTCAGGACTCTGTAATTTTTACATCCATCCACTACAAGGAAAAACGTATTAGTTAAGGTGGGGGTAAAGGTGAATTTGAGTGAAATTTTAAGAGCTTTAAAGAAGAGATAGAAGAAAGAAAATGATTTTTGGAACACCACCAGACAGTTGACCCCAACGCAAGAGCACCCCAGGTTGTCAGGGGACTGTTTAGGTGTCCATATACTAATTTTTAACTTCAAATTCTAATTTTAAAATTACATTAAATCTTTTATATTTCTTATTTCTCCAAATTTTACTAATCCTTTGAGAAAAACTATATCTTTCCAAAAATCCCCCAAAATCGCCCAAAAATTTACAAAACACCGCTAAACATAGCTTTGTGGGATGAACAGAGGGTTTTGAGAGTGTTTGAAACGGGAGCGAGATATTCGCATTAAACCCAAGTTACGCGGTGGAAAAACGGGCTTCAGGCGAACCCCCGCCTTAACTATATCACCGACAAAATTGACAAAACACTGACAAAATTAAATTTCTTATTGTTTGACAATTTATTTAAACCTCGTTCTATGTTTTGCTTAAAATCACTCAGATTTCGAATGCAACTTACCAGCGCCAGCGTTACCACAATACCGAGAAAGGGGGTGAAGCGACTCCTGTAACTCATACACATAATAGGAACTACAGTTCATCACTTTAATGATGTTACTGAAATCACAGCAGCTTTCTGGCCTGGAATAACAGACTTGACGAGTCACCACACCTTCAGCGACTGTCGGGTGTGTACCATTAAGCCAGCCTGGATACCAAGTACCGCAGCGAAACGTAAGAACACATTTGTCTGGCATCCGATCCCCAGCAGCTCCTTGGAACCGGTACCAGCCCGGTACCAGGTCACTATCGCCCAAGTTGTTCCGCACTGCGTTTCCTTGAGCGCGGTCTGCTTCACTTAGGACTTTGTAATTTTTACATCCATCCACTTTAAATAAAAGCATATCGGTTAGCTGCATTAATATCAAAATTAGATTTCCTCGTTATAGGGAATTTCGTCTGTGTTCAAGCTTCCTATTTTAACTGATTGTTTCTAATTTTTCAGGCCTTTTATGTTTTTCGACATATTTGAAGTCCATTAAGATCACTCAGATTTCTTCATTAATTCTGTTGAGTACTTTATTTATCTTGGCTAACTGAGGTTTTCATAAGCCATGGATCGTTGTTAAACATGGAGCGAGCCTATAAAAAGGCCCCGCCTAGCACTTTGTTGGCTTTAATTGTAAAAAGTCGCGTCAGAGTATTAAATGGTCATGTAACAGAAGAGGTCCGCAAATTTTGCGATCCCAGTTCATTTTTTTGTGGAATTAAAAAGCTCATATACAATATATTCTACCAATAATTATTTCTATACAAGTTAAAAGAACATTTAAAGAGAATTCAAAGCTACAAGTTTCGTTTGTTCTTTGACTGGATTTTATGTGGCATATGCTTGATTAAAACCTTATTCTTCAGCATAAAGCGGATTATGACTTCAGAAAATGAATTTATTTCTTTATAGAAAGGCCACAATATTTATTTGTTTACTTGCAACGCGGCATTCATTATTCAATGTAATTACCGGCGCTAAGCTCAGGTCGCTTGCGGCAAGAAATTCCGTAATTTCGTAGAACAATGCATGAGAACTACAGGTATCTTTAACTATTTCTAAACCTCGCTTTCGATTGTTTACACCCAAACAAGAAAACGAAGAATTTTATACACGAGAATCTTGATGTTATTTCTTGTACTGCTTTAAATCTGGCCTCGCCCCTGAGTACATAGCGGAATTATTTACTATTGCCAACAAAGGTTACACCTTAAGAAACGCTGACTACGACGTGCCTCGCTACACCACAGTGAGATATGGAAAACATTCATTGAGATAGTTTGGTCCGTGCCTATGGTCCAATTTAGACTCAAGTGACCGACGGCGAGAGACAGTAGACAATTTTAGAAACAGTATAAAAAAAGGACCTAGTTAGTTTAATCGAGGACTTGTGCGTCAATTGTAATATATGACCTCATACATGTAGCCAGTAATAATTTTTAAAGTATTTTCCATGTCTCTTTTTGTTAATACTATTATTATTTTTATTATTCATCTTTGAATAACTTTTTTTAAATAGATCATGTATTGAATGTAAATGATTTTTAGATGAGATATGATTTTAGAATTCAAATTTTTTAACCTAGCATGATATTTTTCGACTGAAATCAAATGTCAATAATGTACACGAACTTTAAAATGTTGATTCATTTTCAAGGTTTTTGTCTTTATGTCTGCCTTTCGGTTCAGAATATCATGTCATAATGATAATTCAAGATTTACTTTGTTTAGTGGCAAACTGTCGCTAAAATAGTTTTGTTGGTCTGTTCTCTATCTTTGACCTGTGTTACAAAAATAAAGATTGATTAATAGATTGATTGACTGACTTGCCGACCGACCGACTGACTGACCGAACGTGCGAGCGAATGACAAACGTACGGACATGGGCGGAAGAAGGCTTCTCCTGCCCTGGTACGGACGGATGGATTATCACCCATTGAAAATAACGTGATACAAAATATTAGTATAAATCTACTAGCGTTCTATCACAAATGCCGCGCTCTGGTTGGCTAAGCTACCCACTATCTATTCTGTGATAGATAGTGAGTACCGTAGCAGTGTGCCCTTGCTAACAAAATGGCGGCCGCTTCTTCACGTTTTCGAAGTGTCCGTGAAGAAGATTTAGACAGTTTACTTGTCGAGGCTGTTCCAGAAAAGACAAAAGTCGCAACGAAATATGGTATGAAGATTTTTCACGGTAAGAACAGGAGTCGAAAAATGACTTAAACAAATTTATTACTCATTGAAACTTTTAAAAGTACAAAATTAAATTTTTAATTTCAATTGACACATTTTTTTAAAGCAAATTTTAGAATGGTTCGCAAGCCAACATAAATTCTCTCTTCCTATTGAAGAACAGTCCAATGAGGAGCTTAACAGATGCTTACAGGTTTTTTATGCCTCTGTACGGGAAAAAAATGGAAGCGAATTCAAAGTTTCTTCGCTGCGAGGGTTACGCGGTGCCATTGTGAACAACAACAACAATTTCTTTCGTTAAACTGTTCAGTACGACCTTCCGGTAGTGCAAGTCTCTCAAGCCTTTGCTTTGACGTTTTCTAAATTGAGGAACTGTCTTTCAATGGCATTTTTGCATCATTTGATCGTTGATTTTGTAATCAAACTAGGCTCATCGGCTTGGCTCTTCTTGAATGAAATGTGAAGGTGCGGGCACACAGAAACCAACATAATACGATATATTTGTCAATTATCCTCGCGTGGCGTGACCTGTTTTTATAAAAACATAAATCTGTCTTATTTTTTAAGTTTTGAACGACTAGTAGATTTATAGTAAAACAATTAGATTTTTCGCTCTCGATTTCTCTGCGTGATAGTTGACTCGGGCTGCGCCCTCGTCAACAATCACGCCATAGAAATCGAGAGCGAATAATCTCATTGTTTAGTAAGAAACTCAAGTGGAACAAAGAGTGTAAATTTGTCGTGATGTGGCATTGTACTTTACGTGGACAGGACAATGAACATGATCACGGGGAACACGACGTTATTGCACAAATATTAACTGAGGAAATGTCTTACCTAACTGAAATACGCCATAGAGGACGAGGACTTGTAGAGTTATCATTGACGTCATCTTTATCTGTTAAAAGATAATAACAGGAAAAACTTGACTTATAGGTATTCTGAAGCGGCTTAAAGTGCCTTTAAAGAAATTATCTATTACATATAGAGTTTTATGTAAAGTCTTACCTATTACCCTACTATACCCTCTCTATTTCTATGCGTCTCAAATGATTTGGGCTATGCCGTAATTAATTATAACACAATAAAAATTTACATTAAAATAAGTATTTTTTTTTTCTAAAGTTTTTTCAAATTTCAAGCTTGTCATCATGGTCACCAGTTTATTCCTTGGGTCAACTCCAGTTCTAGACAATTCACAAAGAAAAAGTACTGGCTGTTTATAATTTGACAAACAAGCGCGCTATTATTGCGGGTGTAAATAGGGGATAAAGGTTAAACCGATCAATTGCATTGTGTCCAAACTTTAGGAAGGTAAAGCAAGATATATTTTGGCATCGAGGCACATATTTCAGTAAACCATAAAATCTTCTTTATACTCGCTTCCAAACATATGTGAGAGTTTGATGCATATCCAAGAACGCGGAGGTTCATTTGGACCAAAAAACTGTCAAAAACGATGTTCATGGTTCTTTGTGTGCACTGAATGCACCTACAGAAAAAAAGCAATTTCTACTCTCTGGTTTTGCGCGCTTGTCGTGCACGTAAATTGTGCTCCACTGTGAATTAATACTGAATTTTCTTAACATTATATAGATTAGGCGCCCCCAAACAGCTGAGGATTCTGCGGCTCGCCGCGCTATGCTCATTGAAACATTAATAAATCTTTGGTTTTGACAAATGCTAACTGCATTAGTTTATATAAAAATTTCACGCAATTTAGTCGATTTTGGCCAAAAACCTTTCCACGCTTAGTAAATATTGGTAGCTGTGATTTTATTCTGTGCTTCAATTTAAACCTCAGAAAATTCTAACTTTCCTTTCTGCCCACTTCGATTTGTTTTAGTTAAAGTTTTTAATGTTTATTGGTGAAGGATGTTTGACAACCGCAGGCAAAAAAGTGGCGAATTTGACAACAGGACGGGGGGAAGGTTCACTCCCATAAGTGGGCTATATGGTCCTATATGCGAAGGGTATGGTTTTTAACGAGTTTAGTTTGGGATAGGGTATTGGTCTAGAGTAGGGTATCATTTGCCTGGAAGCTGATCAGTGGTGTCACAGGAAGGCCAGGCTCACGTTATGACAACTCGGTAAAAATGGCGGCGGCAAAATTAATAGGAATTGTATGAAACATTTTAGTAAAATCGATATCGAAAGAACATATAATAAACAAGAAGTAAAATTTACATTTCACATCATTTGGTGTCGGTTTTATGTTTGGTCACTGGTTTAAAGCATTTAAGGAGGCTCGCAACGGTTTCCAGCACTTTCCAGCTCTTAAACTTTAATGGGTCAGTACTACAAATCTTTATCAGTTGCTGCTACAATAATGCTATCGAAAAAATGCCCAATCATCGCTGAACACGTTGTGGTCATTTTCATGACGTCATTGGTTACTATAGCAACAGTTTTACCCGTTAAAAACACCCTTAATTTTCCCTTTAAGTGCTTATAACTCAAAAACGAGTCTGGTGACCCCCATTTTTTATTATTGAATAATGATTGGCATGTTAAGATGCAACTTTTTGCAAAGTTATAAAAATTTCTCCGGAGCGGTTTCAGAGCCACCTTAAATTTACGCATTTTCACCGATATTTTCATTTATGTTTACTCTAACCTAAAATATTGCAAGGGAGAACACGCGCAAAACACTTTACTGTCCGACCAAAAGAAGCCAAAAATTGCCTTTAATCGGTTCCATTCTCTTCAAAACTTCGCCTATAGGTAGTTTAGAGGCCATACTTTCAAAGCAGCAAGGTTTTATACGGCATGCTTATTTCTGTGTTCGAGAATACGGAAAATATAAATATGATTTTCAAACTTTGTCCTTTCTCCAGGACCTTGAGCCTTCCAAGTGCAACTTACCCTATGATTGGACGGTAGTTGTCAAGGCGACGTTCCTTTTTTCCTGTAGGGGAGGGTAACAAACAAGACAGGCCTTGCACATTCAAACCCAGCAGAGTACTTGAGTGATGATCTGTCTTACACATCTATACTGACGAGAATACCCACGGGGTGCTCTTGCCTCAAATACAAAACTAGACACACTGGCGTACTGAGAAGAGATTGCTGAATAAGTTTCATAATAAATTCGAAAATGAACAAAGGACGATGACCAGACAAACTTTTCGCTGGTCAGCCATGTTTACATTTCATATCAAACTTTGCCTATTGTTATAGTTTGAATTTTCTAACACAATGAAGCTTTTGTTGTCCATCCTTAGAGATTTTCCTGTTCTGTGTCGCCAAATTACACTCGGGTTAAATCGAATCCAGTCGGAACATTGCTGGTGATCACATCTTTGTTTCTAACGGACGCCTTCTTGGGAAAACACAGACAGACTAACAAATTTTATGTCCAAAGCGTCGGTTCGCGTTCTGAATTAGCAAAGTGAATTGTCTAACCTTACAGATGCAAAGGATTTTTTTCTTTTTTTGTACCGTTCTTTCGGTTTAAAGCGTCCCACTGAGTCTTTCATTGAGTCATTCAATCAGTATTTCATTGACACAATTGGTAACTATGGTGACAAATAACAAGGAATTTATTGAAAGGAATAACATTGGAATAATATTGATATTCTGTTAGAAGGTCTTCTTTCCAAGAAAAAAAAATCATTTTCTCTTGTTTCTGTCCAACGTTCCATTATAAGAATTTTAGAAAGTTCCTTGATATAATCTTCTTAATTAAGTTAATTAGAGAGTGACGGAAGCAATTTTTTAATGACTTGGTACTCGTTTTATCCAAATTAGTTTTGACAAACGTAAAAAAATTAACGAGTGCTTTGCTTATAAGATGTTTAATTTCTAATTATGTCTAGCTTTTCGTCTTCTGCAAAATTATATCAATATTTTTTTTTTACTCCAAAATATATCAATCATCCTCATCCCGCGAGGCAACAGATAGCTGTCAAAGTCACACCTGTATTTCGTTTGCTGCTGCATATTTACAAATTCCAAGCTTAGTACTCACAGTTCCCCTTTCCCGTTCCCCTAGATATGGGTAACGCGGACTCTGCGACCCATTGTACATCAACCGGCTGACCTACTTCATTCAATTGCTCTATTGCGCTAGCGTTCAACCTAACTTTTGGAAAAATTGTTCCAATCCGTAATGTTATGGCATAGCCTGAACCTCTTCCTCGGGAATAATCCCTCGGAAAATGAATTTCCTGCGGTCGCCTCTCAATTGCAAATTATGCTACCCTAGCCGGATAATCCTTACCCTAAAACTGCGGGCTAAACCCTAACTTTTCAATTTGGAAAAAATGTACAATGATGAAATCTTTGTTTCCAACGAAAGTCTACAAGGGATAAATGTCTTTCATTGCTCAGGGACAAGGGGCAATGCTCCAAGTCTTTCTCTTAGCGTTATTTCTTGTCGACGTTCTCCTGGTTAGGCTGACCCCTGATCCTGAGCCAGAAAAATTAAGAGGTAAAAAGGAAAAAGATTTTATCAGGTTTCATGTTGAAAGCGCCTGTTCGCATTTTTACAAGTATGGATAAACAGTTAAGCGAGGTAACATGTTCAAAGCGTCGGTTTGAAAGTTCACAGGTTTGATTAAAGAGTTATGTGAGGTTTCATGTCGAAAGCGTCTGTTCGCATCTTCGCTAGTTTGAAAAAAAAGTTAGGCGAGGTTCATGTTCAAAGTATCGTACGATTCGAATGTTCACAATTTTGAATACACAGTTAAGAAGCTGTCCGCCTAAGAATCGACCATTCAATTCGGATCAAAATTTCAATTTCCTTCAAACTTTCTCCACAAATCAACGTTGATATAAAAACAAAGAAAACACATTTTTTTGGATTTTACTATTTGGATTTTACTATTCATAATACTCGAGATTTTGAGGCGAAACTGCGAACTGCGACGACTCAAGCCGGCAAGAAACGAGATATTCATGAGAATGTAATTTTTAAAGTTCTTTCTTTAACTCATTTTCAAACGTCTCGACAACTTAACCAAAAAATACGAACACTACAGCTGAAACATCAACACGAAGTCAAAAATTATCAAGATTAAAGAAAACTAATAAAAAATTGACCTTTTACTCCGCTTAGTTAGTGCCAAAAAGATTTTGTTTCCTATGCGCGAACTGATGCTTTCTCTTGTGGAAAACACGACAAAACGAAGGACTAGCTAAGACTTATTATAATTAGTTAAACATCCACTTTGCTCTTAGTAGTTTAAGCACAATTTACCTGTTATGCCGGTTATGGTTTCTTGGAATCAAACACTTCGGACGACCCAGAATGGAGAAGTCGTGCCGCGAAATAACTTCCCGTTCTCCGAAGACAAAAGATTAGACCAGAAAACTGTTTGTTTAATTTAAACAAGTACACCTAGAAGATGAATAATTAATTATGATATTTTCCTTTTTTAAACCTCACAAGAAACCTAACACTAGATCACGAATGATTATTTTCACGACCGTTAAGGCGAACAAGATCCAACACAAGAGTAAGAAACTGCGTATTTTAAACCAGTGGCATGTAGTTTATAAATTTCAAAGCGACGTGTACAGAGTCACAGTATACACTGAGGCAGGTACACCTGCGCGTTGTTGAGCATAAAAACCAGTCATCTCCCATTGGCAAGCAGTATAGAGACAAACACTCTATTGTACCAAAGACCTCGACAAAAACTTTTTCGTCTTTTAGAAGTGTGAGAATAACTTCGATTGCTTGGTGCATGGAATTTTGCAAATTAGATGAATTTACATCATCAGTTACCATCCAATTAAACTTAATTTGAGCTAAACTATTACCTCGATATTATCCCATTTAATTGTTTGTTGTTTTAATTTTTATCAAACTATTTCTGATCATTTTAAACTTGAATATGGCTTCATGACTACTCCGAAACGTCGTTCAATTTTATCGTTGAATTTTTATGCTTGTATTTTACTAACCCTTTGCTTTTAAGAGCATGTATTCTTTTATTCGCTTGTGAAGGAGCAGTGAATAAAATTCAGGTGTTTTGTAGTTTCCGTCAGAACCTGTCTCGATTGTGGGCTAGTACTGTATTTTTATGCAAATATCACAAGTTAGTCGCGACAAATTCATTATTATTCTAAACTGAAAACTGTCAAGAATGGACCCAAATATAACAACGTTTGTCACAAGTAACGCCTAAAATGCTAATATTTAATGTTTTAATACTCGTTTTCATTTTTAGCTTATTGTAGTTTTTAAATGCTCTTTTTAAGGAAAGCGATGTCAGTAAGAGAAGTATATTTGATTGTGATGACTTAGATGCATGGAAAGGTCCGGGAGACAACAAAGAAATCAACCTGTCAAGAACCAAGACCGCTATGTTCCAAACCTCATTCAATTATGCTGCTGCGAAGGAACTAGAAAACTATTTTAGGTAAACTTAAAGTCAATTGGGTGAATCAGCCGTGTATTTTGACACTTTAAATGTTTGAAATTTATTCTTAAAATTGCGTATGAAGCAATTTTTACATATTTACAAATTTACTGTTTAAAACGCCTATTGTAAAAGTGTGGCGACTTAACGAGCGTTGCGCTATTTTGCCCTCAAAAATGGCCAGGGAACTGGGTCTAGTTTACATCGTCAAGTTGCGGACAAGCACTTCCTTTGGTTGACATTTCTCGCACTAAATTCTTTTCACACCTGCATAAATTATCATCAGAGCAGTATAAGTCAATAAATCATGAATAATCAGTGACATTGTCGAGTACATCGGCTCCGAGAACATGTGCGTACTTCTCGGCTCTCCAAAATTTGAGTTGGTGAACCAGCCTTCGACACACTGCTACTACGGAAACTTTGGTTGACCCGCCTGTCTGTTTTTGGGTGAGACGATAAATGGGTTTATTCATTGTTGAACGCAAATTTCTTCAGGATTCAGTTGTTTATTTTGAATGGTTTGTTCAACATGAATCCGGGGATATCAGATATCATAGGTAATATAACCAACGTACGAAACATCGGGATTTTGCTGCCCAAAAATATGACAAGGACCGTTCTTACATTCCTATGCTTCAATTCTTGCAAATATTTTCAAGATGCGCAAAATGATTCACATGGAGAGGCCTCTAAACGATCCCTGAGGGATTGCTCCAAGTATAGCAGCTATTACCTACCACTGCGAAGTTGGTAGCAAGACAAAAGATTCAGTTTTTGTCACAGCAAAATGCTAATCCCCCAAATAACTAAGATTTTTTGGGACCTGTTCTTTTTATCTCCTGCCGGAATAATAACAGTTATGCTTCGAGGACTCGCCAGATATGAGCTGGTATACAACACCAACGAAGCCGTAGGCCGAGTTGTTATAATAAGCTCGTATCCGGCAAGTTCGAGAAGAATAACCTTTTCGTAAATTTTCAAACACTCAGTAACTTATTACCGGAAGATAGAAGAAAAAAAATTCTTTACACTCCAAGAAAAATACTTCAAAACAAGTGTCACATGACCGCTACACAAATCGAAAGCGAGCCGCGCGATTGTGAATATGAACCATGCAGGCTGCGTTGTCAAAAAGAATGTCAAAATGTCCATCAAAGTAAGTCATAATCGTCATCATATTGTCAAAATTATTACTTTTTAAAACGGATTTGCCGAAGTGGTTATGGATTTGAACATAACAACTGTGGAAATAATCCTGCGGACGAGAAAAGATTTGCCCGACACGTGCGATTTGTTTGCCGTGTTGTTGAAACTCGACTGATAAAATCCTGTGATACCCTAACAGATTGTGCTTGACCGGAACCGGCCTTGTTACCTCGGGGAGAGTGTCCCTTGCTTGTTCTCTCCTGTAAAAGCGGCTTCATCAATTATTGACAGCTGATTGCAGTGCAGCAAAGAAACCGGCCAATGGCGGCAAGAATGGATTTCAGTAAAGAAGTCTTGAATTGTCGTACAATTGCGAGTCATCTTGCTTACTCGTTGAGGTGAGAAAGAATTGCGGCAGTCATTTAGTTCTCATTTCGACATTTCATCGACTGTTTTAGAAAACTTTTGGCCACCAGGACTGGCAATCCACTCTTAAACACAGTAAACATCAGATTTTAATTGACAATTACAAAAGCCTAGAATATTATTTTTTATTTTTTTCCAAGAGGGCACGGTAACGAATCCTGCAATCTGATTGGTTCTTAGCGCGGGCAAGCTTCTCCTATATCTGCCCACGGGCAACGGTAACGCTTTCGTCAGTTTGATTTGGCGGCGAGGCGAACGAGCCCTCGAACGTTTTGCTCTCCAAAGTTAATGTAATTGCTCACCAACCGTTGTAAATGTGAAAGGAAAAGTAAGCAGTGGAATTAAAGGCCTTGAAGTTCTCCAAAAGGCGAGTATTGATTCTCTTTATTGACAAAATCAAGTTGTACACGTTTTATGGCCGTAGTTTGTCGATCGTTGTTTGTGCATTATTTACACTGATTTTCACGCCATTGCGCTTACCTGCAAGTAGCCGGCTTAGTTACATACCCGATTGATTCTTTCAAAAGCTAACTTAGTAACGGAATTATAAAAGGCCCTGAAGTTCTCCAATAGGAGGGTATTTTTTGTATTTATTGACAAAATCAAGTTATAATTTGTCGGTCGTTGTTTATGCATTCGCACTGATTTTCACGCCGTAATGCGGTTTACTGCAAGTCGCTGGTTTACAGACTCGATTTATCCTTTTAAACGCTTTGCCTTTCTGCTACTTTTCCCCAAAACCGAATACTGCTTATCACCATTCAAGAAAATGAGATGTTTTGATTAAAAACAGTTAAATTAATTCTCGCAAAATTGTGCCGTGTGCAGACGACCAAACTACACTCTTTTGCTGCTACATTGTGCTTCTTTTTTATTATTAAAGTTACTTTTCTCTTTTTTTTCTGATGACCTTTTCCGTGAGTACTGTTCAGTTTAGCGAATTTATTTTGTTTGGCGGAAAACAAATCATTCTTCACTTTAGCCGCAGCTTTTAGCGATCGATTCAACATGCACATTGGATGCGCGCGTATAATACAATTCTATTTTGCAAGACAATCTTTTTAGATTTTTTTAACCAAGTAAGAAAAAAATAAATAAGTTATTTACCGGCTTTGGGTCGGTCCGTATCGTGAAAAGCTGTGACCTCGGTCTTGAAAATGCATTTTCAAGACCTCGGTCACAGTTTTCACGATACGGACCTCCCAGCCGGCCAATAGCATATATATATTTTTGTGTATACTTGAGCGTCTTTTAAAAATGAATTAAACACACTTGTAGCTTCCGTAAGCTGGTCTTTTAATAAACAAAAAAAACCGTGCAAAGCACGTTAAAGAACTGTTTGATACAATAAACTGAAAAACTCAAACTCGCGCTGTCTTCCCAAAACGTTCCATGTGCGAATACTCAGGGGAATCGTCACGTGACTACAACCGGAAGTAAAAAACCGGATGTGACAACGGTAGCCACACCGGCCCCTAAATGGGACTGTAAACAACAGTCTCATTTACATACACAAGTACAAGAGCTACCGTCTATAACTAAGGCAAATACACAATTCATAATAACTCAAATAGCTGTTCGGAATGTTCTCAACTGTTCAAAGTCATCTTTCCATAGTTCAATTCGATTCTTTAAGTCACAATAAATCATTTGAACTGATTGATTAATCTAGGCTATTCAGTCCATTTCCAGCAAACATAACTTGGTCACTGGGCGCGTAAGTATGGTGGTGCCTTCTTTGTTCACTGGTTCTCCCTTACGCTGTCGTTTGGCGCGCGTCGCCACAGTACAACTGGTCTTCACTCTTACTGTGCGCACTAATCCATCTCGACTAGGCATAACCTCTTCGATTCTTCCAAGTGGCCACTTGCCTCTAGGGAAGGATTCATCTGCTAATAAGACTAAATCACCGACCTCTAAGTTTCTTCTCGGTGCGTTCCATTTCTTTCTTTCTAACAAGGTTGGCAGGTATTCACTCGTCCATCTGCGCCAGAACAAATTAGCCAAATATTGAGCTTGCCTCCAAGCGCGTCTGTAGCTGAAGTCATCTTTGTCAAATATTCCTGGTGGTAAGCCTGGACAGGGACGCAGATGCAACAAATGGTTAGGGGTCAGTGGCTGCTCGTCTAGGGGGCTGTCACTGTTACGAGTGAGAGGTCTGGAATTCAGGATGTTTACCGCCTCTGCCATAACAGTCGAGAGTACTTCATCTGAGACTAGCTGCTCCTTTAAAATGGCCTTTAGGATCTGCCGCACAGAACGTATCATCCGCTCCCACACACCGCCCATATGGCTCGCTGAGGGTGGGTTGAAAATCCATTCAATCTTCTTCTGTCCACAGAAGTTGTTAATCTTGTGCTCATTCCACGCTTCCACGGCTTCTTTCAGCTCCTTGTCTGCCTTTGTGAAGTTGCTACCCCGATCACTTCTTATCTGCTCTGGATACCCACGAACACTAATGAATCTTCTAAGCGCATTTATCATCGAATCTGTGTCTAAGGAGTGGGCTATCTCAATGTGCACTGCACGTGTTGTCAAACAGGTGAAGAGGCACCCATACCTCTTGACTCGGGATCTACCTTGCTTTACTTCGAGCGGTCCGAAATAGTCGACGCCAACATACGTGAAAGGTGGCTTGTCAGGAATAAGCCTATCTTCTGGTAAACTTGCCATGAACTGTTCTCCTGGACATGCTTTTCTCTGCCGTTGACAATTCATGCACTTTCCTATCACACGCCGTACTGCCGACCTCCCCTTCACCATCCAGAATGTCTCTCTTAAAGACGATAAGACAGATTCTAGGCCCATATGACCCAAGCTTTCATGGCACTGCTTGATAATGAGATCTGTCACCTGATGCTTGTAAGGGATGATAACAGGGTGTTTCTTCTCATAACCAACAGGAGCATTGCCTAGTCGACCTCCGACTCTCAACAGGCCTTCCTTTATCTGCGGATTCAGCTGACGTATTGATGCTCCTGCCTTCCGAAGAATCCTCTTTGGGTGACCGTTGTCCTCGCAACATTCTGTTGCTGAAAGTACATTTAAGACCTCTGGAAAAGCTACTTCTTGAACGCGTCTGAGAATTTCCATTTCAGCCGCTTGGAGCTCTGCCACTGTCAAATGGCCGCATTTCATCAATGGCATTTCACTGGAGTCGACTGGAGAATCATTTACGATTCCAGCGTTCTTTCTCAGTTGAACTTTGACTCGAAGGTACTGTTTGTAGCGCAGCAACCATGCAATAGCGCATTTCAACTTCCACCAACAAGAGTAGTACAAAATCAAGTCATCCACAACATTACTTTGGAGAGCGGAAACATAAATCTGAGCCTCCTTTCTTATTTCTGGATCTCCATCTTCTAACACTGGAATTTCAATCATTTTGGGCCAGTGGCTCTCGTTTTCCCATAAGAACTTGGGACCTTTTAACCAACGATCATCCTTGAACATGGCATCTATCTTCAGTCCCTTTGAACCGTCATCAGCAGGGTTGTCATCTCGGTTTACGTACTTCCACTCAGAGGGTTTAGACCCATTGTGTATCACTGTCAGGCGATTAGACCCGAATGTATGGAATCGCTTTGATTCGTTGTTGATGCACTTCAACACGGATGTCGAGTCAGTCCAGTAGTGAACTTGGTCTATTGTCATGTCCAATTCTTCTCGAATAATCTTGGAGAGCTTTACCGAGATAACAGCGGCTGTAAGTTCCAATCTTGGAATTGAAACTTCCCGTACAGGAGCCAATCTTGCCTTCCCCATCACAAATGCACAGTGAATTTGGTCAGTCACATCTTTCAAACGGAGGTATGCAACGGATGCATATCCTTGACGAGAAGCATCTGAGAAGAGGTGTAATTGTACTTCTTTAACTTCGCCGAATTCCTTTGGCTTGAAACAACGGTCTACTTGTATTTCTTGCAGTTTGGGGAGATCGTCTAGCCAGCGCTTCCACTGTCCTTTGTCTGCTTCATCCAGAGGATCATCCCAGCCTAGCCTCTTTCTACTGAGTGTCTGCAAGAGCAACTTTGCCTTCATGACATATGGAGCGATGAATCCCAACGGATCAAAGAGGGAATAAACAGCTGACACTATACCTCTGCGTGTCATTGGTTTCTGGTTTACTGAATGCAGTATCTTCTCCAAGACCTCCCACACAAACTTGTCCTCCTCTGTATTCCACTTGAGGCCAAGTGCACTCTCTGTAGGAAGTTTTTCAAGCTCTAAATTAACCACTGATTTGGCTCTTTCAGACTCTGGAATCGTCGCGAGCAATTCTCTGTCATTACTGTACCACTTCGTCAAACGGAATCCACCTTTCTCTAGCAATTTGCGCAACTGACTGGCTAAACCGACAGCCTTCTCTGTGGTGCCTGTCGACTTCATCATGTCATCTACATACATGTTGTGCTTCACTGTCTCCACCACTTCTGCATCGAACTCTTCCTGATGCAACTGGGCTGTCTTCCTTAAGCAGAAGTTAGCAACACTCGGTGAAGACGTTGCTCCAAACAAATGTTTCACCATTCGATACTCTTCCATCTCTTTTGTCAAGTCTCCATTTGGCCACCATAAAAATCTTAGAGAGTCACAATCCTTTGGGTCTACCAAAACCTGATGAAACATTGCTTCTATGTCAGCGACCATTCCAACAGTTTCTTGTCTAAACCGACTTAAGACACCCACAAGTTGATTCGTTTGATCCGGGCCCTGCAGCAGCTGGTGATTTAAAGATGTCTGCCCGAACTTTGCTGCACAATCATAAACCACTCTCACTTTGTCGGGCTTTAAAGGATGTGTAACAGGGTGATGGGGTAGGTACCACACTGGTCTGTCCTTTACTTCCAGCTCTTCTTTGGGGACCTTTTGGGCGTGGCCGTTTTCAATGTAATCAGTCATTGTTGTCTTGTACTTCTCGTACAAAGCTTCATCTTTTAGAAGTCGTTTCTTCAGAAGGACTCCTCTTCTTTCTGCTACTATCCTGTTGTTAGGTAAGAAGGGTGGATCATGTCGCCATGGCAGGGCAACCTGAAAGTGCCCATCGACCATCTTAAGTGTTTTCTCCATAATTTCTAAGGCCCTCTTGTCTTCCAATGATTCACACACTCGTGTCTCAACTTCAGAGCTTTCAAAGTCTGTCTTCCAGAGTCTCTCCAACTGTTGGTTCAGCTCCTCATTTTGAGCTTGACGTTCAGTTTCATCTGTTTGTAACTGATTCTCGTTTTCACTGCAATCAGGTCCTAGTTCTAGGCCACATCCTTCGTCTGCAACATGCACCTTGACAACATCTCCATTGTCCAACATTTCAGAAAACACAACACTGTCTTTGGAACCATCACAGAGAACAGAATCTTCAGATTCCAATACCCTGGTGCAGACAACAGAGCTCTCTCCCTCACGCAAGAAGTTGACTAAGCGTTCAGAATTGCAGCTTTCTCCTCCAACAGGACCTATCACAGTCCACCCCAGACTGTACCTCACTGCTACCGGTTCACCTTCTCTACCAGTACGGCACTCCAATGGCAAGAACAAATTTGGATTGTCTTTGAGCCCAACAACTAACATGACACTTTCAATGTCCAATTGTCGTAAATCAACATCATGCAAATGTGGCCAATGTTCAAGGTCTTCCTTCTTGGTTATACAGCTTTCAGTAATTGGCATATGCTTAACTGTCCTAACCTTCGGGAGCTCCACTATAACTGATTCATCCATTGACATCACTATCAGGTCTACTTGTTGACTCTCTACCCTGGTTGAGCCTGTTATCCCGGACAAAGTGAAATCCAACTTGGTGCCGCTTACACCTAGGCTCTCTTTCAAGCTTTCATGGCAAAGAGTAATTTCTGAGCCACTGTCCAACAAGGCATATGTTTCAACGGGTATTGAATTTCCATCTTTAGCCAGGACCTTAACTGGAACAACACTAAGACAGACCCGCTCGCCGGCCCCAGTTGCAGCAGTCACAGCACTTCTCTCACTAGTCACTCCACTAGTGTCACTGCTGGTATTAGTTCCTGTCACTCTTTCCCTCAACTGGCCATCATTAGCGCTTGGAGGGCTCGGATTTTCTGCAGGGGGATGCAGTAGTGTGTTGTGACTCTGGTTGCATCCATCCACTTGGCATTTGAACTGAGTTTTGGGGCAGTCTCTTGCAAAGTGTCCACTATGTAGACACTTGATACAAAGGTTTTGGTCCCGCACCACCTTCCATTTGTCTTGATGAGGCTGATTCTTAAATTTGTCACACTTCCACAGTCTGTGTTGACCGCGACACACACTACAAGCTGGCAATTTCTGGCTCTGTTTGCCAGGCCCTTTCTGACCTTGGACACCTCCAAATAGTGTAGTCCATTTCTGAGCACCTCGACCTTGTGGATCCTTCCGTTTTGCACTGTCCCTTTCTTTCGAAGGACTGGGAGTTAAATCTTCTCCAAACTCATTGTTAACAAGCGCAGCTCTGTCCTTTAAGTGCTGCAAGAAATCTGCAAACTTTGGTCTTGATCCATGTGAAATAATTCTTCCTGCGCATTCCGTCCACTTAACTCTCATGAACAGTGGGAGCTTCTTATTTAGTTCCCTCAATGTATTTGCGTGATTCAAATCACTGACATATTCAGGCCCCATGCCTGACAGTGTCCTATTGGCTACATCTAAATGGCGGGCAAATGCAAGTAAACTTGCTCCATCTGCTTGCTTCAGTGGGGGTAGGCTCTCCAATTTCCTAATGTGTGCTTTGGCTATGATGTGAGGGAGACCAAAATTCTTACGTAATGTACTCTTGGCAGCATGATAACCTTCATCTACAGGCAAGTTCACACAGCTTTCAATTGCATCTCTTGCTTTTCCATAGCAGTGCTGAATTAACAGTTGCAACCTTCTGGAGTTGTCAGGATTATCTTTCTCTAAACAAGTCTCAAAGTTATGCATAAACGAGACATACTTCATCGGGTCTCCATCGAAACGCATGTACTCAACTTTCGGAGTGGAGACAACTTGACGCAATGCTTGTACCATTTCTAATCTGCCATCAGATGTAAATGATGCTGGTTCCTGCATTTGACATTCACCTGGATATGCACCTGGAGTCTGGGACCATGTTACCTGGGTTGGCCGCCGTGCTATCTCTTCAGGTTTAAGCTGTGGCATTAATGGCACCTGCACTTGTTGTAATTCATTTCTTAACACTGGTGGATTGACAGGTGGTGTTCTTAATGTCTTAGTGTCCTTTAAATTGTACGGTTGGTCTGCATATTTACATGTACCAGCCTCGTCAACATAAAGTGTACGTCCAGTTGCAGAAAACACTGGATTGGGTACTGAAGTACGGACTGCTTCGCAGGCCTTAACACCTGAGATCCTAATTCTGTCATTGTCTCTAAATTTAGGAACTTCATCCAAAGGTTCAGACCTTAGCACTGGTTGCTCAAGTGGATTTAACTGAGTTTTTGTCCTTGTCTGATGCTGAGTGGGGCGTAAAGGCTCCAAATGCTGCACTGATTGCTCATGTGGCTGTATTAACTGAGACTGAGCTGCCTCCCTTGTCTGCTGCTCAATGATGTGTAAAGGCTCCTCGGGTATCAACTCTGCTAAACGTTCCTTGTACTGACTATCCCTGCACTGGTCTTCAAGCTCTTTATAAACATTAACACTTGCCATAGCCCGCTCCTCCTCCATCTCGGCCGCCATTAAGTCCCTTTCATAATGAATTTCATTCATCTTACGCTGCAACTGTTGTTCACGCAGAAGCTGTTTGCTTTTCAACTGAGCGAGGGCAAGTTGTTCTTTCTTCTTTGCTAATATCATAGAAGCTGAACTTGAGCCAGAGGACCCACCTTTCGAACTCTTGCTTAACTTTCTTGTAAAGGATTTTATGTCATCATCTCGCCCTTTAATAGACATAGCTTTGGACTTCCAAGACTCAATTGCAATGTCAAGTGCTGCCTTCCGCGCCAACTGCTCCTTGTAGCTATCATTGGCTCTGTCAAGTTCTTCATAACGGCTAAGAACATCAAGGCATTCAATGTACCCCTTATGGGCTTTAACAAACTTCCGCCAAGCATCTTCATATGAATCCTGATTTAATTTTAGATCCTCCAAATTTCCACAGTTGTCCATTATTTCCTTAATGTTTCCTCTAAGTCTGGTAAGGGTTGCGATGTAACCTGAACGGGAATTTTTTAGTGTGTTTCCCCTTTCTGCCATTCTGCTTTCAAAATTTGTATTAGAGGGTACTTTCATGCGGGAACTTCTTCTCAAATGAGTTCCAACGTCAGCTTCCGACGAGGCCTCCCGGGCACTTTGTTCAAATTTGCTACCAACAGGCAGTGATTGAACAGACATTTTCAACATGCAGCAATGTACAAATAATGTCAAACACAAACAATGTTCTCCCAGAGAATGAAATGACCGTCAGTTAAACAGGTGAAATCCCATCAAAACACGAAACAATGTTGTCCCTGAATACAAACAACTATCGATCAAACAGACACAATCCAACCCAAACACGAAGTAGCGGCGAAATCATCTTATTTAAGCTCAAAGCAGTACAATTCTCCCCCGAGAACCAAATTATTGTCAATAATAATCAGACAAAACCCAATGCAAACACGAGGCAATGTTCTCCCCCGAGAACCAAATAATTGTCAGCAATAATCAGACGAAATCCAATGCGAACACGAAGCAATGTTCTCCCCTGAGAACCAAATGATTGTCAATAATAATCAGACAAAATCCAATGCAAACACGAAGCACAGTTCTCCCTTGAGAACGAAACAGTCAAATAATCGCACAAATCGCTCCAAACACGAAGCACGGTTCTCCCTTGAGAACGGAACAGTTCAATAATCGCACAAGTCGATCTAAACACGAAGTAAAGTTCTCCCTTGAGAACGGAACAGTCAAATAATCGCACAAATCGATCCAAACACGAGGCAAAGTTCTCCCTTGAGAACGGAACAGTCAAATAATCGCACAAATCGATCTAAACACGAGGCAAAGTTCTCCCTTGAGAACGGAACAGTCAAATAATCGCACAAGTCGATCCAAACGCGATGCACAGTTCTCCCTTGAGAACGGAACAGTCAAATAATCGCACAAGTCGCTCCAAACACGAAGCACAGTTCTTCCTTGAGAACGAAACAGTCAAATAATCGCACAAGTCGATCCAAACTAATGTTCTCCCTTGAGAACCAAATAGCTGCCTCCTGAGATCCAAACAGTTCTTTAACTGTAGCTTCCGTAAGCTGGTCTTTTAATAAACAAAAAAAACCGTGCAAAGCACGTTAAAGAACTGTTTGATACAATAAACTGAAAAACTCAAACTCGCGCTGTCTTCCCAAAACGTTCCATGTGCGAATACTCAGGGGAATCGTCACGTGACTACAACCGGAAGTAAAAAACTTGATGTGACAACGGTAGCCACAACACTTGTTTGCTAGGAGCGCGCTTAGCTGTCTTAGAAATATTTTCTTTCCTGTGTAAAATACAAGGGCAATAGAGTACACTAAACACACAAACAACTTGCAGAAGCGCGATAACTAAGTTAAAGCTGGTTTATGCCAGTAGCAATAGGTCATTGGAATTAAGCCCCTTTGGTGCCGAGTTAGGCCGAGTTAGGTCGAGTTAGGCCGAGGTAAGTTATTAATATGCATAAGGGCCGAGTCTATGACGTCACCCATTGTTTTAACCCAGGAAAAAAAGTGCCTTCCTCCATATTAATAAGTGTCTTCCTCCATACTAATGAAGGCATTCCCGCTGCATACTAATAAAGTGCCTTCCTCCATATAAATGTGCGTCCCTCTTACACAATGAGAACAATAGGCTTGCCCAGACTTGATCGCTCTATTCAAACCCTGATTGGACTAAATTGCGTGAATTTTTTATAGAAACTAATGGAATTAGAATTTTTCAAAACGAAAGATTTATTAGCGTTTTAATGAGCATAGCGCGCCGAGCCGAGGAGTCCTTAGCTGTTTGGGGACACCTTATCTATATAATGTTGAGAAAATTCAGTATTAATTCAGTATTTATTCAATTAACGTGCACGACTATTTATTTAGTACCGAGTATTGCAGGCGCATGTTTAGAAGCGAGTATAAAGAATGTTCATGGTTTACTAAAATATGCGCTTCGATACCAACAGTATTTTGCTTTACCTCGCTAAAGTTTGGACACAGCTCAACTGATCGGTTTTAGTTCGCTTGTTTGTGAAATTATAAACAGCCAGTACTTTTTCTTTGTGAATTGTCGAGAACTGGAGTTGACCCAAGGATTAAAGTGGTGACCATGGTGACAAGCTTAAAATTTAAAAATTATATTTTGCCGCCGTTTTATCGAACTTTTGCAAAAGAATTAAAATACATATTTCAATATAATTTTTTATTGCGTGATTATTCATTAGGGCACAGCCCAACTCATTTGATTAGGCGTGGCGTCTTATTCAACCAACGCATCATTTCATTTTAGTTTATTTCCATTTTGCTCGGAATTGCATCACGTACACTGAACTCTTGTCTTGCGTTTGGGCAAACTGGAGCGATCAACTCTATTGCTAAAGGTGGTTAAGACGGAATCCGCCAGGACTTCGAGTAGTTGTTGGACAAAATTATGTACCAAAATTATTTACACCTTATTGCAAGCTTTTGTGTTACTGCTTCAAATATCTTATCAAAAGAAATCTTTTCTAACAACACCAAACATCGAAAACCAATCTCGAAGTTCCGCTGAATTCCACTAAATAGCTTGAAAGACGCAAGCTTTTGCCTATAGCTTGTGAACATTAAATTTCATTTTCTCATGCTCTGATAAGAAATTGTTGTACCAAAATTATTTACACCTTATTGCAAACTTTTGTGTTACTGCTTCAAATATCTTATCAAAAGAAATCTTTTCTAACAACACCAAACACCGAAAACAAATTTTGAAATTTCACTGAATTCCACTGAATCGCTTAAAGACGATTTTACAAAATGGCTGCACGTGGGAATTTCTTTATAGCTTGTGAACTTTGAAATTCATTTTCTAAGACTCTGAAAAGAAATTGTTGTTGGTGTTATCAGTGATAATTACTTACATCTTTACCTTTTATTTAGGGTAGAAAATAACGCAATAGGATTTAAATTATTCTGGTACTCGATTTTTGTCCAACTTAAATAAATATTACTCGACTTCCTGGTGGATTCCGTCTTAATTTGAATCAGTCCTGTTGTTACATACTTTTAGATATGTCAGTTACCTGGCTGTGATTCGTTGCTTGTAGATGCTGAAAATTATTATAAAGTTTAAGTTAAAATCAACAAGTGTTTCGACGCCAGAGGTAGACCGGATTGTTGTAGATTACTTCGGATTAAACACAGTTTCACTGTTAGCAAACACGCCGCCATTTGCACACAACAACCAACTCCTTTAATTCCACTATGAATCATGGGAAATCCTAGAACACAATATAGGTCCGCAAAGCGTGCATACTACAATCCTCCTTTTTCTCGGACAAACAATTACAATATACAAAAATATAACAAATTCACACAGCAACTGAAATTGTCTTTCAAGTGCCTTTTACGTAAACATGAAGTTTATATCAAGGAAAAACTAATTAGGCACCGCATAACAATGCTAGCATAATGTCCTCGACACAGTTCATAGTCTTTCAAGTGTTCTGGAACATGGCGCACCCGCTGGGATCTCCTAAGAGCCACTTCAGGTTGGGCAGAACTTCATTGGGCTTCTACACTTTCTTCTGGCTGACCCGGAGGTGTAAGCTGAGTACTCTCGGTATGAAATTTCTTGACATGAGTAACATTACGCCGATATCTCTCCCCAGTGCTGGACTGTACTGTGACTTCGCTCCCCTTCTTGTCCACAACTTTGTAAGGTTCTGGATGAAAATGCGTGTCCAGTTTGTTTCTCCTGTTCTGCTTCAGCAAAACTTGGTCTCCTTGTTGCAAGTTTGTTCTCGTGCATTTCGCCGGTTGTCTGCATAATCCTTCCCCTTCTGCTTTGCAACGATATCTTTGTCTTGTACTTCCTCGTCTGCAGCCACTCTTGAAGAACGGCTTCCCAAACTGGGTAACTTTGTACGGATCTCTCGACCAAATAACAGCTTCGCTGGACTTATTCCAGTGGTGGTGTGTGGAGTACTTCTGTAAGCTGTAAGAAATTTCGGCAAGTCTCTCCGCCAGTCCTTCTTCTCTGCCTGTGCAATTCGCATAACTTTAAGTAGACTACGATTTTGCCTCTCAACTTCCCCGTTTGCCTGGGGCCAAAGTGGGGTAGGGGTTCGGTGCTCAATGTCATTATCTTGGAAATACTTCTCAATTTCATCTGAGACGAACTGCGGTCCGTTGTCTGTCAGGGAGTTTGGTATCCCATGAGTAGAGAAAATCGTCTCCAAGGTGTCAATGATCCTTCTGGACGTCACTGACTTCATAATCGCGACTTCAAAATAACGGCTGTAATAATCAACGACAACAAACAGATATTCGCCCGACGGCAAGGGTCCAAGCAGGTCGCCTGCTAGGTCGCACCACGGTTCAGAAGGGAATTTTGTACGCGACATTGGTTCTGGTGGTGGAGGCTGTGCCACGAGCTGGCATCCATGACACACCTTACATTTTCCCTCGACTGCTCTGTCAACGCCGGGCCACCACACTTTAGAACGCAAGCGCTTTTTCGTCTTCACAACACCCTGGTGCCCCTCGTGTGCCAGGTCTAGGACTTGCTCTCGCAGCTTCTGTGGCATGACGATCCTTGTTCCCCTCAGGACCAACTTTCCTAACACAGCAAGCTCATAACGTACGTATTTGTAGGCGGCAGGGCAGGAACTCCAATCACTACTTTTAATGCATTCTCTTAGCTAAGAAAGTTCCATATTCCCGCTCTACTTCTTGAATAGGAACTGCATTTGGTGATGCCTGCTCAGCAACAAAACGAATGTACTCTTCAGCCACATTTCTTTTAACTTCTCCATCGGTCTGGGTGAGGCGCGATAACGTGTCTGCGATATTCTCTGAACCAGGTACATGCTTTACTGTGAAATGGTAGGGCTGCAGTCGGAGAACCCACCGCTCGATTCTAGCAGACGGCTTAGATTGGCTAGAGTAGATCACTTCTAAAGGCTTGTGATCGGTAAGCAGCTCAAACTGGATTCTGTATAAGTAAACGTGAATGCCGCTTGGACTATTTCCTAATTTCAGAAGAACTCTGCAACCTAACAAAAACGTGTGACATCGTGCTTGCACCTGAAAGTGATCACTCAGCCATATCCATCCACACTCAATCCCTGAGATATCTCAGCCCAAAAAAAGGTCCTGGTTCTTGGAAGTTCAATACTGCGCTTCTTCAAGATGAATTTTATATTGCTGCCTTACGAGAAAAGATTCCTTCATTCAAAGCAAAATACGCTGATTTAACGGATTCTGGTCTAAAGTGGGATCTGATTGAAATGGAAATTAGGGGCTTTACAGTGAAATATATTCTAAGCGAAAAGCAAAAATAGCCAAAGACAAAGAATCGGCTTTACAAGAAAGAATTAATATATTACAGCTACAAGCCGAGAAACACCCACACAACAGAAACATAATACTTGAACTTCAAACAGAAAGAGCACGCCTCAAAAAAATAATGGCATATAAAACAAAAGGCGGACGAAACAAAAATTACTTTTGCGGCCTGGAAAGACGAAATTATAAATAATAAGACAGTAACAAGATTAAAAAATTAGTGAAAACAAATTTACAAGTAATCAATTCGAGATCCTAGAGAAGGAAAGACTGTTCTACGAATCGCTTTATAAATCAAAAATCTTAAACCCAGAAATATTCAAGGATTCAGTTTTGTCTTAACCAAGAAAATATATCTCCTTTATCCGAGGAAAAGCGGACATCGTGCGAAGGTAAAATTACCGTAAACGAATGCTTTAACGCACTTAAAGACTTCCAATCTAGAAAACCACCAGGCACAGATGGTTTTCCAGCAGAATTCTACCGCTTTTTCTGGTCCGAAATCTCCCAAGAAATGACAGAAAGTTTTAAACACGCCTTCCAATCTGGGACGCTCTCTATAACGCAAAGAAGAGGGATCATCTCACTAATCCCAAAAAAATTTAAGGACAATGCTATTCTAGAAAACCTGCGGCCTATATCACTCCTAAATGTAGACTACAAAATCCTCACCAAAGCCATTGCAAAAAGAGTTGAAAAAGTGCTACCTGACATTATAAATGTTGATCAAAGCGGTTACGTAAAAGGTCGGTATATCGGTGAAAATATACGCTTGATACAAGATGTATTACACTACACAAGCCTAACAAACGAAAAAGGAATTGCTATTTTCCTCGATTTCAAAAAAGCCTTTGATATAATCGAATGGACGTACCTTGACACCGCCCTTGAACTATTTAATTTCGGACCTGATATTATGAGCTGGATTAAAATAGTTTATAAAGATGCCTCTAACTGTGTTGTTAACAACGGCCAAGCTTCTACCTTCTTTCCTTTACAACGAGGCGTTCGTCAAGGGTGCCCTCTATCAGGAATCCTATTTGTCTTAGGAATCGAACTGTTCGTAAGAGCGTTGAAAAACAAAACCGCTATTAAAGGGATTCAAGTCGACAATCGTGAAATAAAAATAGCACAATATGCTGACGACGCCACCGTCTTTGTCGGTCAATGAGCTTCTTGATTTTCTCAAAGAATTTAGTACGCACTCTGGGTTAGAAATAAACACAGCTAAAACTGAGGCAATGTGGCTAGGACAATGGAAAAAATAACCAAGACACTCCATTTGGTTTCAAGTGGCCAAAAGAACCAATACTTTCTCTCGGAATTTTCTTCTCGCACAACCAAGCTGATGCAGACGAACTTAACTTCGGGCCAAAATTAGACACTTAGAGAAAACTCTTCTCGCTTGGCAGAAAAGAAAACTAACGCTATATGGAAAAATTAATATCGTCAAAACGCTAGGTCTCTCTGAACTGATTTTTAATGCTTCTGTTTTACACATTCCGGATCACTTTATAAAGGAAATTAATAAGATCACGTTCAATTTCATTTGGGATAGTAAACCTTCAAAAATCAAAAGAACAACCATAATAGGTGAGAAAAAAGACGGCGGACTTAAAATGTGTGACTTCTCAATTATGAACAAAGCATTAAAGATCGCCTGGATTAACAGAATTCGAATTCAATCTTCTGCTGCATGGAAAATCATTCCAGACCACCTCTCAAGACTACATGGCAACCTTGCTTTTTTAACAAACTGTAGTTACGAAATTACGATGCAGAAGCTCAATTATCTCGCGGACTTTTATCGGTCACTACTAGAATTCTGGCAGCATTTTAAAACGTTAGACTCTAACGAAAAACAGACTTCAAAGACGAAATTCTATGGAACAACCGTAATATTCTAATTGACAAGAAGGCAGTTTTTCATAGAAATTGGTTCAATCAAAACACTGTTCACGTGCATCATTTATTGAACGAACACGGTAATTTCTACGAACTTGCAGAATTTAAAACCAAATTTAACCTGAATGTCCCGTTTTACTGCCTTCTATGGTCTCATCGACGCCATTCCTAACGCATGGAAAAATAAAATAAAGCAGCCCTTCCAAATCGACAATAACACAACAAACTGTAACACAACTCTGTCCATCTTGACAAGCCACTTTGTGCCACCAACCTCTCAAAGTAAAATTCTGCGTCACGGCTTTACCGAAAACAATGTTCAGAAAGTTTACTTACTACCTTTTAAGATAACAAAAGAAGTTAAAATCATCATGTTTCAACTCAAAATTATACAGAATATACTACCTACTCAAATGAGCTTATACCGTGAAGGTTTTTCAGAAAATGATAGATGTCCTCTGTGCAAAAAAGAAATACAAACCTTGAACCATTTATTAGCTACCTGCATCAAAACGACTTCCTTTTGGAAAACGTTTCAAAATTGGTGGTACGAGAAAGCACACGAAACGATACGCTTAAATCAAAGTAAAATATTGTACGGCTTTTTAGAAAAAAACAAAAACAAAAACAAAAACAAACAACGCACTGGCAGGCCCTAAATTACTTAATTCTACTAGCGAAATATCATATTTTCTGCACAAATGGTCAACAAGGCGAACTTTGTTTCCAGAGCTTCCTATTACGGGTAAAAGACAAATTGCAAATACTTAGGGAGATCGCAATTGTGCAAAAAATTCATTAGAAAATTTTCAGCTAACATGGACCTTCTTGCGGTGATTGTAGGTAAATTTCAGCTTTCTTGGAAACAAATAAAATAAAATGCGTGTAAGTCATAGTTGTAAGTAAGTAGCGCAGTATTGTGTAAGTAATTAAAACGTTTTGTATGTGGCGATTATAACTAAGTAAGTACATATAGGGTAACTGCAATATTGTAATTAATGTAATGCATCATATTTTGTAAGTCACGTAAGTAATATTGTATCAAAAATATTCTTCTGTAACTAATGTACGGTAATTAATGTAAAAAAAAAAAAGTAAAAAAAAAAAGTAAACGTGAAAGCGTTCACATGCCCAAACAAGTCCCAACGCCTCTTTCTCAGTTTGGGAGTAGCGGCGCTCCACTTCTGTCAGGCTCCTATAGCGTAAGCAACGACACGTTTTGTTCCATCCTGCTCTTGGATCAAATTCGCTCCCAGTCCAACAGGGCTAGCATCTGCTATAACTTGGGTCTTTGCTTTCTTGTCAAAGTAAGCAAGGGTTTCAGCTTTTGACAATTTCTCTTTAAGCTGTTGGAATGCTTGCTTCTGTTCAGGGCCCCACTGAAATGCCCCACTGAAATGCTGGTAGTCCCCGTTTCGCTCTTCTAACTAAAAGATGAAATATTATAAGAGCGCAAATGTCTGTAATATGTTTAAAATAATTTTGACATAAAAGCGAGTTATCTGAAATCTACATTTTCTGGATTTTTGCTACATTCGTGTTTTCATAAGTTTTCTATGCACTTTATAGTTTATTTAAGTTTCTATTTCTTAGATATGTTAAATTCTATAGATCAAAGGCTTTTTGTCATAGTTTATCCCTTTGACACTGATAGCCAAATCTCGGAAACAGCTTTATCAAAGCGTTTAGGCGTGAGCGGAATTTTTCAGCGCCTTTAGCGCAATGCCTTAATTTGACTCGAAACAGAATGATTTTTTTCGGAAATCGTCGACAAAAATGTTACAAAGTAGCACTAGAAGCGAAAATAGTGCAAGTTTTGTTTATTATATGGATCATAAACAGAAAATTTGAAGGAAATCTATTTTGGGCCGAAAATCGAGTTGTCGGTTCTAACGCAAACAGCCTCTTAAAAATTTAACCAGGCGCTTCTTTGATAAAAAAAGATGTGTAAATTAAACTGTTAGAACAGACTGAGTCTGTAGACATCTGCCGGCTTAGACTTACATAACTGTGTTTGCAAGCGGAACTAAACTGACATTTCCACGCGAAATATGTAAAATGAAAATTTCTCACTTCGAATTTTCAAAGAATTATCTTACCTTACAGATGCAAACGTGTCTTTTCTTTTTTGTGCCGTCCTTTCGGTGTAAAGCGCTCCACTCAACCAAGAATTCTATCATAAAGGACGTTCAGTCTTTCATTGACACAATTGGTAACTATGGTGACAAATAACAAGGACTGTCTTGAAAGGAATAATATTGATATTCTGTCAGCAGCTCCTGTTTCAAAGAAAACAACCCCTTCTTTTCTTCTTTCTGTACAACCTTCGATTATAAGAATTTTCAACAGTTCTTGATATAATCTTTTTAAATAAGTTAATTAGAGGGTAGCGGAAACAATTTTCAATGACTTGGTACTCTTTTTATCCAAATTAGTTTAAACAACCGCAAAAAAAACGCGTTCCAAACTAAAATGGGTTTTTCCAAAATCTGAAATTCAGTCGAAAAAGGTCAATTTTACACGACAGAAAAAGTATTTTACGCCAGAAAATCAAAATACTCGACAGCAAGCATACAATTTGCTGGGGTCATTCCCTGTTACACACTGAAAGCACAATTTCAAACAGTTGTCATAAATCCTGATATTTATTCGGAATAGATTTTTACACTAAAAATCTACAGCGAAAACTACGTTCAATACACTGAGACGAAATTTGGCCTCTATTATTGCAGTAATGAAAAGCTATTCTTATCCAAAGGCCTTAAAGCTGCAGAACAACTCAAGTAAGGTATCACAACACAAAAAAGCAAAGCAGCTAAAGTGCAGAAATTCTGCACCTAAATGAAACTGAAACCGGGATGCAAAAATTCTGCATCTTGCTAAATAACTAAATAGCCCAAAATTCACTGAAACCGTGATGCAAAAATTCTGCATCTAGCTAAATAACTAAATAGCCCAAAATTCACTGAAACCGTGATGCAAAAATTCTGCATCTTGCTAAATGACTAAATAGCCCAAACTACACTGAAACTGTGACGCAAAAATTCTGCATCTAGCTAAATGACTAAATGGCCCAAAATTCACTGAAACCAAGATGCAAAAATTCTGCATCTAGCTAAATGACTAAATAGCCCAAAATTCACTGAAACCGTGATGCAAAAATTTTGCATCTAGCTAAATGACAAAATAGCCCAAAATTCACTGAAACCAAGATGCAAAAATTCTGCATCTTGCTAACTGACTAAATCACCCAAAATTCACTGAAACCGTGATGCAAAAATTCTGCATCTTGATAAATGACTAAATAGCCCAAACTACACTGAAACCGTGATGCAAAAATTCTGCATCTAGCTAAATGACTAAATGGCCCAAAATTCACTGAAACCAAGATGCAAAAATTCTGCATCTAGCTAAATGACTAAATAGCCCAAAATTCACTGAAACCGTGATGCAAAAATTTTGCATCTAGCTAAATGACAAAATAGCCCAAAATTCACTGAAACCAAGATGCAAAAATTCTGCATCTTGCTAACTGACTAAATCACCCAAAATTCACTGAAACCGTGATGCAAAAATTCTGCATCTTGATAAATGACTAAATAGTCCAAACTACACTGAAACCGTGATGCAAAAATTCTGCATCTAGCTAAATGACTAAATGGCCCAAAATTCACTGAAACCAAGATGCAAAAATTCTGCATCTAGCTAAATGACTAAATAGCCCAAAATTCACTGAAACCGTGATGCAAAAATTTTGCATCTAGCCAAATGACAAAATGGCCCAAAATTCACTGAAACCAAGATGCAAAAATTCTGCATCTTGCTACATGTACATGACTAAATAGCACAAAATTCACAAAAATGCATAGTAAAAAATTCTGACACTAGCTTTCTTGGATTCTAAAAATGTACTATTGTTATTTTAATTTGTAATTATATATCTTTTATTGGCACTGTCCTTGCTGATGTTGCTTGACTCCACTGTCAACTTTTGGCAGACAACATGTTGATCACGTGCTCAACAAAATTGCCTGCCTTCCATTATTGAGCATAGCAAGAAATGCATTTCCTATAAGAGAGAAGCATGAGGTATGTAAGAAATATGCACATCAAATTTCCACCCTGTGTAAGGAGAGGGGAAAGGACTTTGGTAAGAGTTAATGAAAGGTTTAATAAGTCAATGTTATTTATTTAACAGAATAGCACTAGATGAGGTTGTAAAAGATCTTTAATTCCCTTCCACATAATATGCCTACTGAGACAGTGGCAGATCTAGGAAAGGGGCCAAGGAGGCCCGGGCCTCTACCTTATTTTTAGGCCAAAAAGAGGCCCGTAGGGTCCAGAAAAATTATTTTTGGAGTGCCCCCATATTCCACAGTCTGGGTGATTGCCCCCACCCCCTCCCTTATCTGAAGGTCTTGATCCACCACTGTGAGATGGCCTCATAAGAATTTTGTTGTCAGCATCATTGCTAGTTAGTACAGTGTACATGCATTGTATCAACAAAACCCTGACAAGACAGGATGTAATGGTGTCATCAACATTTGAATGACATATTATCATTTTCAGACTGCAGCACAGTTGTCTCATTCATAGCCAATGATTGTGCCTGTCACACAACCCTCCCTCCCATTCCTGACAAAGAACAGTTGTTAAAACCCTAATAACATTTCTTTACACGATTCAGCCAACCACAAATTGTCGTAACGTCAAGAACTCTTAAAGGACACCCATATACATGTAAGATGGACAGCTATCTAAACTGGACTGTTGTCTTAGAGAGAGTTGACTGTATACCGTAATGATTCGATTTGGCGCCCGGGGCGCTTATTTACTTTTGACACCTTAAGGAAGGGTGCTTATTCGAGACGGGCCGCTTATTTAATTTTTTGAGAATCAACCAAATATTCAAAATAAAAACTTTTATAAATATTAACTAACTAACAATAACAGAAACTGTAGCAGTAACAAATTGTTGAAAGTTTAGTTACTTTTAAAAGAATTGTTCATTTTTGCAGTAAATATATACATGTAGGGTATGGTGAATGTTCATGAGTTTATCCACGGTACTTAACAATAACAAAAACTGTAAGGATGGGGACGCTTATTAAAATGGGGGCGCTTATTGGAATGGGGGCGCTTATTTACAAAAACACATTCTATGGGGGCGCTTATTCGGAAGGGGGCGCTTATTGGAAGGAGGGCGCTAAATCGAATCATTACGGTACATGTATGTATAAATCTTAGGATGTTGCTCAACCTCACTATCTCATGTCATTTCAAATTGAATGTTAAGGAACATGTACATCAGAAAGAAAAACCAAATAGATAAGAAACACAGTAAATATAACATTACCAATATCATTTCCATGTCCTATTTCCAGAACATGTCTATAATCTTTTTTCACTCCCCTTCCCCATCAAAATACATGTACTGAGATTCCCTCGTGAGTAGAATTTTATCCAAGACCACTATTAATATTGGCTACTTTTAACTAGATCACTATCAATGTGTATACACTGTACATACACATGCATACAAATTAATACTCCATCACAAATCCCCAACAAGATGGGGTGCAAAAATGAAATCAAACTTCCAAATACTGTAACAAAACATTTTCAGATTGCAGCAGTCTCCTTCACAGCCAGTGTTCTACAGTAAGTTATTACCACCTGCCCCCACCCCCCTCACCAACAGCTATTTGAGGCCGAAAAACATTTCACGACTATCATTACAAGTCTTTCACCAAAAATGGGCACCCTGGAAGGCGGGGAATGTACCAGAAATCACAATCTCAGCATCCTGGATCGGGGAATACATGGGGCAGTCACTCCATGGTCTGCGGTTTTCATTTTTGTGCCACATAGTAGAAGCCAGGCAAGTTTATACTTATCAGATACAATGTACGGTATGTCCAGAAATGCACGGTAATGAGATTCATGTTCCTCATAATAGGCATCACAAAGTGTCCTTATTAATGAAATCCCACCAATCACACCAAATTATATCAAAATATGAAGTATATGAAAATGTCTAAAAGCCCAGTAGGATATGAAGTACTCTGTGAACAATACTTGTATGCATTTCTGGACATAAGTGATTCTTATACACATAAAATGCTTTGCAAAGTTTTTTACAACCATGGCTCTGTAAAGAAGTACATGTATTATAGCTGATTTCTTTACAGCCTGCTCTCGAAAGGTAGGTCTCGAATATGCTGCACTGACCTGTCTGATATTATGATTGGGTTATTGTTCTGTCTGGATTTGTGTCTGTTGTTTCAAAGTGAGGATTGCTTTTTGATGGCATTAATTTTATGTTTTTTGTTACATTTCCTTGACTAAAAATATGAATATACAATGTATACTGTTATACACAATGTAATAATAAAAGTGGGTAAATGTGCTCGCTTGCTGCAATTATGATTTTGTGTAAGCTTTGCTCATAACGAAATCCGTTCATTTTCCAACATCAAACTGTTAGGTTAACAAGACATGTCCTTTCACCAAGGTTTGAAAGTTATTCCCCGATGTCTGTTCTGTTAGGAACCACACAACAACTTCTTACATCAGAAACTATTAGGTTATTGAGTATTGAATGTCTGCTCCTTAATTCTGCTCATAACTTAAATATATAGGCACAAGCTCTCCCTCTCTCTCGTTGTAAGGGCTTAGTAGTTTACACTAGCAAGGCTTACACCGTGATCATGATTAATGAAATCGTAAATCGTGCCACAGTTGTGGTTTCACTTCTTAGTGTGGTAATAAAGCTCACATTAAGCCAGGCAAAACGATAAAACATGTTTCGTTGTTTTGCCGGGCCTTTAGAGTACGGTAAACTAAGAAACTGACGGCCGTTGGCGAAAGGAACGGTTAAAAAATAATGTTTCTAACTCACCTTAATGCATTGTTATTGAATGAAGACTTTCCACCCTTCACATTCTCTAAAAGATTGCCAGATACGCTGAGCAACTGATGCGGGTTTCACTCTTGCCATTTCAGAATATCTTTGAACTCTAAACATTGAAAAATCCAAAATGGTGGCTTCGAAGATCGGCTTCGAACGGTCATTCTTGAGACCGCAGTTGAAGGCTCCAGCGGATTTCCGTAGCGTAGCCAATCATGGCACTCGAATCTACTCACGTGACTATTGTTGAATCGTTGCTCCTTCCATTTTTTGGCGCCGGTCGTTTGAATTATATCTGCAGGCCGTTGGAATAAGCTCGCGAGTGAACAACACAGATTGTCTGAAAAGCATAATGGTTTCGCTAAATGTAATTACATACAGAAGATAAATTATGCTGTGTTAATCCTGTGTAAAATGGAGAAAAGAATACTAGAGCTTGTGATTCTTGGAGCTGATCGAAGGCCTTGTTTTTGACGTGTTATTACAACGCACGTCTTGGCAGTCAGGAGGGTCGTTTACAAAGTGTTTTGGTGAGTACATGTACATAAGCTTATACTTCTTTTAAAAACCAACTGGACAGCTTACGGGTATAAATTGGATGCTGATATTCCGGATTCGCTGAAGCATAACACCCGACTTTGTTTGCACAAACTTGTAGTCACTGGATACAATAATATTTGCTGAAATTGTCACAGCTTCGTGTGTCTTAATAATAATTGTTCGGAAAGAAATTAAATACTGGCCTAAATACCAGTGTGAAACTCTCCAAACAGCTGATAGGCTTCACAAGAGTGCAAAATATTACACTGTTGTTGTTGTTTTATCCTTTTTTTACATTGTCGATTGGTTATTCCCCATTTTGTTGTTGCAGTACACAGGCTGAGAAACTGTTCAACAAGGTTAATCGGGAATACATTTAATTTAATATTTTACAGGTGAAAGAAGAACAGAGAAACCTTTCAAAGTGGAAAAACTAGAAAGGACAGTTGTATAAGATTGTATACAATTGTACATCTCATCAGATCACAGTTATTACGTCCAGCATTTTTTCATGTCAGTAACAAGCCAATTTTAGCCACATGCAATGTTTTACGCTTAAATGAAGACAAGATCCTCAAAGTTATGAACACAACTTAAGAGTAGGGTAGGACTGCCGGTCTTGGCTCAATTCATTTTTTTAAAAATTTGAATTTTTGATTTTTTTGAATTTTTAAAAATATTTTCATTTTTTCTTAAAAATATTTTTAAGAAAAATGACTTAAAGAATTAAATGAATTAATATAATAAATGGAGAATTTTAAAGTCAAAGATTTGAAGGCTCTCGCCAAAGAGAAAGGCATCAAAGGTTATTATAGAATGCGTAAAGCAGAGTTGATTAAGCTGATTGAGGAGTCGATTCTTATAGAGTTTGAGTGTAATGAAACATATGATAAAAAATGCTCTCACAAAATACGTAAAAAAAGTTGCAAACACTGCGGTATATGCATTCACAATCGAGTAGTTTACATGTGTAAAGAGTGTAAAGGAGGTGGTATATGCGAGCATAATCGAGTAAAGTACACATGTAAAGATTGCGGAGGAAAAGGCATCTGTCAACACGGTAGACAGAAGAGACAGTGTAAAGAGTGTGGAGGAAAAGGTATTTGCCATCACGGTAAAGATAAATCATACTGTAAAGAATGTGGAGGGTCACAGATCTGCCCTCACGGAAGATTTAAGCGACAGTGTAAAGACTGTGGAGGAAAAGGCATCTGTCATCACGGTAGACAAAAGTATCATTGTAAAGAGTGTAAGGCATAACCTCAACTCTCTCTTTTTCATAACTCAACCAAGTTATGAAAAATAACCTTCTCATTTATCGAAACATAAACCAAGCCAATCCTCCAACCACCACCGTAATCACCGCAAGATTAATCTCATGTTTAGTTGTCTCAGGCTTAACCTCTTTCGGTGTAACCTTACTCTTCACCACCTCAACCTTCGGTCTCTCTACCCTCTTCACAACCACATGAGGTAACAAAACCTTACTCTTACCGAGGTTATGCTTTATACCAACCTTTACACTCTTTGAATTAACGTCTGTATTAACACCTAATTTCATGGATGACTCAACACGTTTCAGTCTATTGTTATAACCTATTGTACTCTCTGTATTGATCACCATTCTCGACGGCATCAACCACGTACCGGGAGAGACGGCAAGATCAAGCTTAACTTTTGCCTCCTGTACCGCGAGTTGAAATCTCTGTACACTCTTACTTATGTCAGGCTGTTTAATCGCATCTTCTAATAACACGAGAAACTCTTGTCGAACCTCCTGCGCACTTCCTGTGTTTCCGAGAATACTGCTTCTGACGTTAACCTGCGCACCCAATACGCAGTAAACAAGCGCTTCGATCGATTGATTAAGTCTCGCCTGACCGGCGTTTGTTAATCCGTTAGATACCCTCGTGAGAAAGTATTCATAACCATCAGATGATTCATCATTCAATATGTACTGCAGAAGATTACCTTTCGATCCTTCACCTCCTTCATCGCTAAACTTGTTAAATCCCGGGTAAGAAGAGTCAGTCTTATGCGGTCCGAGGTTTGTGTACCAAATGTAAACAGATCCCAAACCGTGATTAGCTCCTTTATGACAGCGAAAGTCAGCATCGGTCGGCACATTAAACTCTTTACAGATTCTCTTATAAGAAGGAGTATCGTATCTGTTATCCTTTTCATTAAAGGGTGAATCACCGGGTAAAGCGATTGTGCCCTGTATTCCTCCCATCTGAAACAGGATTCGTCTGATCGTGAAGTAGACGTGAAACCTGAGAATAGCTCTTATCTGCGGTGGAAGTTTGAGTTCACTGTCTGTATCTAAATCGAATAAAAGACGCTGGCTTACCCCGCAACCTGTCGTTGCACACCAGACAGCAAAGTTAAGCTGCTGCGGCCAATACCGCATATTCGGTCCTGCCAACCATTCATGCGATTCTTTCCCTGAGGTATGTTTAATCGTCGTGTTCGTGAATATGTCTCTGACGGGTATAGAGAAATAATCTGTAGGCGTAGCGTAGATATCAAGTCTCTTCAACTTCTCTTTCAAATTAAGGCTACAACTTTGGGAGCGATAGCGAGTAAGGTTCTCTCCGAAATCAATCGCAGGAATCGGTAAAGAGGGTTTCGGATTGAGTGTCAACTCTAAAGGAAAATCTACAGGAAGCCCCAACGCTTTTTTCATCTCGTTGGGAAAGTACAGACTGTACATAAACTTACTCTTATCAAAGACTTCATACTCTGAACCGTCCCTTCCGACAAATCTTACATACGGTTCTTTATCGTAACTGCCTCTGCCGTGTTTAAATTTAGTCAGGTCTGCATTGGGATACCGTTCGAGAAATCTATTCCATAAAGGTTTAGGTTCATCTTTCTTATCATCTTTCTGATTACTCATTGTATGATCATGCGTATGTTTTTAAATCAAACAAAGTAGGGATTATAGGGAGGATCTCTAAATGACTCATCTCTCGACAGCACCTCCTGCGTCAGCATGTCTTGCGGCAGCAGGACTATCAGGCAATTACAACTTACTCTGACTGGGCGAGTTTTTTTAATATCTCTGCACGAATCTCTTCCTCCATCTTTTTTACATCCACCTTTGGGGTAGGTAGAGGGGGAGGCTGATCTTTGTTTCTTTCTCTTATCAATCTCTTCATCTCATAATACTTTTCATACTCTGATTTTATGAGAACAAACTCTTCATGGCTTACTCTGTTATCCGTCAACGCTTTAGAGACGACGTCTTTTATCATGTTTATCTTTGCTTGACATACAGAGACGGTCTTTTCATGCTTACTCACCTTCTTCGAGATGATCTTTACAAGATTCGCAGTCACCACACTTGTCAAGGCGCAGACACCCCCGACAGCTCCTAATGCGACCGATACGGGAAGACCGACTCCGGTAAGTCCTGTACCCAAACCTCCTCCGCAGAGAGCGACTGAAAGAGTTCCGCTGCCTGTAGACAGATTCAAAAGAGCACTCCTTGCACGTTTATACTTTTTGTATATTTTTTCACAATCTTGAAGATCCTTCTCGAGACAAGATAACCAATCTGCACACTGTTTCAATCTGAAGTTATCACCGGTTCCTTCAGTCGGCAACTGAGGGTATATCTCTTTGTAACTCTCCATCTACTTTTAATAATTATCTCTTATTTTTAACCTGCTCAACAAAGTATACAACGACGGCGACGATCAACAACCACGCATTCTTCGCGAGAAAACCGATTGCCTCACCCGCTGTTTTAAAGATAAAACTTGCGATCTCACCGATCATTCCCGGAAGTATCTCTCCCAATTTCTTTCCGATGGCTTTCAAACCGTTGCCTACTCCTTTACCGAGTTTAGCAAGACCGCTCTTAAGATTAGAAACGATCACACCGATAACAGCGCCCACTGCTGAGAGAACAGCGAACGCAGTGAAACCGTACTTTTTAAAGATCGCTTTGACTCTTTCTCTGAGTGACATGCGTTCCTCTATCACTTCATTCTCCCTCTCCAGTTGGTCTATCTCTTCTCTCTGCTGATCAATGTCGCGATCGATGTTCTCTCTCTGACCGGGTCTGGCCTCTTTACGTGAGCACTCAAGCTCTCTGACTTTCTCTCTTCGCCTTGATATTTCTCTCTCATTAGACGTAATCACATCCTCTGTGGAGGGACCGAGACTCTCTTTTATGGTTTTCGGTAATTTATCATTCGGTTCACCATCTGATCTAAACAGAGGGTAACTCTTACCTCCCTTTCTTTTCATTCTCACGACCACTCGATCATACTCATAGATGTCGGCTGTGAAAGAGGTGTTTGCAGGATTGACTTTCGGGTACTTTTCTTGAATTCTTTCCCATGCGTCATCTCTTCTCTCTTCTCTCCTTAACAGAGGAGTACTCTCATCATCAATAAAAGAGGTCTCCTCATAATTGAGATTGTCGTAACCTCTTGTCGATGTCGAGGTCATCGGTATCGATTCTCCCTCATCATCGTCACCCGGATCAACAGGGTCAAAAGGATTATCTCTATCAGGTATCTCTGTCGGGTCAACATCCATGATTCTTTACTTGATAAGTAAAGAATCTTTTAAACTTATTTAATTGTTAATCTTTTTAATTATTTACTTGGTAAGTAAAGAATCTTTTTTACACTCCTTTACAAAAATTTACTCACCAAATAACCCAACGCCAACATCCCTCCACCGACGTAAGCCATCTCACCAATTCTCTGGTCATCACTCGGTCTGTAATAATCAGATAATCGGGGTTCCTGAAGAGAGTAATCAGGATGTGTCTGTGAATATAACTTGAAAGCCTCATCGGTGTTCGAGAGATTCTGCGAAGCCTGATGCTCTTCATCTCTCTGCTGATTATACCAATCTAACAGTCTCTGTCTCTTCTCTTGGTAAGATGCGTAGTCTTTTTGGTACTTCTCTATCGCCTTGTCGTGTCTAATTCTTTCCGTATCTGTAGAAGAACCGCTCAGATACTTTGCCAAATAAGATCCCCCGACAAACGCTGTCGCATTCAACACTGCTCCTCCGATCATCAACGCAATGGTCGCCATATGAATATTATTGGTGAAACCTTTATCTATTTATTAAGATCGGTAATGTCTCTATCTATTTATTAAGAATGATTGGTAAAATCTTTATCTATTTATTAAGAGGGAAGAATTTTCTGTTTCTCTAAATACTCTTTCAAGTACATACTTCCTGACAAGACAGCGACCCATTTACCGTAGTTAACAATGCTTAATGAGGGGTCGTTTATAAATGATTCTTTTATAGCCTTCTTCGCAATGTAACCGACCCCCGCGGATAGACCGATCAGAACGGATGCATCAGTGACAGTCTTCACGAGTTTATTCTCTGACATTTTTACTCTTTGAAGATTATCTTTAAATGAATCTCACAGAACGGTATCGTAATCATCCCCCTTTCTCTTCTCCTCTTTGATTCTTTTCAACTCATCTTCTCTTCTTATGATCATTCGGTGATAATACTCTCCACATTCACACAAACCCCCTCCTTCAGGTATCTCATCTCCGCAGTCGCACGAATTAACTTCTTTCATGGTCATATAAATACCTAATAGACCGTATGCAACTATAACAGCATAATACATAAAACCAAAGGACATTTTATTGAGAGGAGTAAATCTTTAATCTATCTTATTTAACATTATGTATCCGAACTTTTTATACCCGTTACCCAAACCGTCAAAAAGGGTGCTAGAATCTGAGGTCTGTATTTTTAATGAGGTGTTTTCATAGATATCTAAAACAGAGATAAAATTATACGTTTTCCAACCCTTGCTCGAGTTGGGTACTGTGATGTTGATGTCATCGTTCAGTTCCAAGAAGGGCGCGGGATTAAGAATAAACTGAACAGTTCCGTTATCTTCCTCTGAGTCAGTCTTTAAACCGTCGATGAGAGAGATAGAGTAGACGCCGGGATTCTTGATTATAATTCTCTCTTCATCCCCCTCCTTCACGTTTCAATCTGAGGGATCACTCTGTCTGGTGTACCGAGTATGTAAATCAGTTTCGTTTACGAAGAATTTTACGGTTCGTTCATTATTATGTTTGAGATAACCGTTATAAAAGACTTTTCTGGGAACAGATTCATCGACATATGTTTTTATCTCACTAATCTTTCGCAGGGTGATCGATTCGTTTTTGTCAACGGTATTATTTACGTAATTGACGTTAGCCGCGTGACTGATGTCTGAGGGTTTTGGGTCTTTACATTATGTATCTCATTCCCTCCCATGTCGAGATCTCCTTTCTTACTTACAAGGCTGTTAACGAGAGTTTTCACCTTCTCATCGACGTGACTCTTGTTTGCGCCATCTCTGTCACCTACGGGATTGGCAAGGTTTATAATCCTCTTCAATTTGAGATCGAGATTTTTCGGTGTCTTCTCCTTACTCGCTATCGCTCCCAAAGTGGTAGCCTGCGGTTCCTTCTTCGAGTTAAGGGAATCAATCTTTTTCAAAATCTCCTCTCTCTGCATATAATCTTTTAAGTAAATACTTCCTGACAGGATTCCTACCCATTTAAGGTAGTCGATCAAACTTGTTGAGGGATCGTACAGATTAACAAAGTATCCGAACCCTGAGGAGATACCGATCAGAAAGGAGGCGTCATAGATAGTCTTGAAGATCTTTTCTTTCGACATTTATCTTGAGAGAGAAGATCTTTAAATAAACGCGGTACAGATTCACTTCGTTCAGTGCATCCCCATCTTGGGTACGGGAATCTTTGATGCTATCGCGGGGGGTGGTTGAGGTTTGCTATCGCAGGTGATTCCGGTAATTTAACCCGGGGAGGTTCACAAGGAACTTTAGTTGTTTTATAACTCATAAACATATTGATCGCTGTCAAACCGATTCCGACAAGAGAGATAGCGGTTGTGAAAGATATCTCAGGAATCCAACCCGTTGCTGACGCAGATTCACCCGTTTCTCTCTCCTCTTCCTTCTCTGCCTCACGTTTCATCTTCTCCTTCAACGCCTCCTTCGCCTTTCTGTTATACTCGGCGAGTTTCTTTCCTGCGGCGACCTTCTTGGGATCTTTCTCTTTTGTTTTGACACTCTCTTGTAGAGGAGTCTTTGTGATCTGTTCAACTTCTTCTGACATGTTTTAATAATGTCAGAAGATGTCTTTAAACAGGTTTAGATAGTTAATCTTAAGAGTTTACACATGACTGTTAACGATAGTTTACAACGGTGAAAAGAAAAAATCATCCTCATCAATGATTTCTGCTATCGCAAGCCGTTGCTGTTGCTGTACCTGATCCTTACTCATATTTATGGTTACTCCCCTTCCTTTGCCGAAAGCGTTTGCTATTTTCTTAAACTGTTGAAGAGTGAAAGCGATGAGATCATCACCTCCCCCGAGATCCTTGTGTTTAAATCTTATGGTGACACCCTCATTGTTATCGATTGCTGAACACAACTTTTCTTTCTCTTCTTCAGAGATGTTCACTCTGTGATCAACGTAACGCACCTTTTCTTGAGACATTTTAATAAGTCATAAGAAGTCTTTAAATCATTTTTCTACACCCTTGTTAACAGCATTGTGAAAACCCTTGTTAACAGCATTGTGAACCGGTATTGGTTGGCTTAACACCCTCTATTAACAATCTCCCAACAATAAAAGGCTTGAGATCCCAATAAAGAATGTAGTGAGGGATTCTTATAAGGAGAACTCCTTCATCTTTACACATTTCATCTTTCAAAGAGTCTTTCATCACTTGATATTCGAAATCTTGCACACAAGAGTGAAAGCAGGGAGTGAGCTCTGTATGTTGTTTACCATCATACTCAAATGCCAAACCTTTACCGAGAGGAGTGACTATGTCAGGGTTATAACCGTCCAACTCGAGGTTCTGGTAAGTCCAAGGATTCTTTAGCCAATCAGGTCTGACTGTTCTGTACTCTGTTTTAAATAACTCTTGAAATATCTTTCTGCACTTCTCTTCATATACTCCGAATGACATATTAGTTAACTCTCAGGAAATGTTTAAATCAACTGTAACGGTTGATTTAGTCAAGCTTAACATTCTTATTCAGTCACACCTAAGAGTCATTAAAAACCTCCTGATTCTCTTTAACATTCTCCTCAGAGGGTCTTAACTTTACGTGCTTGGCGACCTTGAAAAGTCCGCTAGCTAACGCTACCAATCTTCCTCCCTTGAGTACCAACATTCCTGCGAAGTTACTCAGTTCACGTTTAACGAGATCATCGTTTTTCAAGTCTTCATTGAGAGCCTCCCCGTCATCCACAGGAATCACATAGGAGATAAGAACACTCGCGGCGGAGATGGCTGACTCTACCAGACCTCCCGTCACCTTCTTACCCATGACCGTCTTGTATCGATTAAAGTACTTTTCTACACCCTTAGGAGTGAGCCTCTTAATGTCTCCCAGACTCATTGCTTTACCGAGAAACTCCTCTGTTGATCCGAGGGATGCGAGTATCGCGAGTGACTCTCTCTTCACTTCGAGATCGTCTTCTTCATCAGCAACGCTTGCGATAGCAGGTGTCTTATCTTTTGTCTCTTCCGGTACATCCTCAATATAATCTTCAATGTTTGCCATCTTTAATATGATTGGTGAAACCTTTAACTTTATGTTTAATCACACTTCTTTTAAACCGGTATCTCAAGATAACACTCAAAAGGAAATCTTAGGCAGAGGCAGAGTCGAGCGTATCTCTCTGTTTTTAACAGTTTAATGAATCTTCTCTTTGTCTCTGTGTCAAGATCTCCTCCGTAATCATCAAACAGGGTCTTCATGCCGACCTGAGAGGGATTGTGAAAAGCGACCACGCAGGCGACGTTCTCTCGGAAGGGTTTCGCTATCGAGGTCAACTGTTGGGTCAACACCCATACACTCAATCCGTCGTGTCTCCCTGAGAAAGCGAGGTCGATAAATTTATTGGATCGATGCTTAAGGTCTTTGGAGACGGCGCAGTCATCGAGAATTAACAGGGTGTTTGTTCCCGAGAAGAGATCTGACACGGTGGTTAAAAGGTCGTTAATCTCTTCACTGTTACTCGAATCAGGTGATAAGACAAAGAAGCGTTTATCATCTCGGGCGAACCCGTGATAGGTCCTGTTCTTCGCATAGGTCGGGCAGATCAAGACTATGTACTCAAATACCTTTCGGAAGGGTCCTCGGAGCTGCTCGATTAAGTACTTTGTCTTTCCGCAGTTGGTCGGTCCGGTTATGATCATGTGAAAGGGAATCTTATTTCGTAACTCTTTCATTTATTTATTAGCGAGGGGTTTTTTAATATAAGATCGATTTTAACTCTGTGTTCATAATCTCCATCAATGCGTCAGCGACCACAAACATGTGGCATGTGATGTTTCCCGTTCCTCCTGTCTTTCGTTTGATCTCCAACTTGACTCCGTCTCGTGTGTTGTTTACGTGAAGGCCTCCTCCATGGATTGAGTTATCAGAGAAGGTTCTCAAATCGATCCAGAGAGCGAACTTGTCTGCATAGAAATCCTCCTCTTTCATCTTACCCGCTCTACCCATTCTTCTCTTGATTGACTCCCAAAAGTCGGTCGGAATCATTCCCTTTGAGTAGAGTTGATTAGGCATGCCGTCGATGTTTATGTTGACTGATTTAATGTCGGGGTTGACAAACTTCTCAGAATCTCGTTCTCCTTCTTTATAATCCTCTTCAAACAGACAGAAAATTCCCGTCATTGATCTCCTCGGAATATTGACGTGCTCGTTAATTATGCTGTCGTTAGGTTTTGAGATGGAGATCGTTTTGTGAAGGATTACGTTCTCATACAAAAATCCTTTACCGACCTGATAGGAAGAGGTGGCCTCACGAGATAGGTCATCACTTGTGATGCATCGATACTCCAACTCAATGTTCGTCAATTTATAGGTCGGAGGTGTCTTCTCCTTCTCTTTTTTATCATGATTTACGATCTGATCGATCTTCGGCAGAGTGATCTCAAACAACAGGGGATGAGAAAGAGCCTTCGGATAGAGGGCACCGTGATCACTCAGAATGGGATGGTCGAGCGGTATAACGTACTTTCTGTTGTGAATCGTGGCGAGGGTGACTTCTTTCGAGTCGGATGTGACTTTATCCCCTGCGTTCGTTCGAAGTTTTCTCATATTCACTGATGAGATTCCCTGTTTTAATCTGTCCTCTCGATCATCAAGAAAGAGGTCATGGTAGGTCTGAAAGAGATCGTATCTCTCTGTGGTCTGAAGTGTCTCACCGCTGAAAGATACCTTGAGTTGACAGACGAGGTTTCTTCCGACATTATTCACAAGGGTGTTGTTTGCATGACCTCCTATATCCAAGTCAAACAGAAGATTAACACTTCCCGGAACGATTACCACGTTGTCTGTAAGTATGGGAATGTTTATGTAAAGGGTTCTACCCGGTTCAGCGGATGAGGGATTTAATGTGATCCTGTTAAGAGAGGAGTCCGTCTTAAGACCGAACGGTTCTCTTGGTACTCGGTTAGGGTTGATAATCTCAGATATAGACTGCGACATTTTAAAAGAGAGAAAGATTATTTTTAAATGAGTAATTTGAAAACTATCGTTAACAGTCATGTGAAAACCGCCGTTAACAGCCTTATGAGAAAAATATATTATAGCCCGGAGGGTTATTGGAAAGGGTACTCTGCGGTATCAAAACTTGCAAACGCGGCAAATGTCGGTGAGGCTGAGGCAAGAGATTGGTTAGAGACAGGCAATTTGGCAGATCTATTTACCACCACCGAAGTATTTACCGAGGCCTCATTGGACTGTTGATAAACCGAATGAGATTCACCAGGCTGATCTTCTGTTTCTTCCTCATGACAGGGTCGGCAGAAAGACCTTTCGTTACGCTTTGGTTGTTATTGATGTTGCCTCGAGATATAAAGATGCAGAGGCGTTAACATCAAAAGAGAGTCAAGAGGTTGCGAAAGCTTTTGAGAAGATCTACTCTCGAAAGATTAAGAGACCTTCTCTTAATTGGCCAAAGAGGATCATAGTCGATCCCGGTAAAGAGTTTATGGGATTTGTGACAAAGTTGATGGAGAGACATAAAGTAAAGATACAGAGAAGCGAAGCGGGTAATCACCGAGCTCAGGCAATTTGTCGAGAGAGCGAACAGAACTTTGGGAGAGAGATTATTTAGTCATCAGTATGCGCAAGAGTTAATTAGTGACGAGAGATCAAGAGTCTGGGTGAAGAGGTTGCCCGCCGTTATGAAAGCGTTAAACTCTCAGGTGATAAAGATCACAGGAAAAGAACCTGTTGAAGCTGTCGGTTTAAAAGAGGTCGACATAAAACAGGTAAATTACAAAAGACCTGTCGGATTAAAAGAGAAGAGATTGCCTCCGGGTGTTCAGGTAAGGTATCTTCTCTCTCCCGGCGAGGATGAGGGAGGAGAGAGAAGGAGAGCGACTGATCCTATCTGGAGTCTCGAGATTTATAATATAACTCGTGTAGTGATCTCTGCAGATCAACCTGTGTTATATTATATTCTCGACGGACCGAAGAGATCGTTTGTGAGAGAGGAGCTTCAGGTCGTGCCGTCTGACACCGAATTACCTCCTTTATAGCCGTGAGCGAAGGTATGAATGTTATCTGCTCGTATGATTCTTTTATCATCGAACGGAGAGAGAGCAATCTTGTTAACTGTCTCGGTGTACATGGTGTGTAGATGACTTCTTATCACATTCATCTTTCTCATAGCGGGTTTATTATCGAAGAGGCAATTTTTGTAATCGTTAAAGGTGATTGTCTTCTTTATGACCGCCTTCTTCACTCCCTTACACTTCTTCTCTTCGTAAGACTCCTCTACTCTGTATGAGTAGAGTTTTGCCCTCAATCCGACAAACTCAGCGATCTGCTTTCCTGCAGCCTCGTCTTTGAACATGCCGATAACCTTCTTATTTACACCTGTGAGAATACCGCTTGGGTGATTCTTCGGGTAATTACTCGTGTCAAACTTTGATTTCACATCAGAAGATATATCTCTGTAAAAGTCTTTTGTCTCTATCTCGTAGGCGAGGCTGTCCGTGTCTGTAAAGAGTAATTTTGCTCTCTCTCCGTACTTTGGTTTGATGTAATTATAATGAAAATCATACATCAAGGTCTTACTCAGGTCGAGGATTGACATACCGAGGTAGACGGGTTTATTAAACTTTAGTCTGACCTTCTTCATATGAACGGCTGTAAGATTCTCACAGAAGATTGTGTGATGTTGATAATTGGGTTTACATGTCAACTTCTTTGCCTGACTCTCTCGTGTGACCAATCTTATATCGACTCTGTTTCTGATGTTCTCCATAGTCTTACCGAATACGGAGTTATTCATCAACTTGAAAAAGTCTTTTTCAAAATCGTTAGTTGCCTTAGCTCTGAGATCTGTGTTAAGATCGATGTACGGCTTTAGCCACGCTGACTCTGTGAACGTGATCCCTCTGTGAATCTTGGTGAGTTTTAATCCGAGAGAGAGATAGAGTTTAAGGGTTTCATGATGAATTACGTACTTGGTTTTATCATTAAGATTGGGAATTAATTTCTCAACCTTATTCACGGTGACTCTCTCCGGTGCTAAAGGATAATCGTTATGAAGGTCATGAAGTTTCTCAGGGTACTCCAAGTCGACCTCAAGTATGCAGGGCATACTCTCCCAATCTTTTAACTCTTCTCTCTTCATCCATCTAAAACCTTTAGTCGGCAGAGGTTTACACATTGCCCAACCGTAGAGATTGTTTGCGTCAAGATAAGAGATGTACTTTGTCGGTTGATCAGGATCGTAATCTTTCATGTAAGGGTTGTTTGCCTTTCCGTATCTCGTCGAGATCATAGAGACTCCCCCTCTAATTCCTTTCTCTACCATCATCAACATCTCGTAATCGGTTAATAACTCTAGTTCAACCTTGATGATCTTTAAACACGCATCCCATGCCAGACCAGGCGCTGTGTAATAGAATGCCGGGTCGAGATGGTAATTATCAAGGCAAACATCCCTGAAGTTTTCAAAGACGTCAGAGAGAAGGAGAACATCACTCTCAAGATATAGGTCATGGTAATCTCTCATAGTCTTCATTTTAAAGGTTTCCCAGACATTCTGTGCGTGTTTATAATCCTCATCTGAGATTCCGCTGTCGTTAAGTACTGAGTGAAATGCATCTTTGTGAGAAAGGTTATCGGCAGAGAGTCTGTCAAAGTTATCAAACCAATCGTAGGGAAAGACACCCTTTCTTAATAGAAGGTTTAACTCATCACCTTCATAAAATTCTGTAAGATTTTTAAAAGACTCTTTCGGTAGATTCTTTACCAAACTGTCGAGGCTGGCCGCCATGAATTTAAAAGAGTCGATGAATCTTATGTTACGATTTACATCTACCTCTTCTCCTTCCTCATCAGTGAATGTGTCTACCAAGATCTGCTTTGTAAATGAGATGTACTTCTCTTCATTATTGGGTATGCAGTTTATCTTTCCCTCTGATTTACCGAGGTTTTTAATAAAGAGATGACTGTCGTAACCGGAGAGATTGTGAAAGATTACGGGATAGAATTTGGGTATTTTAAACTTTAAATTACATTTGTTATGTGCTGCGCCTCTAAACTTACCGGTGAGGTGACAATGGTCGCGGACCTTTTTTTCTTTTTTATCATCAGTCTCTTCATCTATCTCTTCTTCACAGATGTGACAGCAAGTTGAGTTAATATAGTCTATCTCATCCTCTGGTGTCATCACCATTTCCTTTGGGATTTTAAACTTGTTGTATATGTCTTTGATATCTTTCTCTAAAGACTCGATAAATAACTGAGGGACATTATCATCAGGAGATTCAGCTGTGTACTTTACAAGCTTAGGTGAGAAAAGGTTATCATCGAAGCATTTGATAAGATAACTGAAACCTGAGGGTTTATGCTTTTGGTACCGGTTGGTAAAGCTTTTGTTATCGTTGGGTTGGCAAGTGTCAATCTTCTCTGTGAAGCATTCAAAATCTGCGTATACAACGAAGGGAACTCTCATCTTCTTATGAAAATGATTGAATTTGATATAGACGGGAAATACGTTCCCTTCATCGTCTACTCTGATTGGCATCTCTATCTTTACAGCCTCGTTATTTTGACAGTACTCTTTATGCTTCTCCAGTGATTTCTCTGAGTGAAACGAGTTTAAGCATCTGTAGCAGAAATGCCGTTTGTGTTGGTGATTATTAATCTCAGAAGATAAAAGTCTCGACATGTTTTTGATCCAACAGTAGTGATTGGTCTCTTCGTCAGCGATAAGGAGAAGGTTTATCACCTGCTCACAAGAGTTCTCATTCTTTTTGCTTATCCTCAGAGGGTAAACGACCTTTTCATAACCAAATACATTGATTGCGTAATTGTTCTGTTTTTCAAACTTATCTATCTGTTTAAGTGATACAGGAAACTCGATACCTGTCCAGTCAAACTTTTCTGAATCTTTTCTCATCTGTTTACTCATTCTCTCTGCATTTTTCTTTTGAGGAAACACTGCTGAGGTTACTGCCCATTTGAAACACTCATTATCATTCTCATTCTGTACGTTAATTATCGCCTTCTTTTTGTATAAACTACTTGGTAAGAGAATGTAAGAAGAGGCTGATAGAGGATTGAAAGGGTTAATGTTTATGTCAAGGTGTTCGACTCTCTCGAATTGCCAACCGGAACCTCTGTTATGAAAATTCTGAATCAATTCAAAGATTCGACTCGTCATCGTATTATATAGGTCAGAGAGATCGGTTGCCTCTGTTATTATCACCGGGTCTGTAGAAAAGTACCATATATTAATGTCTATGTTGCCGGTTGCGGGATTCTCTTTGGTAAACTTTACGGTGAGAATTAACTTGACTTTTATAGATCCCTTACTCTTTATGAGATTTAGAACCCTCGGTCTGACGCTATTAATAAATGTCTTCTCATCCATACCGTCTATACCATCCACTCTGAATGTTTTAAAATAACCCTTTATGGCTGTCTTATGCTCTTTGGGTGTGAGGTTATCATACCTCTTAAATATACTGTTTACTTTCTCTTTTAGATTGTTGACTCTTTTATTCACAGTCTTTTTAATAGGCTCTTGGACTTGAGATATTATCCAGTCTGCAAACTTGTTTATCTCTCTCTTTACCGGCTTTGCAGCCTTTAAGGCAAGATTCTTTAGTTGTGATACTTTTGAGGTATTTTCAGGTTTTGACGGTTTGAGGATAGGGATATCAATCTCAGGTATTGGTTGATCGATTATGTTCAGAGGTATGGGAGGATCTTCAGGTTGTGAAGGTTGACCCAACGGAGTTAACGCTTGCTGACGCAGGGGGTGCTGACTCAGGATGTGTATCAACTCTGCTTTACGCATTCTATAATAACCTTTGATGCCTTTCTCTTTGGCGAGAGCCTTCAAATCTTTGACTTTAAAATTCTCCATTTATTATATTAATTCATTTAATTCTTTAAGTCATTTTTCTTAAAAATATTTTTAAGAAAAAATGAAAATATTTTTAAAAATTCAAAAAAATCAAAAATTCAAATTTTTAAAAAAATGAATTGAGCCAAGACCGGCAGTCCTACCCTACTTTAAGCAGTTGTGAAAATAAAGCCTGAAAAAATCAGGCTTGCCGGGACTCGAAGCCTGACCTCTGCGATACCGGTGCAGCGCTTTAACCAATTGAGCTAACAAGCCAACTGGGAGTTGGTCATTAAATTAGTTCATCCACAGTTCAAATATATGATTTCATATATTCATTATTTCATCTTCATCTTTCCCGGGTGTATTACAAACCAATTTAATGATCAGCTCCCAGTTGGCTTGTTAGCTCAATTGGTTAGAGTGCTGCACCGGTATGGCAGAGGTCAGGGTTCGAGTCCCAGCAAGCCTGATTTTTTTAACTGCGAGGATCTAATTTATTCTTCTCTTCATTTATTCTTCATCCACAGTTCAAATATATTCATATATTCATTATTTCGTTTTACACTTAATTCATTTATATGCCAATCAAAGGCATCATTTTAGGCAATTGTTTCAGAATATACTTGGGAATTTTGGTAAAGTGTATATGTAATTACCAGAAAAGTGTTATTGTCATAGCAATGCTTACCTGTAGTTCAAGTCTACCTGTTACCATGGCCAATCAATTCCCCATCCCTCGATGCAAAGAACTGGACCTTGCCCGGGGAGAGGATACATACATACATGTATATAAATTAATTTCGCTCCCTGAAAAGGGCTTTTAAGCCGCAATTATGTTAAAAAAGAAAAATTAAAATACAAGAAAACAAAAGTTAATTACAAAACATTTTCAATAAAAATTATGATGAGGAAACAAAATAATAAAAGTTTGGTAACAGGTAAAATTGAACTATGCATAAATAAACTTTTAAATTTTTTTACAATGTACATGTAAAATGGATATCTGCATTTTGGCATTCCTTCTTGTAAACCCTTATTTATTGTTCAAAATAATTATTTTTGTCTTTCTACATTTAACATAATATGAAAAAATTCCACTTTGGTGAATAGTTGTTAACTATCAAATGTTATCAATGTGCATCTCATAATAATTAATAATTTATAATTAAGAATTAATATTTTGCTTTGATGTTTTCATAGACTTCCACAAGCATGTGCTTTTGTTCGAAGGGCTTTTTAGTCATTAAGCAACCTGCAGAATTTTTGCATCTTGGCTTCAGTGAATTTTTGGCTATTTACTCGTTAGGCAAGATGCAAAATTTTTGCATCTTGGTTCAGTGAATTTTGGGTCATTTAGGAAGATGCAAAATTTTTGCATCTTGGTTTCAGTAAATTCTGGGCCATTTAGTCATTTAGGAAGATGCAGAATTTTTGCATCACGGTTTCAGTGAATTTTGGGCCATTTAGTCATTTAACAAAGTGCAGAATTTTTGCATCACGGTTTCAGTGAATTTTGGGTTATTTAGTCATTTAGGAAGATGCAGAATTTTTGCATCACGGTTTCAGTGAATTTTGAGCTCTTTAGTCATTTAGGAAGATGCAAAATTTTTGCATCTTGGTTTCAGTGAATTCTGGGCCATTTAGTCATTTAGGAAGATGCAGAATTTTTGCATCACGGTTTCAGTGAATTTTGGGCTATTTTGTCATTTAGGAAGATGCAAAATTTTTGCATCTTGGTTTCAGTGAATTTTGGGCCATTTAGTCATTTAACAAAGTGCAGAATTTTTGCATCTTGGTTTCAGTGAATTTTGAGTTATTTTGTCACTTACCAAGATGCAGAATTTTCTTAATAAGATGGTTAATTTCTAATTATGTCTGGCCTTTCTTCTTTTGCAAAATTATGTTTCGACTCCAAAATATGTCAATCACCCTCATCCCGCGAGACATAAGATAGCTGTGAAAATGAATTTCCTGCGGTCGTCTCTCAATTCCAAATAACGCTACCCTAGCCGGATAACCCTAACCCTAACCCTAACACTTTGTGCTTACCCTAACTTTTCAATTTGAAAAACCTGGGTTGAATCGGATCCATTCGAAAAAATTAGGATTAATATTTTTATTGCTCAGGAACAAAGGGCAATGCTCCAAGTCTTTCTCTTACCTTTTTTTGTCGACTTTCTCTTGGTTAAGTTGACCCGCAATTCTGTGCCAGCAAAAGTAACAGATAAAAACGAAAAAGGTTTTATGAGGTCTCATATTCAAAGCGCCTGTTCGCATCTTCAAAAGTTTGAATAAAACGTTAAGCGAGGTCTCATATTCAAAGCGTCAGTTCGCATCTTCGCAAGTTGGAATAAAAAGTAAAGCGAGGTTCATGTTCAAAGCGTCGTGCGGTTTTTTATTTAAACTTTTCCAGTCACTTGCAGCTTGGTTGGGCTCTTCACAAGCCACGAAATCAAGGTGTGCGGTATGCTGTTGAGGTTAAACAGTACCTGACGACGAAATTCGACCTTGGAGAGAGAACTGGCAACAAGGCAGATCCCGGAAAAGTGGCTGCAGACATGAAAACAGCGAAAAAACCACATGGAGTGCAGGATGTTCGACAGGAAAACAGCGAAAAAACCAGATGGAGTGCAGGATGTTCGACAGGAAAGACTGGCTAACGAAGAGTCAAGTACAGGGCTTTTTCTCGAGACTGGCGGCCACACGAAGAAGGCAGGGGAAAGAAGAGATAGAGATAGAGGACGTGTACGCAGATGAGGAAGAACAAGAAAGGCATGAAGTACTGGAGAACGTAGCCGCCCAGCTCCGTCCCAGGCATTCAATTTGCTACGATCTCTACTGACTTTGTGACCTCTCACGAACAGAGAAACTTGACAGTTTCAGTGTAGTTATGTTCAAGGAGATAAGATATTCTTAGATTCCCTTTACTTCACGAGATCGGAAAAATCTGGTATTGGACTTATCCTCATATTTAGATAGATGTGACTGTCGCCGATATTAAGAAAAAAAAAGTTCACAAGCCGTCAATTAACGCACGTATTGGGTTGTTGTAAATACTTTAAACGGGTTGTTGTAAATACTTTAAATAGTTTTCTATAAACTGAGAGAAGAAAATGGTTTATAAGTCATGCATTGCTAAAAAATCAACAAAGGAGGACAATTGTAAATTTATTAAGCTGGAATCGACATTTTTTGCAGTTGAGTGAAATAAGCATTATTATGAACTTCACTTCCCTTCTTTTTCGCAACCGATGTAAACGATACATGCAGTATCTCTTAAGAAATGTAGGAGGAGAGGGCAAAAAACTAGACACTCAATGCTGCTTTGACAATTTTACTACATTGAAATCAACTTTATTGACACACCACTATTTATATAAACCTGCTCTAAATTTGCATAAATTGAATTCAGCATTGAAGACAACTATAAAAAAACAAAGCTGTTAATAAAGACATAAAGGCTTTTTCTAAACATTGCCATTGAAACCAATAATGGAAATGGTACAAGTGTGGTAGTTCTCGTTTCTCTCTTCTAACTAAAACGACGGGATAAATATTATTGGGACGCGATGTCCGTGAGATGCTTAAAATAATTTTGACATTCTATTGTGTTTTCTGAAATCCACATTTTCTGATTCATAAGTTTCCTGCGCACTTTATAGTTTATTTAAGTTTCTATTTATTAGATATGTTAAATTCTAAGTGTCAAAAGCTTTTTGTCATAGTATATTCCCTTTGACAACCGAATCTCGGAAACAGCTTTTTCAAAGCGTTCAGGCGTAAATTAAGACAACTTACATTGCAGCCGCTCATTAAACCTTCTTAATTCCTAATTTTGGGTCAATATTTGATGATTTTAAGTATCCTGAGAGCAAAGCTAGTTTTGAGAATATTGAAGATGTTACGAATTGTGCGCGTTCGTGTCATTTAATCTGCGAGAAATGGTCAACAGTCAAGAAAGCATCTCAATTTATGGTATTAGCGAGAGTTATTTCAGAATATTGAAAAAAATCCTACAATCATTATCCCAGGCCTGCCAATTACGTCACTCGGAATCTGAATCTCACGTGAATCATAATAAACAATCGTCCGACCATCGTTTTTGAGACTTCGATGTTAAAGAACGATACTATAGTTCTCATTACACTTTCAGGTGTAAAAAGACCCACATTAACATACACGCTATCTTCTAAAAAAAGTCTTAAATGGACCCCCCCCCCCCACCAATTCGTTGTTATCAATATTTTTTTGTGTCAGTAAAATGTATAGCTGCTGCTTTCATAAATCTTATACCTTATTACATGAAATTTTCGCGACACGTTAATTTCGCGATGTTAAAAAATTCGTGAAATTTAAGTGACGCGAAAATTAAGTGTCTCACATTATGTCATGGTTGTGTATACTTTTTCACCAGCACAGAAGGAAAGGTTTATGTTTTGAAAGGTATCAAGACATTTACGCAAACAATTTAACAGCATTAGTCATGAAACTAAACGGCAAAATTTTCTCTTTGGAGTCAACAGAAAGGAATATTTAATTTACATGGATAATGAGGTCAATTGACCACTTAAAACGTGACTTGAATTCAAGCATAAACTACAAACCGTGCCTTGTAGATACTGTGAGAGCATCTTTCTTGTTACTGTTTACATGATCAGTTGCGTTTCTGTTTATTTGGACATTGTTGATTAAGTTGCTTGATCAAATTCAGGGACATGTTAAATAACATTGACAAAGAAATAAAGTGTGTGTCACTCACAAACGTGAAATTAAAGTGAGTCAAAATGCAAAATTTTTGCAAAATCGCAAAATTAAGGTGTCGCGAAATTTGCGAACCTCGAAATCGCGAAATTAACGTGTCGCGAAAATTTCATATAATAAGATACTTGAAACCAATACGTGATGTCAAAAAAGCAGCAAAATATCAACGATTTTTAAACTTATGCCTACTCAATGAATGTATAAGAGCAACATACAATTGTAAACTGAAGGGTAAATGGTATTTTATTAGTTTCCCCACGCTTTTTCCATTAGTGGAATGAAGTTTCTACCACGCCCATTGCTTTTTTATAATTGACTCACGTGGGTCAATTAATGGCTTAGTTAGGAAGATATAATCTAGTAGAATAGTTGACAAATTTTAAAATTGCATGATAATCATCATCTCTCAACGCCAGTCGTGTTCATTACCTTGCTACAAACCTTCTAACTAATATAAACAGTGTGTAAAAAAAATCACGGCGAAATAAATTTCTACGGAATCTCTTATATTTTCTACTACTGTGCGCGCATAAAAAGATAAAAGATCGATTGCATGAGTTATTTACAGTTCCTATAACGTTTCACGCTTGGTCTGAGGACTAAAAAGCCTCCATCTCATGGCATAACAACTGAAAGTTTTCTTCCTCTTCCAAGTGTCCTTGGACTATATTGTCCAAGCGTCGGAACAGGTCTTTCTTGGTCCTTTCTAATCTGCGTAGCTGTGAAATAATGACATCTTCTTTAAAGCGTACTTTCTTTTCTTTCTTATTACGGTTATGGTGGTCTTGACAGTTGGCATGTTTCAGGTATCCAATGAAATTACTGACTTTATCAAACAAAGATTCTCTTCTCGTTTTTCTTGGCGGCTTCTCATTTTCAGATTCTTGGATCATTTCTTCACTAGACTGTTCAAAACTTTCTCTGATTAAATCAGAGTTATTCACCGAATTGTTCCTCAAATTATATTCAGGAGTTGCAGGGCCCGCTTTGCTGTTTTCCTTGACTTTCAAACGTCGTATACCATTACTAATGGCATCAAAAAAGTCCTTTCTTTCTCTGGTACTTTTCCACTCCAATTCATCGACAAGATCGTTCAGTTCATTATCTTTTACAGTATTCTTTGCATCTAACAAGGCGTCGTTTACGATTACAATAAAAAAATTCATTAAAATGATTGTAATAGTGACAAGTATCATAGCGCAAAAGACCCTACCAAATGTCTGGTTAGTGGCTGCTAACTCGTTAATGGGCCTAGACTTGACTCGGCCCAAAGTTAATTCCAGTTGGAAAACTATTGCTCGAAAAACCGACGAGTAGTGCTGAGATCCAGTTCCGAAAATCAGAATACCAAAGTGTAAGAAAGCCACAAAGAGATTTAACAAAACAATCATGAACGATGAAAAATGTCGCGCAGATATCTTCAATGCTTTCGAGAACATAAGGACATGCTTGTTAAAGCGAATAAGCCGCAAGAGTTTTACAGTGACGATAAAGATTAGAATTCCCAGTACAGCGTTCTCAACATCATACCATAGGATTGCTTCTTGGAAACTTACATTCGCGTACACGTTTTCTTGCAATTTTCTAATCACTGAAGTGATTCTGTCCACCTGTACAATGTACATAACCAAAGACAACACTGAAAACAGTACTTGAAATATTTCTAGCCAGCTCCAAAAGGATTTGAAGTATCGAGACCGCTGTTTACAAAGCCTGTAACACTCTCTTCCGAGATAAAGTAGAACGAATATGATGAATAAAAGTACACCGATTGAATAAAACTGACGTGATGCGGTTCCCGTGGAATACAAAGAAATAACTTCAGTTCTCGTGAAAGGTGCACTATATCCAGAGGGTTCAACTTCGTAGAAATATGTTCCGATCCCTAAAATATTTACTGACGGATTGAACATGGAGAATTCCACGATAATAGCTCTGGTTTGCTTGTCCAGCCAGTCATTGGTTTGCAAGTTGTTAATAATGCTAACAGCTGTTGCGTTCTCGTACCCCAAATCAGCCACGAATCCTCCCCCAGGATATAACGAAAAACGGCCCCATTTCGGCACTGTATCACTCTCCCAGGCATTCTGGTATCTCCACGGCTTCGGGCAGACTCGAAGTAGTTCGTTATGGTTGGTAACATTGTCGGCGGGCTGCCATCCTGGTTTACTGTACGGTGTCTTGTCTTCGTTTGACTCCGAGTATCCATCGTAGCAGACCGGAAACATTTTCGCCATGGTGTCCAAAACGTTACAAGATGCTGAAATATCAGTTTAAAATAAAAAGTTATTCGATTTTGAAAACAAAGCAAGAATTAATATAATTGTCGATGTGTGCAAAAATTTCGCTGTGATTTGAATACAATAGTAATACAGAATAAACCCTATTTTGAATTTCACAGTAATTCATTCGCAAGTTCTTTTTTAGTATTCGAGAATACTATGAAAGTTGTCTCGTTAGTATGGCGCTTGCTTAGCAACTTTATTGGGAGGCGCGGTGGCCTAATGGTTAGTGGGCTGGACTCCGGATCGAACGGTCCAGGTTCGAACCTTGGCCGGGGCGCTGCGTTGTGTTCTTAGGCACTGAAGACAATTTACGCTCATAGTGCTTCTCTCCACCCAGGTGTATAAATGGGTATCGGCGAATTTACTGCTGGGGGTAACCCTACGATGGACTTTAGCATCCCATCCAGGGGGGAGTAGAAATACTCCCCCTACAGAAACCGGGATAATCTCCGGCCTGATGGGCCACTAGGCTCCAAGCGCCGCCCTACTCATGTGCCGAACCTAACTGACGAATAAAAGTACGGCAGAAGAGCGGCGTTTGAATAAGTTTGGTCCGTCAGTTTTAATTAGGTTCGGCAAACAACGTACGTTCGGCAGGGTCTGCCGCATTGTGCGGCATCTGAGCGGCAGCTGATTCATACGGCGTTCTTCTTATGTGCCGAACATACTGCATGAACTACTGTACTGTATTTTCGATATAACAGCGCTCATGATTGGTCTAAAGTGGAGTGGCGTGACTAGGTCTGACCAGTCATGCTTGAGGCTCGAAGGCATTAAATTCGACGAAAAAATTTCAGCTCAAGAGAAATGGAACGTCATGAGAGAATTGCTTTGGCGGTAATTCATTTTTGCTGTTATCAAAATTTGTGAGATCAGATTTGTAAATTAGTATTTATAAACTAATTTATCGCCCGAATTTGCTTTTCCGGAAATATTATCCATAGCAAAACTTGAGTAATAGTTTGCTGATTTGGACTGCAAAACCTTTCATCATCCTCAACGCAGGCGTTCAATGAACATTATTATTGTTTACGACTGGTTTGCGCGAATTAATTTCGACACAAATACGTCGTCTGAACCAGCCGATTGTTAATGCAAAACAGTAACCATTATGACTAGCATGGGGCCACAATTTCGTTGTTCCTTGACAGGGCCCGCGCAGAGGGAGGGGCTGGGGGGCTTTAGCCCCCCCCCCCCACTTTTTCACAGTAAAAGGAAAAAATAATAAGAACTTAAGTAAATAAACAAGTAAAGAAAGAAAGAAACGCAAAAAATAATTATTATTGAACGAAAAATTACTAAAAGTATTTCATTTGAACGCCTTTCCAGAAGCTGGTAATAAACTGTGTTTTTGATTTTGTTCCATATTGGTAAATCCTGGTGAACAATTCATCTAAAGACTGAATTTTTTTCTCAACAATGACGCAAGAGAGATTTAGCAACCTGACAATGATGAAAGTCATGAAGAATGACTTTCTGACATCTCAAACGAATTTGCAGATCATGGCAATAACAGAAAGAGAAATTTCGGCGTCTTTGAACAATCTAAGCTGTACTAAAACTTTATTCGTTAATTTCCATTGATTGATATATATGATATATATGAAATGTAGCAGAAAACGGCGGATTCAGGGTTTGTAAACGCTAATGGCAGTAGTACTGGGTTGGAGTAAATTATATTGTTTCAAGCAGGATTTGATGGTGAATCTATAGGTCTGGTTCTAAATGTTGAATCTACTAATATTGCAAAGACATTACAACAAGGCTGATACTACGTGTAAAATTAACTTTGCAAGACACCAACAGGAACAGAACCGATAAAGCAGGGACAGCTGTTTCGTCTTTTTTGGGACTCATCGGTGCGATGTAACAAATCTAAATAACGCCAGCTCGAAGGCCAGCGCAAATAAATTGCAATAATCTCTTGTAGATCCTACGTTTAAGCAGCATAATTTTAGAAAGACCTTCCGGTATCTGAGAGTAACTAAAACCCAAATTTTCCAAGGGTAGCATGCCACTCCCCCCCACCCCCCCCCCCCCAAAAAAGCTGGCTCACGTTTAAGCCCCCCCCCCCCAGTCAAAATCTTGCTGCGCGGGCCCTGCCTTGATGTAACTGTTTATTAAACCTGGTTTTGCTAAAAGAATGAAAAACTAAACTTACTCGGTTTTACTCTCAGTTGCCTTGCTCGAGCCATTCCAACTAGAAGAGAACGCTTGTTGCCAATGTACGCGGTTTGATTTTCTTCTTGTCCGTTGTACCACCTACCGGCAAACACACCTGGGACAAAAACGTCATTTAGCCAGCTCCAGTACTTTGTGTCGTTCACAGCCTGGCATGGAATATATAAACAGAGAGAGAAAATGGTGTGGTATAAATATGTAATCAATATTGGTTTTCCGTGTGGTCCGTATTGGTCAAGTTCCGTTTTTCTCAAGTTTATGGACAGAGCCGAAATCAACTTAATTTCGTAAACATACAAAAACAAAGGAAGAACAAGGGACTTGTTATGTCACTTAAATTAAGATGGTTGGGCTCAATTAATCCTCCTACCTCCAAAAGATGGGCTCTTTATATGAAAACAGTTGTGCTGTGCATTTCTCGAATGAGCCTCATTCTTAGGTTGGTCTAAATTCCCATCACTCTAAACTGACAATGCATTCAGGATTATTAGTTATTAGTCGTACTTCAATAATTTCGTTTTTGGAATAATCCAAGCCACTTAGCTTGAGCGTTTCCTTTTATCATATCCACTCACTATCTTCCCCTCTCAGGAGTTTAAGGACGTTTGGATATCTCGTCATGGCTCTCTTGCTAAATAAGCGCTCACCGTTCGCTCGCACAATCATTTCCTATGCTGGGAATAAGAGACACGTTTTTCCGACTCCAGGAGTTTCTTTCTTCCGAAATCGCTCGTTTCCTTTTAAAACACGTTTGAAGTTTGACTTCACAACCTGAGTAGTATTCTAACTGGATTAGAATGTTTTACCGTCATTCCAGGAGCAATTTCAGGCCAATCGTAGCTAATGTAGACAAATACATTTTGGTGTTAAACAACATGAATTTTATGGTCACTGGCCACAATCGAATATGTTAAAATGGGGCAGGCTTAGCTGCCTCCCCACCCTTCCTGCTTTGCAGAATTGATGAAACACACAGCTTACTAAATGAAGAACTAAACAAATTAAGGAGTTACTCACGTAAGAGTTTATCCAAATCTGCTCAAGGCTGTACTCACCTTGTTAAAGTGGGGTAGCCCATCTCGAATAGATTTTGTCATCAGGTATCGATGGTCACTTCTGTTACCGTAACACATCACCATCAGCAAGAAAACGAACACAACGTAAATGAAAAGTTCCACGAAAAAACGCGAAATGTTTTGTTTTCTGGCTTGACGCTTTCGCATCTCTTCAACTTCAGATAACGTCATTGTCCACAATCTGTCTTGTGAAAAACTGCATTTGCCTTCCTCTTCAAGGTATTCATTTTCTTCATTTCTACTCTTCTTCCATTTGCGAATGGCTACCAGAAAAAGAGCCATAAAGAAGACTTTGACAGGTTCAGTAATGATCACATCCTGAGTGAATGATATAAACATTGACGATAACCACTGCTCGCTGATGCTTTTTCCCCAAATCAAACTGTAGAGAATGGTCATCGTCGCAGAAACAGCACAGGAACAAACAATGAGAAACCAGGCGAGAGAAGTGAGCCACTTAGCTTTAGAACAACATTGAGTTTCACTCGCAGACCTTTCACCTCCTTTTTGAAACAAGAAGGTTATAAGGATGTTAATCGGTGCGACGATAAGCATACTTGTGATACCAATAATCACTTGCCTCGTCGAGAATTTCAACGGTCCTAGCTGAATGACTTGTTCGGATATGCCATCCAACTTGTAGAACATTGCGTTGGCGAGCATAGCTGTTAGCAATACTGAAAGACAGCACGACGCCCGCTGGACTCTTGTAAAACCGCTTCTCCCTGGCTTTGCTACCACAGAAACCCAAATGTGTGTTTCCGTGAGGCCTTTCCACCACCGTTTTATAACTTCATGACTAAAATGCACTTGGTTCGGCATTTGCTTGATCGTTCGCTCAATTCGACCGTCTCCTCGCTCGAGAGCAAGCCACTGGGTGCTGGTAAATGTCTTCGATTTATTAACTTCTTTGTCCACTACGACGATTTCTTCTAGAAACCAGGAAGGGCTCTCGCCAGAGTTATCATGACCAATCCGTACTCGTTTAACCTCGCCAAGCCGTTTGTTAAGATGAAGAATGAAGACATCTGTGTTTCCCCTAGAAAAGAGAAATTTATCCACGCCAGGTTCCTCTAACCTGAGATGAATAATTCCAGTGCTTTCATCAGTGCCATATATCTCCATGGCAACCTTAGCTGTTGTACCTGAATTTCTCCATACACCGGTTGTAATTTTTATCTCATATTCGTGTAAGTTGTTTGATGTGGATGGTAGCTGTACTGGTAGACCATTCTAGAAATCAAAGTAGATGACATCGAGCTATTAAAGGGTTGAAAAAATGGACCATACGTTTAACGCTGCAGGCTAAGGTTAGCGTCAGCTTATTCCATTACTCATAATGTAGCCTGTCAGCAGGTTTACCTTCCGAGCCTGCGAGCGAAGCGATTCTTCTCGCTGGCTCCCCGCCGGCTAGTTTCGCTCGCCGACTCGTTATCTCTGCTTTGTCGGTCGTGCTTGTGACCCAAAGGTGCGCCTGCTCGCAGGCAAATCATAATGATAAATAATATTTAGCACTCAAGTAATTTTCGAGACCCAATTGCTTTCACTATTAGTGAGAAAGCACTAGCCGGTGGAAGAGCAAGAGATGGAATAGAAATTGAGCTTGAGAATGGAAGGTACTTACATTTCTAACGTCCACTTTATCCACCTTTCCGACGATAACCAGCGCGATAAAATAGCACAAGAAAACGACAGCCACCGTCACAATAACTGCAATATTTCCAGTTTCTTCAAGATTCTTGAACTCGACCAGGACCTTGTCAAAATCGATTGGGTTCGGTTCAACTGAAAGACCTCCTCCAAATGACGTCAAGTGGTTACAGGAACAGTTGATAAATCCGTTCAGTGTTGCTGATAACACCTGCAAGTAATTCATACAAAAACGTTCACTACAGTTATCCATCGACGTTGTCCTTTGTAATCCGAAATGAAAAGTAGCTTTGGATTGTAATATTCTACAGTTTCTACTTAAAAAATTAGACTACTCGCCTACATTTTCTATTCCCAATAGTCAACTCAGCTGCAGCTCATTGACTATTCGCCCATAGAAAGCTCGGGCTCATGGTCTAATTGATAACTAGCACTCGAATACGAAAACCTAAACAATTTGGAGATTGTTTGGGGTCTTTGAAATGCTCTAAAGTTTACCAGAAAGCTTTAGAAGATCACTAGACCGCGGAGAAACAAATAGGCCCCGAACCAAGAAAGTTGACATAACTTACTTGACAGCCGTCTGTTATCCACATTTCTCGCTCCTCTGACCAATAGACACAGCTCCCCAGGGCTACCCTCAGAGTATAGTTCTGATCATTTTCAGAATCATATAATGGCACCACAGTTACATTCTTGCTCTGAGGAGGAGTGGAAGGAGGATCCTTGACTTCGACGCATGAGCGCTTTTCTCGTCTATTTCCAAAACACGATCTTTTCTTTCTTTTGTGGTAATTAGTCGCACTTCTGTTATAGCTTTGCACTCCAAGATAGTACTTTCCAGGTCGCCTGGCCAGAGATTTTATTATTGAAAACTGATTAAATGAACACTCTGTCTTTCCATCATTTGTGCCATTCGTGCTCGGCTTCCAGACGCACCTTCCGTTGCTGGAGACAGTGGCATTGAGGTCGTGCTCTTTGATGGTTGGCCGATTGCCGTATCGCATGTACACAAACAGATTTATACTTGGCTCGACAGGCGTGATTTCCAGTATTATCAGGGTGTTTTCGTGCTTAACATCTATCTCGTGAAAACGTAAGTTGTCACTATTAATGAAATACTGCGGGTTTTCTAAGGATAGTGTCTGAGTTCTCAATGGTGTGACTATCACGACACTGTCTGAAAGATTTGCTACTTTGATCACCTTTCGTGTGTCGTCTTTCAAGTCCAGAGCTAGGACATCAGAGGTGACTCGTTGTTTAGTACTGTCCCATGTGTAAGGGTTGAATGGGATCGACAGCATCTGTCATTAGAATAAAAACACTTTCGTCAATTACACGATGTCTAGCCAGCCTTAGATTTAGCTAAACATTTAACCGACCCAAGATGGTGACTTATAAAGCAATCTTGTGTGGCCAGCTTGATTCCTTAACCAGGCGTTGGATATGAGATGCAGCTAGACTTCTCTTGCACCCAATGCACGTTGTTTTTGGTTGTTTGTTAGCCACGTGATACTACCTAAAATCAAACCTGGCCCCAATTTTCCCACTGTAGCCCAGAAAGTTGAGTGCGTACATATTTGCATGGCCGCCAGAAACGCGATTGGTTTGTTTCACTGGAGCCATCACGGAATAAGAATTTTCCAAACCTCTCAAATAAAAAGATTAACAATGTGATGGCTGAGAAGAGATTTACGGCTAACCCCAAATACGAAATTGCGTAATAATTAAATAGATTACAATTTGTTTGTTTGTTGTGAGCGTTGCCAAATATCTTTGACATGGTTTGTTAATAAATTGTTCTCACAGTCGGCTTTGTTTTCAGTAGCATATTTATGTTTCCCTTGAGTTCATTGAGAATATCGAGCTTTGACTGAAAACAAAACTTACTCTTTCCCTCGGAAACAGTCAATAAGTGTTGTTGCTATCCATACCTGAGTATCAACAAAACTTGTTCCTGTAATTCTGGATATTAATGCTTCCTCGTCAACTGGCAAAACAAATCTACCATCTTTTCCTTCAATCTTTAGTCCGTCAAGTTTATCTGGGTTATGGCGTCCTAAGGTCATTGTCAACTCCGTCGTATTAATCGATGTGACTTTTTCTTCCGGAACCCTTGAAGCTAGTACTGCGTCTCCAAGTAAGCTGATGATTTTCATGGAAGTCGTAACCAAATTTTTTCCCTGTAGAAAAAAAAGAAATAGATCTGATAACAAATCCAGCAATCCAATTGATCTGATTTATAAATCAAGATGTGATGTAATCGCATATGGCTAATCTCAACACAGATAGGGAAGTAAACCAATCAGAACCAATGAAAAAATGTAACCAGTGCCAAGTGCGGGAGGCAGGTCACTACAGGCCTGATTTGATCCGCCTCAAAGGTAACCTGACTGACCTGATTGTGTTTTCAAGACAAGAATAGTTAAGACGTTTTGACGCAAATACCTGTTCTTGAGGACCAGAGCCCAAATCTCCTGATGCAATCACTGCTCCTGTCTTCAGCAAGCTGTTAAGACATGAGCCCAAGTTTTCTGCAGATTGCGTGACCAGCAGTATGTCAGTCTCACCTTTCAATTGGGCAATTCTCCATAAGATCGATGTCATATTACTGATGGCATATAACGATGATACCTATGAAGCCAAAGGAGAGACAGGGAAAGAGTGACTTGCATGAAAATCTTATGGACCTTGTGCAATTCTGTAGCTGAAAATTAAATAAATTTTCCAGAAACAGCATGTGTGTTTCAAATTATAAAGGTGAACAGGACTCCATACTACAGGATACTGAACGCCTACAAACAACATCATGCAGTGGGCCAGAGATGAACAACATATGTTTTGCATTAATTGCATGTCTGCAAGATAATGCATTATTCACCCGATATACAGAGTCGTCAGAGAGGTGGACAAACGTTTAGTGCATCTTCCCCCTTTCTTCCACACGCCCTACTCCAAGTTTGCGCCCCCATTACCCGCGGCCTTTATCTTCAATATTCACCCACCAGTGATTTAGAAGACACTTTTTCTGTTTCCTGTAAAGCAGAACCTATCACGGAGGAACTTTGCAAAAGGTCTGAAGTACTCTTCACTTGAATTGAAACAATGCTCTTGATAACGAAGTCTTGAATCTGTAAACATGCAGTGATTAACTGTCAGATAGGTTTCAGAGAATATGTTTCAGGACAACAAAAACAATACATGCTCCCATGCTCGTGTCATTGTTGAAAAAGATCATCTTCAACAAACAATACATTCAACATTCGTTTAGCATATATCATGCGGCAAGTTTTTTCCAGTCTACAAAGAGTGGATAAGCTTCTTTGTTTTCCAAATACAAAGTTAGCATTAATTTTTAATCTCATACGATGATAAACTGCAGGTACATGTATTTTTTGTCCAGTGATTTCAGTATGAATATCACGTTACGACAGTTTTCAGCAAGGGGAACGGTTTTACTTAGGCATAAAAAATCCAAAGAAAATCAAAAGAATTCATGAAAAAACTTCGTTACCCTACCAACCGAAGGTTGTCAATAAATTAAATATAAAAGTGCATTGCAGAGAGATATTACTATATTACTATCACCTCATAGAAATTGACAGCGAATAATCTAATTGTTTTAGTAGAATTCTAACTCATTTTCCTTCAAATAATTATTTCTTATTATTTTTCTACAATATGAACTAGTATTAAACCGTTCGCGCTTTAGCAAAATCGCGTGCGCGGACTGAGTTTTCATTTGAAACTTTAAGTTGTGAACTCACGCTCATCAGTTTATTCAGTTTTTTTAGCGCTTTAAACTCGTGCAACGGTGAATTTCCGCCTTTTAGTCTTCGCGGGAATTGAATTATTCAAAAATGTTTCTAATTTTTCTCCGAAGCTTCGGAGAAACGAGAAAATGTCGCCATTCTGTAGACGACCTTCAGCCACTGCACTCCTAATGGCTGATAGTGTTCAATAGTTCAGCCAATCTGATTGCAGCAATTGCATAAGTATACTAGCAGAATTCTACTAAACCAAGATAGCCAACCAAACAATTGATTAATAATTGCTAGTTGCATCGACATGTGCATGACTATAAAGACATTTTAAACAATATTACCTTCGCTTTCTGCCTTAAATCTACTGCAGAATCTTCTAAAACTGCTTGAAGGACTGTATTTCCTATTTGTGCTGTTTTGCTAAGGTCCCCATCTCTAACTGCATCATTAAACAGACTGTTATTTGCTGTAAGAAATTTGCTAATGTTTTCTGGTCCCAAGAGCAGAGATGGTTCAACCTATAAAATGTGAAAATTCAAATGTAATGTGAAATCAATTTGGTTGTTTAATTATGATCTCCTGAAATTTTGATTGCGATGTCATGTTTATGTGGCTAAATAGCTATGTAATGCAACGTTATAACAAACAGATTACCTGCACAGACAAAGTAACCGCTGGAGCAGAAGCCCCATTTCTATCAGTCACTGTGACAAAGAACTTTACTGTATAATTGTTTGACAGCTTTCCAGGTGGCAACAAGGAGATGACGGCACTATTCAATCCATTATATATAATGTTGTGTAGACCGTTCTCCAGTTGATACTGAAACCGGTAAGACAGTGGGATGCTGTCACTCTTCCAGTTGCTACAGCTCAAGCTAAAATTAGTCTCCAGTGAGATGCCGCCTGACGGAGTGATGGAACATGTCCCCCCAGTAGGTGGTGTTGCAGTGAAAATATCAAGTACACACATTCCTCGTTGACCATCTAACGTTTTTATTAAGAGTGCCAACCGGTAGTTGTTTCCGCCATCAAGGGAGTCCTTTTTAATAACAATGCTTCTTGAATTAAGGGGTGTATCAGTGATATGTTCTAGTTCTCTTTTCTGCCAAATAATATCAGTATTTGGAGTGGATGGATATTGTTGGTAGAGTATCCACTGGTAGGAAGATATATTGGAGCACTGTGCTCCTTGGCACTGTGATTGGATAGATAGTTTAACCGACGGGCTGATTTTAGGTTTGCAATTTATCAGGCATCTGAAAATCAAATGAAAACAGATATTACTTCACTAAAATGCCGGTGAACAAATCCATGACGCGTATACACAATTATCTTAAAACACACAAGTGAATATTTGAAAAAGTGCATTTTTCTATCTTTACATGTGTGGTTATTTTTCTCGTGTACAGCAGGTGTTTTACTTGCACAATATTAAAGACCTTGGTGGCTAATAACCAAAAAAGTTCCAAGGACAACAAATTAATATAAAAAAAGACATAAAAGTGTTGAAACCAGTCACGTTAAATTTATACCCACAAGCATCGGTGTAATTGCTACATGTATTTAGATGAGGAAAATATCAAATGTGAGCTGTTTGATCGGTGCTTGATAATCTTTAGCGTTCTGCGTTCTGCGTTCGGCATTCGGCAAATTACTCCTTCCGTATTAAAATGGGCGGGAGGCCCATTCCGTAGGGGGGTCCGAGGGCATCCTCCCCCAGGAAATTCCGAAAGTATAGACACGCTCTTATCCCATTTGGTGCATTTTGGAACACTTTTCGAGAAGAATTATAATTCTGGTTTTACATCAAAATCCGGCCCATCCTGTGCATGAATTTCTTCTTTGGGTTTTTCCTCGCATGACTTTTTTTAGGACATTTTCCCATTTTGTTTTTCCCCACCCCACCCCATCAATTTTCTAATGGTCCATCCCTGACACAAACTCACTAGCGCAGAGGGAGGGACTGGGGGGAGGGGGGGGGGGGGGGGCTTTTGCCCCCCACATTTTTTACAGTAAAAGGAAAATAATAATAAATAAGAACTTAAGAAATTAAACAAGTAAAGAAAGAAAGAAACGAAAAAAAATACCTATTATTGAACGAACAATTACTACAAGTATTTCATTTGAATGCCTTTCCAGAAGCTAGTGAGAAATTGTGTTTTCGATTTAGTTCCATATTGGTAAATCCAGTAACGAGTGCACCTGATGAACGATCACTCAGTTTCCACCGCCCGAAGACTGAAAAGTTTGCTCAACAATGACGCAAGAGAGATTTACCAACCTGACATTGATAAACAGTCACGAAGAATGACTTTTTGACTTCACTAACGAATTTGCAGATCGTAGCATTAACAGAAAGAGAAATTTTGGCATCTTTAAAAGATCAAATTTACACTAAAATTTTAGTCTTCTTTAATTTCCATTCTGATCGATATACACCGTTTACACCGTTAAGCTGAAGAATAGCAAAAATCGTCGGATTCATGGTTTGTAAAAGCTAATGGCAGTGGTACTTATTAATATTTGGAGTAAGCAGGATTTGATACTGAATCTATAGGTCTGGTTCTAAATTTTCGTATACTTATACTGCAAAAACATTACAATAATATAGCATGGCTGATACTACGTGAAAAAGTAACTTTGCGAGACACCGACACGACGAGAACCGATAAAGCAGGTTTGCAATCTCGGACAGCTGTTTCGTCCTTTTTGGGTCTCATGAGCGTGGTGTAGCAAATCAAAATAACGCCAGCTCGAAGCCCAGCTCAAATGTAGATCTTACGTTTGCAGCATTGTTGTTTGTGGTAAATTGCTGTTTCAAGTTGTAAAAACACTCGCTTAAAGTGCTGAATGTTTGTATCTATACACTGTTTGTTAATTTCAAATTTACCTTCCGGTATCTGAGAGTAACTAAAACCCAAATTTTTCACAGGGTAGCATGCCTCCGGACCTCCCCCCACCCTTCCAAAAAAGCTGGCTAACGATTAGACGTTCACGTTGAAGCCCCCCCCCCCCCCCCACTCAAAATCTTGCTGCGCGGGCCCTGAAACCCCTCAGTACACGAGTAGAGTGCTGTTGTGTTCCAGCATCAAACACTGATGCGTGAGCGTGGCTGATGAAAAGAAAGAATTCATTTACTGACATTTTCTTGACTTGTGTATAGTATTTTAGCGGCATCTACCCATTGAAGAATGGAAAGAAAAAAGCCTATCCGTGCAAAAATCTCACACGATACATTGCACAACAGTCAGCGTCAAAAACACAGAGCCTAACCAGTTCTCATGATTTTTTGAGCATGTGGAGTCTGCTCATTTTACATTGGCAGCCGATGAGTTTAAAGCGATGTCTGTGACTTAAAAATTTTCAAACTTCATCTGCACAGAGTCCAAAACGACAAAACAAATTTCTTACCGTTGAGATATTTCAGGCGGATCTCCTTTCACCAGGTGAATAACTTGATAAACACTTGAACTGCGACAGTATTTTGACATAACCAGTTTAACTAGATATGTCTTATTGACAAGCAAAGATTCCGTGTTGAAGCTAACTTCAAGTCCCGAATCCTTTCCAAAATAATGAATACTTGATTGGTTTACTCCTGTGAAGTCGTCTTTCGTTGTTGTCTTGAGGCCGGAATAATTGCCTATGATCTCACCATAATACCAGGCAAAGTTCATCCCAGTGTAGTTATCTCGTCCAACATCCGGGTCATAGGAAAGTGATGCATTCATCGTGATGTTTTTATTATGTCCTCGGTTTACTTCGGCGCCACCATAGATGATCGCAACGAGGTCTGGTTTTCCCTGGCATGATTTCCCATCTTAACACCATAAAAAACAGCTTTCAGTACAAATAAAAAAAATATATGCATTTTTATGAAAAAGGTCAACTTTATCATAGAGAAAAATCATTTGTTTGGAATGAGCTTGGGCAAACAAAATGGGATAGTATGGTAATTATTTGTTTGCAATGTGAGCAAACAGACGGATCATCCATCAAGACGAACTATTATCTACCCGGTATATAATTTTCTTGTGTGTGCATTCATTGTGTATGCTCATACCGTTATTATTTGTAATGATGGTGTAGCTCAGCCATTTTAAGCAGACCTGACAAGGGCCAAGCCAAAAAATATGTGTAAATTGTCCAAATATTTGATACGGAATAGTGTGTTTTTTCCTTTATACCTTACTTTACTGTCACATGTCTTGAGCTTAATCTCTGACGTTGATACTACATGCATCTGCATTGTTCCTATTGATGGACAACTAAGGCGGATAATTCGTCAGGATTTTCATCTTTTACAACCCAACAGCAACTAGCATAGTCTTATTTTAAAAAAATGCTTCATTATAAAACCAATTTATTTTTCCCTAGTGAACGCTAAAAAAACTCAATTATAGCAATCCAGTATAAAATGAAGACATTGGCAAGAATGAATCAACATTAACAGCCATAACAACAAAGAAACAGCACAGGACAGGACAGTTCAGGACAAGAACGGATCGGACAGAACAGAACTGGACAGGACACTACAGTACATTATGATACGGTACTGAGTGCAGGACAGGACAGGACAGCGCAGTGCAGTGCAGCGCAGCGCAGCGCAGCGCAGCGCAGCGCAGCACAGCACAGCACAGCACAGCACAGCACAGCACAGCACAGCACAGCACAGCACATCGCAGCACAGCCCATTGCAGCACAGTACTGTACAGTACAGTACATATATCTTATTAGACATTTTAGTGTGTAGTATCGCTGTATATTTTTACGAGAATGATGTCTAATAAGAGATTTATTATCCTTACCTTGAACACTACTGCTTGCAGGTGACTCAGTTAAATGGGATGGATTTATACTTGGTGTAATTGTCATACTTGCAGTTGAGATATTCCTCATCGATGTTGCTGGCAAAGTCAGTGATGGTGTCTGAGATGCCGAGAGCAAACTTGTTTGAATTTGATTGGACAATCTTGTTACATTCAGATGGAGTGATGTATTGAGCAACGTACTAGTGGCTTTCGTAGCTGTAGTAGAACTTGTCTGAGCAAACGCGACTGCATTCGATGAAACACGTTGCAAAGTTGCAGACGTTGCTGATGTTAATCAAAAAATAAAATATACAGCTAATCTCTTAGTGTCAGCATTTCATACAACGGGTAATCGTATTGCCATGGGTGTGGATGTGCCCTATTCTTGATCAATTTTATGTTCATGAGCGTTTTGTAACCTTTTTCTATCAAAAATTTAAGGTGGCTCATAACAGTTTAGTCAGAATTAGACAGGCCCGTTGTAGGTGTTCTATCGCAGCTATACCAGTAAGTTTTAGGAAATTCTTTAAGTACAAACTTGTACAGGTTTTACCAATGAACAAATTGAAGTCATTGTGACGTCAAAATTCGTTGACATGGCAACGTCATATGAGGTCGAAGATACCCTATTTTGGACCTTTTGAGGCTAATAATTCAAAAACTACTCGGTGAAAGTGCTTGTTTTTGATACATTTTTATCTAACTGACAAAAGAAAAATTATGAACGTAGGATTGGAAGCTAGGTCATTTTTTTACTAATTTAAGGTGGCTCTGAACCCTACCTAAAGATTGTTTGTTTTGCCCAGGAGACAAAAATATATGAAAAACAAAAACTTTCACCGTCTAGCCCCAATGAGTTGTATTTTGCATTTCAATTTTTAGTCTTTGTAGACTAAATTCGTTATGCTTATAAGCAGTTTGCCAGTACTTGCCCTGTTGTAGACCAAATCTCTGCGATCTCTATACCCTAGCCAAACAAAACTGATTGAACACTATACGCTTTTAAGCAGTGGCATATGTCTATATAGCTCACATATAAGGTAACCACCATCCCCCTCTCGGCGGTTAAGAGAGTCGCACACATGGCAACACGAATTCTACCTTAGAGCGAACTTCCTCAACTGTTGTTTTATGCCAGACACTGAATCATATGATGAAGGGAAATTGCGCATACTCTTCATGCTAAGTCTGAAAGTGAGAGAAAAGCACTGCCAACTTTGGCTGTCAGAGGCAAAAATCCTCCCCTTAGTTATAAAAGTTCTTCAGTTTCTTAGTCCTAATGTGTGTGTTTAAAATTTTCCTGGTCTCCATAATGCAAACTGTCGATCTTATTAGTTGGCATACATTTTTTTAAACAAATAATTTGATAGTAAATCAAGACTGTGCTGTCTTGTTGATGACTTTCTTTGTTCTCGACACCTGTCTCAGTTAATTGAGGGAATTTAACATAAAGATTGAATTCTTACCTTGACTTACACTACTGCTTTCAAGTAGTAATTGTGTGGCTGTACCACGTCGAGAAGTTTGTAATGTTGATCATAAAAGAAAATACACAGCGCATTCATTAGTACTCTTGGTTTTCATGTCACGTCATAAAATTCTGAAATGAAAATTTACTAGGCCTGCTAGTGATTCGTTGTCATAAGGCGTAAGATAAACTAAAAATATATCTTTTTGGAAATTTCCAGATCGAGAGTGTCAATCGTTTTTAAAAGGAATTAGTCTCATTTAGGTCATTAAGTGAGTTTTACTCAGTACTGCATGATTGTGGTTTACCAGAAATATCAATAAGTTTTAATTTTTTTATTTCTGTTAAGCAATGTACAATTTATATACTTGTTCACTATTTACACATGAGGCTTCATGATTACAGTACCGCTCAAAAGTAAGTTTCCACCCTCCCGCGAGACGAGAACCTAGTTTCGCGATACGAGGCTCTCGTCTCGATAGACAAGATACTCGTCTCACGAGAGAGAAGCTATAAAAAGTGTAAGTATCATGGCTTGATCCTCTCGTAAGATTTTAATTACCTAGTGTAAAACAGAGCGAATGATGTACGCAAGCAAATTGAGTGCCACCTTTGAACTTTTGCGATGAGTTGCCAACTCTTTAGCCTATTATATGCCTTCAGGATGTTTCAAATCGATTTGACCAAAATTCGCTTCGACTAATTTAAGGGGGGTGACTCTTAACTACCAATTTGTTTCTAAGGCAGGTTTCTAATTGTCATATTTTGTAAATCAGACCTCATACGGATAAGCTTTTTGCATGAGTTTGTTCTATTGAAGATTCCTCCAAGAGTTTCAAGTCACGGCCATATTTAACGCATCACGTGACCAGAACAGAAAAAACCCTAAAACTCAAACGGCAGATAGACTTTAGTATTTAAATAAACGTCAATAGATAAAGAACGTCCATATGCGTAATGTGACGTATCATTTTTGTGAAATTCGCATTATTATAAGAGTTATGGCGCAATACACACTCGTATATACAGACTTTCATCAGTAGCGTTTCCCTTTTTCGTGTAAACGGTAAAAGCATACGTCAGATTATTAAGACAGCGACGTTATCTCTGACTCGTAAAAGAAATTGGAACTTTACGTTTTTTCCCTGGAGTTTTAGGGATTTTAAATTTTAACGCGCGGTTTGGGACTGGCACTAGTTTCGCACGCGCAATGATATATTTTTCAAAGCAGGTGTACCCCCACATAAAATTCACCATTTCGCGTTACAAAAAGCTTCAAAATCGCTTGCTTCAAAATACAGTGTTCAGCAATCCCTTAGTAACTGCTCTGGATCTGTCGTTAAGAGTCTCCCCCCTTAAGCTTCGCTTGCGGAACTGGATCTCTCTATTAGGGCGTGCACACATATTTCAAAACGGGAATTTCAACTCGGCAACTTGGGAAATCTTCAAAGACTCAAGGAATGGACTTTTTTTAATAATAAATTTGTAAAAATTTTCTTAACTTTTGTGAGCAGATTCTCGTGTAGAGAGACGAGAAACTCGTCTCGCGAGAAATCAAACGAAAGGGGTAACTTAACAACAAAGAATAGCACAGGACAGGACAGGACAGGACGGGACGGGACGGGATGGAACAGGAAAGGACAAGACAGGAAAGGACAGGAAAGGACAGTACAGGACAGTACAGTACAGGACAGCACAGAACAGGACGGGACGTGACGGGACTGGACGGGATGGGACAGGACAGGACAGGACAGGAAGGGAAGGGAAAGGAAAGGAAAGGAAAGGACAGGACAGGACAGGACAAGACAGGACAGGACAGGACAGGACAGGACAAGACAGGACAGGACAGGACAGGACAAGACAGGACAGGACAGGACAGGACAGGACAAGACAGGACAGGACAGGACAGGACAAGACAGGACAGGACAGGACAGGACAAGACAGGACAGGACAGGACAGGACAGGACAGGACAGGACAAGACAGGACAGGACAGGACAGGACAAGACAGGACAGGACAGGACAGGACAGGACAGGACAGGACAGGACAGGACAGGACAGGACAGGACAGGACAGGACAGGACAGGACAGGACAGGACAGGACAGGACAGGACAGGACAGGACAGGACAGGACAGGACAGGACAAGACAGGACAAGACAGGACAGGACAGGACAGGACAGGACAGGACAGGACAGGACAGGACAGGACAGGACAGGACAGGACAGGACAGGACAGGACAGGACAAGACAGGACAGGACAGGACAGGTAATTTATTTATTTTTTTGCGAGAATCTTTAATTTTATGTTGGAGTATGCAAAAGTTAGATTCTCAACACGAAACACAACATTCACGTTTGTCTACTGTGTGCTCTAGCTGATGCCTTTCTTTTTTTCTTATCACCTGTCATACTGTAGTGTATTGATGATGTAAGGAGAAATAAGAACTTCATACTCTTGGTAATTAAACAAAAAAGATTGATCTTTTACCTTGAACTACAGTACTGCTTGCAGGTGAGTCAGTTGAATGGGATGGATTGATGCTTGGTGTATTTGTCATACTTGCAGTTGAGATATTCCTCATCGATGTTGCTGGCAAATTCAGTGATGATGTCTGAGATGCCGAGAGCAAACTTGTTTGAATTTGATTGGACAATCTTGTTACACTCAGATCGAGTGATGTATTGGCTAACGTAGCAGTGGCTGTCGTAGCTGTAGGTGAACTTGTCTGAGCAAACGCGACTGTATTCGATGAAACACGTTGCAAAGCTGCAGACGTCGCTGATGTTGGTCATGAAAGAAAATATACAGCTAATCTATAAATGTCAACATTTCATACAACGTGTGCCCTTATTCTCATGGGTGGGGATATGCCACTGGTACTATGAAACCGTTACGCAATTCTAGACCAATTTTATGTTCTTGGGCATTTTGTAACCTTTTTATAACAAAAGCCTCAACCCTACCCAAGTTTAGTGTCTCTAATGAGTTGCATTTTGCATTTCATTTTTTTTATATTTAGACTTAAATTCGTCATGCTAATAAACAGTTTTCAAGTAAATGGTACCCTATTGTAGACCAAAATGTTCCTATCTCTATACCCTATTACAATATATTCCAAAGAAACTAAGTCAACACTATACGCTTGTCAGCAGTGGTATATACCTATAAAGCTCGCATATAAGGTAACTCCCACCCCCACCCCCCGGGGTAGGGGAGTGTTGCACACATGGCAACATGAATTCTACCTTAAAGCGAACTTCCTCAACTACCGTGTTATGCCAGACACTGAATCATTTCATGAAATGGAAATTGTGCATACTCTTCATGCTGAGCCTTAATGTGCAAGAAAAGCACGGCAAACTTTGGCTGTCAGGAGAGAAAAAAACCTCAACTTAGCCATAAAGATTCTGCACTTTCTTAATCCTGATGTGTATATTTAGAATCTTCCTGGTCTCTACAATGCAACCTCTCCATCCTATTGATTGGTATATATTTAATATATAGATTTAGGCAGGCCTAAAAGCGGAGCTCCCATTTATTAATTTTTTGCTTGAATTTACAGTGTTTTGATGCCCATGCACTCTATTGGGTTCCTCACGTATGCAGGGAGGCGCACATATCAAATTTTAGTATTAAAACTTTTTACAACTTTTGCTGTACACTAATAAACTTCCTAGAGTAAATCAGTGAAAAAGGACCTCGATGAAGGCAAGGACATTTGTTTTGATTTACTTCAAAACAGTCAAAGCAACTCAAGGCAAAAAAAAAAAAAAATTCAGCGCGATACAAAGTCAACACGCGGCTAAAGAAAATGGGTTCACGCCAGAACAAAGAAAATCACGGCTGCAAAACAAACCTGGCAAATTCTTTGGGAGCCGGTTATGCAAGTTATTTTAAAGCAGTTTTTGTGGAAGAGTTGTGTGGCAGTTTGTGATTTCGAAGTGGTGCTCGCTATCTAACAAGCGAACAATGTAGTTTGAGCCGTGTTTATTTGGTAGCATGATTAACTATTCTGTTTTATCGTACACGTTGCTTATTACATTAGAGAATCGATAGAGAATTTTATGTAGAGAACTAAATGAATTATTTTCTTCGTCACTCACGCACCCAGGTGCAGGTAACACGCAATGAAACCGGCGTAAATAATTGTTTAGGAATCTTAAATCCTGTTAAATCACGCGTACGATATTTAACATACACTCACTGAAATAAACAATGCGAGCGAATAAAATGGAGGAGTTGGATAATAAATCGCTTAAATTCATTTTAATGTGTAGTATCGTTGAGTAGTTTTACTAGTTTTGGTTTGGACTTGTTTGCGGGATTTTCCTCAGAATAAGTGTAGCTTGTAATATTTTGCAAAGGCGAAACGTGTTTTTGATCCGACCTCAATAATTTAATATTCTTTCAAATGAAAATCCAAAAATGAACTTTACAGTTTACTCCACTAGCCAAAACACAACATTTGAAACCAAACATTTAATAGACAATGTCAGTATAAAATGCACAAAAGTAATTAAAGCTAAGAGGTTTGAAAGCAGCATTAAGAAACAATGGAATTTATAAATAATGCAAGCTTAAGCCTTCGGAAAGATCTGAAAAACGATACAACTTCGAATTCGGTTATAAATGAAGTTCAAACAGAGTTCTCACAATAAAAATAGACTTCAGCTTAGGGTAAACATTACATTCGTTACCTTATATTTTGAAAAGGCTTGTAAATTCTGCAGGGCAAAGCTTTCAAATCAGCGCCATAATATCGGAAACGAACAGGCCATTTTCCATGTGAGCTTATTTCAACTCCAACTTGACCGACATAAACATTATATGAATTATCAGCGAAGATCAATCTCTTTCTTTCTTTCGGTGTAGCTGTTAAGAGTCTTTATCCATCACTTCGTGAAATTGACCGGCTCTGAGCTCACTTTTAGTTCGGCTTAATTTCAGCTGATCGAATTAATCAGCCGTTGGAACCGTGGACAGTTCTTCAACTCTCGCTGTTTTTGACTTGTAGTCCGATATATCATATTCAGGTTGGCAAACATTTCGGATGATCACGCTAAGAGGCTATCTCTAAATCACTTGGCATAAGTTTCCACGCTGTAGATGAGTAAATAAAGCGAGAAATAGGCGAAGATCTATGTTTTCCAGCAGCTTCGTTCGCCTTTTTCATTCAGCTTAAAAAGTGAACAACGTGCCACTCTTACCACAGATTTGCCGCCTTTTCATACAATCCCTTCGTTTAAGTTGAAATGAAATGTCCAGATCATTTTTATAACATGAGAAAAAACCCCTGAAGTAATGCAGTGTTCTTACAAATTTTTACGACAGGTAACTCAACTCTAAACGAACCGAATATGTTTTTGTATCACTTTTTGCGTAAGAAGGACTCCAAATCAAGGAGAAAATCAAAGACAAAGGCAAACTAGTTCCCAGGCCTAATCCGTGCGTACGGACGGACGGACGTGACATCCAAATTTTCTCGGCTTCATGGGTTCCATATTCTATGGTTATGGATGCTCCGCACGCACGCGCCTTCGGCGCGTGCGGGAGCTCCGCTATTAATGTTATTTTGACAAATCGTTTGATTGTTTGATGGTAAATCAAGACTGTGTATTCCAGTCGATGACATTTTTTATTATCAACACCTGTGTCCCGGCAGTTAATTGAGAGGATAAATCAGATGTTCGTACTCTTGGGAATGTAAGAATAGTTACGCAGCTCTCGTAAGCTTGTAATTCTACTGGTCCTCTAGTGTAGCAGCTGCTATTGTTTTGGGGGCTAGGGGCATTGTTCTTGTTGTTTGTTCTATTGTTCTCTCAGCGACTCTTGTGAGACCTTACGAGAGCTGCATGGCGACCCGAATTTAACATCAAGGTTACACTACTGCTTGCAAGTAGTAATTGACTTGGGGTTGAACCTTGTCCAGAAGTTTCTAATGTTGATCATAAAAGAAAATATACAGCTGATTCATTAGTATATACATTTCATACATTATGGCTCCTTTCAAATATTCTTTTCATTATCCAATAAAAAGAGAATCCCCATCACCTCCCTTGCCTGGGAAAAATGTTCGTGGCTGGACATAGAGTACGTGACTGATTAGTAGATGCAGTTCCATTTGCACAATTCAAAGATTTGGTAGATGGGAGAGGAATAAGCCATTAGTCTAGGTCATTAAGAAGGAAGGAATTAGTTTAGGTCATTAAGTGAGTTTTACTCACTACTGCATGATTGTGATTTACCAGAAATATTAATATTTTTTTAATGAGGAAAACATCTTTATGTTCATATTTCTGTTAAACATTACACAATTTTAATACCACTTCACAATTTACACATGAGGCTTCGTCATACATTATACAGTTTTTAAAATAGAAAACAGGTATCTATTTTGAAATTCTCCCTAAAATGTTTTTGGAAGCCCCGCCCTCACCCAGATTCTGTCAGGAAGTTTTTCCTTCTCCGGATGCCCTTCCAAGTGTAACATCCTTCCAACACGAGGAAAACATAATGACTCCCCCCTACATCTCAGTATATCCAGTACATTTTGTGGCTCATTGTTTCTTATCAATAACGACGATTTATATTAAACTCAAATAAATCCCCTAAAAAAGTTCAAAAAGATTAGTGGCTACATCAATCAACTTTAATTAAACATACCAGTTAGCTGTATGACTAACAAACTGACATTTCCTTATTGTATTAGTTTTCTTATCATCTTATGTTTTGTTGTTGCCAGCGCTATCACAATACCTATAGGGACAGCTAGACGACCTATGTAACTCATATACGTATTAATGATGTTCACCGAAAAACAGCAGTCAACTGTCCAAATATTATGATAACAGACTTGACGAGTCACCACACCTTCGGCTACTCAGTCGAGTGTGTACCACTAAGCCAGCCTGGAGATTCAGTACCGCAGCGATACGGAAGAACCATTTTTCTGGCATCCTATCCCTAGCAGCTTCTTGGAAACGGTACCAACCCGTTACCAGGTCCGTATCGCACGGGTCGTTCCTCACTCCTCACTGCGTTTCCTTGGGCGTAGCCTGTTCCAGGCTCTCGGTAGTTGGGGGCGTGCGACATGCGTTTTTCCTTGCTCACCCGCTTTTTTCGCTCGCCCCAAACCACCGAGAGCCTAGAACAGGCTACCTTGGCACGGTCTACTTTACTTAGGACTGTGAATTTTTACATCTATCCACTTCAAGGGAAAACATATCAGTTAACTACATAACTGACAAAATTAAATTTCCGAAATATTGTTTTAGTTGTCTTATTGTTTTATTTGGTTTGACAATTATATTTAAACCTTGTTCTATGCTTTGCTTAAAATCACTAAGATTTCGACTGCAACTTACCAGTGCCAGCGTTACCACAATACCGAAGACATCCGAAAAAAGGACGCTGCCTCTGTAACTCATACACGGAATAGGAACTGCAATTCTTCACTTTAATGATGTTACTGGGATAACAGCAGTTACTATTCGAGGAATAACAGACTTGACGAGTCACCACACTTTCAGCGACTGTCGGGTGTGTACCATTAAGCCAGCCTGGAAGAGCAGTACCGCAGCGATACGGAAGAACACATTTGTCCGCCATCCCATCCCCAGCAGCTCCATGAAAACGGTACCAACCCGTTACCAGGCCCCTGTCGCACCAGTCGTTCCCCACTGCGTTTCCTTGAGCGCGGTCTGCTTCACTTAGGACTGTGTAATTTTTACATCCATCCACTTCAAGGAAAAACATACCAGTTAACTACATTACTGACAAAATTAAATCACCGAAGCGATACGGAGGAACACATTTTTTTGTCTGGCATCCCATCTCCGGCAGCTTTATAAAAACGGTATCAACCCGTTATCAGATCCTTATCGCAAAATTTGTTCAACACTGTGTTTCCTTGAGCGCGATCCATTTCACTTAGGACTGTGTTATTTTTACAACCATCCACTTTAAATAAAAGGATACCGGTTAGCTAGTTAATATCAAAATTAGATTTCCTTATTTTAGGAAATCCCGTCTTTGAGTTCAAGCTTCCTATGTCAACTGATTGTTTCTAATTATTTTGAGGCCTTTTGTGTTTTCCAACATATTTAAAGCCATTAACATCATTCAAATTTCTTCATTAATTCTGTTGAGTACTTTATTTATCTTGGTTAATTGAGGTTTTCATAATTATAAGCCATGGATCGTTGTTTAACATGGAGCGAGCCTATAAAAAGGCCCCGTCTAGTGCTTTGTTGGCTTCTATTGTAAAAAGTCGTGTCAGAGTGATGGTGATGTAACAGAAGAGGTCCGCGAATTTTGCATTTTAAATACGATCCCAGTTCATTTTTTTGTGGAATTAAAAAGCTCAGATACAATATATTCTACCAATAATTATTTCTATACAAGTTAAAAGAAAATTATAAGAAAATTCAAAGCTACAAGTTTCGTTTGATCTTTGACTGGATTTTATGTGGCATGTGCTTGACTAAAACCTTCTTTTTCAGCAAAAAGCGGATTATGACTTCAGAAAATGAATTTATTTCTTTATCGAAAGGCCACAATATTTATTTGTTTACTTGCAACGCATTCATTATTCAATGTAATTACCGGCGCTAAGCTCAGGTCGCTTGCGGCAGGAAATTCCGTGATTTCGCAGAACAATGCATGAGAACTACAGGTATCTTTAACTATTTCTGAACCTCGCTTTCGATTGTTTACACCCAAACAACAAAACGAAGAATTTTATACACGAGAATCTTGATGTTATTTCTTGTACTGCTTTAAATCTGGCCTCGCCCCTGAGTACATAGCGGAATTATTTACTATTGCCAACAAAGGTTACACCTTGAGAAACGCTGACTATGACGTGCCTCGCTACACCACAGTGAGATATGGAAAACATTTACTGAGGTATTTTGGTCCGTACCTATGGTCCAAACTAGACTCAAGTGACCGACGGCGAGGGACAGTAGACAATTTTAGAAACAGTATAAAAAAAAGGACCTAGCTAGTTTGATCAAGGACTTGTGAGTCAATTGTAATATATGACCTCATGCATGTAGCCAGTAATAATTTTTAAAGTATTTTCCATGTCTCTTTTTGTTAATACTATTATTATTCTTATTATTTATCTTTTTAATGACTTTTTTAAATAGATTATGTATTGAATGTAAATAATTTTTAGATGAGATATGTTTTTAGAATTTAAATTTTTTAACCTAGCATGATATTTTTAGACTGAAATCGATTGTTGATTTTATAATTTTTTTTAAAAATTATTTTAGTGTCCCCAATTACGACATTTAAATAAAGTTCATTCATTTCACTCATTCATATATTTTTAGTTTAGAAAATGAGATATATAAGTCTGGATCACGCCACAGCAGAAGCCAGTTGATTTCATTTCCCAACCAATGAAATCGTCTAATTGTAAGGATTTTAAAATAGAAAACAGTTATCAACAGATCAAACAGAAGGTTTTAAATGTAAAGGATTGACATAATTTATGTACGGGGAGGGGTGGGGGCTATAATAATTTTTAAATTTTCCCTTAAATGTTTTTGGAAGCCGGCCCAACACAAAAAATGAATCCCAGTAGCCTCCTAAGCAGACGTTCTTTTGGCTCGTCACGCAATCTTAGTTTTCTCCCCAACGAACGTCTGCTGAAATGAGCGGCTATTTACGTAGACCAATCACAGCGCACTTTCAAATCCTGGAAGTGACCTTGAGAGGTGATCTTGAGAAACGCGAAGTACTAGCGGGACTTTAAACGAGCGTGTATCTGGGTAAGGTTTAAATTCTTATCATTTACTCCTTTCTTGTAGTTCTCCTTTATCCCCTCTTGAACTGAGAGATTGTTTCAATTTTTCAAATCGAAGTAACCGTTTGTTATGAAAACTTGGCGATTCGCGTATAGACGAACGGTTCGCTGAACGAAAACAGTTACACCTATTTCAACACGCTTTGAATCAGGCGTGATATCGGCCAGAACTCTCGCTAAACACTCAGTCACAGCAAGAAAAACGACAGAGAAAACAGTCGTTTCCATCGATCTTTTGGCGAGTTTCATTTACACACCAGGGGCGGATACAGGAATTTCTGAAAGGGGGGGGGGGAGGGGTTGGTGTGGAAGGCGAGTTACGGCCCCGTGCTTCTGGCACGAACTCTTAAGGGGTCCGGAGCCATGCCCCCCCCCACCCCCCCAAAAAATAATAATTATGTTTCCGATTTTTCCCTATAAAACTCTTTTGCAGCATTCCCGAGACTTCAAAAGAGTTGTGAAGGGATGATATAAAATCTGGAATTTATGTTATTTCTCAGTTGAATGGTAGAAGTGAAACAACTTTGTAAAAATAAATTATTCTATTATTTTTAGGAAGAATCAAACAAAATAACAAAAAAACATGCTGCTCAAAGGGGGGTTGCAACCCCCTCAACCCCTCCCCTGGAGCGTTTCATTCATTTAGGGACTGACAATTAGAATGTGATGGGGGACGGGGAAAAAAACAAAAAAAAATTGATGCAAGGCAAAATGTCCGAAAAAAAATTCATGCAAGGAAAAACCCAAAGAAAAAACATTCATGCACAAGATGGGCCTTATTTTGACATTAAACCAGAATTGTAATTCTTCTCGAAAAGTGTTTCGAAATGCACCAAATGGCATTAGAGCGTGTCCAGATTTTCAAAATTTTCCCGGGGGAGGATGCCCCGGACTCTCCTACGGAAATGGGCCTCCCGCCCATCTTAACACGGCAGGGCTAATTTGCGGATCGCAAAACGCCAAACGCGAAACAAAGTCACGAAGCAAGCAAATCCCAACCGGAGTGCTTGCCCTTAGGTTAGCCCAAAAAGCATTCCGGTTTGTTTGGATATCGCTCAGGTTGGCCTAAAAAAGGCCCAGGTTACTGTGTTTATGGTTAGCTCTCAATAATGGAAATGGTTTTGCTTGTTTCGGCGATTTTGTTTCCCCTGCCGATTTTAATACCTTATTGTTACTTATTTTCGCGGGAACTATATTTCGCGAAAATTGTCAAAATACTGAACTGCATAAACAGTTAGTCTTAGAATTGGCGCAACTGATTTTACATGACGAGCTTTGGCCTCAAAAAAAAATCTGCCCAAGAGGTAGCCAGGAAATGCGACATGAAACTGGACCGAAGATCTGTTCCTTTTCACGCAGTCTCTGCATTCGCGGTTTTGAAAAAGGTCTCATGTGGTTGTAATGTATTCAGTGACATATTCAGCAAATCGTCTGTCTTATGGATTATGGAGTTTTCCTCGCTTAAGTGCCATTATTGGCGTTTGCGAGACTTCAAGCAATACTTATTGTTCCCAAAAAATTTCCTGGCAGCACTTTCAAGTCTGAGTCAGCATTTTTGTAGCAGCACTACACGAGATTGAAAACACATCAGTTGATTGTCCACAACAAAGCCGCGCGTATAAATCGTCTTTGGTAAGTTGCATCTGTATATGCTTATGCGAGCCGAAGAAAATTGACATAAGTAATAGCTGGATCAATAGTATTTTCTACATGCGGTAATATAAGTGGAATACACGAATAGCACGAGAAGTGGCGCTTTGAAGGATTCTATTGTAATTTATTTTTTGAATCTGCCTGAATTGAGGAGCATCTTTACGCATCTTAGTTGCATTTTCTTTGTAATATAGTTCTCGCTATGTTGCAAGTGTAGACGATTGCGAACCCGGAAAGCGACGCCCAGGAATATGCAAGCGTTTCGTCTTATGAATACAAGAGTTTCGGCATTTTCGTCTTTCGATCATTGTCACCGCGAATTAATTAATTCTGGCGGGAAAAAGCTGGAAATACAAGGTTGCGCAAACCATGTTATGGACTGAAAACAAAAACCACATTGGTAAGTTATACTCTTTAATTTTACTTCTCTTGTATTGAACTGTTGTTAACTGTTAGCAGAATATTAAACTCGCACTAAATTATTCTGTCTTACTTGGGTAGTCAGTTCTTTATTGAACTGTTGTTATCTGTGAGCAGAATATTAACCTCGCACTAAATTATTCTGTCTTACTTGGGTAGCCAGTTTTTTATTGAACTGTTGTTATCTGTGAGCAGAATATTAACCTCTTCCGAAATTATTCTGTTCTACTTGGGTAGTCAGTTCTTATTGAACTGTTGTTATCTGTGAGTAGAATATTAACCTTGCACTAATGTTTTTAACGTTAGTCTTTTTATGAGCTGTCTGCTGAACTGCTGTAGAATATTAATCTCACGCTTCGATGTTTGTAGTTTTTCTTAGCTAGTTAGACCTAGTTAGTCACCAAAATCAATCTCGTGCTCCAGCTAATATCTGTTTCTCTTTTTCTTTCTCTTTAGGGAAGCCGTGAATATTATAAAGAGTCTGGAAAATATTTTTGATCAAGTTCGAAAAGGGTGTTACTGCCAACACGTCCGTAGATGGTGCTTATCTTGCGAAATACGTTCTTTTATTACAGTTAATAATAAGCCATGGGCAGATTCAACCTACCCTTAGCCTAATCTGCATTTCTTTTTCGATGCCAAAGTTCGTCAGTTTCCATAGCAATAGTTTCCAATGACACTGAACAGAACCATGAGTAGGTATATTTAGCCGATCCTAGGACATATTTATTTTTTTACTACATTTACAAATATTGCATTTTACCCTGATTTACTCGGCCCTCTCGAGAAAGCGCCTCGTGCTCAATCATCAAAAATTCTTTGAGAACTCATTTTTTTGCCTAAGGATCTTCCTCAATCGTTCCGAATTTTTTTGATTGAGTTAAAAAAAAATGAGTTAAAGAGATTCTTTTTATATATAATCAATGGAGAATCTTAACATAAAACAGCTAAAGGCCCTCGCCAAAGAGCAAAGCATTATAGGCTATTATAAGATGCGTAAAGCCGAGTTAATCAAGGCGCTTTCTCCGGAGGATCTGATAGACCTCGGTAAAGACGTGGGAAATATTAGACAACCAACGAGTAAACAACCCTCATCTAACATTCTTGATCAACCCATACCTGAAATTAATATCCCTATCCTCAGACCGACAAATCCCTCTAAAGTATCACAACTAAAGAATCTTGCCTCTAAGGCCGCAAAGCCGGTGAATAGAGAGATAAACAAGTTTGCAGACTGGATAATATCTCAAGTCCCAGAACCGATTAAAAAGACTGTGAATAAAAGAGTCGACAGTCTAAAAGAGACAGTGAACCGTATATTTAAGAGGTATGATAACCTCACACCCAAAGAGCATAAGGCAGCCATAAAGGGGTATTTTAAAACGTTCAGAGTAGACGGAGTAAACGGAGTGGACCCGAAGACGTTTATAGACAGAGTCAAGTCGAGGGTTATAGATCTAAACAAGAGTAATAAGAGATCTCTAAAAGTCAAGTTCATTCTATCAATAAAGTTTATCAAAGAGAATCCTGCCACCGGCCAAATCGATATTAACCACAGTCATTTTCACACAGACCCAGAGATTGTTACAGAGTCAACCGATCTCTCTGACCTATACATTAAGATGACAAATAAAATCTTTGAATCGATACAGAATTTTAATAACAGAGGTTCCGGTTGGCAATTCGACAAAATCGAACACCTTGACATCAACATTAACCCTTACAATCCTCTCTCCGCTTCCCCTTACATACCGTTACCGGATAAGTTAGCCTCTAAAAAGGCGATCATTAACGTGAAGAATGAAAAAGATCATGAGTGTTTTAAGTGGGCAATAACCTCCGCAGTGTTTCCTGCAGATGAAAAAGGAGAGAGACTCAGCAAACGGATGAGAGAAGATTCAGAGAAGTTTGACTGGATAGGTATCGAGTTTCCCGTATCACTTAAACAGATAGATAGGTTTGAAAAGCAGAACCCTTACGCAATCAACGTATTCGGATATGAAGGTGAAGTGTACCCTCTGAGATTAAGCAAGAGAGTAAATCAGGTGATAAACCTTCTCCTTATCTCGAATGAAGAGACCAATCACTACTGCTGGATAAAGAACATGTCGAAACTGCTATCTTCTCAGATTAATAATCACCAACACAAGCAACATTTCTGCTACAGATGCTTAAACTCGTTTCAATCAGAGAAATCACTTGAGAAGCATCAAGAGTACTGTCAAAATAACGAGGCTGTCAAGATTGAGATGCCGATGAATGAAGACAAAGAAGGAAATACTTCTCCCGTCTATATCAAATTCAATCATTTTCATAAAAAGATGAGAGTTCCTTTTGTCGTTTACGCTGATTTCGAATCCTTCACAGAGAAGATAGACACATGCCAACCGGATGACGGTAGAAGCTTTACCAACAGATATCAAAAGCACAGACCATCAGGTTTTAGTTATTTCATCAAATGCTTTGACGAAAACGTTTATCCATCCAAGCTTGTTCAGTACACAGCCGATTCTCCTAACGATAACGACGTCTCTCAGTTGTTTGTAGAGAGTTTGGAGGAAGACATTAAGGACATATACAACAGGTTTAAATTCCAGAAGGAGATGGAGATGACAAAAGAGGATGAGATCGACTATATAAAGTCGACTCATTGCCACATTTGTGAGGGTGAATTAGGAGATGATGATGATAAAAACTATAGAAAGGTCCGAGACCACTGTCACCTTACGGGAAAGTATAGAGGTGCAGCACATAGCATATGTAATTTAAAGTATAAAATTCCCAAATTCTTCCCTTTCATCTTTCACAATCTCTCCGGTTATGACAGTCATCTATTTATCAAAAACCTCGGTAAATCAGAGGGAAAGATAGACTGCATACCTAATAATGAGGAGAAGTATATCTCATTCACAAAGCAGATCATCGTAGACACATTTATGAATAAGGAAGGAGAAGAAAAAGAGGTCAAGCGTGACATAAGATTCATTGACAGCTTCAAGTTTATGGCTGCCAGTCTTGACAGTTTGGTAAAGAATCTGCCGAAAGAGTCTTTTAAAAACCTTGAAAAATTCTATAAAGGTGAACAGTTAGACCTTCTCCTAAGAAAGGGTGTCTTTCCCTATGATTGGTTCGACTCTTTTGACAGACTCTCTGCCGAACACCTTCCACCGAAAGAGGCCTTCTACTCAATACTTAATGACAGTGACATAACAGAAGAGGATTACCAACACGCACAGAAAGTCTGGAAAGCCTTCAACATGAAGACTATGAGAGATTACCATAACCTCTATCTCGAGAGTGATGTTCTCCTTCTCTCTGACGTCTTTGAAAACTTCAGGGATGTCTGCATGAAAAATTACTCTCTCGACCCTGCATTTTATTACACAGCACCCGGTCTGGCTTGGGATGCATGTTTAAAGATCACCAAGGTCAATCTGGAGTTGTTAAAAGACTACGACATGTTAATGATGGTAGAGAAAGGAATTCGAGGGGGAGTCTCTATGATCTCGACAAGATACGGTAAAGCAAACAACCCTTACATGAATAATTACGATCCCGACCAACCGACAAAGTACATCTCTTATCTCGACGCAAACAATCTCTACGGCTGGGCAATGAGTAAACCTCTGCCGACTCACGGTTTTAAATGGATGACAGAAGAGGACTTGAAGGATTGGAAGACTCAGCCATGCATACTTGAGGTTGACTTGGAGTATACAAAAACACTTCATGACCTGCATAACGACTATCCGTTGGCACCGGAGAGACTCATCGTGAATAAGGTTGAGAAGCTGATCCCTAATTTAAACAACAGAACAAAGTACGTAATTCATCACAAAACTTTAAAACTCTATCTCTCTCTCGGTCTTAAACTCAAGAAGATTCATAGAGGTATATCTTTTGAAGAGTTAGAATGGCTAAAGCCATACATCGATCTTAACACCCAACTCAGAGCTGTCGCCTCTAACGATTTTGAGAAGGACTTCTTCAAGTTGATGAATAACTCCGTATTCGGAAAGACTATGGAGAACATCAGAAACAGAGTCGACATAAGATTGGTCACACGTGAAGAGCAGGCAAAGAATTTGACATCAAAACCGAACTATCAACATCACACAATCTTCTCCAAAAATCTTGCCGCCGTTCATATGAAGAAGGTAAAGTTATACTTTAATAAACCCGTCTACCTCGGCATGTCCATCCTTGACCTGAGTAAGACCTTAATGTATGATTTTCATTACAACTATGTCAAACCCAAGTACGATGAGAGAGCAAAGCTCCTCTTTACAGACACAGACAGTCTGGCTTATGAGATAGAGACGGAAGATTTTTACAGAGACATTTCCTCCGATGTGAAAGCAAAGTTTGACACGAGTAATTACCCTAAGAATCACCCAAGCGGTATACTCACAGGCGTCAACAAAAAGATTATCGGCATGTTCAAAGACTAGGCAGCTGGTAAACAGATCGAAGAGTTCGTCGGCTTGAGGGCAAAACTCTACTCATACAGAGTGCAAGAGGGAATGGAAGAGAAAAAGTGTAAGGGAGTGAAGAAGGCGGTCATAAAGAGGACCATCACCTTTAACGATTACAAGAATTGCTTGTTTAATAATAGCCCTGCTATGAGAAAGATGAATGTTATCAGAAGTCACTTACACAACATCTACACTGAGACGGTTAACAAGGTGGCAATCTCTCCTTTCGATGATAAGAGAATAATACGGGAGGATAACATTCATACCTTCGCTCACGGTCATAAAGGAGGCAACTCAGTGCCTAATGGAACAACCTGAAGCTCCTCCCTCACAAAAGATCTCTTCGGCCCATCAAGCAGATAGTATAACACGGGTTGATCGGTGGAGACCACCACACGAGAGAGATTATAGACCTCAATACTCCAAATCGGATCGGTAGCTCTTCTTCTCTCTCCTCCCTCATCCTCTCCGGGAGAGAGAAGATACCTTACCTGAACACCCGGAGGCAATCTCTTCTCCTTCACACCGACAGGTCTTCTGTAATTCACTTCTCTCATCTCAACCTCTTTTAAACTGACGGCTTTATAGGGTTCCTTTCCTGTGATCCTGATCACCTCAGAGTTCAACGCTTTCATGACCGCAGGCAACCTCTTCACCCAAACTCTTGATCTCTCATCACTAATCATCTCCTGCGCATACTGATGTGTAAATAATCTCTCTCCTAAAGTCCTGTTCGCTCTCTCAACGAAGGCCTGAGCTCGATGGTTACCCGCTTCACTTCTCTGTATCTTAACGTTATGTCTCTCCATCAGTCTAGTCACAGATCCCAAAAACTCTTTTCCGGGATCAACGATCAATGTTTTTGGCCACTTAAGTTTTCTTGAGTAGATCCTCTCAAACGCTTTCGTCACCTCTTGACTCTCTTTTGATGTTAACGCCTCCGCATCTTTATATCTCGACGCAACATCGATAACAACCAACGCGTAACGATACGTCTTTCTTCCCACCTTGTCATGAGGAAGAAATAACAGATCAGCCTGTTGAATCTCATTCGGTTTATCTACATTCCAATGAGGTCTCGGCACGGTCTTCGGCGGTGGTAAATAGATTTGCCACAAGGCCTGTCTCTCTAACCAATCTCTTGCCTCATCCTCACTCACTTTGGCCGCGGATGCCAACCGACCAACTGCAGAGTATCCTTTCCAATAACCTTCGGTGCTATAGTATATTTTTGAAAGATTACTCATTTAAAAATAATCTTTCTCTCTTTTAAAATGTCGCAGGCTATATCGGAGAAGATTAATCCAAACAGAGTTCCTCGAGAACCTTTTGGCTTGAAGGCGGAGTCCACTCTTAACAGGATCACACTTAATCCTTCATCAGCAAATGAAGGTGATACCCTCTATATAAATATACCTAAACTGACAGAGAATGTGGTGATCGTTCCGGGAAGCGTCTCTCTTATTTTTGACTTGAAAAATTGGGGGTCATGCCAACAACACCCTCGTAAATAATGTCGGAAGAAACCTTGTTTCTCAACTCAAGGTATCTTTCGGAGGTGAGAAAATACAGGAAACACTGAGATATGATCTATTTCAAACCTATCATGACCTCTTTCTAGATGATCGAGAGGACAGATTGAGGCAGGGAATCTCATCAGAGAATATGAGAAGACTCAGAACAAACGCAGGAGACAAGAACACCTCTGACACAAAGGAGGTCGCACTCGCAGCGATTCACAACACTAAGTACAGAATTCCTCTCGACCATCCTGTTCTTAGTGATCACGGAGCTCTCTATCCAAAGGTTCCACTGCGTAAAAGAATACGAATACTGTCCCGTACTTAGGTCTTATACAGTCAGTACACAAAGTTGTGTACGGGTCATATAAGGACGTGACATGATGTATACGGTACCGTTTAAGGATCAGTATACGTCAGGCTATGCTTAGAAAGTAGCAGGATCTTATACAATTGTATCAGGATTCCTTATACGTCAGTAAACATGTCAGTGTACATCGTGTATACTGAACGAAACATGAAGTGTACTGATGTTGCGTAGAAGGTGGGTATACGGATTCTTACACCGTGGGTAGGATTCCTTATTTCCCATTACACAATTCCGTATATTTCATGTATACTGCAAGAAGCATGATATGTACTGATTTTGCGTAGAAGGTGGGTATACTGATTCTTACGCTCTCGAAAGGATTTCTTATATCTTATTACACAAGTCCGTATATTTCATGTATACTGCAAGAAGCATGAAAAACACGAACTTCGCCTGGAAGGTACGTATAAGGATATTTACACTCGCGGTAGAATTTCGCGAAATTTCAGTAGTACCTCGCCTGGCCTTTTACTAAAATGACGCTGTACGCTTATTTTCAGTACTTTTCTCCTTCTAGTCCCACATATATTTGTCCTCGCAACAAGTAAACACACTGAATTGTGATCCAATATTCATTTACTCTTTTTAGTCATAAAACTTATCATGTATCACTTTCAACTGATTTAGTTAAAAAAGATCAAACTATATGTGCATGGTACACCTTTTTTTTATTCTAGCTGACTTTAATTCCTTGCTGTTACTGCAGTCAATCAATGTTATTGGTCTTTCCCTGGACATGGCCTGCACCAGTATGTCTATCACAAAAGGAAAAAAACAAGTTTTATCAAAATAGAACTGGACTGCACTTGAAAAGTAAAATACCCAGGAGTCTCCATTATCTATCTACACTATCTATCTAGTGTGGTCATCTAGGAAAATTATACATGTAGTTGGTGAAACTGACTGATGTTGATACAAACCCACTGAGTGAATAAGCTTATTTTCAGAGTCCTGAAGCTGATAACATTAATAATTCTGGTTATTGACCTGATTGTTCCTGGAGGTTACATGTAGGTTGAGGAAATATCAGCCAATGTGCCACCAACATTTCATTTTCAGGACTACTCTTTGTCTGACACTCAGTCCTTACACTTGCACAAAATATTTATAAAAACATTTTGTCATGTACATGTAGCAATACAAATTGAGGTTTACCATGTTGGGTCAGGCACCTACATGGAAATATGAACCTACAGCTGTTCCTTTTCTTATACTGATCAGCATTCTTTTCCTCAGAGGCTGTGATCACTTAGGTCAGCACCAAGAATTAGCCATGTTCTAAACGAGCAGGAGACTGGGTACGAACATATTTTGTCTTCGGTACAAACATTCAATATCAATTGAATTGAAAAATGGGGCACGTCATCTGAAAGAGCATCCAAAAATTAGTAAATTCACCACATTGGACGGTTATTGGTTTAAATCCAAAGGCATGGTACACTTAGTATGGATTGGAGGGACAGGCGTCCTCCAATCCATACTAAGCTCTCTTATTTTAAAAGTGTACCATGCCTTTGCGTTTAAACCAATAACCAACAAATTTGGTGAATTTACTAATTTTTGGATGCTCTTTCAGATGACATGCCCCAGTTTCAATTCAATTGACATTGAACATTCGTACCAAGAAAAAATATGTTCGTACCCAGTCCCCTGCTCGTTTAGAACATGGCCAATTGCAAGAAGTACATGTACCCATTTTCAATACGGTATCCTTTGATCAGAATAAAGTGGAAGTCTGTGACTCAGAGACTTTCCAACAGGAACCAGCTTGAGGTGGTGGTTCTTGGTGCTGGCCTATGTGGATGGAAATGATTGATCAGTAATGAACAGCATGGGAGGCACAGCAGCTGATTGTTCTCCGGATTTGAGCCCTGGCGAGTAGCCTGTTCCAGGCGTTCGGTTAGTGGGGAGCAGCGCAAAATTCAGGATTATGTGAGGCGGAAAAATGGCAAGGAGACACACCCCTACCCTCATTTTTCGCTCGCTGCTTTTGGTGCTGCTCACCACTAACCGGACGCCTGGAACAGGCTACCTGGCAAGGGACAATGTATCGTGTTCCTGGAAAAGACACTTTAATTTACTCTAATTACTAACTCTCTCTGGGCTCCTTTATGGATTAACATGTACTTTAACTTCATATCAGCTAAATTAAACTTACCAGCTACCTTGGTATTGCACTTGCTGAACTCAGTTACATGTACTTGTCATATACATGTATATACATGTACATGTACTCCAGACAGTTCCATCCAAAAAAATGTCAGCTATCAGTGAAATCTGATGGTAAAAAGGGAAATACATGAAATGGATTAAGAAAAGCACACAAACCTATATGTATTTTAAGGGCGCATTCGTTTGCGAATATTCTGGAATAAGAATATATTCTGGAATATATTCCGGCTATTCTGCTCCTGGGAGCAAAATAGCCAGAATGGAAATCCAAGTATTCCAGAATAGGAAGAGCTGCCAAACGAACGCTAACTTGCATTATTCCAATTATTCTTATTCCAGATTGATCCCAAAAGAACGCGCCCTAAATGTATTTCACTGTAACTTTAAAATTTGAGATAACACTGTAGGAGAAAATGAACTGAAATGTTTCCACTGGTCATCAAACACGAGCTCCTTCACAAATTTAATTTACAGAACATTACTTACCTACATGTATAAGCAATAATGTATTTCTGGCTTACAACACATCACCTACTAACAATGGATTTAAGTGACTAATAAAAAAATCAAAAACGAGCTTCGTGTACATGTTGTGGTTTACTGCAATGTAAACACTGAGTTTGCAGGTTAACTCTTGTTGGATTTGTCCTTGTTAACTCAGAGCTCTAAACTAAATTCTAACATGTTATTGATTGGGCTGGTAACTTTTTAACTTGCTGTACATGTAGGTACATGTAGAACAGAATTTTTGTAAACATTTATATTGTTCTTTAAAGTGCCCCTGTGATCAAATTTTTTGAGTTTCATTTTTTTACATTTTCGTGTCCTATTAGACTTTCTTACTCACCTTGCCAAATTTCAATCCATTTTGAACATCAGAAGTCATTTTGTTTTAACATTTAATTCAGAGAATTTACGGCCGCCATTAATCAACCTTGTTCCAAGCCTTGGTTGCAAATGAGAGAAAGTGACGTCAAAGGCTCAAAAATACATGTGTACCTCACGGGTTGAAATGAGAATAACAATAAGTGTTCAAAATCACGCGAAAAGGAACAAAAACTTTGGACGTGTTCTTCGTGCAATTTTCTATGCTGATTGTTATTAAAATTTCAACCCGTGAGGTATGTTTGAGCCTTTGACGTCACTTTCTCTCATTTGCAACCAAACCTTGGAACAGGGTTTTGTAATGGCGGCCGTAAATTTTCGGAATTAAATGTTAAAATAAAATGACTTCTGATGTTCGTAATGGATTGAAATTTGGCAAGATGAATAAGGACGTCTAGTTGTACCCGAACATGTAAAAAAATACAAATCGAAAATTTGATCACAGGGGCACTTTAAAAGCTATACAGTATAAATCAATTTGCCAGTACATGATTGTACATGTTAATAAAGATAGTAAAATCCCAATCCAAGCAGTTTACAAGTTTATCAATGTGTGATTATTATTTCACATACAGTTTGACTGTAATTGATAAGCAAAACCTGAATTAATTTTCATTCTTAGTCAAATACAAATTATTTGTTTACAAAAATTATAGTGAATTAGGGCTGGTCAACATAAAAATGTTTAAGTATTAAAGTAACAGGAACTTGACAATGTTAACTTACCAACCATTTGTTTGTCAATACGCAGACTTTTTCCTTTGGATCGAAGCCAAAGTAAGTGCCTATCAAAAGCAAAATCTCTGGTTTCTTAACGGTTTTTTTCAATAACCTTATTACTAAACAAAACCTAAAACTGTTTCACTCACAAGGGATTAAAAAGTAATATAACTGGAGTCCAGTATGGTACAGAGTACTGTACTCAACCAGAATTTAACTAATGCTTACTGATGATATCATAAAGCTGTACTTTGAGTGGTACTGTATGGGCTCAAGAAGTGGTACATGCTCTACATTACTAATCAGTGGGTTAAATTTAACAAACGACTGGAGGAAGATTAACTCCATAACTGGCCGGGTTTGAGCCCTGGCCGGGACACTGTGTTATGTTCTTGGGCAAGACAATTTACTCTCATAGTGCCTCTGTTCACCCAGGTGTTTAAATGGGTACCGGCAAATTTAATGCTGGCGGCCCCATGCCCCACTGGGGCTATACATGTAAGGACTAATTATGGTGATGAAATTTACCGCTGGGGGTAACCTTGTGATGGACAACTGTAGCATCCCATCCAGGGTGAGATACTCCTAGTCACTTCATGCTACAAGACAAGCCCCAGCCTGATGGGCCACTTGGCTCGTATGCAGGCATAACCTTTTACCTGCTAACCACTAATCGACAATTAACTAATCGCGCCCCTAACTGGGCTTTTAACAACGTTCTCAAATCCATCAATTAGCTAACCTGGCATCAGAGACTTTAATTGATGATTAGGCTTAATCGTGGGTTAGTTAAATCTTGCTTCTCTTTCTGATCTAATTCAAGCTGTTCCACAGTTTTATCTTCATTCTCATTTCTTGATAGTTTTGAAACGCTTGAGAAAAAGTCAGATAACCGCTTCTGTGTCATAATTTTTGAAGCATAACAAAACAAAATGGCGACAGCTGTAGTCAGATCATGTTAAAAAAGTTTATTTCATCTGTCCAAGAAGGACTGAGCACAACAACTAGAACCAGTTCCAGTTGTGCTCAGTCCTTCTTGGACAGATGAAACAAACTATTTTAACATGGTGTGACTTAGTGTAAGCTTACATGTAAATTTGTAATTAAGGCATCCCTTAAAGAATACATGTAGCATTTTTGGGGATTGTAATGTAGGTGTTTTGGAATAGATTTTACTTTAATAGATTTTACTTCTTACACCTATAGGGCTTATATTTCTCTTTCTAAGTCTTACATGTCCATGTAGTTTACTGATCCAGAACGTTTATAGTTGTGGATCCTAAACTATCTGATTTCCTTTCCATACGCTCGGTAAGTAATAAGTATACAGTGGAGTGCAAACAAAGACATCAATTTTATGAAGCTTACACACTGTACATGTAAATAACAGCTTTCTTCAGCTTACCTCACCTGAACAACACCATGAAGCAGTTTACACATGCAGTTCCTTCCACACAGCGCGAGCAGTTCAAACCGATGGCTGTTTACACCCGTGAATTCGCTCAGTCGAGTTTCCTTCGTTGATGCAACATCAAATTCTACTTCTAACCATTTTCCAAATTATAGAGGACGCTGTCTCGAAAACTAACGCAACGAAAAGATACCTGTGCTTCGAAAATTCAGATGAAACGTTTCAACATCTTCAACGAACTCTTCGACTTCACACCTTTCAAATAAATGGCGGTAAGTCGGCGAAAATCAAAGGATTGGGTTAGTCCTGGGTTAGACACTTCATGTATGAGTACATATTTAGTCTTTTTAGAAGCAAAACCGCTGACAGTTTTAGTATTGTATAAAGCCAAAAGGGAAATCCTGTTTTCTCGTCTTCAGTTTGACAGCGGACGAGTTATTACCAGCGAATAGATCATTAAATACCGGAATGGGTAACGAGAAGCGAACGTTGAAAAAGTGTAGTTTCATTTCTCTAAGGGTGTAAAATACAGTGCTTACGCAATGTGTAAAGAATCATAAAGGTGCGTAAAGAAGCGTACACATAGCGTATAAAGGATCGTTTACGCATTATCATCTGAATATCGGATTCTGTAGTTGCCACAAGTGAAAGAACTTACATGTCAAACCAAATAAAGATGATTTGTATAAATTTCCTTACATTAAGATCAGCCAGAGAATTCAAGGTTCGTATCCATACGCGGCAGCGTCGTCGGTTTGTGCCAGGTACAAGACCCCACATGCAACTGATCCCAGAGTCTGGAAGCTTACGTCCAGCTGAGGCGTAAGGGCTAAACTCGGGCTAAAGCTTTGCAATTGGTGAGTTGCGCCCCTCTTAGGGACAAGTCGTTGGGCCGATTCTATGTTTTAAGTACACAGTAAAAGTTCGATAACTTGGATAAACGACTGCGAGACTAGTAAGACTATCTCACAGCACGAAAATGGAGATTTACAGAAAATTAAAGGTGGCTTAAATCTGCTTAAAGCTGGTCATCCAACTTTACGCTATCAATTAAAGGTTGTTAAAGGTCGTTAAACCTGACATTTACGCTACCGTGCGTAAACCTGGCTTAAATGTGGCTTAAATGTTTCAGCCTCCTTAAGCAAGCTTTGAAACATGAGTGTAAAGCTGATTTAAAGGTCAGCTTTAAAAAAATGTAAAGGTAGCGTAAAGCTGATTAAACTCCAAATTTACGCCAGCCTTACTTCAGCTTTACACCATAGTAAAGTTATGTTTTCATGCTGTGTCTCTTATAATTAATTTGGTGAACGAGATCGTGTCCTCATATGCAGATGTTCTTTTTATAGCGGCTACGTAGGAGGTTTTAAAAGAAATAAAGACTCCAAGACAACAACTGGCGGTGAAAAAATTGGAGGTGGCGATCAATACCAGTGAAATTTTGACAAACTTCGGGGAGACACTTATTTTTTGAGGACCGTTTTTAGTTGGTGAAATGATTAATATACGATGCCCTAAGTCTTAGTGTACGGTTATTTAAGAAATAGAAAACATGTACCGTGTTTCTATCGAGTTGTAGAAACACGAGTGGAAGTTTGGGAGAACGAGAAATGCTGTGGGAACACGAGCCGCAGGCGAGTGTTTCCACAGCTTTTCCGAGTTCTCCCAAACTCTCACGAGTAGAAACACGGAAAACATGTTTTCTATTTCTTTTAGAGAACACTGCAAAAAAAAAAAAAGGAAAACAACTTGTTAACTTTGACTATCAAAATGTAAATTCTCTTTGCTCGCGCCATCATTACATCAACAGCTCGTGCTAGTTCTGTGTTTCTATCGACTTATAGAAACACGATTTTTAACCAATCAGCGCGCATATTTTCTTTGGACTGTTTTCTAAATGTAATTATCAGTATACAAAACAGTATACATGTGTGTCCTGTTAGTCTAAAGTTGTCCGAAAAGGCACCTTACCTTTAAAATTGGTGTTAAGTTCCCTTTTTTGGATAAAACGTTCTTCAGTGGTTTTTCATGAGTAAGTTTTAAGCTTTGGAATACTTGGAGAAATAACGAATATACGGATTCCCTAACACTTAGTGTACGGTTATGTGTAATAACTAGTATACATAAGAATAAGGAATCAAACGTATACTGTTCATTACTCAGTCCTTATACGTCGATGTCCTTATACGTCAGTATTTCTTTCCGTATACGTTATGTATACGGACTCATTATACCTCCTTATATTTGTTATTTCATGCAGTGTTCTTCCTCATCCTTTGATCTTTGAGATCACTCTACCGAAGGTTGATGAGATCGTAAATCATGATAAAAAAGAGAAGGATAAGTCACCGCCGACCTATAAAATCACAAACCTTGAGTTGGAGTACTCCATAATATCTAGTGGCGAGCTAACTCGTGAGGCAGAGACCAGTTATCAGGTCGGCAAAGGATTCTTCTACGAGAACGTAATCCTTCACAAAACGTTCCCCATCTCAAAACCAAATGACAGCATAATTAACGAGCACGTCAATCTTCCGAGAAGGTCAATGACGGGAGTACTCTTACTTTTCGAAGAGAAATATGATGTGGGAACACGAGACTCTGAGAAGTTTGTCAACCCTGATATTGAATCAGTCAACATCAACATCGACGGCATGCTCAACCGACTCTACTCAAAGGGAATGGTACCGACTGACTTTTGGGAGGCCATCAAGAGACGAATGGGTAAGTCAGGCACCGTAAAGGAGACAGATTTCTACGCTGGCGACAAGTTCGCTCTTTGGATCGACCTGAGAACCTTTCCTGATAACGAAATTCACGGAGGAGGGCTGCATGTAAACAACACACGAGATGGTGTGAAACTAGAAATCAAACGAAAGAAATCCGGAACGGGAAACATTACCTGCTATATGTTTGTGGTCGCTGACGCGTTGATGGAGATCATGAACAAGGAATTAAAGTCAATCATGTATTAATAAATAAATGAAAGAGTTAAGAGATAAGATTCCTTTTCACATGATAATTACCGGACCGACAAACTGCGGAAAAACAAAATACCTTATAGAGCAGTTACGAGGACCTTACAGAAAGGTCTTTGAGTACATAGTTCTGATCTGCCCGACCTATGCAAAGAATAAGACCTACCACGGGTTTGCACAGGGTGATAAACGCTTCTTTGTCCTATCACCGGATGCTAGTAACAGTGATGAGATTGATTCCCTTCTTACAGACGTATCAAAACTCTTTTCCGGAACCAACACCCTGTTAATTCTTGACGACTGCGCCGTCTCCAAAGATTTAAAGCAACGCTCCAATAAATTCATCGACCTCGCATTCTCCGGAAGGCATGACGGATTGAGTGTATGGGTGTTGACTCAGCAGTTAACATCAGTTGCGAAACCCTTCCGTGACAACATCGCCTGCGTGGTCACTTTTTACAATCCCTCTCAGGTCGGTATGAAGACCCTGTTTGAAGATTACGGTGGAGATCTTGACATCGAGACTAGAAAAAGATTCATGAGACTGTTAAAAACAGAGAGATATGCCCGACTCTGTCTCTGCCTTCGCTATCCGTTTGAGTGTTATCTTGAGATACCGGTTTAAGAAAGACTGAGTGAACATTAATATGGCAAACGTTGAAGATTATATTGATGAGGTACAGCCTGAGGAGATAACCCCTGATGACGATCTCGAAACAGAGAGAGAGTCACTTGCAATTCTCGCATCTCTCGGTACGACAAATGATTTTCTCGGAGTTGAGATGAGTCTGGGAGACATTAAGAAGCTCTCTTCCAAAGATGTTAAAAAATATTTTAATCGTTATAAGACCGTATTGGGAAAGCAGGTAACGGGAGGATTGGTTGAGTCAGCCATCTCAGCGGCCTCTGTTCTTATCTCTTATGTGATTCCCGTAGATGATGTAGAGGCTCTCAGCGAAGACTTGAAAAACGATGATCTCGTCAAACGTGAACTGTCAAACTTTGCAGGTCTTCTTGTAATGAAGGGAGAAAGATTGGTAGCACTCGCTAGCGGACTGTTTAAGGTTGCCAAGCATGTAAAATTAAGACCCTCTGAGGAGACAGAACAGGAAATCTCTAACACGACTGAGTAGACTGCTAAAGCATGACTTGATAGGAGAAAAAACAACTTTAAAGACTTCTTATGACAGATTAAATATGCGTTACATAGATCACAGAGTGAACATTTCAGAAAAACAGAAAGATAAGATGTGTTCAGCCATCGATAACAATGAGGGTGTCACCATAAGATTTAAACATGAAGATCTTTGTGGAGGTGATGATCTCATCTCTTTCAGTCTCCAACAGTTTAGAAGAATCGCTAACGCTTTTGACAAAGGAAGGGGAGTGACCATAAATATGAGTGAGGATCAGGTACAGCAACACGAAATTATTGAGGATGATGATAATCTCATCTCTTTCACTGTCTAACAGTTTGGTGAGTAAACTCTTAAGCTCGACTAAGTCATCTCTATTCAGTTGATTTAAAGACTGCTTAAGCATGACTAAAATGTCATTAAACATATATGAAGAGGAGTGTAGAAAAATATTTCAAGAGTTATTCGGATCCGCTTTTAATAGTGTAAGACCTGATTGGTTAAAAAATCCTTTGACATACCAAAACCTCGAGTTGGACGGTTATAACCCTTACGTGGTTACTCCCCTCGGTAAAGGTTTGGCATTTGAATACGATGGTAGACAACATACAGTGTTCACTCCCTGTTTTCACTCCTCTGTGGAAGATTTTGAGTATCAAGTGTTTAGAGACTCTTTGAAGAATGATATGTGTAAAGATGAAGGGGTTCTATTAATAAGAATCCCTCACTACGTTCCTTTTATTGAACTTAAGCCTTTTATTGTTGGGAGATTATTAATAAAAGGTTTTAAAGACTTTCCTACAGAGAGTAAAACATGTCAGACGATGTTGAACATAACTTTGGGAGAGAGAGCGAGCAGATCACAAAGACCCCAATTCAAGAGAATGTTAAAAAGGAGAAAGATCCCAAGAAGGTCGCCGCCGGAAAGAAACTCGCCGAGCATAACAGAAGGGCGAAGGAGGCATTAAAAAGAGAGATGAAACGTGAGGCTGAGAAGGCTCGGGAAGAAGAGACAGGAGAGTCACAGGATTGGTTTCCTGAGTTATCTTTCACAACTGTTGTCTCCCTTGTTGGAATCGGCTTGACCGCGATCAATATGTTTATGAGTTATAACAGAAAAGAGAGTAGGCCTGAACCTCTGCCACAGGTGGAACAGCCAAAACCTCAACCCTCAAAGATTCCTGTACCCCAACCAAAGATGGGAATGATTTAAAGATCTTCTCTCTCAATATTAATGTCGAAAGAGAAGATCTTCAAGATGATTGCTGACGCCTCCGTCTTAATCGGCATCTCTTCAGGGTTCGGTTACTTTGTTAATCTGTACGATCCCTCAACAAGTGTGATCGACTACCTTAAATGGGTTATCATCCTCTCTGGTAGCCTCTATTTTAAAGAGTATCTACAGAGAGAGGAGATACTGAAGAGGATTGATTCCCTTAACTCGAAGAGAGATAAAAAGACTCCTCAACCGAAAAATCTCGATCTTAAATCAAAGAGGATCACAAACCTCGCCAATCCCATCGGTGACAGAGACGCAGTTAACAAAAGTTATGTTGACGAGAAGGTGAGTAAGAAGGGAGATCTCGACATGGGAGGGAATGAGATAAAGAATCTTAAAGAACCGGAACCCTCAGATGTTAATCACGCAGCGAACGTCAATTACGTAAACAGAACCGTTGACAAGAGTGAGTCGATCATACAGAGAAAAATTACTGAGATAAAAACATACGTCAAAGAGATAGTCCCCAGAAAAGTCTTTTATAAAGGTTATCTTCAACATAACAATGATAACACCGTCAAATTCTATGCAAACGGAACGCCTTCACATATAAGGTACACCAGACAGAGTGATTCCTCTGATTTCGTTGTGAATGCCAACCACCCAGAGAGAATCATAATAACAAATCCGGGAGTCTACACAATCTCTCTGATCGATGGATTAAAGACCGGACCTAACGATGATAACGGAACTGTTCAGTTTATTTTAAATCCCGCACCGTTCCTGAAACTGAATGATGATATCAACATCACAGTACCCAACTCAAGTAAAGGGTTTAAAACGTATAATTTCATCTCCATTATAGATATATACAAAGACACCGTATTGATCATAAAGACCTCAGATGCCTCCACCATCTTTGACGGTTTGGGATCAGGATATATGAAGTTCGGCATGATTCTTATAAATAAGATCGATTAAAGAGTATGTCAACTCTATAAAATGTGGAAAGGTCTATTTCTCACAGGAAGTCTGTTGGCAGTCATTATATATTTAATGTTACCAAAAGAACATTGCGTCTGCGGAGTTAAGATACCTGAGGGAGGGGGAATGTGTAAATGCGGTGAGTACAACAGTCGCATGCTGACGCAGGAGGTGGTTATAAAGATTGACAGACAGAAAGTGTTTGAAGATGAGTTGAGAAGAATCGAAGAGGAGAGAAGGAAGGGGAATGATTACGACACATTTTTGTAAATCGATTTAAACATTCTCTCCTAAAAGTAAAATGTCAGAGAATAAACTTGTAAAGACCGTCACTGATGCATCCGTATTGATAGGTCTATCTGCGGAGGTTGGGTACATTGCAAAGAAGGCCATAAAAGAATCATTTATAAACGACCCCTCATCCAGCATTATAAACTATGGTAAATGGGTCGCTGTCCTGTCCGGAAGTATGTACTTGAAAGATTATCTGGAGAAACAGAAGATTCTACCCTCTTAAAGTTTTTCTCATTCTTAATAAATAGATGGCGACCATTGCGTTAATGATCGGTGGAGCTGTGTTGAATGCGACAGCGTTTGTCGGCGGTTCTTATCTTGCAAAGTATCTGAGCGGTTCATCAACGGATACGGAACGAATTAGACACGATAAAGCTTTAGAGAAGTATCAAAAAGACTACGCCGCATACCAAGAGAAGAGGCAGAGACTGTTGGATTGGTATAATCAGCAAGAGAAAGCAGAGCATCAGGCTTTACAGAATTTAACAGATACTGACGAGGCTTTTAAGTTGTACAGTCAGGCCCATCCTGATTACTCTCTTCAGGAACCCAAACTCTCTGATTACTACAGACCGAGTGATGACCAAAAAATGGGTGAGATGGCCTACGTTGGTGGAGGGATGTTGGCGTTGGGTTATTTGGCGAGTAAATTGTTTTAATTTAAAAGATTCTTTACTTATCAAGTAAAGAATCATGGATGTCGACCCTGCAGACGTACCTGACAGATATAATCCGTTTAACCCGGTCGATCCCGGTGATGATGATGAGGGAGAGATGATACCGATGACCTCCACATCAACTCGCGACAGAGGAGGTTACGGTGATCACAACACAGAGGAGACCTCTTTTATTGATAATTGGGATGAAAATACACCTCTGATACAGAGAGAAGAGAGAAGAGATGATGCTTGGGAAAGAATTCGAGAGAAGTATCCGAAAGTCAATCCTGTCAAATCCTCTTTCACAGCCACCATTGACAAGTTTGATCGAGTGGTTGTGAGACTAAAAAGAATGGGTGGTAATAGTTACGAACTGTTTAAATCAGATGGTCAACCGAATGATAAATTACCGAAAACGATAAAAGACAGTCTCGGACCTACCGCTGAGGAGGTTATAGAGGTCAATGAGAATGAGATAACGAGGCGAAGAGAGAAAGTCAACACCTTAGAGTCTTCACGTAAAGAGGCTAGACCGAGTCAGAGAGAGAACATCGATCGTAACATTGATCAGCAGAGAGAAGAGATAGATAATCTTGAGAGGGAAAACGAAGTGATAGAGGAACGCATGTCAATCAGAGACAGAGTCAAAGCGATCTTTAAAAAGTACGGTTTTACAGCGTTCGCAGTTCTGTCGGCAGTGGGAGTCGTCATCGGTGTGATCGTCTCTAATCTGAAGAGCGGTCTGTCAAGATTAGGAAAGGGTGTCGGTAACGGTTTGAAAGCCATCGGAAAGAAGTTGGGAGAGATACTTCCGGGAATGGTGGGAGCGATCGCAAGTTTTATCTTTAAAACAGCGGGTGAGGTCATCGGTTTTTCGTGGATGTAAAAAAGATGGAGGAAGATATTCGTGCAGAGATATTAAAAAAACTCACCCAGTCAGAGTAAGTTGTAACTGCCTGATAGTCTTAGATGAGTCATTTAGAGATCCTCCCTATAATCCCAACTTTGTTTAAAAATATTATTCTTGATAAATAGAGATGAGCAAACAGAACAGTAAGAAAGATGATGATAAACCTGAACCTAAACCTTTATGGAAGAGATTTCTCGATCGGCTTCCTGTATCGGTCGCTTTAGGTGCTGTCGGAGGTGTCTGTGCCTTGACAAGTGTAGTTACCGCGAGTCTGGCAAAGATACCTTTTACCCTTTTATATGATGTATTTTTATTTTTATATTGTTATATATATTTTTCTTTTACAGGACCCCTTTGATAACAGTACGCATGTACTGAAGGGCCATCCTGTTTAAAAATTCGTTATTATTATTATTATATCCCAATGCCGACCTGTCTAAATTTAAGCACGGTATAGACAGTTACAGTAAAGAACCGTATGTAAGATTTGTCGGAAGGGACGGTTCAGAGTATGAAGTCTTTGATAAGAGTAAGTTTATGTACAGTCTGTACTTTCCCGATGAGATCAAAAAAGCACTGGGGCTTCCTGTAGATTTTCCGTTGGAGTTGACACTTAATCCGAAACCCTCATTACCCATTCCTGCGATTGATTTTGGTGAGAACCGACCACTCAATTTGAGAGAAAAGTTGAAGAGATTGAATATCTACGCTACACCCACAGATTATTTCACTGTACCGGTGCGTGACATCTTTGCGAATACGACAATTAAACACACCTCTTCACATGAATCGCATGAGTGGTTGGCAGGACCAAATATGAAGTATTGGCCACAGCAGCTTAATTTTGCTGTCTGGTGTGCGACGACAGGTTGCGGGGTAAGCCTACGTCTTTTATTTGAAGAGAAGATGGGGGGAATCGACGTGACTGACAGTGAACTTAAACTTCCACCACAGATACGATCTATTCTCTGGTTTCACGTCTATTTCACAATCAGACGAATCCTTTTTCAGATGGGAGGAATACAGAGCTCAATCGCTCTACCAGGTGATTCACCCTTTAATGAAAAAGATAACAGATACGACATTCCTTCTTATAAGAGGATCTGTAAAGAGTTTAATGTACCGGACAATGCCGACTTTCGCTGTCATAAAGGAAAGAATCACGGGTTGGGATCTGTGTACATTTGGGTCTCATATATAGGACCGTCAAAGACTGACTCTTCCTACCCAGGATTTAATAAATTCAGCGATGAGGGAGGTGAAGGATCAAAAGGTAATCGTTTACAGTACATTTTAAATGAAGAATCTTCAGATCAGTATGAATACTTTCTCACACGTGTATCTAACGGATTGACAAACGCCGGTCAGGCCAGACTGAATCAATCCATCGAAGCGCTTGTTTACTGTGTATTGGGTGCGCAGGTAAACGTTCGAAGCGGCATTCTCGGAAACACCGGAAGTGCGCAAGAGGTTCGACAGGAGTTTCTCGTGTTATTGGAGGATGCGATTAAACAGCCGGACATAAGTAAGAGTGTACAGAGATTTCAACTCGCTGTGCAAGAGGCCAAAGTAAAGCTTGATTTAGCCGTCTCTCCTGGTATGTGGTTGATGCCATCAAAAATGGTGATCAATACAGAGAGCACAATCGGTTATAACAATAGACTGAAACGTGTTGAACCATCCATGAAATTGGGTGTCAATTCAGATGTTAATGTAGAGAGCGGGCCGGTCGGTATAAAGCATAACCTCGGAAAGAGTAAGGTTTCACTACCACACACTTCGGTTGTGAAGAAGGTTAATGTGCCTGTTGTGAAGAATGAGTCACCTAAACCTGATAAACCGCCGCCGGCTAAGCCCGACACATCAAAACATGAGATTAATCTTGCAGTGTTAACAGTCGTCGTCGGTGGATTAGCGTGGTATATGTTTCGATGATATGCAAATACTGTTATTTCCTTATGCTAATCACTCCGACAAAAAAATCTATTGTTTTCAAATTCCTTTCATGCTACGATAAATTTTAGTACGAAAGGAATTTTTTAGACAATATAAGATATTGGACCTGTATTTTTTATACGTTTGTTATGAATTATAAAAGCTTTTATAACGTGAGCCGCGTTATGAAAATAATCATATAGTTACTGCGTTGCCTTGCACTCTTTACAATGATACTTCTGTTTGCCGTGTTGACAGATGCCTTTTCCTCCACACTCTTTACACTGTCGCTTAAATCTTCCGTGAGGGCAGATCTGTGACCCTCCACAGTCTTTACAGTATGATTTATCTTTTCCGTGGGTGCATATACCGTTACCTTTGCAGTCTTTACAGTGACGCTTATGTTTGCCGTGATGACAGATGCCTTTTCCTCCACACTCTTTACATACGTACTTTACTTGATTATGCTCACAGATACCACCACCTTTACACTCTTTACATACGTACTTTACTCGATTATGCTCACAGATACCACCACCTTTACACTCTTTACAGTATCTTTTTTCTTTTCCGTGAGTGCAGATCTTCGACCCTCCACAGTCTCTGCAGTAATAGATAACTCGATTATGCTTACAGATCTGTGAGCCTCCACAATCTTTACATTTAGATTTAGCTCTTTTGTGAGGGCAGATCATAGACCCTCCACACTCTCTGCAGTATGGTTTAAATTTGCCATGAGTACAGATCCGCCAACCTCCACACTCTTTACATTGAGGTTTATCTTTTCCGTGAGGGCATTTGGATAACCGTTGTAAGAGATTATATTTGAGTCATCAAACCCTGTCTTTTTAATAGGTTCACCCTGTGTTAAAGCAGCGATAAGTTCTTCAGAGTATGAGGCTTTAACAGGTTTCTGTGGAGCATCGATGGGTTCTTTTTGTGTTTGTGAACTGAGGTCGATTAGATCATTCTGCCCAAGGTCTATCAGATCCTCCGGAGATCCTCCGCCTTGATTAACTCGGCTTTACGCATCTTATACTAGCCTTTAATGCTTTGCTCTTTGGCGAGGGCCTTTAGCTGTTTTATGTTAAGATTCTCCATTGATTATATATAAAAAGAATCTCTTTAACTCATTTTTTTTACTCAATCAAAAAAATTCGGAACGATTGAGGAAGATTCTTAGGCAAAAAAATGAGTTCTCAAAGAATTTTTGATGATTGAGCACGAGGCGCTTTCTCGAGAGGGCCGAGTAAATCAGGGTAAAATGCAATATTTGTAAATGTAGTAAAAAAATAAATATGTCCTAGGATCGGCTAAATATACCTACTCCATGTAACAAAACGAAACTGAAAACAGTTCGACATGTTCCTTTCCAACAAAGCAGAGCTAGTTTGACGACTGCACCAAGTACTGCAGAAAGATGATATTGATTCAGAAGAAGAGAGCTCGAACGCCGAAACTTAAGTATTAAATTTCGCGAAAACCTTTTTTCGCGGGTCTTTAATTTCGCGATTTTTGAAAATCGCGAAAATTAAGTCCCGCGAAAATAAGTAACAATAAGGTACATCACAATCAGTGCCAACTTTTGGGTCCCCTCACCTCAAAATTCATTCCTACGGGCCTGAAACAATTTTTCGCTATACACCTGTAAACTGCCAGTTACTTTTTTAATTTGTCATAAAATAAATGGAAAGTGACGTTAAAGTGCAAGCTACGTATTTAATAAATCAAAGAAGCACTGTTTTTAATAGCAAATTGTGCATGAAGCAGATTTTATCAAAAAAAAAAAAAAATTCGTACACAGCACTGAAGTCAAAAAAAAAAAAATTCTTGCACATGCAATAGGCCCAAAAAAATTCTTGCAAGCCAAAAATCTCACGAGTCGTTCCTCACTGCGTTTCCTTGGGCATAGCCTATTCCAGGCTCTCGGTAGTTGAGGGCGTGCGACCTGCATTTTTCCTTGCTCGCCCACTTTTTTGCCCGCCCCCAGCCACCGAGAGCCTGGAACATGCTACTTTGGGCGCGGTCTGTGAAATTTTTACATCCATCCACTTCAATTTAAAAGATACTAGTTAACTGTATTACTGACAAAATTAAATTTCCGAAATATTGTTTTAGTTTTCTTATTGTTTTATTTGGTTTGACAATTTATTTAAACCTCGTTCTATGTTTTGTTTAAAATCACTCAGATTTCGAATGCAACTTACCAGCGCCAGCGTTACCACAATACTGAGCCCCTCTGGAAGGTGGCGTCTGTAACTCATACACGGAATATGAACTACAGTTCTTCACTTTAATGATGTTACTGTAAGAACAGCAGCTGTACCACCAGGAATAACAGACTTGACGAGTCACCACGCCTTCAGCGACTGTCGGGTGTGTACCATTAAGCCAGCCTGGATATGCAGCACCGCAGCGATACGGAAGAACACATTTGTCTGGCATCCCATCCCCAGCAGCTCCTTGGAAACGGTACCAACCCGTTATCAGGTCCCTATCGCGCAAGTAGTTCCAGACTGTGTTTCCTTGAGCGCGGTCTGCTTCACTTAGGACTGTGTAGTTTTTACATCCATCAACTTTAAATAAAAGTATACCGGTTAGCTGCATTAATATAAAAAAAATAGATTTCCTCATTATAAGGAATCTCGTCTTTGTGTTCAAGCTTCCTTTTTCAACTGATTGTTTCTAATTTTTCAGGCCTTTTATGTTTTTCGACATATTTGAAGTCCATTAACATCACTCAGATTTCTTCATTAATTTTGTTGATTACTTTATTTATCTTGGCTAACTGAGGTTTTTATTAGGAGCGAGCTTGTAAAAAGACCCCGTCTAGCACTTTGTCGGTTTCAATTTTAAACAGTCGTGTCAGAGTAACGGTCATGAAACAGGAGAGATCCGCAAATTTTGCTTTTAAAATGCGATCCCAGTTCATTTATGTGGAATTAATTAACAAGCATATATATAATATATACTACTAATAATTATTTTCATACAAGGGAAAGAAAATTTAACCAAAATTCAAAACTACAAGTTTCGTTTTCTCTTTGGCTGGATTTTGTGGCATATGCTTGATTAAAACCTTATTTTTTCAGCAAAAAGCGGATTATGACGTCAGAAAATGAATTTATTTCTTAATAGAAAGGCCACAATATCTATTTGGTTACTTGCAACGCAGGTCTTTTGCGGGCAGGAAATTCCATGATTTCGCAGAACAGTGCGTGATAGCTACAGCTACAGGTATCTTTCACTATTTCCAAACCTCGCTTTCGATTGTTTGAAAATTGTATTTAAAGCTAGAAGCGTGTGGGGCCGTGTATATGAAACAAATACTAAACAAACATACATGGCTAAAAATCCCAACTGGCAGGAGGCAGACCAGTTGGCTATTTACAAGTATGACCGAGGAGTTGAACTCGGGACAACCGAGAACAAATCCAGATAGTGATCAGAACGGGATTTAAACCCGGGATCTCCTGATTTCAAGTCCGGCGCTCTAACCACTCGGCCGCGCTGCCTCCACAACCCTGACTATTTGTTACTTAGTACTCCGAGTGAGGGGAATTTGATCACAGTATTGTGTGATGCTGGTAATTACCAATTTGACAACTACCAACTGAGCCAGACTCTCCCCCAGGTGGTTGCGGCGGATATTAGGCTGAGGGCGGGAGACGGCTGACATTTCAGGCTATAGCGTCGGATGTGGTTGTGATTTATTAAGTCTTATTATATGGACGAGAGTGTTTTACTGGGAACTAAACCACTCGTAGATTCCATACGCCACTCCATCCGGGACCCGAGTGGTGTATTTTCCGTATGACACGCTTGCGGGTGTCATATCGCTCATTGACGTCACGATTCGCGCCATTTCTACTTTGTTGAATGAACGTTTCTTGTGTCGTTCAGGTTTGTTGTGAGCAAGCATCGACAAACAGGATTAATTTGTTTAATTAAGCGCCGAAAAAGAATGAGTTTTCCGAAAAACTCAAGGACGAGAACATGATAATGGAAGCATTGACGATTTCAAGGCTTTTAGAGAGAATTCTTCGCAAGGAATTGCACAAAGTGCAAGATGTTGTAAAGAAGAAAACAAAAGCAGTTGAAAACTATCGGCCGTCAAGACATTGCCGCATCGGATTCAAGTCAAAGTCAGTGATGTTTTCAGTTCTTACGTATTAGCTATTTAGTTGACAAGTATTTCATGTATTTTGTTTGATTGGAATTCAGTTAGTGTTTCTATATCCTGGACACAGGTGCTTTGTATTTTCTGTGAAGACGAACGGTGATCTGTAAAACTTGCTCGATTTTTCGAAAACGATGAAATAAAAATTCGCAATTTCAGGTACATCTGGTCTCCATATAATAAAAAGAACATTACACGTTGGCTCAAAGATATGAATTTAATGTTCTCGTCGCAAAAACGATATCTCACTCGTTCGCTGCGCTCACTCGTGAGATATCGTTTCTGCCACTCGAACATAAAATTCATATCTTCTCGCCACCGTGTAATATCCTCTATATATGTCACCATGCGATAAACCTCAACAGACGTGGCGTTTAGCTCAACCAACACCAATCATTTCATTTTAGTTAATTTGCATTTTGCTCGGGATTGCATCACTTACACTGAACTATTGCCTTGTCGTGTGGGCAAACTGGAGCGATCAACTTTATTGCTAGTCTCCTTCGCAGCCGTTTTTAGTGTCGTCACGCAATGCTCCTCCCCACAAACGGCTGCTCACATTCGAACAACATTCCTTTCCTCTGTTTCAACCAATCACCATTCGGGTTCCGTATTTCGAGAACTGTGCGCGCCAAAGAAATCTAACCAATCATTTTGCTTGTTTTATCTTTGAGTTCATAGTTTTCAAAATAGCGACCCTGGAAGAAATGTTTCATGTTTTCAGAAAGACATTTCAAATTTCTAGCTTATTGTGGTTTTCAATAACATACGAACTCTGAAATTCAACCTCAACTAACGTTTTTATATTGGTTTACGGTTTTCGCAACCGTCAACCTTCTAAGTGGACCTCTCAGGAAACACAAGTTAACTTACAGCAAGGTCAAAAGGTCACGTCTGTCAGCTGTGATTGGTAGATTTCGATCCATTTTGTTTGTTTCTGTTTTTCAAGGTTCGTTGCCTGATGACGGCTGCGGAAAAAAAGTCGTCGAGATTTCGCATGTTATTGAAAGGCGCAATAAATGCACAGCAAAAAATCTGGAATTGGGAAAATCGTTGAAGAAAGAAAGGATGTTTTTGTCAACCTACCGACGGGTTTCGGAAAATCTCCGGCTGCAGCATCAGAAGAAGCATACGTGATATCGATCGGAAATTGTAAAAACAATTCGAGGTTTTCTCACGGCATGCAGCTGCAGCGGTTTCTCCATTGTCACGGTCTTTCTCAATGCTAAATAAGCGTTATGTTCTCGTAAGTTCACGATCCTTGTAGAGTCCCTTCAATTCATTTTTGAGCCCTCCAAGATGAATGCCTTTTTGAACATGACAAGTCGTCTTTAGCAAAGCTTTGCAAAGTGAACTCGCTGGTCGCTGAATAACTGCTCATATTCACATCCGGACATGAACAAGTAACCGCCGGTAAATCGAAATATATAATCTTTTCTTTTTTCTGAACTACAGTGGAGCAAATAAAGCGACGATCACTTTGCAGAGCTTTCTTTGGCGCCTCATACATTGGAGAAACTCCGATCCTTTGCAACACTTGAGTACGCGGGAAAAACGATGTTGATTACATTATCTTGTACTCTGATTGGTCACATAAGAAACAAAGGGAAAGGAATGTTGTTCAAATGTGAGCAGCCGCTTGTGGGGAGGAGCGTTGCGTGACGACACTAAAAACGGCTGCGAGGGAGACTACTTTATTGCTAAAGGTGGTTAATTTGAATCAGTCCTGTTGTTACATACTATTAGATATGTCAGTTACCTGCCTGTGATGCGTTGGTTGTAGATGCTGCAAATTATTAACAAAAACAAGGTTATCATCGTGGTTATTTCACACCTGACTATGATTAGTGACGTCATTTTAAAAAGGCTGCTTTTCATTTGCTTACTAGCGATCATTCGATTGCGAGGAAAGTTTACGAAAATTGCTAATGCCACAAATCAATATATGATTTGGTTCATTGCCAAGTGGTTTTTGATAAGAGCTTTAATAGAAACGCTGTGCCTGTTAAAGGACATAATTTAAGAGCATGGTGTCAATAATGTTGACGTGCTTCAACATGTTGATTTATTTTCAAGGATTGTGTCTTTGTGTCTGCCTTTTGGTCCAGGATATCATGTCGTGATTATAATTCAAGATTTCTTTTCTTTACTAGTAGACTGTCGTTAATATACTTTGGTTTGTCTGTTCTCTCTCTCTGACCTGTGAAACGATGAACATGATCACGGGGAACACGACGTTATAGAGCGTTTTCAAGTGACGTCACGGCAGCCATATTGGTGTCCCAAAACAAAGAAAAGGCGGCCATATTGGTGTACCTAGTCATTCGTGCGGGAATTAAACTCTATTTCTAATACAAAATAGTCTTTTGTTTTAGCAAACCAATATGGCCGCTAGTCACGTGCGTGAAAACGCTCTATTGCACACATTATTACTAAGGAAACGCCTTACCTATCTGAATTACGCCATAGAGGACGACAACGACTTGTAGAGTTATCATTGATATCATCTTTATCTGTTAAAAATAATAAATGGAAAAAGTTGACTAACAGGTATTCTGAAGTGGCTAAAAGTGCCTTCAAGAAATTATCTATCACATATAGAGTTTTATGTAAAATCTCACCTCCTCTCTATTTCTATGCGTCTCAAATGATTTGGGCTATGCCGTAATCAATCACAATAAAATTTTTTTATTAAAACATGTATTTTTTTGCGAAGTTTGATAAAACGGGGGCAAAAGATAATTTTCAAATTTCAAGCTCGTCACCAATGGTCACCGCTTATTCCTTGGGTCAACTCCAGTTCTCGACAATCCACAAAGAAAAAGTTCTGGCTGTTTATAACTTCACTAACAAGCACACTATTGTTGCAGGTGCAAACAGGGGTTAAAGGTTGAACCGATCAATTGCATTGTGTCCAAACTTTAGGAAGGTGAAGCAAGATATATTTTGGTATCGAAGCACATATTTCAGTAAACCATAAAACCTTCTTTATACTCGCTTCCAAACATGAGCTTGCCATACTCGCTACTAAATAAACATACGTGAGAGTTTGATGCATATCCAAGAACGCGGAGGTTTATTTGGACCAAAAAACTGTCAAAAACGATGTTCATGATTCTTTGTGTGCATTGAATGCACCTACAGAAAAAGCAATTTCTATTCTCTGGTTGTGCGCGCTTGTCGTGCACGTAAATTGAGCTCCACTGTGAATTAATACTGAATTTTCTCAACATTATATAGATTAGGTGTCCCCAGACAGCCGAGGATACCGCGGCTCGGAGCGCTATGTTCATTGAAACATTAATAAAATCTTTGGTTTTGACAAATGCTATTTGCATTAGTTTATATAAAAACTTCACGCAATTTAGTCGATTTTGGCAAAAAAAAAAACTTTCCGTGCTTAGTAAATTTTGGTAGCTGTGATTTTATTCTGTGCTTCAATTTAAACCTCAGAAAATTCCAACTTCCTATTTTGTCCACTTCGATTGTCTCAGTTAAAGTTTGTAATGTTTATTGGTAAAGAATGTTTGACATTATTAAAGAAATAAAAAACGCGCCTGAGTGCATTGTTGAGTTATATAAGCACGCGGGAATTTTTAAGAACACGAGAGAAGTGCATAGAGAAGCACGAGGCGTAGCCGAGTGCTTCTCGCACTTCTCGAGTGTTCTTAAAAATTCTCAAGTGCTTATATAACTCAACAATGCACGAGGACAAGTTCTTTATTTCTTTTATAAAATGTTAAAGAAATTGCGCGCGCTAAAACTTGTGACGTAAGCAGCGTGCATTATTAACGAAATAAAAAACGCGCCTGAGTGCATTGTTGAGTTATATAAGCACGCGGGAATTTTTAAGAACACGAGAGAAGTGCATAGAGAAGCACGAGGCGTAGCCGAGTGCTTCTCGCACTTCTCGAGTGTTCTCAAAAATTCCCAAGTGCTTATATAACTCAACAATGCACGAGGACAAGTTCTTTATTTCTTTTATAAAATGTTAAAGAAATTGCGCGCGCTAAAACTTGTGACGTAAGCAGCGTGCATTATAACTCCATAAAGCACGCGCGTGACGTAAGCAGCGTGCTTTATGGAGCTATAATGAACTCGAACTGACCAATCACAGCGCGCGCAATTACTCGAACATTTTATAAAACTCCATAAAGCACGCGCGTGACGTAAGCAGAGTGCTTTATGGAGCTATAATGAACTCGAACTGGCCAATCACAGCGCGCGCAATTTCTCGATGATTTTATAATAACTTTTAAGGGACAGTGATATACTTTCTTGGGGACAGGCAAAAAAGTGATGACTTTGACTACCGGGAGGGGGGGCGGGGGGAGGGTTCACTCCCATATGTGAGCTATATGTACGCTGTGAAGAGTAGGGTTTTCAAGCTGTTTATTTTGGGATAGGGTATAGAAATCATAGTGTTTTGGTCTAGAGTAGGGTATCATTTGCCTGGAAACTGATCAGTGGTGTCACAGGGAGGCCAGGCTCACGTTATGACAACTCAGTCAAAATGGCTGCGGCAAAATTTTAAGGATTTATATAAAACATTTTAGTAAAATCGATATCATTTGTTGTCGGTTTTATGTTTCTTTACTGTTTTAAAGTATTTAAACGCATTTTCACTGATATTTTCCTTTATGTTTACTCTTACCTAAAATATTGCAAAGGAGAACACTCGCAACGTGCATAACACTCGACTGGCCGACGAAAGGAAGCCAAAAATTGCCTTTTATCGGTTCCACTCACTTCAAAACTTTGCCTAGAGGTAGGAGATACCATAATACCGAGTATCCGAGCCTTCTAAGTTCAACTTACGCTATGATTGGGTGGTAGTCGTCAAGGCGACGTTCCCTTTTTTCCTGTAGGGGAGGGTGGCAAACAAGACAGGCCTTGCACATTCAAACTCAGGAGGGCACCCACGCGGTGCTCTGTCTTACACATCTATACTGACCGGAGTACCCACGGGGTGCTGTTACCTTAAATATAAAACTAGACACACTGGCGTACTGAGAAGAAATTGCCGAATCTGCTTCATAATAAATTCATAAAATTTTTCGCGAGACAAAGGAAAACCAAAATAGTTCGGATCATTATCAGTATCTGGTCAAAGTACCTTATGTAATTTCCTTAAAAAAAATTAACAAAATGCCCTTATGTAAATCATATCTTTAAAATCGCCAGTTTTAATCCACTGTCATAAAAATAGCAGTTTTTTTTAATACTCCTTAAAACTGCCAGCTTTAAGGTTCCTTATTTAGATTCCTTAAACTGCCAGCTTTAAGACTCATTGAAACTGCCAGCTTTAAGACTCCTTAAAAGTGGCAGCTTTAAGATTCTTAAAACTGCCAGCGTTAAAACTCCTTAAAACTGCCAGCTTTACGTTTCCTAAAAGACTCCTTAAAACTGACAGCTTTAAAGCTCCTTAAAACTGCCAGCTTTACGACTCTTTAAAACTGTCAGCTTTAAGACTCCTTAAAACTGCCAGCTTTAAGACTCCTTATAACTGCCAGCTTTAAAGCTCCTTAAAACTGCCAGCTTTAAAACTCCTTAAAACTGCCAGCTTTAAGACTCTTTTAAACTGCCAGCTTTACGACTCCTTAAAACTGCCAGCTTTAAGACTCCTTATAACTGCCAGCTTTACGACTCCTTAAAACTGCCAGCTTTAAGAGTCCTTGAAACTGCCAGCTTTAAGACGTATTGAAACTGCTTAAAACTGCCAGCTTTACGATTCCTTAAAACTGCCAGCTTTAAGACTCCTTAAAATTGCCAGCTTAAAGTTTCATTAAAACTGTCAGTTTTAAGACTCCTTAAAACTGCCAGCTTTACGATTCCTTAAAACTGCCAGCTTTAAGACTCCTTAAAACTGCCAGCTTTAAGACTCCTTGAAACTTCCAGCTTTAAGACTGCTTAAAACTGCCAGCTTTAAGACTTATTGAAACTGCTTAAAACTGCCAGCTTTACGATTCCTTAAAACTGCCAGCTTTAAGACTCCTTAAAATTGCCAGCTTAAAGTTTCATTAAAACTGTCAGTTTTAAGACTCCTTAAAACTGCCAGCTTTAAGACTCCTTAAAATTGCCAGCTTAAAGTTTCATTAAAACTGTCAGTTTTAAGACTCCTTAAATCTGCCAGCTTTAAGATTCCTTAAAATAAAATATCTAGAGTAGTCCCCCCCCCTGCCCTGGACGTTGAGTGTTAATATAACCATTGCTTTTGAAAGTGTTGACAATGTTGTAATAATGTTATATTTTTAGTTGGCACCATAACTGAGTTAGAAGACCATCTAACTGCAGCAGAAGCAAGTATGTTACACCTTAAAATTGTGCTTATAATGTGTGTGATTGATGTTCTGTCATAAAGTTCTCTAAAGCTTTGAGTTCCATTTTCCAGGCTGTCTTTCTAAATGGGGTTTGCATCTACTGTAAATTTCATTATTGTCAGTTTGACGGGTGCTTAAGAGCCAATGTTACCAACGGTCAGACAAAAGACGGCAAGTGTCGAAAAATGGATTTCGCTTATATTCTTACCATACGTAGGTCTTTGTGAGAAACAAATACCAGCATACTTAGTTTGGCTGAATATCGATTTGTTTTCGAGAAAATCGATAATCCTTAAAAACCGCCATATTGCCACTTTCGGAGCTCAAAATTTATGCCGACTTTCGTTGCTTCGCGTGAAAAAATAAAGCACTCTGGAAGGAAAATACCGGCCAAATGTTGTAGAATGACATCAAATGAGTACGTGGAAAGCAATTTTAGTCCTTCGTGTCCTTTTATTTACAAAATATAATTAAATTTATTTGACACACTTTTAATAGGGTTCAAAATTGGTCAAACTTATCGTCTAATTTAAGTATGTGCGAAGCGAAATAATTGGTCAAAAATTCGGTATTTGCAAGTCAAAGGACTGTTCTTTACGACTTTAGAAGGATTAGCTGGGGAAATGATTTCGTGCGATGTTTTCGAATTTCGAAGTTGCCTAAAATTCGTCAATTAGTAATCGTGGAGATACCGCCGTTTATGTAAACATTTCACGCAAAGGTTGAATTCTTCCCGACGCGAACTTAACTGTGTCTAATAAAAACGTAGACATGCTTACCTTGATGTTGCTGAAGCATTTTAAGCGTTGTATTCTTCATTCACGATAAAACCCAAGCCTGCGGTGAAGTTAGTTAAACGATTTCCTTGACGCCATGTGTCATTAATCTCCTCGTCTTGAAGTGACATCTCTTTTTCATTCGTTCTTGAAAATTAAACACTCCAGTCTCAAGTGATCAACGTAACAGCCATGCATAGTATTTTTGCTTTAAATCAGCTTCGAACTGAGAAGCAGATGAAGATAAACCAGTTCAGGAGACAAACCGTCATTTCAAAAACCGCCATTTGTCCCGTGGCGGCTAATTTATTCACAAGGACAATTTCACCTGAAATTGACAACCACTGCCGTGACAAAGTAAGAAGCAAGCACCGTACCTTTTTGGTATCTGGTTAAGGTATTTTGTTGCTATTATTTTAATTTGAGCTTAAAATTGCACAAAGTTGGACTGACCAGAAAAAGAAATTTAAGTCAGTTCAAATAGACCACCGTTTGCAAAATGGTTGCGTGTAAACGCCTTTTACTTCTGTGCCGGAAGTGCTTCGCTTTTCCTTATTCAATTCATATCGTTATTTTCCAAGATCTTCCTTTTTAGATTAAAGCAACAAAGAGATAAAAAAGCTTTATTGCTGCCGTTTCAAGAATCATCCCGTGGAGTCCAGCCTGAATAAGTTTCAATAGGGGGATGCAGTGCATGGGAGGGTGCCCAACATCAACACGGCCCTGGTAATTAGCCTTGTAATTCAGTGATGCACCATAGATGCGAAACACTTTAAATAACGAATACGTCTAGCCTGTGAGGCGGGAGTTGACATATTTTACGTTAGACGGATTGTCACTGACTCTTTTTACATTGTTTCGTAGACGTTTCGGCTATAAATACTTAAGCCTAATAAATGCGAGTTCGTTGTTACGCGCTATTTGAATGTATCGCGAGGGTTGCGCGGGTGACCATAAGCGCTAATGGGGATACGAAATTGTTTCAAGTCCTGAGAAGAGTAATGTGTTAAGTCGTAACAGCGATATTTTTCACTCCAACAACAACTGTGGCAAACATAAGTGCAAAACGACAAGGCGACGACCTTGTATGCAACAAGGTTAGAGCATGGTGCTGGTATTGCTCGGGAAGTCGCTGGGAACGTTTCCAGTAAAATATTTAAGATCCTGCCTGATATGCGAGACTTTTGCAACTCAGTGGAAATGGATGTGTTCTTTCTTTCAGGGAAGCGAAAGCAACCATTAATTCAGCTACAAGACACTGACAAGAGAATTTTGTAGTCAGATGTAGTCAGTGCAAAGGAAATAAATGAGGTAAATTCAGGCCCTTAGGGTGGATTCTGTTGAGGGGGGTTCTTTTATGTTGTAGGAAGTATTTTAGCGCCGGAGCCTCTGGTGGGTCTTCGTGCTTGCCCTCCCAGAAAAGTTTGCAAATTTGGGTTCTCTCAAGTGCCATTTTCTGCATTTTAACATCATTTCTGAGGCGGGGTGAATTTTCATCAACATTTATTAAGTTGATAAAATCTTGTAAGACATCACATCAACTATAAATAAAAGCCAAAATAAATACAAAATATGTACATATGTACATGTTAAAATAGCAGGATAATTAAATAATAATTATTAATTATTAATATTTGCCTTCAATATTAGCTCTTTGGAAAGTAATTTTCATTCTAAAAAATTTCTGAAATGTTCAGAAATGAGTGTGTGGGTTTAGAGAGTTTTAAAAACACAAATATTACAATAACATGCAGGGTGGATGAGTGCACAAGACTGATCGAAAGAATGATGAATTATGATGAATTATTTGAAAACGACCAATCAATCCAAAAGATTAGAACTTCTCACTATAGTGCCAAACTGTTGCGGCTTCCACCGATAATCCTGGCAAGGAAGGTTGTCGTCCGTGTAATCGACCGGTCACAGTCGTTTGATTGTTTCGTGTAAATTTTTTTATCTTTTCAACCACCCCCCCCCCCCCCCCCCCACCGTACGGGATTGGAATCAGATTCCCAAGCAGTCCTTTATACCCGGCAATTTTTAGGAGTGTAATATTTGGCTGGTGATTGACCTTAGTGAAATCAGTGCAAGAATTATCTATCTATGTAATGAGCAATGCCAAGGAACCAAAACGCGTTTGGTTATAAATGATAGCATTTTGTTGTCGAGGTTTTGTATTTATGCTAATGATTATTTTAGTCGTGAGGTAAGCAAAACCTATTTAATATGCCGGCCCACCTGATCGGAACAGCTATAGCCCAGATCATTATTTCCTGTGATACCAAAAGAAACACTACCGTTTTACTAGCTACTCTGGCAAAGGTGTGTAATATAATGCTAGTAGCAGGGTAAAAATACCAAGTTGAGGTATTCTAGAGTTAAACGTCGTTGCGTTTTTTGAAACGTCGTGTGAATATAGAATGGTATTTATTTGCACATGCCTGAGTTGGCGTCACCACACGTCCAGCGAGTGGGGGTATTTGATGACATTCAATGTTCACGTTTCCCGATTCTCTGGGTGAGGTATAATATGGAATCATTGACTCACTTAAATCCGTTCTACAGCGGGTGATTAAGACCACTCTGGGTATTTGTTTTGCTGACAGCCTAGAACAAATCAACGAGCTATGAAATGTGAAATGAAACTTGTACTAATGCAGTCTTTATCTGTAATTGTTGTCTAAACGTTATATGAACGCAGTACTATTTTCGCAAGTGAGGAGGCGAGGCAACTTCCTCACACCGTAGCTCAGGCGGGGACACCTTCTCCACCGCTAATCCCCCCCCCCCCCCCCCCCCCCGATCATATTCAGGCTGGATTCTACAGGATGATCCTTGAGTATTGACGGACGGCCGATCTAAGACTTTTATTTTATCTCTTTTTGCGTTTCAACTTAAAAAGGAAGTGCCATGATATGAATTTTAAAAGTGAGGAAAAGCGAAGCAACTCAACAGAAGAACTTCCGGCCCGGAAGTAAAAGGCGTTTACACGCTTTTGCAAACGGTGGTTTATTTGAACGATTGAAATTTCTTTATCTGCTCAGTCTACTAACTATGGTCCAGCTGTGTGTCATTTTAAGCTCAAATTTAAATAACAACAACAAAATACCTTAACTAGATACCAAAAAGGTACGGTGCTTGCTTCTTACTTTGTCACGGCAGTGGTTGTCAATTTCAGGTGAAATTGTCCTTGTGAATAAATTAGCTGCCTCCATTCTCGTCCCCAGAACCCCCGTTTCTTTTGGTCACGTGGTCGGCGAAACGGAGGGCTCTGGACGCAGCCAATACCGGATGTCAGAAATTTTCTGACATCCGGTAGCGCATGTGTAGCAGCTTTCAACACAACTGCTCATGCTCACTTGTTAATCCTGAGGGAGGGGGAGGGGAGAGAGTTTGTGTTAATGGCTGATCGTGAAAAGACGTTCAACAAAGCGCTCAAAAGAGTCGTTGATTTTCATTTATGCTGAACGATTGAGAATAAAAGCGATCTGAAAAGTGAACAGAAAGCTGCCTTAGTCGTCGATGCCGTGCAGAAGCGGTATTATTTTTGTGTTTTATCAACGGATGTCGAAACGTCCAATTTTCTATAATCAGGTATGAAATTAAAGAAGTACATGTACAAATGTCAGATGAATTTTGTATGTTGATGTGGAATTCTAGAAAGTCGTACTGTTCCATATAACAAGATAATTAAAAACGGACAATCTCAGTCGCCTTCGAGTGTTTTTGAAAAGCCACTTTAGACGTTCGTTAATTGAGTGGATAGATTTAGCACTGTAAATTAAATATATTGCAAAGAAAATATAATATCAGTCTTATGGTATTGCATTTGAAAATCTTGTCTTCAAATTGCGATTCGTAGTTCCACAAGAATGCCTTCCCTTTGAATTAAGATTGATTTTCTTTCCTTATGTTTTAAATTTTATAATTAAAGTGAAGGGGAAAATCAAACTGGGAAATATTAATTTCAAGGAGGAGGGGTTGAAAGTGGATCTGTTTTCTGTGTGTTTTTTTAATACGAGTAAAAATGTTAAAATATTTTCCATCACCCCAAAAGAATTACAACCTCCTTCAGATTTGCCAGTGATATTTTGAATACTTCATGCAAAAATATTTTTCTACGAAAGATTTAGGACTCAGATTTGGCTATAACTTATAAGCTCAATACATTATGGGAAAGAGGACCACTCACAATGAAGAGGAGTCAGTATTTGTACTGAATAATTCTTGCGCATAGGAATGGGTGAGAAATTAGTTCAAGAACTTGACTTTTTTCTACTTTTTCAGGATGACCCTGAAGAGGGTACTTGAGATAACAATCACTTGGAAACTACAAAAACTTTCTGACAGATGTTCATTAATTTTGACTTACATGCCAGTGCAATATTACTTGGCAATTTATAAAAATTGTGTGCACTCCACCTGAATGCTGAGACCGCAAATACTTAATTTATAATAAAATTAAATTCTTAAACCTGAAGTGAGCTGCTGTTGTAAAAATTATTTAAGAGGAAACAGGGTTAACAGGATATATTTTGAAACATTTGGTATTATTTTGTTAAATTAAATTAAAATAATTACCTGTCCACAGATGCCAATGCAAGTGTTCATGTTACTCCATAACCCACTTTCTTATTTCTTAGGTTATCAATACACTGAAATGCAGGGGACAAAAAATGCCCCTAATTCACTTGGGAAAGGTGAACCTATGAATTTTGTATTTTGCGAGAAAAGATAGGGGGAACCTGACCCATTTTACCCATGAGCCATCCCTTTCCCCATAAATATTATGAATGGTCATAAGGCAGCACTACTATAAAAGATTATGCAACACTATGACCTAGGCTTGCAGTTGACAGGGTCTGGTTATTCTCAGTTTTTGTGCTTCAACTCCACTGCAAACATCTGACCTCAAATATTGGGAGAATCACAGACAGGTTTGTAAGTGACCTGATTTGACATCAGCTATAGATTTATATGTCAATGCAGCACTAAATAAATCAAGGTGAACAGGTTCACTGGGGCAAATGCAGCCTTTAATAAGTCTAGAATTGTCAAGGTTACTCTCAAGAGCACTTGTTTGTTTTAAATCTTATTAAACATATACATGAATATAAAATGAAACAATGCCAATTTCCTTCCTTCACCTGTCCCCCTTTATGCCAAGTGGTGCAAAGGCCAAATTATGCCAGTTCCTGCAGATGCCCGCAGTCTTTGAAGACATAAACTGTGTTACACCTCCACAGTATAAGCAATGTTGGAAAACAAGTAAGTGGTGTTGGAACCAAAAAAATATTTTTTTTTTCCCTGGACATTTTTAACAACTACACTTTGATATTCCTCGTTCTTACTATAAACACTCAACTCACAGCTGTATATTTTTTTATTTAACACTGATAAAGCTTACTGAGTTGAAAGTCTTGAAATGATGGTGGTGGTCTGCTGAACATGTAAGAAATTTTCCAGTATATATGTTCCACATAAATCTTCAATCTAGTATGCTGATAAACATACTTGTAACATAATCTATTTTCTTTTGTACCTTAACAATCCGATATGTATTGCACAATGTAATTCTGTAAGCATTCAAGGTAATATATCTAATCCACGGCGCAAGTTTGCACGATAATAGACACAATTTCAAGATCGATACAAACCCTTTGCAACATCAACTGATCAAGACCATGCAACGACAACAGAGTGTACAGAACAACATTCAACATTGTATGGGGGTAGAAAAAGAGATTTTGATTTTGGGAGACGTGATAGAGTAGAGTTCTGTTGAATTTCTAAACTTTGTCAGACTCTCAAGGCTTCAATATTCCACGAAATCAATCAATGGAAAAATAAAAACACGAGTTTTTAAAAACATACCGCCTACAGCAGTTTGGAAGATCGAAGACAGATTTTAAACCTGCTGATAGTGCTAAACGTTTGAAACCGAGCTCACACAGGGACTCACACAGGTCATCTTGCGCTTCTTTACAACAGCCACGTATCGATAACAGTTTCGTGCAATTGATCCATTGCCGGTCGCCATAATTTTTCTAAGAAATCTTTTTCCTGCTAATTTCCGATCCGGAAGCAGAGTGCGTGCGTAGTAGTGTAAAATTTTGTTTCGTAGTGCGCATTCATTCTTCATCAACCAATGAAAAAATTCGAATTAATTCCTGCGTCCAGAGCTACTCGTAACGGCACAAATAAAACGAGTAGCTCTGGGGACGAGAATGAGCTGCCTCGGGACAAATGGCGGCTGTTGAAATGAGGGTTTGCCACTGAACCGATTTATCTGCCTCTGCTTCTCAGTTCGAAGCTGATTTAAAGCAAAAATACTATGCATGGCTGTTACGTTGATCACTTGAGACTGGAGTGTTTAATTTTCAAGAACGAATGAAAAAGAGATGTCACTTCAAGACAAGGAAATTAATGACACATGGCGTCGAGAAAATCGGTTAACTAACTTCACCGCGGGCTTGGGTTTTATCGTGAATGAAGAATACAACGCTTAAAATGCTTCAGCAACATCAAGGTAAGCATGTCTACGTTTTTATTAGACACAGTTAAGTTCGCGTCGGGAAGAATTCAACCTTTGCGTGAAATGTTTACATAAACGGCGGTATCTCCACGATTACTAATTGACGAATTTTAGGCAACTTCGAAATTCGAAAACATCGCACGAAATCATTTCCCCAGCTAATCCTTCTAAAGTCGTAAAGAACAGTCCTTTGACTTGCAAATACCGAATTTTTGACCAATTATTTCGCTTCGCACATACTTAAATTAGACGATAAGTTTGACCAATTTTGAACCCTATTAAAAGTGTGTCAAATAAATTTAATTATATTTTGTAAATAAAAGGATACGAAGGACTAAAATTGCTTTCCACGTACTCATTTGATGTCATTCTACAACATTTGGCCGGTATTTTCCTTCCAGAGTGCTTTATTTTTTCACGCGAAGCAACGAAAGTCGGCATAAATTTTGAGCTCCGAAAGTGGCAATATGGCGGTTTTCAAGGATTATCGATTTTCTCGAAAACAAATCGATATTCAGCCAAACTAAGTATACTGGTATTTGTTTCTCACAAAGACCTACCTGCAGTAAGAATATAAGCGAAATCCATTTTTCGGCACTTGCCAAGAATTTTCGATATTGTTTGATTCTTGTGAACATGTGCTCTTAATTGTTAAGTATTCTTGATTGATAACTGTCTTATCTATGCACACTGTACAGTAAAACCCCTATTAAGGGGGGCTCCTTCTTAATTACCAATTTGTTGCTATGAAAGGTGTCCAACCATCATATTTTAGAAACCAGACTTTCTATGAATATGTTTTTTGCACAACTTTGTTCAATCAAAGAGTCCTTCGAGAGTTTTTAATCACTGCCATATTTGACAAGCCACGTGACCAGAATATAAAAAACCCAAAAGCTGAAAGGGCATAAAGATCTGAAAATTAAAATCAGTGCCAATAGATAAAGGATGCCCACATGTTTAATGATTCATATGGTTTTATGAAATTTGCACTATATATAAGTCTTACATCCATCCATCCATCTGGCCATGGCCATCCGTCGATTTGTCTGTCTGTCCTGCAACCATTTTTCCGTCTGTCTGTCTGTCTGTCTGTCTGTCTGTCTGTCTGTCTGTCTGTATACCATCTTTAATTTATCCCTGCTTTTATACGAGGACAGTATAAAACAGGGACAATAAGATAATCTATCGGGCCCATCAGGTAATTTGTTTTTAACAATGATTCACCCCTGTGCTGACCTTCTTTGGCAAACACTGCAGTTAAACAAATAAAATGCCTGAAAAATGCCTAGAGGTTGGGGGGGGGGGGGGGGGGTTGTTAGGCATTGAATTGATGAGGCCATTTACACATATTAATACAAACATAGATTTACGTACTGGCTGTGGTTGCATTTTCAGATCATATGAATGGCCCACCTTACGACCTACAGTTGTTTAGGCTATTCCTTCAGGAAAACAATGTGCCTCAACAACTAGTGCTGTCATGCCTTGATGCAAGGGAGGTAAGTATCTGTTTTTTACTTGTCATTCTGTATTGTAATAATAAAATGTACTTTCATAGTACATTTACACTGCCCACCCTTAAAAGTTATAAGCTCTGCTATTTTGATATTTCAATTAATATTTAAATGACCATGTACAATTATTAGCTTCTATTTTGATATTTCTATTTGGTTGTTTTGAGTTGTTTTACAGTTATAGCTGCTATTTTGATATTTCAATTAATATTCAAATGACCATCTATAGCTGGTCAGTGCTGAAATCCCCAAACATTACATCACCTAACCCCTAATTAACAATATTCTTTCTTTTTTTTTTCTAGATGAGACTGCAGAGCCACCTTGATTGCACACCACTTGTGTTCATACGTTACGAACTATCACACAAGATGGTAACAATTGTAAGGTATCTGTCTTAAGGAAATACCAGGTTTTATGCAAGTTATGATAATTATTAAGTAGTTGTGTGACTTATAAATAAAATGCATTTTTTTAACATACATGTAAATGTCCACCTGCCCTCCCAAATGAAGGGATCAAAAATTCCTTATAGGGAGGGGAGGCTTATCCCCACTGAGTTTTAGTAATTATTGACTAACTGTGATTAAGTCAAAGCACCCACTTACAATAATTGCACTTATTACATGTTTAGGTCTATAATGCATTCAGAGAGCTGCATTCTAAAATTAAAAAACAGTTATGTCCATGTGGCCCTAATGGGGAGCAGCTTTGATACAGAAGGTATGTCTTAAGAGTGTACACTGTACTAAAAATCTTGACAGGCTTGCAATAGCAATTGTTTTTGCCATCTTAGGGCCTTTTAAATTTTTGTAAAAATACTGAAAACTTTAAAAAAACTGGATTTTCAGGAGCTATTCCGGCTACCTTCCTGATCAGAGTGAAATTAACGAAAATTAATATATGAAAATGTTCATGCCTAACTTAGACATGGCCCACTACAGTGCTGTCATTAAGTTTTTGAGCAGCATGGTAAATCAAAGTTATCACCCATAGCAGTGATGTAACACCAACAGACAATTTCTTCACCCGTAACAGTAAGGTAAACTCAGCCGTAGTAGGTGTTACGGACAGCCCTTAAAGGCAGCTCTGCTATAGAAATTAATGATTTATCCAGTTGCTTAATATGCCTTGAGTTGCATAATTTTTAAAGTAGTTAGAATGGATATATACATCTAATGTCCAGTCATTTACTCATGCTACTTAATTGCAGAGACAATCACACAATCTTTTTTTTTCAGATGAATGTACTGATGTGCTGAGAGGCACAGTTTACCCATTTTTTAAAGTAGTTTATTATATTTGATCCTGTAGCTTGCAGCATGCTGTTTAGTTCAAGTTCACACAATGCTGGGGACAATCTCCAAGTTGGGATTTTTCACCCAACCATGTCTGCTCAACGAATGGTTGTTGGCAACATTTTGACAGGTACTTTGCAAGGGTTTAACATAATGTAAGAAGACTACAACATTGTATGCTGCAGAAATTGGATTTCTCTAATGAAACAGTAATCAACTTTACAGTTTTCAATGCCTTTGCAGCACCCAAGGTCAGACTATATATATCTGAATTAAGATAGATCTGATCCACAACTTTATGATAAACAGTTCAAAACAGATGTGCCTGATCATGAGCTACAATATGCAATTAACTATAAGTGTTACTTTTATCTTTTTGTTTTATTATGTTCTGACTACAATAACAATACTTCAGGGTCATCAATCCAGCATTGACAATGAAACATACTCATAAATGCAATGTCACAATTTTATATATTGAAATCCAGTATTTATTTTTCTATCCCCTGGCAGGAAATGAAAGGGATTTTGTCTCAGAATTGGAAGAGGCAGTTGACCAGGCATGTCAAGCTGGTAATGCCCTGAACACACAAAGGTGAGATTTTTTAAGGTACTTAGACAAAGCCTAAAAATGAGAAAATGAACAAATGAACAAATTAATAAAGGAATAAACTATTTATAAAAAAAGAACATTCATAGAACTAGCAACCCTTGTCATATCTTTACCCTTTGATACATAATTTTTGTAATTTTTGTTGTTTTAATTAATAGCTGTTGTGACACATCTTTTTTAACACTGCAATCAACGTTTTGCAGATGCTTACTGGAGGAGAACCCCCAGTTAAAAAAAAGACAGGAGGCGGAGTTACGTTTGTCTGTAAGTGCAACCAAAAAGGAAGCAAAGAAATGTAAATAACGTACTTATTTTTATAAAGGAAAAAAAAAAACTAAAAAAATTGAAAAAAATTAGGATCAACTAGACGTGTACTGACATGTGGATGTGTCATTACTTGTTGCTGCTATGACCATCCTCGGAGACACAAGGGCAGTAAAGTTTTCTAAAAAAGTGATAAAAGCCTCTGAGAAACGAGTCTCTCCAAACCGTTTCCTAACCGATCTGCAAGGGATGGGAAGGAATGGAGGGGGAGAGGAATGGAGGAAAAGAAGGAGACTCTAATTATAAGATGTACAGAAGCTGTGTGTCTGCACCTGTTATATATTGACTAACTTGAAATAAACCTTATATTATAGGAAGCTGTAGACAAAGCAAAAACGGTAAGTTTTTGATGACATTATTTGTTTTAAGCAAAACTTTATTGAAAACAGAGGTTTTATATTCTTAGATAATAAATCACTGTTCGAGTTCAGTGGTTCACAGCCACTTTGATGTAGAGGTAGTATTACATTCCTGCATCACTACGATTGTTATGACAAATTTGAAAGGGTGTGTCATCCATTTAGATAAATGATAAACATTAGTCTCAACTGGAAGACCGAATATGAAAAATTAAGGCTAGAGTCTTCTGTTTTATTCTTTTCATAGAGTGAAATAGAGGACGGGGGGAGCAGTGCACTCAGTGAAGCGCAACTACGGGTAGTCCAAATTTGATTTAGCGCCCAAACACAAATACATATTGCAAACAAATCTCTGACCTACAATTTCAGCAGATGAAAGTAGAGTACTCCACTTTAATCCATCAAAAATTCTTCTAGACTTCCCTGATGCAGAACATGCCATGCCATGCCATAATGTTTCAAAAGTACCAATTTTATTTTCGGCAGGTGAACAATGGTTTGAATGAAACTGTGGTCGACACAGCAGAGGTAATGTCAGCCATTAGTAATTAATAATTAACGTTGTAATAATATAAGATCCGGTAAAAAATTGATTGAGGAAATTAAAGAATGAATAAAAGGCATGAATATGATTTTTCATGCTTTGCATGCCTTCAATGTCATTATTTACAAATAACACTAACAATTAATTCATGACTTATTCATAAATGATTAATAATGTTTCATAACTACCAATTTTATTTTCGGCAGGCGAGCAATGGTACGAATGAAACCGTGGTCGACACAGCAGAGGTAATGTCAGTCATTAATAATTATTATTATATGGCTGCAATAGTATGCGCGCTCTGATTGGCTGATGAGCGGGCAAGATTTTCTTGTAATGACCAGGCATTATGAAAATTTTACTTGCCTTAGCTTTTTATAACTTTTTATGGGTCAAACACTTGTAAACACCGGTCACTTTGTTTTGTGAAAATTAAAGTGGTTAAATTTGCCCTAGAGCTTGGCATAATGAAGACAAAAATTGCCTCTGGTTTGGATCGCATGACCTCGAATGACCTCTTGCGCGCGCAAGCGGATATTGAAAAACGTTTCCCTTTTTTCAGCGCTAAAAAGGCCATATAATAAATAACTTATTAACCTCGCCCGTTCGGTCATTAGAGGGAAATCTCAGACCGAGGCCTTGATGTATTGACCGAGCGATAGCGAGGTCAATACATCAAGGCCGAGGTCTGAGATTTCCCTGTAATAACCTCACTCTCGGTTAATAAGTAGTATATAATTAACGTTGTAATAATATAAGATCAGGTAAAAATTTGATGGCGGAAATTAAAGAATGAATTAAAGGAATGAATATGATTTATCATGCTTTGCATGCCTTCAATGTCAGTATTTACAAATAACACTAACAATTCATAATTTATTTGGTAGGTACGCAAAAGAAGGATTGATGTGTTGGATGAAATGGTAAAAAGCTAAACCAATTACCTATATCAAATGTAGTTAGCGACTATTAAGCATTCAATTTCCTACGGGAATGACAAGGTTATAGAATAAGTTTGACTATTTCAAACCAAATTTCTGATCAACACAAAAAGAAAGGTAATTTGGTATTTTCTTTTTTTTTAAGGGATTCAATAAACGTCCCCGCAACAGTAGTCAATCTGATGAAAGTGGAATTGTAAGTGATCTTCGACGTGAATATGAATATATAGTGTCCCATTCAACAAAAGCAAAGTGCTTGTATTCACCCATAGATTAAATTTTTCATTAGTCCCCCTGCGCTCGTTTTTTTTTCTCCTGATTCCCCCCTACATGCACATGCTACGCAGGTTTTTTTTTTCATTTAGAAAAAACATATTTTTGGTGGTATTGTATTTTTTAGGTTGTGCTCAATCCACAAACGTCCAGTTTGCCATGTCACACGAGTAAGTTATTATGGGATTTATTACTTGAGGTTTAATTACCAAACCATTCATTTAGGCAAACAAGTTTAGAAAGAATTATTAAAAGGTTCAAACGATTTTTTTTTTTCAGGCAGACTTTTATAATAAAAATTTGAACTTCGAGGAAATACCTTTTTCAGCCTTGGCATATCGACCAAATCATCACGGAAATTTATGAAAATGGTGAAAGCGCAAAAAAAGGAAAAAAATGGAACTTATTTAAGTGGCACTCATATATAATTTATGTAAAAAAGACTACTCCCTTAATTTTTTTTTTTTGCAGGTTAGAAGGATGTCCTATCAAAAGGCAAAGCTCTCGCCATGGCTAGATGTTCAATACTTGAACTTTGAAACTGACGCAAATTTTCGAACGATCTACTAATTAATTTGAGAGATTGTAATACAATATAAACTTGATAGAAATCAAGTAGAACCTAATAATCCCAAACACGACAAATGTGTGAGAACATTTGCTATTCAATTGGCTGAGAAGTTTTGGAACCCCAGTGAAGGAGTTCAAAATGTTGTCTGATAGCAATGATGGTTATCTAGGGGTGGGGGGTACTCTTAACTACCAATTTGTTTCTAAGCCAGGTTTCTAATTGCCTTATTTTTGAAATCAGACCTCACATAGATAAGCATTTTACATGAGTTTGTTCGATTTTCATTGGGATTGGCACGAGTTTCGCACGCGCAATGACATATTTTTCAAAACTGGTAAACTGCCGTATAAAAAGTTACAAAATCGCTAGCTTCAAAATACAGTCTTCAGCAATCCCTTAGGAACTGCTCTGGATATATAGTTAAGAGTCCCCCCCCCCTCCCTCGAAATTTGCGGATTAGACACATATTGAAAAAAAAAATTCGTAATAAATTTTTAAAGCACATATTATTGTATTTGTTTCAGTTAAACACAGATTCTCGTAGTTTTGATAACATTGACCATGGAATGAAGTATTGAACTAAAAGCAAATGCATTTGACGTAATTCAATGCAAATGGCTGTGGTCACATTTTAACGCCATAACTACAGCGGTTTAAGGTCTCGCAGGGCCCTTGCTCAGTAATAAATTCATTAGCCCACTTTCTTGAGGGGGCGTTATCTTTAATTCAGGCTTTAATTCTCCGAATTATCAAAGATATCAGGGGATGATGAAGTTACATCATGGTTGTAAACTCAGCAGAGTACACATCTATACTTACGCATGTACTGATGTATACTGACCACCGGGTGCTTTTGTCCCATAAACAAAACCAGACCAAACCCAGACCAAAACCCAGAAAAAAAAACAAAACTCACTGGTGTACCGAAAGGGGTATTCTTAACAAAACAAATTGACCGGCTTTTCCACACACAGATTCAAAGGCACGAGGTTAAGCTGAAAATGTGGTTAATGGCTGTGTTCACTTCACAGCTATTAAGGTATCAGTATACCTTAATGACTACGCGTTGATCGATGAAGTGGAGGGTCATTTTACTTTCACAAAGAGAACTAGTATCAATTACAAAGCGGTCTCAATCCGTCACGAGTAAACAGTTCCACGACGCTCGATAAAAGAGAGAGGTGCGGTATTGCGGAATATCAAAATATCAATCTCTCCTATTCTATTTATCTGCGTGACGAGCCAAAAGAACGTCTGGGAGAGGGGCTAGAACGCGATGTGCTGTGTAGTGCGATGTCTGCGATGGGATTAAATGCTAATCGCGTTCAAGCACGTGAAGTTGAAATCATTTTGACAACCTGTTGACGGCTGTCAATGAAATATAATTAATGCAAAGATTCGTTTTCCTTCATAACTTGTTTAGAACCAATATGTTTCCTTTTTGTTGGAAATGAAAGGTTACAATGAGATCTATTTGAAAATACCGAAACATGTTCTTCTTCAAAATGATGAATCTTGGGGTTTAGTGATACCTTAACTTAAGACAGAGGTAACTTTGGTAAGTAATTTCAGTAATGTGAGCTCTTCTCTGTTTATTCTAAGTGATCCAAAACATCAAAATTTGATATTCCAGCAAGGTTTAAAGGAACTATTCACGAGCTGATCGGACCCAAATTAGGTCAGATTAAAGTTCAAAGACTCTTTTTTCGAGGACCGGGAGCTCTTACTAAGGGAGGAGGGGAGAGATATTTTTTCGGCTACATTCCAGAGGCGGTACCCGATTCTTAGATGTGGAAGTTGCAAGCCTAGTGTAAATATTAGTATTTTATACACCAGTCAAAACTTAAGAGCGAATGCCAGTTAAAATCAAGCAAAATTGAAATTTCGCGGCCAGGCTCAAAATTTTGATTTTGTTCATATTTTTTCTCTAGATAGACATTACCAAATAACAAAACGTGGTGTAGTTTGTTTTTCCAAAGACCGCTTCAATTTGTCGAAAATCTAGAAAAAACTATTTCTGCTGTCGGCAACTTCAAAACACTCAAAAATTTGAGACAAAATCGGCTGCTTGCAAAACTTTGCTTGCATGCAAAAGGTATGGAATTTGGGGAAAATCTTTTCCAACGTATTAATTTATGAAGACTTTTACTCCTAGTTTAGTGGTAAATTTTCATCTTAGCGATAATCTGGAAGGTAAACAATAATATTTCAGAACTGCTTATTTTTCAAGCGACAGAAGTTTTAATTCAACTTGAAAGAGGCGATTACAATTTTAAGCATGTGCTATACCTTGGTTTTTCCTCAACCTTAAGCTATAAGATATTTAAACATTGTTCTAGAACATGTGTAAAAACTGTGGGTAATTTAGTTTGCTGGTCACACGAAGTCTTCGAAGTTGAGCAAATTTTCAGATGAAATATGAGATAATTGAAAGGATTAGTCGCAAGCCAAATGGATCCATGGCACTTCCGGGGCACTTCCCGAGCAGAAATCTGTTTTAAGTGTAAACATCGAATTTAAAATCCTTTTCCTTAAACATGTGGCACGTATTCTGCCTGTTGTTGACTTCTTTGAAGCTAAAATGTACTGATTTAGAAGTCCGCTGTTTTAATTTGACCTTTATACTGAATGGATGAAGGTCATGGCCGAACATTTAAGGGAAGTTTAACAAACCTCTGATATCACATTTATTTATTCAATATTATTGGGGGAAGGGCTTTCTTTCTCAGTTCAGCCCGCTTAATTGGTTAGAACAAAGTCGTGAATTGAGAAAGGGTGCAGTGATCAGCATAGTCTTATAATTGTTAGTTATTGTTGCCCCGTAGATAGACGGTGTTGCATGACGAGGACAAGTCATTCGCAAAAACACAAAGAAAACATTGGTGAAGATTGTGTAGCGATGTTGTCACTATTCTCTGATTCGCAAAAATCAAAAGGTTTTAAAATAATATATTCTGTTTGCTTGTAGTACTAAATTTAACTAACCATCCAGTTTTCTTACACCTGTATCAATAAATCGCAGATCCACTCCGTTGGAAGCTTGTACTTATGAGTCGACAATGAGCTATGGAAAGTACCTGCTCGTTTCCCTCAATTGTGGAAGGCCAATGTGGCCTTGACAAAAGGGACAGGAACAAAATAGAGGAATGCATTCCTTTCCATAGTGGCCCTTTGTTTAATTAATTCTGGCAAGAGCACGCATCTTTTCCAGCTCCACGAATATCGATTGTCCGAATTCCAGTTGGCCGAAAAGCGAAGCTTTGAGGGCAACTGTGAAAAAGGGACAATCTCTCAGCCAGGGGCATCATCCTCTAATATACCAGCAAACCAGAAAGGAGTTTCTTTATTTTATAATCCACCGATTAATTTCTACAACGTACTGTTATAATTTGGGTATTGGTTGGAGACGTCGAGTTTCCGGACAGATGTTAAGTGCTTCCAATATAAGCATATAGAGGTTTCAGCAAAGCGGGCTCACAGGTCGTGTTACGAGAATCTCGAATTTATCATGTTTGTAGTTCTTTATATATGTCAATATATATAAACATCAAAAATATTTTTCTTCTTAACCACTGGTGAACTAAGTTTATGCCTTTTCTGGCAAAACCAGTGGTGGATCTAGGGTAGAGGCGTGGCGACGGCGGGGTCTTTATTTTTTGGTAAACGACATTTTTTGTTTATGACTCACCCCGCTAAAAATGTTTTTTTTGTTTGCTTTTGAGATATCTTGAGTCGATTATTTCATTTGCTGTCCTCAATCGAAAAACACGAATTATTGATTATAATTATGTGGTCGGAAGGCGGCGTCTATTGAATGGCACACGAGAGAGGTCACGAGAGTCCAGTTAAACCAACGGTCTAACATCTAGTAAGCTTCTGAGGAAATGGTAGATGCTATCCAGTCATCGGAGGTATTCCGTGTGTCTATGTTACATTGCGGTTGCGACTGTGGCTGCGACTGGTACCTCAACCGTTTTTTCTCTTGTCAACGGAAAAGATGCTTAGAAAGGTATCAGAGATTTTCCTCCTTGCAGCACCATCTGGACCTTGGAAAACATGAACGTACTTCAGAACATAAACTACTTCTTGACAGTGCAGTGCTCGACTATGCAACAGGAACCGTCTGCAGGTGGTGTGTCACCTGATACAGGAACTTAGAAAGCGACTAATCCTTTCAAATCTACCGTGTGTACTAATCGGATGGGCCCAGGAAGTCCAGTCACGTTTGAAGAACACGATTTTCAGAAAAGTAGAAAGATTATTTTTCCAGCAAATTCCTTATTGGGAAGGCAAACGGCCAGAAAGTGGATACAGCGTCAGTAGTCAAGGCCACGATGACTGCCCGGCCGCGAAAGCAGTGGGAATTAAACCGCCTTTTTACCAATTCTGAATTTCTGACAGATTTCAGTTTTTCCCAAGACTGGTCTAACTGAAAGTGATTTTGACAAAAAGCAGAACGCAAAGAATGACGAAGTCTTCGGTACGTTAAGATAGCGAAATTCTTCAAGAAGTTGCTCTAAATCCACCCAATCTGAAAATCCGAATCTGAAATTAAAGAATATCCCAATTGCCACAACAAAGGGAAGACGAAAGCTCCTTACTCCCACTTACTCAACATGAGAAAGTAGTGTTCTGTAGGGCATTCAATAAGGCCAGAAGTATAAACTTCTGTTAACATGTTATATATCGGCAATTTATAATCCATCAAATATTTTCGCTCGCACGCGATTGGTCAAAACGCGTCACGTGACATAATATGCCCCAACCAAAATTGGGGAATATCCGAGTGATATTCCCCAATTCAAGTGATATTCCCCAATTTTCAAAACTGGAGTTTGAAAAACGATGCAAGTCTTGTTTTAAAAATTTAAGATGGGGGAACGGTTTGCCGTTGTTTCGGAGCAAGACATAAACTTGCTTGTCGAAAAAGCCGTACCGGAAAACACAAAAAAGTCGACCTCGTACGCAGTAAATGTTTTTGACGGTAAGCTACTCGTAAACGTTTCGTTTAATTGTCAACATAAATAATTACAATTGTTGCGAGATTTCTGCACAGTTTCTTCCAGTTTTACAATGACTTAACAGTTCTTGAGTTAAAAATGTGACGAACGTTATAATATCATTACAAAAAGTTAGGATTTCATATCAATTTAGAGTGTTTACAATTTTTTTCAGCTTGGCGAAAGGAGAAGGCAATTAGCACGCCATTACACGAATTTGCTCGTAGACATTTTGCGAAGATTTTACGTCGAAGCTCGCTCATCCGACGGCAAATACTACAGCCGTAACTCAATTAGGGCTATTCGTGCTGGGCTAGAAAGGCAATTAAATAAACAAAACTCGAACTTCAGTATCATAACTGACCAAGAATTTAAGCCTGCAAACGATGCTCTTAATGCTCACCTGGTCGAGCTCGCTCGCCAAGGAAAAATTTCCTCTACAAAGCACAAGGCAGCCATGGTTCCTGAAGACGTTCAAATTCTTTACGACAAGAAGCAGCTTGGGTTGGAAACACCAGAAAGTTTGCTACAGACCGCATGGTTCAATATAATGCTCCATTTCGGAAAACGCGGTCGAGAAAACCAGAGAGAAATGACGGCAGACGACATTCAAATTCACAAATCAATTAGCGGTCTGGAGTACGTTACTCTTGTTGAAAGGGCCACGAAAAACCACCAAGGGGGCCTGAAAAGCAATGAAAACGAAGCTGCAGCTGTTCTGTCAGAGATGCCAGGCAATCCTCGCTGTCCAGTGTTAGCCGTGAAGACCTACTTGTCGAAGCGAAACAAGCAATGTCAAGCGCTTTGGCAGAAGCCGAAAAATCACAATGCGATGAAATTCAGTCCTACAGAAGATGTATGGTACTGCAACGCACCGCTTGGAAAACACAAGCTGGAGAATCTTCTGTCTGAGATGTCCAAAAAAGCAGGACTTGCTACCATCTACACTTCACATTGTTTGCGAGCCACCTCTGTGATGATCCTGAAGGCTTCAGGCCTTGAAAATGCCAGAGTAAAGTCCGTGACCGGCCATAAGAGTGACACAGCCGTGGAAAGCTATCATAACCGTCCTACCCTTGAGCAGCAAGTTCAATCTTCAGCGATCGTTGCTGGCTCAAGTAAAAGCCAAGGTTCAAAAGAAGGCGCTCTAATGGAAATACAGGAAAACCACGCGGCGGTGCCAGCTTCATCTGTAAGTGCAGCCTCGGCCTCCACTCAGGTCGCCAGCGCATAGTACGTCAGCCATGTGGAGCATTCTGTAATGCCAAGCAGCCAATCCTTTACGGCTGGTCAATTTCACAATTGTATTTTCAATATAAATTACTGTTCCCACTGAACACAAGCTTGTAATTAAACGACCAGCCCAATAAAGAACAAAACATCGCCGCCGACCTTTCCGTTCACGTCGGTTGGATTCACAGAAAACGATGTTTAACAGTTTTCACTTCAAGGGCCACGGGTCACGGGTCGGGCTACGGGTCGGGCTACGGGTCTAATTGTTAAATATTCCTGAAAAACATTTACAGAGTGTATCGGTTTAGGTCACGAGTTAAGCTCCAAAATAAGTAGATAATTGGTGACCAGAGTCCATCAGGCGCGTAATTTTTCTTAGAACTGAATACAGTTCTCGCTAGAGATGATGAGTCGTCACAGCATCATCCAGGTAGGACCCAGGCAGAGTCACCCACTGACAGGCCACGTTTTAGTCTAATACATGTACCTTGTGAAATATTGTCGAAATATCAGCGTCGTAGTTAGGACTTTCCAAGAGTGGGTTGGGGGGTCACACTGTGTCACACCCAGGGTACTGACATGGTCCACTGCAGATGCTAGGTCCTGAAAATGAAGTATGTAACTACCTAGCACTAGAAAAGATAAATGACATTCTCGTATTCGCGCTTTTTCGCTACCTGAATTAAAAGGTTTGTATTTGTTTACTTAAAAGGGGGAGGGGGGAGGGTGGGTCACGAGCACCCCAGGACACCCACCCTCCCACTTGGCTATGCCCCTGAGTATTATCGAAAAGAGTAAATATACATGCAGCAAACTTACTAAAGCTTTTAGTATTTTGGATTCCTAGCGCTCAGTTCAGAAGTTCAGACCAATTGTTAACTAAAAATAAAGCGGAATTACACGATATTAGGGTTGTAATAATAATTCCATGGCAGTTGCCTTAACAATTAGACCTGCCACTTGTGATAACGCTATTTGTAAGTTTTTGAAAAAGAAGCCAATGAATTTTTATTCTTTTATAGGCTCTTTTTACCTCCTTACAGGTTAAATTGTACTATGATATTAGACTGCACTAGACAATGGACTATAAATAAAAGCAATAATTTGTGACTTGATTAATACTAAGAAGATTGACAAATATTTACAAAGCGTGAACTCAGTTAAGGTAACAGAAGCATTTCTTCCAACAATTTTTTTTTTGGTTCCTATCCGTGATCGTTGTTTCCCTACACCCTCCCGGTGCGAAGGGCATTGCTCTGTCACACAACTCCCGTAATCACCGTCAAACAGAAAGAACTGAGAGTAACCTCGCAAGTTAGAAGGATAAGAATAAATCCTGCCTTAGCCTTACAGGCACTCTGGAAGCTTAATTGGAAGTTTAGCTGTGAAACTTTGCGCCATTATGAAAGGTGTAAATCTTTTGAAATGTACATAATATCAAAATTGAAAGCAAAGGATTCAATGAGGTATAATTGTAATGAATTTTGCTGTTCACGCCACTCTCGCCAGTTCTTGGATAATAAGCTCGGGAAACATGTACGGATCAGCTGGAGGCATAAAGTCAATTGCAAAAGAAGAAGACCGAAGAAGGCATTGAGGTAAGTGATTTCACATCAGAAATCATTTAAACAAGTTCAGCCATCACAACAACAACAATGCAATGTTTTATAATTATGCAAATATCTCATATTTCAGCCGAAATTCGTTCAACTTCGAAGACTTCGTGTGATCTTCAAACTAAATTACCCAAGCCAGTTTTTACATATGTTCTAGTACAATGTTTAAATACCTTATTCTTGGTTTTCACGTGACGTCATCAAAATTCTAAAATCCAGAATCGCAAGAGCCCTGAGTTTTTATCCTTCACTGGCTATTAAACATCCTTAATATATATCTTGTTGAAGGTTTTTAGCTCGATAGCAGCCGCCGTCTTTAAGATAGACCATTTTGAATTTTGGAATTTCACGCCACACGACATCGAGATGGCCGCCAGAAGGCTGTCACGGATGCTTCAAAATAATGCCTTATCCTACGATTTTTGACAATCTGAACAGTTGAGGTTTTGTGAGAAGTGTTTATGTGAATGCTTACTTGTTCATGAGAGTAACATAACTGCCTTTTATAGTAGAAGTGAATTCCAGATGTTTTCATTGATTTCCGGCCGCCATGTTGGTGCCCAACTGCATGGGCACCAACATGGCGTTTCCATACAGAGCTCTGTAAATTTTTGTGGAACATTTTGACGGATAACTCGAGTACGGAATACCGTACAAACCCGAGACTTGGACAAAAAGAATATCTGGTGATTTTCTACAACCTATAATATTCTTGAGTTTTTTTCACTCAATAGTTTTGGATTTACTTTTATGTGGCGTGACAGTGAAAACCAGCAATAGGTTAAGTTTGAGGAAAAACCAAGGTGTAGCACATGCTTAAAATTGTAATCGCGTCTTTCATGTTAAATCAATCTTAAGTCGCTTGAAAAATAAGCTGTTCTAAAATATTATTGTTTACCTTCCAGATTATCGCTAAGATGAAAATCTACCACTAAACTAGGAGTAAAAGTCTTCAAAAATTAATACACTGGAAAAGATTTTCCCCAAATTCCACGCCTTTTGCATGCAAGCAAAGTTTTGCAAGCAGCCGATTTTGTCTCAAATTTTGGGTGTTTTGAAGTCGCCGACAGCAGAAATAGTTTTTCTTGATTTTCGACAAATTGAAGCGGTCTTTGGAAAACAAACTACACCACGTTTGTTCATTTGGTAATGCCTATCTATAGACAAAATATGAGCGAAATCAAAATTTTGACCCTGGCCGGGGATTAACTGAATTTTGTAGGCATTTGCTCTTAAACTCGTAGAACCGCTCTCGCACGCTTCAAATCGTCAAAAAAGTGCATACAAACAAACTTAAGCATTGCGAAAATGTTTCTAATTCATTTTATTGCAAATAGACAGCAGTAAAAGCCGATTTTAGGAATACAATATAGCGATTAGTGAGATAATTTGAATATTTATGTGGGGCGTGCTGTGACCTCACAAACATACATAGGGTGGTAAACCTGTGATAAAACGCTCAAAGCGCAGAGCAATGGAAGAACGTTTTTTTGTGAATTGGGCGAATGAGGGACGACGGCAACGTTGCCTCACGCGCTGTAGTTTTTAGGTGCAATCGTATTTCACTGGGGAGGACTGAAATACGATTGTCCCTAATCAAAGGCCCTTTGGGCTGTCTCGTGTCAGTCAAAAAGAGATTAAAATATACTTTACTAAATAGTTATTATAAAAGTAAATGTTTTGCTAGGCCGCAAAAAGCTTGTATGTTATTTAGGCTTGCAATATTTACAGGGAGTTCATTAAAGACTTTCGCGCCACTAAAAAAAATAGGTGTTCTTAGAAAATTTACCATATCCGGGGATAGGGAAAGCAGAAACGGGGGAACATTTTGCTGGGATAACATTTAGTCTTCTTTTTCCATACGCGGGAAATAAAAATGGCGAACAGGCAGGAAAACAAAATGACAGAACACATATTATTTATGATTTTTACCAAAAAAACGTCCGTCCTCTCTATTTCCGACGCAAACTGAACGCAAGAGGAATTGAGTGTTACTCGAAGCACTCGTCCCCCACTTCACCTCCTTGCGCCGACGTTTCGCGCTGTTTTCCATTTCTTTTGTTATTTATTGCCCGTTTTTAACGATCAAAGAACAATATCAGAAAATAGAGTATTTCATACATGTTTCTTGTGAAGAAAACGCTGAAAATAGAAATGCCGATATGTTTGTAACGAACGTTTTACACATACCCAGGCAAATAGCATTCCCAAGGTAAATAACACCAAGGTAAACTCACCGCGGGAATACGTCACCGAGGTGTTTACGGCCACACACTTAGCACTTTACCAAGGTCAATTTTTCATACTGTTTTCGGCGCGAAATGCGGAAATGGGTAATTCGAGGGTGCTTGCTTAGCATCATCTCGCTTTTATTATTTATACTCTTTCGAGAGTCTTTTACTGCTTTGTTATGTCAGTATTTCAGACAGCGAAGAAATAGAAGGCGAAGACTCCGTTTATATAAATCTCTTTGTTGGATTTTTCTAAACCTTGAGATGAAATCGAAATACATATAAGAAAACGCACTATAGATCTTCCTTGACTAGTGTTGTATTTAAACGCCAAATTTCCAAAAAAAATAGCATTTACTTACAAATCAGCAAGCCATCAAGCCATGATTCTAAGAAAGACCACGTTTTTGCTGCCTTGAACACGCAAAGTTGACCTCAGGAAATCTAAACCTCACGCCATCATATTCAATTTCAAATTTCTCTGTTTATTTTATTTGGTTACCTTTGAGGCTTGCCTCGCGATTGGTCATTTTATCTTGGGGTACTTGGAAAACCTACCTATTTGCCTCGGTAACTTTCATGCACGATTCTTTTGTTCTTTTTCACACCGCCATAATTTTACCTTGGGGGAACATTTTGCTGAGATAATTTTTAGTCTTTTTTTTTCATAAGCGGGAAATAAAAATGGCGAACAGGCCATGAAAATGACAAAACACCCGGGAAAACAAAACTACGAAGCACGCGGAAAAACAAAATTACGGAGCACATATTGTTTATGACATTTACCAAAAAAACGTCCTCAATATTTGTGAGTTTCCCGAGGTAAAGAGCCCTTTTACCATGTTAAAAGGATGATGTGTAACCGCAACTATATAAATTTGACACACTACACTATTAACCTATTCCGTACTTGAAACCCTACACCGCTACACAGATCAAGCAATTTGTTCCAGTCAAATTTTGTTAATTACATTTTATGCAGTTACGAAAAAACTTTCCGTAAAGATTCTCGCATCGCGACTGCATGAAAATACAAAATCCCGCTCCGGCTCTTTCTTGAAATTCCCGCTTACCGCTCCTGTTTTCAGCTCCCATCCCGGCCGAATATCAGCACGTCTTCTTATTTGGGTTACTTAGCGTGAGGTCTGTCTTTGACTTTGTTAAAGGGCAACTCTTGGGAAATTTACCCCGACTTTTTTTATTTTTTCTGTAAGTTGTTTATAGCAACAGGAATCTTTAGAAGGTAAATTTTTTTAGATATCGGCCAAAATGAATTTACTACGAATTTTCTTTTACGCCAATTTGGCGGCCATTTTGAAAACGTTCGGATTTTGGTACGTCACGTGATGCTACGTCACAGGTGTGGAAGGCAGATTTGCGTTTGCTTCTGATAAGAGGAAAACACGCCAAGCTTCTCTTCATAAATGAGAATGACAAGGAGAGAAAGACCCTATGCTGTTCAATGATGTCCAAGATAAAAAAGGTAGTGCTTCAGTGCTTAAATATGAAAGGAAATAAACTTAAAAAGAGTAAATCATGTGTTTGTGAAACGAAACAAATCCGTCAGATTGATCGGCCTTCTAAGGTCAGCAAATGTACATAGCTTTATAATACGATGCATCCTCTCTTGCACCATATCGTGATAAAGATGCCTTTTGTCTGGAGTAGATAGTAAATTGAAAAGGGTCTGCGAGTGCTGACTCCCATAATTTGTCAGAAATCTCTTCATTTATGAGCAGGAATACTGAGCCTCTATATGTTCTATATGTCCTATATGTAAGCGAAATCCACGCGTTCTGAAAAAGACCGATATATTTTGATTCTGTTGTTGAGAAATTTGTAGCCACCCTCAGATTTCTCCTGCTGTTAATTGGCAAAATAGAAAGCAATTCCCACCAGCAAATGTAGTGTTTCTTTGAAGTATATGCCTTCGAAAGGCGCGCGTGATTTGCGTGCAGGTCAGTACTGCGCAATAAGAAGCCACTACCCCGCGCGCTAGCAGAGGCGCTCTCGCGGGATATAAAATTATACGAAGAAATGGGGAATCAAATATTTAACAATTATTCCATGAGCCCGCGTTGGATACGAGGTGGTAAATAGCCAACGAGGCGCGAAGCGCCGAGTTGGCTATAACCACTCGTATCCAACAAGGGCGAATGGAATAATTGTTTTATTAAATTCTTCTTTAGGATAAATCAACTGGACATTTCATTTTGATGTAAACGAAGTGATAGTATGAGGAGGCGGGAAAATTTGTGGCGCGGTGTTCACTTTTTGAGTTGAATGAAACACGCGAGGAAAGCGAGCGAGAGAGTTTTCTTCTGAAGATTTTCCTCGGAAAATCTCCTCGTAAATCGTCTTTTCATCCTGGAAAATTGTGACAACAATTAAGGTTTACAGGAAGATCCGAAGCAATAGCTTTTCTGGAAACTATACGCCTTGTACAAGACGAGCGAAGCAAGTGTTTACATATTGTACTTGTTTACGGCTCCACGGCTGTCATCAAGACATATATGTTATTTACCGGCTGGGAGGTCCGTATCGTGAAAAACTGTGACCGAGGTCTTGAAAATGCTGCCCGAGGCCGCAGGCCGAGGGCAGCATTTTCAAGGCAGAGGTCACAGTTTTTCACGATACGGACCGACCCAAAGCCGGTAAATAACTTATTTATTTTTTTCTTACTCGGTTAAAAAAAAAAACGTAAAAAAAATCGTCTTGCAAAATGTAATTTTATACGCGCGCATCCAATGTTGAATCGATCGCCAAGCTACGGCAAGAGTGAAGAATGATTTGTTTACCGCCAAACAAAATAAATTTGCTAAAGAGAACAGTACTCACGGAAAAGGTCATCAGAAAAAAAGAGAAAAGTAACTGTAATAATACAAAAGATGCACAATGCAGCAGCAAAAGAGAGCATAAACAAATCTCAAGTCACGAAAGTGAAATTGAATGAAGCTGAACTGAATGTGTAGTTTGGTCGCCTGCACGCGGCACGATTTTGCGAGAATTTGTTGACCGTTTCTTATCAAAACATCTCATTTTCTTGAATGGTGATAAGCAGTATTCGGTTTTGGGGAAAGTAGCAGAAAGGCAAAGCGTTTGAAAGGATAAATCAAGTCTGTAAACAAGTGACTTGCAGTAAACCACGGCGTGAAAATCAGTGCGAATACACAAACAACGATCGACAAAACTACGGCTATAAAACTATAACTTGTTTTGTCAATAAATACAAAGAATACCCGCCTATTGGAGAACTTCAAGGCCTTTAATTCCGTTACTAATTTAGCTTTTGAAAGAATCAATCGGGTATATAAGCCGGCGACTTACAGGTAAGCGCAATGGCGTGAAAATCAGTGCGAATGCACAAACAACGATCGACAAACTAACGTCATAAAACTTGAACAATTTGATTTTGTCAATAAAGAGAATAAATACTCGCCTTTTGGAGAACTTCAAGGCCTTTAATTCCACTGCTTACTTTTCCTTTCATATTTACAACGGCTGGTGAACAACTTCATTAATTTTAGAGAGCAAAACTTTCATGGGTTCGTCCGTCTCGCCGCGAAATGAAAACACAGCGAGCTAGCCGGGCGGAATCGATCCGTGAGCGGGCAAGATCGAAAATTTCCGCCCGCTCCCGGAACCAATCAGATTGCAGGATTTGGAGAATTCCGCCCGCTCACAAGCCAAGAAAAAAATAATACTACATTATGCTGAAACGAAATTGCACTCAGATTCGATGAAGTTTATTGAAGTATAAAAGGACAAGATCAAGATTGAAAGGTAACAAACTTAACTGAAGTGCTGAGCCATATTTACGTCTAACACTGAATGAAATTGTGTCAGTTTTCTGGTCTTCCCTTAAATTATTTTCTGCTTTTCTTCTTCGTTTAGTCGCTCTTGTTGTACATTTACAAGCATTTTTAATTAAACATTTCGCATCAATCCTTTCAGTTTTATGTAGTTGAGTCAACTATGGCATTTTGTGGTATGGCAACTATGCGGTATGTGGCAACTATGCAACTATGCAACTATGGCAACTAGTTGCAACTAGTTGCAACTATGCAACTATGTGGTATGGCAACTATGGCAGTTTGTGGATTTAGGGAAGGCACTGTCGATTATTTCTTGTATAAGCTTATAAAGCTCGCCAAATTTGCCATTTTTCTGATGGAACTTTTGCTTCCCGCAGGAAAATTTTTAAACTGAGCGGCACTTGCCGCCCTCGTTTCCCATATAAGGTCAAACGCAGGTATAATGGCTGATAACCGAGATCTAGTGAACCAATCAGAAAGCTAGAATTGCATTATCCGAGGTTGAGAATTTAATAAAAAACAATATCCGGATAACTAAGAGAAGAACTGTTTCGTGAAGTACTTATTCTGTGATTCCTTTTGAGAAACAATTGTTGTAAATTAGGCAACCTGGGGTGTAGCATGAAACCCGGGTATGAAAGCGTGTCACGCTCTTTCCCTTCACCCTCCCTAGCCTGACCACGAAACAGTTTCGTGTGCAGATTCGAGCAGATGTCAGTTGATGAGATAACTAAAGGAAAACATGCCAAAAGTTGTAAGACACGAAGAGCGCAACGACCATTTCAAATGCAAATCATGAATTAAAACGCAAGCAAGCGCGAAAGTAATAAGGAGCCAAACACAGCACAATTTTCGATTTTCGTGGGGGTGCTTTTCGCAAAAAGATAAGAAATTGCAAAATAAAAACATGACAACTTAATTATACCGATAAATATAAAATCACGCACAGCAGGGTCGCGTAATTGTCCCGGTGGCAGTAATCAGTTTACGAAATCATTCTACAGTTTTACGCATACAAGCACGAACAACCTTGAACAAAGTTTCCTCAAAGCAAGTTGTTTCAACTACAGAAAGCGCAAACTCCCTTCTCCCAACAAAAGAAGTGAAGAGACCCAGCAGAGTTTTGTCCACATTTAACTGCAAGCCTGAGTATGTTCTAGATAAAATCTGCCGCAGAATTTCGAGCATTATAGTCTAGTTTCGGTAGCTGGCATTTCGCCGGCAGAATTCTTCGTTTTCGAGCAGAATTTAGAAAAATCGGTAACACAAAGGAGACAAAGAATTTAACCTGCGTTTCTGTATTTGCAAGCTTTCAAACGCACAAGATAGGTAGAGTACATTAGGCTGAAGCTCAAAACCTATTGTGATAAACATGAGCAAAAATATTTGAAGACCGAATATAAACAACTAAATGCAGCAAACAGTTTGGTTGTATAAAAGTATGTTTAATTAAGCTTCTCGCGTACATGCTCACAAACAACTGGCCGAGGTAATAGAGAAAGAAACTGTACATTTAGGACTTCAATTCACTCACCATTCGTCGCCGTCAGCGGTGAGGAGGTTCGATATTTTACTCCCTTTCTCTGTCTCGCTGTTTTTCCCTGGAGGCTCAAAACGCCAGGGTTGAAATACCATAGAAGGTTCTTAATCATCCCCTGACATATCCCCTCCTATAGCTCTCTAAAAAATCAGTGGAGTCGCTAGCAGAAGTTGAGCTCTCACTGCAAGAATTTGAGTCAGCCATGTTCGTGACTTGTTGCGGTTCCACACCTGTGACGTATCACATCTCGTGATCATAATCGAAGCATTCATGGCGAAATGTCACAAAAGCGGTAAAATACGAAGTTTTACGTTAAAATTAACCGGTAAAAAAGCTTCTGAATTCAAATTTTTTGCTTCCTGTGTAATTTTGGAAACATTCGGAAGCTTTCACTGAAATATAGTTTTCTAGCCAAGAGTTGCCCTTTAACTTTTGAGATGTTTGTAAGATAAGTCAAGCTTAAGGCTTTTTTTAGCCCCCTAATGCAGCCGACTTAAAATGATTTTATCTCGGCGTACTGATAAACATTTCTCGATGATCACCAATTCTACTGGCAAGAAGCATGCCATCGCCTCAGTCTTCAGTTGCAAGTGATGTCGAAGTACTTGCTACGGCAAACACAAAACGAAAAAACCTCGCGTTAAGTCTGCTGACAGGACTGAGAAAGAAACGCACGAACTTCTTGAAACGTGCATGGGCCCCCAAATTCAGTAAGCTGTGGGGAGTTTCACAAAGAAAAAAAATAAAAATCTGGAACGATATCTATTCTTCGTATAAAGAAAGGTGTCCAGAAAGCCAGAGAATGCTACAGCAGGTGAAGAAACGGCAGCAGAATCTAGAGTACGAGTTCAAGCAGCGATCTCGCTCGACTGATGGAATTCAGAAAATTAAAGAAGGCTTCCCCTATTTCAACATCCTAAGTAAAGAAAGGCGAGAAAGTACGACTCCAGACTGGCATGCAGAGTTCTTTTATTGAAATGTGTGAAAAGAGTATGGAACAGGACAACGCAAGATTTGAACGATCAGCTGAAATGTTCCGTGACGCCAGAACAAACGCCATAGTTGACATTTTTAAAGATTAAGCATCAAAATAATCGTCTTTATCTAATCGTTTATCTTCTGTTATTGAAACGATACATACAATTGTTGTGCAAAACTCACGTAGCAATCATAGTCTTTTTTAGGATGCTCGTTTTTTGTCCAACCTTTTTCAACGCAATTCTCCAACGAACTTTCAACACGCCAAATGCTCGTTCCACTACAGATCGTAGCGCACCGAACTTTAGGTTTTAAACTTTCTCTGCTCCTGAGTCAGGCGTCCTCTGTCCGGGTAGGGTTTCACTAGCCAGTTCGTTAGTGAATAGGCACTGTCGCCAGCTAAAAGGGGCCTTATTTCTGTTCCATTTATATTGCCTGTTGGACCACTAAGAATTTGCGTTCGCTGCAATTTCATAAATCAAACACTCTTTCCTAATTGTCTCAATCATTCCATTTAAAAAATGTACAAAAATTTCATCTAATAAAACTGCTCAAATTTAATACATCTCTTTCACTGCTTTACATTCTACGTTGTGATTTTCCCTTAAATTAAAGTTCAATTCTGTTCAACTAAAAAGCCATTTATAATAAACACTCTCAACCGACAAACGATTACAATGAACCAGCAGAAGAGCAAAAAACTTTCAATGCAGCAATATTTTTGAAATCCTACTTATAAACAAAAATTGTTTGTTCTTTCACAACACGCACAAAATCCGACGGCCTTACAAAGCAAATCTTGCCATGGCGGGAAAAATATTGACATGGCGGGAAAATTTCGCGGCCTCACAAAGCAAACACGCATGGAATGCACCTTGGAATGCACCTTCTCACCATCGCATATTCTCGTGTCGTCATGACAACGTCATGACGACACGAGACAAAAATGACTACGTGGGAGGCTTACGACAACGAAGACAGAAATGAATTGCAAACTTTCGTTGGGGCTTGTTTTACAAAAACAGTAAGAGAGGTCAAACCTCGATTAGATATCCTGAAAAGTATTTGCCAACGGAGGTGAAAGATTGCTCGTCAAAGTGTTTAGCTGTATCTCAAAAAGCCACCGAAAATAATCAAAACAAACCGTCATCCGATCTACTATTCTTTAATCGATAAACGCGTTTTAGGCATCTGGCCCCAGTCGCTCGAGAACAACAGACGATTTCAACTGCGAGCAACTTCCACGTTTCTAAAACACTAAGATGGACTAAAAGGTAAAGTCTGCATATGAGCCAAAGTGGCCCACCAGGCCGGAGCTTATCCCGGTTTCCGTAGCATGAAGCGACTAGGAGTATTGCTACTCCCCCCCCAAAACAAACCGTCATCCGATCTACTATTCTTTAATCGATAAACGCGTTTTAGGCATCTGGCCCCAGTCGCTCGAGAACAACAGACGATTTCAACTGCGAGCAACTTCCACGTTTCTAAAACACTAAGATGGACTAAAAGGTAAAGTCTGCATATGAGCCAAAGTGGCCCACCAGGCCGGAGCTTATCCCGGTTTCCGTAGCATGAAGCGACTAGGAGTATTGCTACTCCCCCCTGGACGGGATGCTAGTCCATCGCAGGGTTACCCCCAGCAGTAAATTCGCCGGTACCCATTTATACACCTGGGTGGATAGAGGCACTATGAGAGTAAAGTATCTTGCCGAAGAACACAACGCAGTGCCCCGGCCAGGGCTCGAACCCGGACCGCCCAATCCGGAGTCCAGCGCACTAACCATTAGGCCACCGCGCCTGCCACTAAAAATGTCCAGCAGGTCTTGGCGTTGTTGTAGAAAAATAAATTTCCATTCAGATTATTTGTCCGTTCTAAAATTTATTCGCCCTTACTGAATGCTGAAATGGTTTCCTCGCAACAGCACGCGGTTAAACATAACTTTATATTCAATAAAATAAATTTCTTCATAAATAAGCGTGACTCTGGCAATTTCTGCAACTTCCGAAACCACAAGGGACAGTAATCCTTGATATTACTCGGCCTCATGCGATACCGATACTTACACCTGCTTCTCTTTTGTGCAATAATCTCCGACACTTTCAGACATATCTTAAACTGTGATATCATGTTCTCCTCGAAAGTCACTTTCAAAGAATTTGTTATCAGAGTTCTAAGAGCTTCACGCTTTCGGAATTCTACTTTTATACCCGGTGTGTGACAACAGGTAGGGTCATGTGAGCTAGCTCTGAATCGAAAATAATCAAGATTTGTAATAAAAAAATACATGAAAAAATAAGCGTTGACGTATTACTCTTCTGAGTGGGTGGCGGAGGGTTTTGCTTTTTATGTAAGAATTGTGACTTTCTCTTGAGGAAAGCACTAGCTAGCTACAAATAAAGGACTACCTGAAAACTATACAGTTTGTATCAAAACATCATATTGGACATCTGTTGGTAAAAGATTAATATGTAGTCTCTCGATAGCAAAAAGGAAGACAATTAATGGTTGGTCTACTTTAAATAAGTGCACTTGTGTGAATATTAATCAATGACATTTTCCTGTTTTAAACCTTACAAGAGAGAAAGCCCAGCGGAGATCACATTAGCAACAGCATGATTGATTGTTTAGCATTCTGTAAGTCAAATTAAAACTTGAAAAGAGTTGAAAATGTGCTTCTTCTCTTTTTTAGAAAATTTATAATTTTTTATCTTACACATAGATAAAGGAAGACGGAAGAAAATTCAGATGTCAGTTTACAGCTTTTGCCAGAATCGAGCGCTTATTATTTACGTGGAAAAGCCGCCAAATGAAACAGTACAATTTTTCAGAAAACGTGTACCATTTGAAACCTTTCCAGTGGAAAGGAGCGTTCCATATCATTCCCACCAGAACCGCCGGGTATTTCATCGACATCGAGGAGCATAGCAGTAGCACAAGAAAGCAAAATATTCCAACCATTCCGGTAAAAGCGAAAAAAGGAATACCTCTAATGGTATTGTATTTTTTCGAAAACTTTTCTATTTGGCAAGCAAAAAAACAACAACAACTGGTTTCTCTTTACAACGGAAAAGTGCTCTCTGTCTCGCTTCTGAGTTTCACTGTATTGTTATGCAAATATCAAGTTAATCGTGACTATATTACTAACATTCTAAACTGAAGGCTGTCAAATGAAACGAATTTATCACCAGAAATTTCCTCAAAGCAACTTCGAATATCACTTCGATTTTTTTCAGATAAATTACGTAATACTGAAAAGGTGATCTAGAATGTTTGGCATGTAACAGACTCACAAATGAGGAATTCTACTACACAGCCATACAGCTATTTTATAAAGGCGAAATACACATACTAAGAACTTCCCGCCAACTGCTGCAAATCGATCTTCGCATAATTTATGCATGGTGTGTGAACAATTGACAACAGAAAATTCTAAACACTGACAAATTTGCACAGTGCGTAAGTAGTAGGTACTTAACAGAAATTTGTTAGCTGGGTTGGTTTGCCAGGCTGGTGGCGATTATCGGCTAGTGCAGAATGTTTTCAAGGCTGCGGTAGAGGTTCTTGGGCCAATTTTCTCCCAGCATTGAAAAAATTAATAAACATAGATAAACCTTTATATCGCACAAAAGTATATTCCCCAGAAGTTTATATATAATTTTTTTGTGTGTCTCGGGACACTCCAAGAAATATGTTAAGCCTGAATGGTGTCTTCAGGGAATAATCAGACAGTTTTGTAGGCCAACATACGCTGAGAGGGGAACAGTAATTGTTTACTTGACCAAAATACGGGGTGGTTCATTTGCATTTTCGAGGCTCTTCTGGAACAGTGCATGAAGGACAGCGACTGCGAAAGAGACTACACTCTACCGATCGATCGCAGCTTGTTTAAAAAATTCCCAGTTTCGCCAGTTGAAAAAAATCCAAGTCCATATTGGCTCTATAAAGCCTTAATATGCTCATAAATGGGAATCAAGAAGCACTCTCATTTCGGCTGATGGGTGTTATCACAAATTGTTCCTGTGTGTGCCCACAAGCGAGTAAAGTAGTTGCGCTAGTAGCCAGGCGCACTCATAAGCATGCGCTCGTTGGAACAATTCCTCAGTATAAGGGTGTATAGCTGAGACAGCGCGGTACACTTGCGCTCATCTTCAATCGCTTTATGAAGATTACCCAGAATCTCCGTATACTTTCCAAATATATCCCTGAAGATTCAGAGAGATGTTGGAAATACGTACAAATGTAATATAGAACATATTTGAAGTAGGCCTTAAAAATAAATCTACAAAAGACCGGAATGTGTATAGCGAATAATTAATGCCGAAAAAATAATTACAAATATTCGAAAGAATTCTTCATCACGCATGCTAATATCATTTAATATTGTCAAGTATGCAAAGGCAGCGTTCTAAAGATTTTTTTTACTGTTCTAGTATTTAAATTTACTATACTTCATCTTCTTTACCGAGTAATGTAGGGCTTAAAGAAGCTTGTAGGAATATAGTGTTAAGAATCGACGCCTCGACTGAGCCAGCCTTTTGATGCAAAGAACTCAAGCTGTTTGCTGATAAAAAACCGATTAAATGAACGTGAAAGTAAATTCACAAGAATAGAATATAGCGCGGATTAAAACCCTGTCCAAAATATTGATAAAGAAGTGACTTCTTGCTGTTATGAATTTTTAAAGGAAAAATTTCGAATTTTACGTGAAATTAACCTAAGATACCGAAAGCATGATATGTCGATATGACTGAGATATGTACAACGGATAGAAACGGACAATTAGGCACAGTTTACATGCAATTTTTCATCGCGGTTAGGCATTTTTTGAAATGAAAAAGAGTACCACGTAACTCCAACACCTTTTATAATCTGTTTATTAGGCGTATGTCGGTTGGTACTTTTTGTTTTGCCTTCTGTGACAATTATTAGTCAAGTAAGTGAAAAAGGATTTACATACCTTTAACATTTATTTCAAGTCTCCATAATCTAAACAAGAAATAAAAACAATACAACTAAAACATTAACTCTAAATCAATATGGTCAATATATGGTTTTATAAAAAATATGGGAAATCGGCCCTTAGTGTCAGAAAACTTTCCTTTCCTATGCGCGACCTGGGACTTCCTCTTGTGGAAAAACATTAAAAAAGCGAAGGACTAACTAAGACTTATTATAATTTTTTAAATGTCCACTTCTGATGGTAAAATGCTAAATCTTTCGTTGTATATGCCCAACTTACCTGTTATGTTATCGTTTTGGAATCAAACTCTTTGGTCTCAAATAGGAAGTGGTTTCGAGAAAAAAACTTCATTTTCTTTGCAGATCAAAAACAAGACAAGAAAACCGTTTGTTTAATTTGAATAAGTATTACCGCGTAATGAATACTTTATTATGACATTTCTTTTGCTAAGCCTTACAAGAAAGAGAGCCTAAACAGTAACACTGACCATTCAACGACTTCTCCGACAAACTTTAAGGATCATACTTGAAGTTCTTTTCCGTTAAAAAACTGTTTCTTTGCTTCCATATAGTTAAAAAAGCTAAAAAAAAAAATCAGACGTTTTACAGCTTGTACCAGAAGCTATCTTACTGTATTGTTATGAAAATACGACGATTATTTAATTCAGATCCATAACTGACATATGTCGAGAGAAAAAGTAATTTTTGTGAGATAACTTTCAAAAAAGCAATATTCTCCTGGTTATTTTCTACACCTCTGACACCTAGGGCAGTTTGTCAACGCGGAACAAATTTTCTCTTCATACCGCCCCGGCAAACTGTCCTTAGGTCTGTGCGCAACAGTAATGGGACCTAGTGACAACAAACACGAACATGTTATGTGTTAATATTTTGCTGTACAGCTTCCATTCTCTTGAACGTTTATTAAGATTATCAAAATATCATAGCGTACTAGTATGTCGCAGTAGTGTTATTTAATATGGGAAAAATTAACTTGTTGGTTCAAACGCAAATTAATGCTGGGGTCTCGAACAAACGCCAGGCCTCGATTAAACGCCCCCGGCGTTTATTTAAAAAACAACCGTTTTCACCCGGCGTTTATACGAGGTCGGCGTTAAATCGAGTTCTGGCGTTTAATCGAGAAAATACGGTACAAAGTTTATATATATATATTTTTTGTTTGAGTTTACAGTGTTTCCAAATAACTAGCAACGCTATTTCTAAGCGTATACGGTGGCCCATATAGCCTACAAGATTACAGAAAAATGAAACATGTTGAGGTACAAAAAAAATGAACTCATAGCGATATAAAATGGCATCGTTAACCTCTCATGGCTTTAATTTGTTGAGAAAGGAGACGTTAATATATTTCATGGTTAACCTGACCACCTTTTCTGGCCTGTAACTGGTTTCAAAATTGAAATTGATGCCGCTGCACTTAATTGGGTTCGATTACCCACATACGCACAGAAGCGCACACATCAAATTTAAGTAAAAACGTTTACAACTTTTACTGTACACTAATACACCACTAATAATTATTCAATGTTATAATGACCTTGATAAAGGCGAAGAAACTTGTTTGATTTACTTCAAAGCAGTCAAGGCAAAAAAAAACAACACCTCTAGGTAATAAAATAAAAAAAAAATAATAAAAAAAAACATTCGGCAAAACGTCGTTAACTCGCGGCTAAACAAAATGAACTCACGCCGCAACAAGGAAAGTCACGGCGTCAAAACAAACTCAGCAAATTAATTGCGAGCCGGTTATGTGCTTTTTTTTGTGTAGACGTTGAAGCCGTTTGTGGTTTTGGACGGGGTGCTCGCTATCAAATAAGCTTACAATGTTTTATCGTACGCGTTATAATAGCTAAATACCCTAGAGAATTTTATGTAGAGAACAGAATAAATTTCCTTCGTTTCTGGTAAGCAATGCGTTGTGGGAATCGTCTGAACTCACTCACGCGAGCACAGGTAACTTGCAACGAAACCGCCGTAAATATTCGATTTCAAACTAACAAACTCACTGACTGATAAAAAGAAAAATACAAGCAAATAAAATAAACCAGTTGGATTATTAATTGCTTAAATATATTTTGGTCGCTTTGTAGTTTTCTCATTTTTATTTTGACTTGTTTGCGGGATTTTCCTGTACAAGCACTTTGCAAGTTACAAAGGCGAAATCGTGTTTTGATCTGTGTAACTGAATAGTTAATAATTCTTTTTAAAATCCAGTAATGAACGTCACCGTTAACTCCACCAACTTAAACCCAAAATTTGAGACGAAACATTAATTTTTTCCTGGACAACGTCTGTATAAACTGTACAGCATTTATGAAATTTATAAATTTACGGGAAGATCGATACAACTTTGAATTCGTTCATAAATGAAGTATAAGCAGATTCTCACAATAAAATTATACATTATACGTGTTACCTCATATTTGGAGAAGGCTTGTAGTTCTGCAGGACAAAGCTTTCAAACAAACTCAATAACACTGGAGACGAACACGGCAGTTTCGAAAGTTACTCCAGCACCACCGACATATAAACATGAATTATCAGCGAGGATCAATATCTTTTTTTTATTGCTGTTGCTTTTAGTAGTCTTTTATCCTTCATTTACGTAACGTTGATCGGCCGTGAGCTCACTTATTCCAGCTCAGTTAACTTCACAGCCGGGTTAGCCGCAAGAGCCGTAGGCAGTGCTTCAACTCTCGCTGTTTTCGACTTGTTGTCCTATATATCATGTTCAAGATGCAATCATTTGAGATCTTCCCGTTAAGAGGTTGTCCTAAATTATTTGGTACAAGTTCCATGCTGTAGATGCATGAGTAAATTGAATGAGAAATTCACGGAGATCTGTGTTCTCCAGCAGCTTTCTTCACGTCGTTCATTCAGCTTACAAAGTGAACAAGGTGCCAACGATTTTGCCGCATTTTCATGCAATCGCTTCGTTTAGGCGAAATGAAATGTCCATACTCGATTTTAAACACGAAAAAGAAATGTGCAGTGTCCTTCAAACTTCTACGATAGGCAACTTTCATCGGATGTTGAATATCAAACAAATACGATGCCCAAGTCGATCTATTTCTGGAGTATGACCGCTATGTTGCTCGACTTCGTTCGCACGTACGTATGTACGTATGTAAAGGGCACGCGCCCGCGAGCCATGCCGATAGCCATGATGACCATGAAAACGCAAATGCATGGTTTTTCTATTTCTGTGCATGGATGATGGTTATGGGGCTCCGCTCCGCTATAAAATTCAGAAGTGATATATCAAACACGAGGGAGAGTGTTTCATCACATTTCAAAACACCGAGAAGAGAGTTGAAAATACGACGCGTAGCGGAGTATTTTGACGAACTTCGAGGTGTTTGGACATGTGATGAAACACTCTCACGAGTGTTTGACATATTTTCTCAATCGAAACTAAAACTACGGAGAAAACAGAAAAATAAAATCTTAAAAACCTATGCTAATTAAGAACAGATTTCAAACCACCGTCACGGTTCTGATTTCCTTTGTGTTAAGCAGATGAATTATTAATGCATTTGAGAAGACATTTTCTCAATTGATCGTTTAAAAATGTCCAATGAACTGATTTTCCTCATTTTACTGTCAAATTTGTTCCAGAATATAGCATTGAGATATTGAATGGACTTCTCAGCCATATCTGTCTTTAGTGTAGGAATGTTTAAACGTTGTTGTTTCTTAAACTGTATTTAGCTTCATGCTTGACCAATAGCTCTTTACAAAGGATAGGCATGCGCTCATAATAACATTTGTGAGCCACTAGGACAAGTAGCCACTGAAAATTATTATTCCGCTAAGGCTTCCATTTGACAGCGTTCAAAACTACTTCTATAGTTGGTGTGCACAGTCTAGATGGAAAATTATTTTCGCAGCTTATACGAGGATGCGTCCAAGTTCATCAAACAATGTTTTGCTGCATGAACCCCACACAATTAGACCCTACGCAATGGGTAATCTGGTATTACTTTATGGTAGAAGTCCAACCGAGCGTTAACAGGTAGGAAAAAATATGATTTCAACAAGTTGAGTTTCTGTGTGAACTTTTCAGACAACTCTGAAACGTGTTTCGACCATTTTAGTTCACTGTCAATTTCAACGCCAAAACAAACGAATGGAGGCCACTTGATTGGCAACATTGTTCCCAAATTTTATTCCCTGTAAGCGACTGAATGAATGTACCACGCTTTATGAGCATATGTCTTGCCCGGGTTTCGTGTTAAAATATCGTTACAACACCAGTTAGTAAGTTTGTTCAGGATTGGGTCCAGTTACGTATATGGTAGTGTGGTAAGCATACATATGTAGTTCACCTCCACGGTCACTAAACATGTCCGGAAAATAATTAGACAAGAGAAAAAATAATGTGCGACCGAGCACACATCCCTGTGGAACACCAAGTGTTGAAAATGGTGACCTGATGACGATTATACTCTAATTTTTGGGCCGAGGCTGAGCGTTCTTATTTTTTTTTTTCACGATTTGAGGCTGAAAACGTTCTTAAGACGTTCTTAAGTTACATGTTATAGTATTTCATTAAATCAATATAGACCAAACCACGCAGGAAACATATCAAACAGCGTTGTTCGCCGAATGTGGTTTATCAAGTTGCTCTTGCCATGCCTGCGCGGCCTGCTTCCTGTGATCTGCTGCCGCGGACAAATTCCTGTTAAGCATTCATGTGACTACTGTTAGACCACAGTTTTGCATTTATTTATACTGCTCATTTTACAAAAAATTAAAACAAATGGGCAAAATAAAGATGTTCTCCGACTCTCAGCTTGGGGTATGTTCTTAAAATTTGGGTAAATCTCAGCCTCAACGTTCTTATAAAAAAGGTTCTTATAAAAAGAGTGTTAAATTAAATAATCGCTGATCGACGACCAGAGGTCTCCAGTAACTCCCACGACATGCAAGTTTTGAAACAGCGCAAAATGAGAAACACTTTCTAAAAGTCAACGAATACTACCCCAACTACCCTATTATTATCAAGTGCTCTTTTCCAGTCTTCGGTCATTTTAACAAGTAAGAGTTTCGTAAAATGATCTTTCTTGTATTCTTACTGGTGTGGGTACCGGTTGCTGTGACTGTTAGCAGAACGGTGCGATATAACAAATGTTATATAGAAGAAACTACAGCTGAGGCCAATTATTTTGCCAGGAAATACAACGATTGTTGCACTTTTCAGTATTGAGTAGCAAAGTACTGAGCAACGATAAAACAGAACAATCCAACTAGATTATTCAGCCACACGGATCAAAAACAAGATTGTAGGTAAGTAAGTAAAAAAGTAAGTATTGAGAGGGTAACACTTGACATTAACCTAACTGATAAACTTGTGGCCCTCAAAAAAGAAAAAGAAAGTTGAAATGAAATAAAAATAACAGAAATTACAATGTTAAAAATTTAAAATAGAAAATAAAACTATTTATTTTTTTCTGAAGCATCTTAGTGGTCCGGAATCCTAAATCCTCGAATCTGATTGGCTAATTCCGCACGCGCCAGCGGTCCGGATTTTCCCATCTGGACCCGGCGTACGGACCGCTCCGAGTTTTCCAGGATTGTGTTTCATTTCGTGGCGAGACGAACGAAGAACCCATGAAAGTTTTGCTCTCCAAATCAGAAAATTAATGTAGATGCTCACCAACCGTTGTAAATGTGAAAGGAAAAATTAGCAGTCGAATTAAAGGCCTTTGAAGTTCTCCAAAAAGGTAAGTATTAATTCTCTTTATTGACAAAATCAAATTGCACCAGTTTTATGGCGATAGTTTGTCGATCGTTGTTTGTGCATTCGCACTGATTTTCACGCCATTGGGCTTAACTGCAAGTCGCCGGCTTATATACCCGATTGATTCTTTCAAAAGCCAAATTAGTAAGGGAATTAAAGGCCTTGAAGTTCTCCAATATGCGGGTATTCTTTGTATTTATTGACAAAATCAAGTTATAGTGTTATAGCCGTAGTTTGTCGATCGTTGTTTGTGCATTCGCACTGATTTTCAGGCCGTAATGCGTTTTACTGCAAGTTGCTGGTTTACAAACTCGATTTATCCTTTTAAACACTTTGCCTTTCTGCTACTTTTCCCCAAAACCGAATACTGCTTATCACCATTCACGAAAATGAGATGTTTGGATAAAAAAGTCAAATTTAATTCTCGCAAAATTTTGCCGTGTGCAGGCGACCAAACTACGCATTCAGTTCAGCTTCATTCAATTTCACTTTCGTGACTCGCGATATTTTTATGCTCTCTTTTGTTGCTACATCGTGCTTTTTTATTACTAAAGTTACTTTTCCCTTTTTTCTGATGATCTTTTCCGTCAGTACTGTTCACTTTAGCAAATTTATGTTGTTTGGCGGTAAAAAAATCATTCTTCACTCTTGCCGTAGCTTAGCGATCGATTGAACATTGGATGCGCGCGTATAATACGACATTTTGCAAGACAATCTTTGTAGGTTTTTTTTTTACTGAGTAGGAAAAAATAAATGAGTTATTCACCAGCCTTGGGTCGATCCGTATCGTGAAAAACTGTGACCTCGGTCTTGAAAATGCTGCCCTCGGCCTGCGGCTTCTAGCAGCATTTTCAAGACCCCGGTCACAGTTTTTCACGATACGGACCTCCCAGCCGGCAAATAACATATATGTACAACGATGAATATTAAAAACATGCGATAACTAATTTCGTTAAAATATAATTTAAAACGATTGAAAATCTAAATTACATGAATGATTACATATTAATTTGATTATTCCAAATTTGTTTAAAAAGAGAACGCTTAAAACATTTTTAAATGATTTAAAAAGCGTAGTTTCTTTTCTTTCTTATTACGGTTATGGTGATCTCCACAGTTGCCATGCTTTAGGTATCTAATCATATTATTGGCATTATCAAATAAAGATTCTCTTCTCGTTTTTCTTGGCGGCTTCTCATTTTCTGATTCTTGGATCATTTCTTCACTATACTGTTCAAAGCTTTCTCTGATTAAATCAAAGTTATTCGGTGAACTGTTCCTCAAATTAAGTTCAGGAGTTGCAGGGCCTGTTTTGCTGTTTTCCTTGACATTCAAACGTCGTATACCATTACTAATGGCATCAAAAAATCCTCTCTTTCTCTGGTACTTTTCCACTCCAATTCATCAACAAGATCGTTCAGTTCAATATCTTTCACAGAATTCTTTGCATCTAATAAGGCGTCGTTTACGATTACAATAAAAAAATTCATGAAAATGAAAATTAATTTAATTATACGTACCTTTCCTTCTTCAAATACAATTTCGGCCGGTTGCGAGATTCAACGTATCTGTCAGGAAGGGCGATGAGAAAAAAGTACCAGCCGCTTTGTTTCGAACTTAACAGCAATTTTTTTAGTTTAGGTTGTAGAATCACTTATCTTCGTATCATTGAGAACTGATTCTTTTTAACACAGGTTCATTACCAAAAGGCCCGACTACTGAGTCTCCGGAGATTCTTGGGAAGTCATCGTCTAACGTCAGCCTGACATGCTTGGTTGATTTTGATGATTATTGTCCAGATTATTTGTTTTGGCGTCTAAACGACAATCGGGCGTTCTTACCGGAAAGCGGTGAAAAGTATAAAGTTGAGGTAAAAGACACTCACACCAAATGCAGGAAAGATTTCATCCTCTCCATTTTTAACATCACGGAAAATGACGAGGGAACATAAAGCTGCTATTGGGAATGCGAGTATGAAAACACGACGAAAGCTGCCATTGATCTGAAAGTTTTTGGTGATCTGCAGACAGGTAAAAATGATATCACTCAAGTGCAATAGTGTCACTAAATTACAGTCTTACCTGGTGTTAGTTGAGATAATTTTAAGTGCTAACAACATAGGTGCAGCAAGTGGTCAAGCGCGCATGCCCAAACTGTGTATCACGTGGGCAGAGCCCGTTATCCGTTCGGCCATCACCAAGGAGCGCGTATGTTATGGATTTAAAGGTAGTGTGCCACGGCTGAGTTTACTCTATTTTATTAAACTTTGCGAAATACTCGCTATGAAACTTCATGTTTGCGAAAAAATTATTACTATGGATCTTAATGACAAAGCCTTAGCTTCATTACAACCAAATATGTCTCCCGGGGAGTATAATTTAAAACAACAAACAAACGAGACTGCCTAACATTATTTTAAAAACCCATAACAAAATCCGTTTTAATCTACTTGAAATTTTGTCCATCCGTACTTTCTCTTGTAATTGAAATGTTCCTTGACTGTTCTAACTGGTTATTTTTATATTTCACCCAATTTGATTGCCATTATCCGATGCCTAATTTGGCTACTTCGTGGCACAGTTCCTAAAGACTCTGGTACAAGATTAGAGAAATGAAAAAGTGGGGAAAATAAACGAAACAGAAAAGAAAGAATATGCTTGAATTGCAAAATAAGATCAGATAACTTTTCGATTGTTGTTGTCCTTTTTTTCCTCAAAGATCTAAAAACACGAAATGTGTTACGCTCTATAAATTTTTAAAATACCAAGCGCGCATTGGTTGCTTAAGGACGTTCGCGCGAAAATCTTCTAACGTTGACTCTTTTCTAAGTCTTTCACCCACTGTGAGTTTATGGATTACTCGTCTCAGAAATGTAAAAAAAATAGGGGGGGGGGGGGGGGGGGGGGAGGGTCTTGACAGCCTTCGTTTCTCTGACAATAGTGACAGTGTTTGTTTGTCCAAAAAGATCCCGAATAAATCCACGAAATAAAATTTTCTGGTCTAAATATTGTTTCAGGGGATCTATTTAGCAAATCGACTCAACTATTGATGTTCCTTAAGAGCATGTAATCATTTAGCGATCACATTTGCACTCGTCTGGCAGCTGAAATATGGGCAACATTCGATACCGCTCGGGAAGAAACACTGGAAATTTTTAAACTTTCCACATTGACTCTTTGTCCATTGTTTTACAATCTGTCCAGAATCGCAAAACAAAGCTGCCTATAAAAAAATTGGTGGTCACCGACCTTTTGAGAGAGTAAACTACGAGCGAAATTAATGCAACGGCTTCCAGCCCTATATTTGTTTAAGAAGTGTTCTCAGAGCGGGCGTCGATAGATGACGTGGCGTGGCGTTGTTAGGTGCGCAGTAAGGATGCGCAATAATAATTAACGCGAAAGTCCTTAACGTAAACAAGTTTCTTAAAGATCTACTGACAAGAGCAGTTTTAATTTCACTTTTTAGTGAATGAATGAAATTTTAAAGAGGAGTAATGTATGTGGGGTAAGGAGTCTAAATGTTTCTTTAAATTAGATGTGCGCTTTTCAATTTTCGATATCTCTGACACGGAGTGCACTGTTTTTTTTTTTATAAGAACGCTGAGGCCGAGATTTCCCCCCAAATTTTACGGAAATGTATGGGCTAAAATTAGAACATCCTCAGGCTCAGCCAAATTTTACGGGTTCTCATAAAAAAAGTTTATACTGCAGCCAGCAAGGTCGCCAGCAAGCAATAAGAAGACGCAGAAAGTGTTCAATGTTTAACTTAAGCTTTAAAAATTGACATAAGACAGGGAGCTCGACGGGCTGTTGATTTGTATACTGGTTTGTATTCCCGGGAAGAATTACGGAGCTCATAAACTTTATTGATATCTCGTTCTTATTTTGTTGGCAGGAGTCTAACTCGCTTCATAGTAATCTCGCATTCTTGAGGAGGAGGCGTTAACCAAGCAAGTTCCGGATTAATGGAAATTTCCAATTCAGTTTTACAAGTTATTTGTTATCAGTTCTCTTGTTGATTCTTTACGTTCAGCTTTTTTTTCAGCTTAGGCAACACAATGTTAAACTGCAAGTTATAATTATCACTGTAATGCGCTTTGAAACAACAATAATAAAAAAAGTATCCTTCCTCAACGTGTACTTTCACTACCTAAAAGCTCATACCGAGGAAACACGCAGGACTTCCTCGAGTTTCTCGAGACAAGCGAAACGCTTTTTTCGACGGTCAACAACATGCGTGGTCAGCAACACGCGCGACATACTCAAGCTACTAGTTCACAAATTACAAGCACTTATTTGGAGAAATCTTTTTCCAATTCACAACACTGCAGCACTAGGAAACACTGAAAGCGTTTGATAACTAAATTCAAAAGCGTAGTTTTTTTAATTCTAACGCCAGTTATTATTAGGGACAGGGAACCAACCATGTAGGAAAAAATACGGTCAAATGGTGCTTTTACATTATTATTAGAGAATGTTCACACAACATCGGGAAAATACATTGATGATGTTACGAATTGTGTGCGTTTGTGTCATTTAAGCTACTGGAAATGGCCAAGAAAGCACCGCAATTTATTGTATAAACGAGAGTTTTTTCAGAATATTAGAAAAAACATTGGTAAAATAATCATTCCAACCTCGCCAATTACGTTACTCAGAATCCGAAGTTGACGTAATCGTCATAAACAGTCATAAAAGACCTACATTTACATACACGCTATCTTCTTAAAAAATCTAAAATGGCTCCCACCAATTTGTTGTTATCAATATTTATTTATTTTTTTTATTTATTTATTTTTTAATGAACATTTATTGCAATCATATACTACAGTTAAAGCCTAAAATTTATAGTACAACACTTAACAATCACATACATTACAATCGTCCCTAATAAATATGCTAATCTAAGAAGAGGAGGAGGAGGAGCTTTCATAATGAATATTAAATTATCTTTTCAATTTTATACTTATATTTTATTTTGTTGATAAAATCGGGAAGTAATAGAGGTGGTGAGTCATTCTGGAGCTTTCTTTTGTAAATATAATAGCGTAAGAAGAGGAGGGTATAATTTAATTTCTTTGTTAGGATATTCGACACCGAAGGGAGTCCAAAAATGAAATCTTCAGTGTTTAAATTAAAATTGAAGTTATTATCTGCATTAAACCATTGTAGCACTTCCTGAGTAAAGGACTTAGTAAACTGTATGAAACGTATAAATGAACGATCAATAATTATTCTAATCCCGCCAATTACGTCACTCAGAATCCGACTTTGATGTCAATTATCATACGCAATCGCCCGACCATCGTTATCGAGACTGCGATGTTTACGAGCGATACTAGGAAAATGTTTCGTTTCTTGAGATTTAGGAAAGATTGCCGAAAAATATGCTGCAACATACACAACCACACTGAGGTAATATGGTTCATCAAACAACAACAACAACAGCCTAGTTCACAAAATTTAATGTGACAACAACTCCCTTATTTTGTTTCAATGAGGATCGTTTTCATTACATTTTGCGGTGTTAAAAGACTGACATTTACATACACGCTATCTTCTAAAAAAGTCTAAAATGGACCCCCCCACCAATTCGCTATTCTCATTATTTTTGTGTCTGTAAAACGCATAGCTGCTGCTTTTATAAATCTTATACTTGAAATCAATACGTGATGTCACACAAGCAGCAAAATATCAACGATTTTTAAACTTATGCCTACTCAATGAATGTATAAGAGCAACACGCACTTGTAAACTAAAGGGCAAATGGTCTTTTACTAATTTCACCACGCTTTTTCCATTAGTGGGATGAAGTTTCTACCACGCCCATTGTCTTTTTATAATTAATGGCTTAGTTAGGAAGAGTATAATCTAGTAGAATAGTTGACAAATTTTAAAATTGTATGAAAATAATCATCTCTAAACGCCGGTCCTGTTCATTATCTTGCTACAAACTTTTTAACAAACATAAACAGTGTATAAGAAAATCGCCGCCGGGCCGGCGATATAAATTTCTACGGAATCTCTAATATTTTCAACATGTATTACTGTACGCGCATCAAAAAGATAAACGATCAATGGCATGAGTTATTTACAGTTCCTATAACGTTTCACGCTTGGTCTGAGGACTAAAAAGCCCCCATCTCATGGCATAACAACTGAAAGTTTTCTTCCTCTTCCAAGTGTCCTTGGACTACATTGTCCAAGCGTCGGAACAGGTCTTTCTTGGTCCTTTCTAATCTGCGTAGCTGTGAAATAATGACATCTTCTTTAAAGCGTACTTTCTTTTCTTTCTGATTACGGTTATGGTGGTCTTGACAGTTGGCATGTTTCAGGTATCCAATGAAATTACTGACTTTATCAAACAAAGATTCTCTTCTCGTTTTTCTTGGCGGCTTCTCATTTTCAGATTCTTGGATCATTTCTTCACAAGACCGTTTCAAAACTTTCTCTGATTAAATCAGTTACTCGCCGAACTGTTCCTCGAATTATGTTCAGGAGTTGCAGGGCCTCCTTTGCTGTTTTCCTGACTTTCAAACGTCGTATACCATTACTAATAGCATCAAAAAAATCCTTTCTTTCTCTGGTACTTTTCCACTCCAATTCATCAACAAGATCGTAAATTTCATTATCTTTTACAGAATTCTTTGCATCTAACAAGGCGTCGTTTACGATTACAATAAAAAAATTCATTAAAATGATTGTAATACTGACAAGTATCATAGCGCAAAAGACCCTACCAAACGTCTGGTTAGTGGCTGCTAACTCGTTAATGGGCCTAGACTTGACTCGGCCCAAAGTTAATTCCAGTTGGAAAACTATTGCTGATTTGGACTGAAAAACCTTTTATCATCCTCAACGCACACGTTCAATCAACATTTTTATTTTTTACGACTGGTTTCCGCGAATTAAGTTCGACACAAATACGTCGTCTGAACCAGCCGATTGTTAATAGAAAACAGTATCTTTTATAACTTGCATGGGGCGACAATTTCGTACAAATGTTAAATGAATCGAATTAAGTTATCTCGTTTTTCCTTGATGTAACTGTTTATTAAACCTGGTTTTGCTAAAAGAATGAAAAACTAAACTTACTCGGTTTTACTCTCAGTTGCCTTGCTCGAGCCATTCCAACTAGAAGAGAACGCTTGTTGCCAATGTACGCGGTTTGATTTTCTTCTTGTCCGTTGTACCACCTACCGGCAAACACACCTGGGACAAAAACGTCATTTAGCCAGCTCCAGTACTTTGTGTCGTTCACAGCCTGGCATGGAATATATAAACAAAGAGAGAAAATGGTGTGGTATAAATATGTAATCAATATTGGTTTACCGTGTGGTCCGTATTGGTCAAGTTCCGTTTTTCTCAAGTTTATGGACAAAGCCGAAATCAACTTAATTTCGTAAACATACAAAAACAAAGGAAGAACAAGCGACTTGTTATGTCACCTTACTTAAGATGGTTGGGCTCAATTAATCCTCACACCTCTAAGAAGATGGGCTCTTTATATGAAAACAGTTGTGCTGTGCATTTCTCGGATGAGCCTCATTCTAAGGTTGGTCTAAATTCACATCACTCTAAACTGACAATGCATTCAGGATTATTAATTATTAGTCGTACTTCAATAATTTCGTTTTTGGAATAATCCAAGCCACTTGAGCGTTTCCTTTTATTATATCCGCTCACTATCTTCCCCTCTCAGGAGTTTGAGGACATTTGGATATCTCGTCATGGCTCGCTTGCTAAATAATCGTTCACCGTTCGCTCGCACAATCATTTTATATGCTGGGAATAAGAGAGACGTCTTTCCGACTCCAGGAGTTTCTTTGTTCTGAAATCGCTCGTTTCCTTTTAAAACACGTTTGAAGTTTGACTTCACAACCTGAGTAGTATTCTAACTGGATTAGAATGTTTTACCGTCATTCCAGGAGCAATTTCAGGCCAATCGTAGCTAATGTAGACAAATACATTTTGGTGTTAAACAACATGAATTTTATGGTCACTGGCCACAATCGAATATGTTAAAATGGGGGTAGGCTTAGCTGCCTCCCCACCCTTCTTGCTTTGCAGAATTGATGAAACACACAGCTTACTAAATGAAGAACTAAACAAATTAAGGAGTTACTCACGTAAGAGTTTATCCAAATCTGCTCAAGGCTGTACTCACCTTGTTAAAGTGGGGTAGCCCATCTCGGATAGATTTTGTCATCAGGTATCGATGGTCACTTCTGTTACCGTAACACATCACCATCAGCAAGAAAACGAACCCAACGTAAATGAAAAGTTCCACGAAAAAACGCGAAATATTTTGTTTTCTGGCTTGACGCTTTCGCATCTCTTCCACTTCAGATAACGTCATTGTACACAATCTGTCTTGTGAAAAACTGCATTTGCCTTCCTCTTCAAGGTGTTCATTTTCTTCATTTCTAGTCTTCTTCCATTTGAGAATGGCTGCCAGATAAAGAGCCATAAAGAAGACTTTGACAGGTTCAGTAATGATCACATCCTGAGTGAATGATATAAACATTGACGATAACCATTGCTCACTGATGCTTTTTCCCAAAATCAAACTGTAGAGAATGGTCATTGTCGCAGAAACAGCACAGGAACAAACAATGAGAAACCAGGCGAGAGAAGTGAGCCACTTAGCTTTAGAACAACATTGAGTTTCACTCGCAGACTTTTCAGCTCCTTTTTGAAACAAGAAGGTTATAAGGATGTTAATCGGTGCGACGATAAGCACGCTTTTGATACCAATGCTCACTTGCCTCGTCGATAATTTCAACGGTCCTAGCTGAATGACTTGTTCGGATATGCCATCCAACTTGTAGAACATTGCGTTGGCGAGCATAGCTGTTAGCAATACTGAAAGACAGCACGACGCCCGCTGGACTCTTGTAAAACCGCTTCTCCTTGGCTTTGCTACCACGGAAACCCAAATGTGTGTTTCCGTGAGGCCTTTCCACCACCTTTTTATAACTTCATGACTAAAATGCACTTGGTTCGGCATTTGCTTGATCGTTCGCTCAATTCGACCGTCTTCTCGCTCGAGAGCAAGCCACTGGCTGCTGGTAAATGTCTTCGATTTATTAACTTCTTTGTCCACTACCACGATTTCTTCTAGAAACCAGGAAGGGCTCTCGCCAGAGTTATCATGACCAATCCGTACTCGTTTAACCTCACCAAGACGTTTGTTAAGATGAAGAATGAAGATATCCGTGTTTCCCCTAGAAAAGAGAAATTTATCCACGCCAGGTTCCTCTAACCTGAGATGAATAATTCCAGTGCTTTCTTCAGTACCGTATATCTCCATGGCAACCTTAGCTGTTGTACCTGAATTTCTCCACACACCGGTTGCAATTTTTATCTCATATTCGTGTAAGTTGTTTGATGGGGATGGTAGCTGTACTGGCAGACCATTCTAGAAATCAAAGTAGACGACATCGAGCTATTAAAGGGTTGAAAAAATGGACCGTACGTTTAACGCTGCCGGCTAAGATTTGCGTCAGCTTATTCCATTACTCATAATGTTGCCTGTCAGCAGGTGTACCTTCCGAGCCTGCGAGCGAAGCGATTCTTCCCGCTGGTTTCCCGCCGGCTCGCTTCGCTCGCCGACTCGTTATCTCTGCTTTGTCGGTCGTGCTCATCACCCAAAGGTGAGCCTGCTCGCAGGCTAATCATAATGATAAATAATATTTAGTCATCGAGAATTTTCGAAACTCAAGTGCTTTAACCATTAATGGGAAAGCACTAGCCGGTGGAAGAGCAAGAGATCGAATACAAATTGAGCTTGAGAGTGGAAGGTACTTACATCTCTAGCGTCCACTTTATCCACCTTTCCGACGATAACAAGCGCGATAAAATAGCACAAGAAAACAACAGCCACCGTCACAATAACTGCAACATTTCCAGTTTCTTCAAGATTCTTGAACTCGACCAGGACCTTGTCAAAATCGATTGGATTCGGTTCAACTAAAAGACCTCCTCCAAATGACGTCAAGTGGTTACAGGAACAGTTGATAAATCCGTTCAGTGTTGCTGATAACACCTGCAAGTAATTCATACAAAAACGTTCACTACAGTTATCCATCGACGTTGTCCTTTGTAATCCGAAATGAAAAGTAGCTTTGGATTGTAATATTCTACAGTTTCGACTTAAACAATGAGACTACTCGCCCGCATTTTCTATGACTAATAGTCAACTCAGCTGCAGCTCGTTGACTATTCGCCCATAGAAAGCTCGGGCTCATGGTCTTATTGATAACTAGCACTCGAGTACGAAAACCTAAACAATTTGGAGATTGTTTGGGGTCTTTGAAATGCTCTAAAGTTCACCAGAAAGCTTTAGAAGATCGCTAGACCGCGGAGAAACAAATAGGCCCCGAACCAAGAAAGTTGACATAACTTACTTGACAGCCGTCTGTTATCCACATTTCTCGCTCCTCTGACCAATACACACAGCTCCCCAGGGCTACCCTCAGAGTATAGTTCTGATCAGTGTCAGAATCATATACAGGTACCACAGTTACATTCTTGCTCTGAGGAGGAGTGGGCGGAGGATCCTTGACTTCGACGCATGAGCGCTTTACTCGTCTATTTCCAGAACACGATCTTTTCTTTCTTTTGTGGTAATTAGTCGCACTTCTGTTATTACTTTGCACTCCAAGGAAGTACTTTCCAGGTCGCTTGGCCAGAGATTTTATTGGTGAAAACTGATTAAATGAACACTCTGGTTTTCCATCATTTGTGGCATGCGCACTCGGCATCCAGACGCACCTTCCGTTACTTGAGACAGTGGCATTGAGGTCGTGCTTTTTGATGGTTGGCCGATTGCCGTATCGCATGTACACAAACAGATTTGTACTTGGCTCGACAGGCGTGATTTCCAGTATTATCAGGGTGTTTTCGTGCTCAACATCTATCTCGTGAAAACGTAAATTGTCACTATTAATGAAATACTGCGGGTTTTCTAAGGATAGTGTCTTAGGTCTCAATGGTGCGACTATCATGACACTGTCTGAAAGATTTGCTACTTTGATCACCTTTCGTGTCTCGTCTTTCAAGTCCAGAGCTAGGACATCAGAGGTGACTCGTTGTTTAGTACTGTCCCATGTGTAAGGGTTGAATGGAATCGACAGCATCTGCCATTAAAATAAAAAACAAAAAAACAAAACACTTTTGTCAATTACACGATGTCTAGCCAGCCTTAGATTGTGACTTTTAAAGCGACCTTGTGTGGCCAACGTAATTTCCTAGCCACGCGTTGGATTTGAGGTGTACATGTTACTATGCAGCTAGACCTCTTTTGCACCCAATGCACGTTGTTTCTGGTTGTTTGTTAGCCACGTGATAGTACCTAAAATCAAATCTGGCCCCAATTTTCCCAATGTAGCACAGAAAGTTGAGTGCGTACATGGCCGCCAGAAACGTGATTGTTATGTTTCAGTGGTTAGGTGAGTGAGAAATATCGCTTGTGTCTTGTCTATCTGACCTTTTTACAAACTGGAGCCATCAGGAAATAAGAATTTTCCAAACCTTTTGAAATAAAGAGAATAACAATGTGGTAGCTAAAAAAAGATTCACGGTTTACTCCAAATACAAAATTGCCTAATAAATTAAATAGATTGTTTGTTATGAGCGTTGATAAAAAATCTTTGCATGATTTGTTCATAAATTGTTTTCACAGTCGGTTTTGTTTTCAGTAGAATATTTATGTCTCGCTTGAGTTCATTGAGAATATCGAGCTTTGACTGAAAACAAAATTAACTCTTTCCCTCTGTTTGATCTACACACGGTCCCCTTTATTTTGCTATTTGGTCCCATAGGAATCTCCCATAGGAGTTTTGGTTGTTAGTTGTCATTAGCATTTTGTGTGGTTTTATATTTAAATTGTCAGCGTCCTTCCTGGGCTCTTACTTGGTGTAGAAGACACAGTTCACCTATAACAATAGAAAACAAAAAGACAAAAGAACGAGGAATACAATAAAAACAATAGGTTTGCGAGGCAGTGTTCTATTGTGACGTGTCCTGTGTCTTCTACACCAAGAAGGAGCCAGTTCCTGGCGTCGTTTATAGCAATCTTACTGTTCACCGTTTAAGTGTTCTAACGAACGCAGACTTCTGCAGATTTCTCCTGTTTTACAGAGTAGCTCTTTCGCGGCCACAGCGCCAGAATAATGTAAGTTTGGGGTTTTCGCCTGTTTTCTACCGCTGCTTGTCAGTTTTCCACAGGTTTTGTTTATTTTATTTCAGTTTAAACCTCAATCAACTGTACTCAGCCAACTGAACTCAATCAACTCTACTCAACTCATTCTCAACTCGTCTCATCGATTACTTATCTACTCGTCATGTGTTTACGACCGTCGTACATGTATCACAAGTCCTGGTGAATTAAATGGTTTTCTGTATTGAGAGTTTATTATTGATTGCTGTGTTTTGCCGCAATAAGATCTGTTTATGACAGTCAATAAGTGTTATCACTATCCATACCTGAGTGTCAACAAAACCTGTTGTTGTAATTCTGGACTTTAATACTTCCTCGTCAGCTGGTAAAACAAATCTACCATCTTTTCCTCCAATCTTTAGTCCGTCAAGTTTATCTGGGCTATGGCGTCCTAAGGTCATGGTCAATTCCGTCGTCTTAATCGATGTGACTTTTTCTTCCGGGACTCTTGAAGCTAGTACTGCGTCTCCAAGTAAGCTGATGATTTTCATGGAAGTCGAAACAAAATTTTTTCCCTGTAAAAAAAAAAAAATAAATAAAAAAAGACCTGATAACAAATCCAGCAATCCAATTGATCTGATTTATAAACTGAGATGTGATGTAATCGCATGTGGCTAATCTCAACACAGATAGGGAAGTAAACCAATCAGAACCAATGAAAAAATGTAACTAGTGCCAAGTGTGGGAGCCAAGTCACTACAGGCCTGATTTGATCCGTCTCAAAGATAACCTGACTGACCTGATTGTGTTTCCAAGACAAGGATAGTTAAGACGTTTTGACGCAAATACCTGTTTTTGAAGACCGGAGCCCAAATCTCCTGATGCCATCATCAGCAAGCTGTTAAGACATGAGCCCAAGTTTTCAGCACATTGGGTGACCAGCAGTATGTCAGTCTCATCTTTCAATTGGGCAATTCTCCATAAGATCGATGTCATATTACTGATGGCATATAACGATGATACCTATGAAGTCAAAGGAGAGGCAGAGAAAGACACTTGCATGGCAACGCTTGAATTATGTAAATCTTATGCAATTCTGTAGCTGAAAAATTAAATAAAATTTTCCAGAAACAGCAGTTGTGTTTCAAATAGGAAAAGCCAACAGGACTCCATACTACAGGATACTAAACGTCTACAAGACATGTCTGCAAGATAACGCATTATTCATCCGATATACAGATTCGTCAGAGAGCGAGACAAACATTTAGTGCATCTTCCCCCTTTCTTTCTCACGCCCTACTCCAACTTCCTCCCCCCCCCCTCCCCTACCCGCGGCCTTTATTTTCAATATTCACTCACCAGTGATTTAAAAGACACTTTCTCAGTTTCCTGTAGAGCAGAACCTATCACGGAGGAGCTTTGCAAAAGGTCTGAAATACTCTTCACTCGAAGTGAAACAATGCTTTTGATGACGAGGTCTTGAATCTGTAAACAAAAAGTGATTACCTGTTAGATATGTTTCAGCGAATATGTTTCAAGACAACAAAAACAATACATTTAACATTTGGTTTAGCATATATCATGTGACAAGTTGTTTCTAGTCTACAAAGAGTAAATTAGCTTTGTTCTCCAAATACAAAGTTAGCATTAATTGAATCTCATACGATGATAAACTGCAGGTATTTTTAGTCTAGGGACTTCAGTATGTAATATCACGTTACGACAATTTTCAGCAAGTGGAACGGTTTTCCTCAGGCATAAAAAATCCAAAGAAAATCTAAAGAATTAAAATTTTCATAAAAAACTTTGTTACCCTACCAACCGAAGGTGGTCAATAAATTAAATATAAAAGTGAATTATAGAGAGATATTAAAGCAAGATGGCTAACCAAACAATTGATTAACAATTGCTAGTTACATCGACATGTGCATGACTATAAAGCCTTTCTAAAAAAGCTTACCTTCGCTTTTTGCTGTAAATCTACTGCAGAATCTTGTAAAACTGCTTGAAGTACTGTATTTGCTATTTGTGCTGCTTTGCTAAGGTCCCCATCTCTAATTGCATCATTAAACAGACTGTTATTTGCTGTAAAAAAATTGCTAATGTTTTCTGGTCCCAAGAGCAGGGTTGGTTCAACCTATAAAATGTGAAAATTCAAATGTAAGGTGAAATCAATTTGGTTGTTGAATAATGACCTCCTGAAATTTTTATTGCGATGTCATGTTTATGCAATGCGACTAAGTGGCTCTGTTTTGCAACGTTATAACAAGCAGATTACCTGCACAGACAAATTAACCGCTGGAGCAGAAGCCCCATTTCTATCAGTCACTGTGACAAAAAACTTTAGTGTATAATTGTCTGACAGCTTTCCAGGTGGCAACAAGGAGATGACGGTACTGTTCAATCCATTATATATAATGCTGTGTAGACCGTTCTCCAGTTGATACTGAAACTGGTAAGACAGGGGAGTGCTGTCACTCTTCCAGTTGCTACAGCTCAAGCTAAAATTGGTCTTCAGTGAGATTCCGCCTGTTGGATTGATGGAACATGCCCCCCCAGTATGTGGTGTTGCGGTGGAAATATCATGTACACTCATTCCTTGTTGACCATCTGACGTTTTTATTAAAAGTGCCAACCGGTAGTTGTTTCTGCCATCAAGGGAGTCCTTTTTAATAACAATGCTTCTTGAATTAAGAGGTGTATCTGTGATATGTTCTAATTCTTTTTTCTGCCAAATAATACCAGTATTTGGAGTGGATGAATATTGTTGGTAGAGTATCCACTGGTAGGAAGATATCTTGGAGCACTGTGGTCCTTGGCACGTACTCTACTGTGATTGGATAGATAGTTTAACCGACGGGCTGATTTTAGGTTTGCAATTTATCAGGCATCTGAAAATCAAATGAAAACAGATATTACTTCACTAAAATGCCGGTGAACAAATCCATGACGCGTATACGCAATTATCTTAAAACACACAAGTGAATATTTGAAAAAGTGCATTTTTCTATATTTACATGTGTGGTTATTTTTCTGGTGCACAGCAGGTGTTTTACTTACATAATAATAAAGACCATTGTGGCTAATAAGCAAAAGTTCCAAGAAAAACAAATGTATATAAAAAACAAAACACAAAAGTGTTGAAACCAGTCACGTAAATTTCATACCCACAAACTTCGGTGTAATTGCTACATGTATATTTAAATGAGTAAAATATCAAGTGTGAGCTGTTTGATTAGTTCGGACTGCCTGGCTCCACTGGCCCCTAGATATTGTTACTTCAGGCAACCAGTGAGAACATATTTTATTTAAATTTTCCTTGCTTTTAAATGTAATTTGTTTTGTAAAAGCGAGTGTGTATGCTGTCCTGAGCTGACTGCACTGTTCAATATTGTTTAAGTTATCTCTTTGCGAATATAGAAAGTATATTAGTGGTGATTAGAGTTTTACATTGGAAATCGTTTAAGTATCGTATTGTCATTAGAGTAAGCAAGCGTAGTGTACTATCGTAAGCTGTGTAAGTATTGCAATTACTGTACTGTGGAGTGGTGTAATGCCCGATATAAAAAAAAAAGACTGCACTGTTCAGAAATGAAAGCCCTATATATGCTGAGATGTTTTGTTTTTTTTTTTGGACTGCAGCCCTATGCACGAATTTTTTGAAATTAATTGAATTAATTAAAACAGTGCTACTTTGATTTATTAAATAAACAGCTTGTACTTCAACGTTACTTTCTATTTATTTTATGACATAAAAAATAGTTGAAGTTTAACAGGTGTATAGTGAAAAAGTTTGTAATAAATATACCTGTAAGGCCCATAGGAATGAATTTTGAGGTGAGGGGCACAAAGGTTAGCACCGATTTTGATGTATTAAAATTGGCAGGAGCAATTTGCCGAACACAGAATGCCGAAAGCGAAAGAAAATCACCAAAGCAAGCAAAACCCATTACCATTATTGACAGCTAACCGTAAACAAGATAATCTGGGCCTTTTTCTTAAACTAAGCTGAGCGATATTCAGACTAACCGGAGTGCTATTCAGGCTACCACTCTGGTTAGCCTGAATAGCACTCTGGCTGGGCTTTGCCTGTTTTGGCTCTCTAGCGTTCGGCGTTATGCATTCGGCATTCTGCATTCGCAAAATTACCCCTTCCGTATTAAAATAGGCGGGAGGCCCATTACATAGGGGGATCCGGGGGCATCCTCCCCCAGGAAAACTTTGAAAATCTAGACACGCTCCTATGCCATTTGGTGCATTTTGGAACACTTTTCGAGAAGAATTATAATTCTGGATTTATATCAAAATGCGGACTATCTTGTGCATGATTTTTTTCTTTGGGATTTTCCTTGCATGAATTTTTTTTTCGGACATTTTCCCATTTTGTTTTTTCCCCACCCCACCCCATCACTTTTCTAATGGTCCATCCCTAACACAAACCCACTAGCGCAAAAAATACACCGGGCCCGCGCAGAGGGAAAGGCTGGTGGTGGGGGGGAGGGGGGGGGGGGGGGGGGGCTTTAGCCCCCCACTTTTTTTACATTAAAAGGAAACTAATAATAATAAGAACTTAAGTAATTAAACAAGTAAAGAAAGACAGAAACGAAAAAAACGAAAACTATTATTGAACGAACGATTACTAAAAGTATTTCATTTGAACGCCTTTCCAGAAGCTAGTGAGAATTTGTGCTTTTGATTTAGTTCCATATTGGTACATCCCAGACTCGTTCCCAGTCGCTTCTGAGGCGGGTTTGACTAGAACGCATTGCATCAAGGGAAGGCCGCAGGAAAATCTGGGAGTGACCCTACTTTTCTTTTGCCCTTCCCAGCCTACCCCGCAACCTTCACATCATTTCTCCCCAGTCTTTCATAGCCTTTGAAGAACAAATAAGTAGGGACTGGGAACGAGTCTGGGTACATCTAGTAACGAGTGCATCTGGTGAACGATCATTCAGTTTCCACCGCCCGAAGACGGAAAATTTTTCTCGACAAGACGCAAGAGAGATTTAACATCTTGACATGGATAAACAGTCATGAAGAATGACTTTTTGACCTCGCTAACGAATTTGCAGATCGTAACAAAAACAGCAAGATAAATTTTGGCATCTTTAGAGAACCAAATTTACACTAAAATTTTAGTCTTCTTTAATTTCCATTCTGATTGATATACACCGTTTACACCGTTAAGCTGAAGTACAGCAAAAATCGTCGGATTCCAGCTTTGTAAATGCTAATGGCAGTAGTACTGATTTGGAGTAAATTATATTTTTTCAAGCAGGATTTGAAAGTGAATCTATAGGTCTGGTTCTAAATGTTTGGTACACTTATACTGAAGAAACATTCAAATAATATAGTAAGGCTGATACTATGTGAAAAAAGTAAATTTGCGAGACACCAACACGACTTGAACCAATAAAGCAGGGTTACAATCTCAGACAGCTGTTTCGTCCTTTTTGGGTCTCATCAGCGCGGTGTAGGAAATCTTAATAACGCCAGCTCGAAGCCCAGCTCAAATGCAGATCTTACGTTAACAGCATTGTTGTTTGCGGTAAATTGCTGTTTCAAGTTGTAAAAACACTCGCTTAAAGCGCTGAACGTTTGTATCTATACACTGTTTGATAATTTTAAAATTACCTTCCGGTATCTGACAGTAACTAAAACCCTAATTTTTCACAGGGTAGCATGCCTCCGTACCTCTCCCCCCAACCAAAAAAAGCCGGCTAACGATTACACGTTCACGTTGAAGCCCCCCCCCCCCCCCCCCTACTAAAAATCTTGCTGTGCGGGCCATAAAACACCTCAGTACACGAGTAGAGTGCTGCTGTGTTCCAGCATCAAACACTGATGTGTGAGCGTGGCTGATAAAAAAGAAAGAATTTTACTGACATTTTCCTGACTTGTGCAATTCTGAAACTTTCGAGCAGTGGCACAGTATTTTAGCGGTATCTACCCATTTCAAAATGGAAAGAAAAAAAGCCTATCCATGCAAAAATCTCACATGATACATTATATAACAGTCAGCGTCAAAACACAGAGCCTAACCAGTTGCACATGATTTTTTGAGCATGTGGAGTCTGCTCATTTTAAATTGTCAGCCTATCAGTTTTAAGCGATGTCTGTGAATTGAAAATTTTCAAACTTCACCTACCCAGAGTCGAAAACGACAAAACAAATTTCCTACCGTTGAGATATTTCAGGAGGATCTCCTTTCACCAGGTGAATAACTTGATAAACACTTGAACTGCGACAGTATTTTGACATGACCAGTTTAACTACATATGTCTTATTGACAAGCATGGGAGCTGTATTGAAGCTTACTTCAAGTCCCGAATCATTTCCAAAATAATGAATACTTGATTGGTTTACTCCTGTGGAGGAGTCTTTCGTTGTTGTCTTGAGGCCGGAATAATTGCCTATGATCTCACCATAATACCAGGCAAAGTTCATCCCAGTGTAGTTATCTCGTCCAACATCCGGGTCATAGGAAAGTGATGCATTTATCGTGATGTTTTTATTATGTCCTCGGTTTACTTCGGCGCCACCATAGATGATCGCAACGAGGTCTGGTTTTCCCTGGCATGATTTCCCATCTTAACACCATAAAAACCAGCTTTCAGTACAAATAAAAAAAATATATGCATTTTTATGAAAAAGGTCAACTTTATCATAGAGACAAATCATCTGTCTGGAATGAGCTTGGGAAACAAAATGGGTTAGTAGGGTAATTATTTGTTTACAATGTGAGCAAACAGACGGATCATCCATCAACACGAACTATTATCTACCCGGTATATAATTTTCTTGTGTGTGCATTCATTGTGTATGCTCATACCGTTATTATTTGTAATAATTGTGTACCTCAGCCATTTTAAGCAGACCCGACAAGGGCCAAGCCAAAACATCTGTGTAAATTGTCCAAATATTTGATACGGAATTGTGTGTTTTTTTCCTTTATACCTTACTTTACTGTCACATGTCTTGAGCTTAATCTCTGACGTTGATACTAAATGTATCTGCATTGTTCCTTTTGATGGACAGCTAAGGCGGATAATTCGTCAGGATTTTCATCTTTTACAACCCAACAACAACTAGCATAATCTCATTTAAAAAAATAGTACCCAGTGGGTACATGAGTCTAATGCGTCATAGATTGTTAGTGCGGTTGAAATATGTTGAAGTAATTTCGGTATTTACGGCATAGAGCAAGAGGTGTAGTGGAGGTTTGGTAGTAAGAGTGGTTCAGAAGAAGTCAATAATATTTGTTCTCTTAAGTATATATATTTAGAAAGTTGAAAAAATGTTATATTTGAAATAGGAAAACCTTGTTACTTAGGGTTTGAGTTCATCGATTCATGTTAAAAGATTAGTGCATTGTAGACCATAGGAAGATCGTACAGATTTAGAGAGAGAGAGGAGGGGGGGGGGGGGGGGGGGGGATCCTGAAAAAATTTGTTTGCAAAAGCAAAAAAAAGCCCAACTAAATTTTTTGCAGGCATGAAAAAAATTGTCTGCAGGAAGATAGCACCGGAAAACAAATGTTTTCGCAGACAACGATACAGAAAAAAATTGTTTGTCTTGGAAAAATCTTCATCCCCCAGCTTCCAAAAAAATAATGGTACGCCCCATAGATAGACAAGATACAGCCACTTATTCAGTATTCTAAATATCCTAAATCCCATCAAAATAAGCCAAAATATTTTTTTTCAATTCCTTTGCAATTTATGCAATACTGCGCAACAAAGATTTCAATTTCCTTAAACGTTTTGACACAGGAGAGCAAAGAACATTGCGTGCAGAATGTAATTTAATTAAGCGAAATATTTTCACGTCTATTAAACACTGCAAGCAGTTGAATGAAAGAGTTTTGTTTTCATGACTGATAACAGCTTTCAAATAGTCAATACACGGAAATAACAATCAGATCAGAATTCAATAACTATTAAAGCGAGTTTCCATTCTGTCTATAACTACTTTTTGGCAAGTTTCAATATTTATGCAAATTTCGCGCGAAATGTAATTTGATTACACTGTCTTGTTTTCAAGCTCTAGATTGTATCTTGTATCGTGAAAACAAAACTCTTTTTAATGAAAGTTGCATTCTGTGAATGAAATCCTGCTTCAGTTGAATTGAACAATCAATTGCTGACTACAATTATGAACACAAATGTCACTTCCGGATTGTTTTCATCAAAAGATGTACACACATAGACGATGAGGGTTCTGGGACAAAAAAAAACAAGATATTTAACAAAGCTTTTTTTTAGTAAATCTCGGCTCCCTTTGCTCGCCTCGTTTTACTAAAAAAAGCTTTGTTAAATATCTTGTTTTTTTTTCTCCCAGAACCCTCATCGTCTATGTGTGTGGTGGTATTTGAGTAAAAATAAGCAAGCATGAGAGTAAACAAAGAGCATGGCCCCAAAGCAAGCGGATGTGTCACAAAAAAATTAATTTCTTTTGAAGAAATGCCCGCACTGTATAATATACAAAAGTGTCTCAGAATTATTTTTCATTTGAACAATTATCTGCACTTGTACATACGCCGAGATGGCAGCGCAAAAAAAGCTAAAAGAGGTGCTAGACGCGATGATACAGCAAGAACAAGAAACGGAGTACGCGTGGATAGGGGGTATGATAATCAAGAAATGTCTAAACCAACGTATCCCATACACGGATGAAGAATGGGCAAAAGAAATGGAAAAACAAAAGCGGTACAAAAACAGGGAGCTGGCCAGCTACATAGATAAAGTTTTTTTCGAAGACGGGGCGCTGCAAATGCCAAAGGGGAAGAAGAAAGGATTTATTTCATCCACAGCGGAAGAATGGGAAAAAGAAATGGAAAAACAACAGCAGCACAAAGACATGCAGCTGGCAAACTATATAGATAAAGTTCTGGGCGCTGCAGTTAGAGAAACACACCAACAAGTATCAAAAAGTGTCCCAGAATTATTATCCATTTGAACAATTATCTGCACTTGTATATAGCGCGAGATGGGTAGAGGAAGAGACAATGGTCCTGTTGATCAAAGCACTAAAAAACCGAAAGTTAGAAAAAACAAAGAAAGGGGAGACAATTGGGTATTATTTAAGCCAAACTCAATAGAAGAAAATACGGAATTGCCAATACTTGTATCAGAAGAACTTCTTGCAGAAATGCAAAAAATGAGTTCACAAGAATTAATGAATATTCTTTTGCCGGATAATGCGAACAATGTCAGTTTAACATCAGAAAAAAAAAACTGCCAACTTACCGATGCAATACAAATATTACCACCTGAATTAAGGGAAAAAATTTACAAAGAGTTTATTAAAATAAAACTCTGGCAGCGTAAAATGCTTGGCTGGGACGATGTCAGAAAAGAAATCTCTAAAGGATATATTAAAATGAAGCTCAAACAGCGAAAAACTCTTGGCTGGGGCGAAGTTCATGCCGCAATCAAGGAAGCTCCAGTTTGCTTTCGCAATAAACAAATTGTAAGGGTCTTGTTCTGTTATAAATGTGGCGGAAGCAGATGTTCGCGAAATGGTCTCTGTAATCTGTGCATTAGAAATGGATTCAGACACTATCTCGGCTATCCAATTTATGATGAAAATGATTACGACGAGTGCTTCAAGAAATCTTTCTATGCGGAGCCGTTGCGTGACCCTTTTCTCAGAAAGACCGGAAACCAATATTTTTCTAGTCGAAGCGGGGGTTTCCCTGTTTTAGGAACAGGTAAGCAAAGGGGTTGTAAAACAGAAAACACAACAAGAGTGTAAAATGAATTAATTTTATTCAAGTAGATTATAAATTTTATGCAACTACAACATGACGTCACGACACAGCGGTGTCGGTCCACAACAATGGAAACAAGATAGAAGCTGCTGATTTGCATAAGTCCCACGGCGTGGGACACACACCAAATAAAAAATTCGAACTTAAAGAAAATTCGGTTACGGCGTAACCCATTTCTAATGTTTTTGAATCAACAGTTCTTCAGTAAGCTTAAATCAAAGCAACTCTTCGAATAGCGATTTAACCTCTTCACTCTCGTTTGAAGCATTCACGAACGCATCTAACAGCTTCCCAAGATCAGTTCGAAAGGATAAAACCGCGTCTTGTTAATTTTTTTGTTCTAACCAAACGACAAGAACTGTCTATTCGCTAGAAGATGAAGCAACTGAATAGATTTTAAGTGTGTTGTACTAATAAAGCAACGGGCTTTCACGCTTCGCCAAGCATGTCAATCAAAACACGTGAAACTTGTCTCGAGAACGTTCTATACACGTGTCAATAACACGAGTCAAAACACGTGAAACTTGTCTCGAGAACGTTCTGTACACGTGCCATAACACGAGACAGGAAAAACTAAATGCATGACGGCGGGCGGGAAACCGCTTCTTCCAAACACTGAACAACTTCGCGTGTTATATCTCTAACTTCTCTAAGACATGCCGGTGTGAAATATTCATTCACAAGAAAAGAAATGAAATGTGTTAGCACGATCATGATTTGAAATATAATTAAAAATCTTCTTTTTTCAAATATTAATTAAAGCACCAGTCAAGCCGTCGCAAAACGTCACGCGTGAAGATAACAGAAATCATTCTTTAATAAAGTGAAAGAGTGTGCGCTTAGACTGATATCTTATTTCGAAACGTCGACCGCGCTGCCCAGAAACTTTTTTTGAAGCCTAATTCTTTCTTCGTGCATGGCCTCTTGTCGTATTTTTTCTATGTCAGGGCTGCTTTGTTTATTTTTTTCCTTGGGAAGTGTTCCTTTCCGAAGAATCTCCTTCTGAATTAGATAGCTCTGTTTTTCATCAAGAATGCTTTGAAACTCAGAATCGCTGATTTTTCCGTCAATGAGTGATTTTGACAGTATGCGGTTGACAGTATCGCATTTTGACATAGCCAGTGTCATGATTTTGCAGTGTTTGATAAGTTTGGGCTCAAGCTTTTTGTAAAAACCGGTTAGCCCAGCAGCTGTTAGCCCAAATAAAGAGGCAACACAACCAATAGGTATTGCCGCTGGAATTCCAATGCCTGTAAAAGCAGCTGCTACTCCACCTGCGGATAGAAAACCACTAATACCGCCAGAAGAAAAGCTAGCATAGTTGATAATGGTTTTAGTTCTTTTATATTTTTTGGCAACAAGCCTATAATGTGAAACTTCGTCACTTAAATCTTTTAAAACTTCATTGGCTTTCCGCATACGAAAATTGTTATCTGGTTGAGTTGGAATAGGTGGATAGAGTGACTGTGTTTCTGTTTCTTTATAATCTGGGGCACTTGGTAATACGTTGGATGCCATGGTTATATTAACAAAATTATTTTCTTGTTTAATTAATTTCAATTTGAAACTGAAGAGGCATGCCGTTAAAATTTAAAAGGTCATTATTTTCATCCTTCACTGAAAGCGTCATATTTGAAACGTGATTACCCACAGAAACATCGCGTAAAACGTTAAGATGTGTATTTTGGTAATGGATTTTTTGATACGGTGTTCCTCGTTTGTCAAAGCAAGCTAAAAGACTTGAAGGCTTTCCATTTAGCAAGCTTTGTTGCTTGTCGATAAGGTCACAGTTAACGAAGTAATGTTTAGAATTTGAAACATCATTTATTACAATTTTTGTAAAATAATCCTTTTCCATTGCGAAATTTTTATACCCAGGAATATTAAAGAACTTAATAAGACTTTCATTCAGTCCAAAATTTTTTATTTTGGACTCATTTGCTTGTATTATCAAAGTACGACCTGTAATGCCTTTTGATACAAAAAACAAATCTTTCTCTGGAAGTAAATTTTCATTTACGAATCCTTTTTTAAAAATATCCCCAATGTCATCCAGTGAGTAGTTTCCCATTCGTAAATAACGTGTTTTCTCATCTTGCTTGTTTAATTTTTTATAAAAAATTATTCCATCCTTTTCAAAACTATTCCAGCTGTTGTAAAGAGAACAACTTAACAGCCGGATATAGCTTGGGTTTTCAATAGGTTGGTCAAAATAGACCGTATGCGGATTTTCTTTTGTAACAACAGTAAGAATAACCATTTTTATAATTAGAGAAAAATATTTTGTTTAAATAATGGATAATGAATGGACCGGTGGTGGAGGATGGTTGAATGCTTATTCGAGGCAGCAAAGAACCAAAAGTGCAGCGAAAGCTGATGCAGCAAAAGACAAGGCCCCTCAGCCCTCACAGCACAGCAGCGCATCTGCGCTTCTAAAATGGATTCAGACACCACAAGCTGACAGCATTGCCAAAGTAGCAGAACAAAAGGCATGGAAAACTTTTAATGCAAAATACCCGAATGCTGATAAATCAAAGTTTGAGCCACAGACCGATTTCACCAAAGACCACACAGCAACCTCAGAAATTTATTTCAAAGCAGGACCAGGCAATTTGATAAACGTTTTTGGTTCAGACAGCAAATATTGGAGCCCGGAAATGAAAAGTGCGCTGGGTGTTGGCCAATCATCAGAAGGGTTCCCACAACAGCTTACACCAAGTGGTTTAAAAGGTGACTCTTTGCCGATTCCTGCTGTTGGCTTTCACGATGCCGCACCGAGTTTGAAAAAAATATTTAATGACCAACTGAAAATTTACGTAACACCGGACCAGTATTTCACAACAAAGTTCAGAGAGGTATTTCAAAAAACCAAACTCACCCACCATTCAGGGAAAGAGTCAAAAACATGGCTAGCCGGCCCAAATATGAGATATTGGCCACAGCAGCTGAATTTTGCTGTCTGGTGTGCGACAACGGGCTGTGGTATAAGTCGCGAAATTTTTGATAACAACTATGCTATGCCAGAGAATGTGCGAGCTTTTTACAAGTTCCATATATATTTTACTGTCAGGCGAATATTGTTTCAGATGGGGGGAATACAAAGCATAAGCGCTTTGCCAGGCGACCCAACTTTTGACCAGATTAACAACAAATACGACGTGGCTTCATACAAAAGAATATGCAATGAGTTCGGAGTCGACCCGTCAAGCGATTTTCGTTTTACAAGAGGCGCAAACCACGGCCTGGGAAGCGTTTACATCTATGTGTCAAACATTGGACCGTCTAAAGAAGAGGGAGACATTTACCCCGGGGGGTCAAAAAAGTTCTCAGACGAAGGTGGATCAGGCTCAAAAGGTAACTTGATTTATTATATCGAGCCGGATGACGCTGCCTACGGACAGGCAGACTGGTTTTGTCCAAATGTAGCAGAAGGTCTAACGCAGGCGGGTTTGTCGCGAATAAACCAGTCAATAGAGGCGTTTGTTTACTGTGTTTTGGGTTCACAGGTGAACGTTAGAAGTAGCATTCTGGGGTCAGGAGGGCGCGCAAAGGAAGCGCAAAGTGAGTTCCTTGTTTTAGTGGAAGACTCAATAAGGCAACCGGATCTGGCAAAGTCAGTTCAAAGGTACCAACTTGCTGTAGATGAGGCTAAGGTGAGGCTTAACCTTGCTGTGTGTCCAGGTGCATGGCTGATGCCTGCGCGGATGGTAATAAATACGGGAAGTGTAATTGGTTACAACAACCAGCTAAAACAAGCTATACCAGGTATGAAGCTAGGGGTTAACGACGAAGTAAATAAGAGCACAAAAAAATCAGGGCTAAAGCTGATGGCAGGAGGACCAACAAAGATAAACCCACCAAACAGCCACCCCTCAAACCCGATACACAAGGAAGCAACGCAGCCTGAAAAAAATAGGCCCGAGACTGAAGAACAAACACCTCAGCCTGATGAGCCAGTAAAAGATGTAGGTGGCACTGAAACACACGAAAATAACAAAGCAGCTATTGCTGTTGTCGCGGTAGGTGTTGCGGCTTTGATTTACGCTTTTATGCGTTAACGCCGCTTCTTTATGTATTTTTCTACAAGAAAGGCAACCACAGCCAAAATAATTAGCCAGGTGTGCTCAGCAAGAAAACCGATAGCTTGACCGGCGGCTTTGAAAAGAAAGCTCACAATTGAGCCAATAAGACCTGGCAGAGCTGATGCAATCTTTGAGCCAATATCTTTTAGACCTTTTCCCAACGCTTTACCGGTGGCTCTCAAAGCGTTTGTAATAGCCCCAATGACAGCACCAATTGTGACCCCGGCAGCAAGAACGATAGCCGTAACGGTCACACCATATTTTTTGAATATCTCCTTTACCCTCTCACGAAGTGGAAGCGCTCTTTCTCTTTCATCAATCTGCGTTTGCAAACGAGCAAGCTCCTCTTGTCTTTCCGCCACTCTTTCTTCGGCGGCTTGTTTATCAGAAGGTGAGGTGTCTTCATTGTCGATAACTGCCTGATCTTCCTCATTTTTGCGCTGCAGTTCTGCTTCTTGTTCTTTCAGCTCATCTAACGTTCTTGTGTCGTTAAGCCTCGCTTCCATTGTGTTTCTTTCTCTCTCTTTAGCGGCTAGGCTTGCTCTAAGTTGGTTGACCCTGGTTTGTTCTTTGGCTTTGGTTTTAGCTTTTTTCTCAAGAGCCGCCACCTCTGTTTTTGCGTTTTCAAAATCATTTTGAAGATTTTTTTTCAGTTGCTGCAGTCTCCGCAGTTCTGATTCACTTTCAACGTTTGACCCCAGTTGTTCAATACTGGCTTGAGTTCGCTCAATTCTTATTCTAAGATCTTGCACTTCTTGGGCGGCTTTTTCTCTTTCAGAGGCGAGTTTTTCTCCATCTCTGAGTTCTTTTTCAGCTTCTCTTAATCTCTTCCGGTTTTCTCTTATTTCATCATTGTCTTGAGCAATCAGAGATTCAGCTTCTGGACCAAGGGATGTTTTGAACTTGTCTGTGAATTTTTTCAGAAGACTTTTCCCATCTTGTTTGAAAATTTCAGTCTCACCACCTTTTGTTCCAAATGAAACGATTGTAGTGTCTTTGCCAGGCTTTTTGCTGAAACCGATTGGGCCTAATTTCCCGAAGTCAACTCTTGGAAACTTCCTTTTAATAAAATCTCTTGCTCTTTCAAGAAGTGCTGGTTTGTCATCTTGATGAATAAAGCCACTCAACAAAGGTATATCTTCATCAAATGATGTTTCTGGAAGTCCGCTCAGTTCATTCAGTTCAATTTGTTCACCATAGCGTGTGGATTCTGCTTCAGGAGGAAATAGCGGCTGACTTGTGTCTATCTCAGTATCAACATTAAAATCATATTGATCATCACCATTTTTATTGTCAAGATCCTTGTCAAGTTCTGGTTGTTCTATAGCAAAATCGCCACCTTCTGCCATCGAATATCAACAAAGTTGAAAAGCAGAAACTATGTTTCTATTTAACAAAGTTGATGGAGTTATTTTATATTTACAATTGAAATTTTTTAATTGAATATTTTATATTATTTGTAATAATGGACGGTGTACAAGAAAACCTTCGGCCAACACGCAGTGAGAAAACTCTCGGAGCTTTAAAAGCGGAGCGCGCGGTAAAACGCATCACTTTCGATCGAACAGAAGCCAAACCAGAGGAAACGCTTTATGTTTCGGTTCCCAAGCTGAATGAAAACGAGGTCATTGTTCCTGGTTCACTTGCGCTACGCTTCAACATAGATTTGAGCGGAGGCCATGCCAACAACTTTCTAGTCGACAATGTTGGACGGGCGCTAGTTGAAAAACTTGTTGTAAAGTACTCTGGCACAATCCTGCAGGACACAGTTGGTTATGACATTTACAAGATATTCGAGGATCTCTTTCTATCACAGGAGGAGCGCGACAACATGTTGCAAGATGGAATCCAGAGTGAGGGCCTCAACAAAATTCGCTCAAACGCGGGTGACAAGCAGACCACAGGCGTCGATTCGGAAAACAAACTGAACGGGATTTATGGAACTAAATACAGGATCCGCCTTGACCACCAGATTTTGAATGACCACGGGACCTTTTATCCGCAGGCTCTATACAATGATCTTGTGTTCGAACTGACACTTGCGCCAGCCTCTCAGGTCGTCAGAGGTTCAGACCCCTCGAAGCTGAAATACAAGCTGACAAACATCCAGCTGGAGTACGAGATGATAAGAAGCAAAACACTGGCAGATGAAGCCCTCAGCGCGTACACAAATGGAAAAGAATTTGCGTATGACCACATCCAGCGTGACGAAGTGGTTATGTTTGCCAAAGGCACAGACACAAGGCTGAATCTCAGAGTTAACCCGCAGAGAAGGTCCCTCAAAGGCATCTTGCTACTGTTTGTCGAGCCCTATGTTGCTGGCACAAGGCATTCAGAAACTTACTTTAACCCAGACCTAACGAAAGTTAGTGTCACAGTGAACGGCTCACCCAACAGGCTGTACAACAACGGACTTGAAGGAATTGATATTTGGGAGGAGGTCAAACGCTTCTTTCTCAAAAATGAAAACAAAACACAGCACATGAATGCAACAAAGTTTTATACAGAAAACAAGTTTGGGCTTATGATAGATCTGCGTTCCATGGCTGACCACTCGATGCACGGAAGCGGCACGCGACTTGTAAACACAAAGGATGGGGTACAGCTGGAGCTCGAGAGGAATGCAAGCGGCTCTGGCAATGTGAACTGCCACATTTACGTAATCAGTGATGCGCAGATGAATATATTAAAAAGGCAATTAGAATCTATGCAGTACTAATAGAAATGGATCCGAGCAAGATACCCTTTAACGCTCTGATTGTCGGCCCGACAAATTCAGGCAAATCGAGGTATGTGGTAGATCAGATCTACGGCCCTTTCCGTGGCAAGTTCGACTACATTGTTCTTATCTGCCCAACATTCGCGCACAACAAGACCGACCACCGAATTGGTGAAAATGATCCAAGAATGTTTATAATAATATGCAAGCAGCACGAGGTTGAAAGTTGGTTGAAGGTCGTGAGCTGGCTGTTTGAGGGCACCAACACGCTCATAATCCTTGATGACTGCGCAGCCTCCAAAGATGTGAAAGGGCGCACAGGCCAGCTGGTGAATCTTGGCTTTTCCGCTCGGCATATCGGCATCAGCGTTTGGGTGCTGACCCAGAAGATAACCAGCATAACACCTTCCTTCCGTGAAAACGTGGCGGCTATCGTTTTATTTTACACTCCCTCAGCCAAAACTACGAAGGCAATCTTTGAAGATTACGCCGGCGAACTCTCCCACGATGAGTACAAAAATCTGATTTCAAAGCTGAAAGAGCGGAAGTTCTCTTATCTTGTGTTCTCGCTTCGCTACCCCTACGGATTATCATATCAACTAAGTTGATAAGTTGATAATTTTGAATTAAAAAAATAAAAGTTGTATATAGTATATAAACATGGCTGAACAAGAGTTCGCAGATGTTATAAACCTACTGGAAGCTGAGCCGTCAAGCAGCCCGGCTGATAGTAGCCTTGTGCCACAGTTGCTATCCGGACCTAACATTCCTGCTCTTCGTGAGCAGCTGGCCGTGCTTGTATCAACAGGCAAATCCAAAGAGGCCATTGGAGTGCAGTTAACACATGAGCAGTTGAAACGCTTGACTGATAAAGAAGTTGAAAAGTACTACAAGAGATATGAAACCTTCGTTGGCAGCAAGACAACCGAAAGCATGGTTGACAACCTGCTTACGCTTGTGACAAGAGGCCTGCAAATGGTTATTGAAATAGATGACGTTGATGCAATGAAAAAAGAACTAAAAGAAGACTTCATTATTAACAAAGAAATGACAAATTTTGTTGGCAGTCTCTCTTTGAAATATGGAAAATTTCTTGCTCCTATTTCTGCTGCTTTGATAACGGCGAAGCACATTGATTTTAATTCGCATTTGGAGAAAAATGACAAAGCAAAATTAGAAGAAATTCCTGAGCATTCCTCACCAACTACTGAACATTTGCAGACAAATTCTGAATAATTGCTTAATAATTTTTTATTTGCTTAACATATAATGTCAACCGAACAATCCGAGCAGGTCGAAACCCCGCAACAACAGGTCGATATAACACAGCAAGCAACAACTCCAACTCCAACTACAGCCCCGCGTGCAAAAAATCCCAAGCGTGTGGCTGCTGGCAAAGCGGTTGCTGAAAGAACGCGGCTAGCCCGTGAACAACAGAAAAAAGCCGCAGCTGAGGCTGCTGTCATAATAGCAAACAACAAGGCAAAGGGTAGCAACTCAGTTGCTGATCCTCCGGTTTCTGAGCCAACACCGACTATTGCAGATGAAACCCTAAAAAGTACCGAAGAAAAAAATAGCAGTTTCAGCACCACCCAATGGATTGGTGTTATCGGCATAGTCGTTTCACTGATTGGGATTTATTACAAACGTGAAGAGCTCAAGGCCGCATTTAGCAAAAAAAAAACACCTGAGCCTATCAACAAAGTTGATGAGCCACAACCTGTTAGAGGTGTGAAACAACCCAGAGGTATAAAACATTTGGATTGAATATTTACGAATTAATATTATACCTAATCAACTTTGTTGATACAATATATCATGAAAAAAGTTGATATTCCACAAGTTCTTATCTCAACCGCAGCCATTTTTGGGATCGGACTGTTATGGTACGACTTCAATGTGAAGATTTTTCTTACAGTCCGCGATCTTATGAAGGCCACAATATTTGACCCGGATGTATCAACAAAGTTGATGGGGTGTGGGGTATCAGCAACTGAGTTGCTACCCACTGAAGAGACAAATTAATTTTTATTTAAACTTTGTATGTTTCTATATAATTATGGTGAAAGTTCCAACGCAAATATTTGTTGTCAATTCTTTAGCAGGCGTAGTCATTTTTAGTTATTGGTTGTATGTTACTTACAAGACAATTGATTCATTGTATTGGTTGGCAAAAGACCCTTCGAATTTTGTTGAATTGGTAGAGAAAAATGAAGCAGATGACACGGAAGCAGAAGAGGACACGGACGCAGAAGAGACAGATTAATTTTTATTTAAACTTTTTGTATGTTTTATATACGTATCAACAAAGTTGATAGATAATGTCAGACAACAAGCTTGTTAAAACCATCATGGATGCTGCTACTATAACCGGTTTGGTCGCCGGCATCGGCTGGGTCGCAAAAAAGGTTGTGAAAGAGAATTTTACTTCTGACCCCAGCAGCAGTGCTATGAACTATGTGAAGTTCACCGCCGTCATGGCAGGTAGCATTGCGCTCAAACAGTACCTCGAGGACCAAAAAATCCTTCCCACCAGCATGTAAAGTGGGGGATCAGCAACTGAGTCACTCGGCAACAAAGTTGCCAATCCCACACCCCAAGATTTTTATTTAAAAAAACTCTGCTCTGATATATAATTATCAAAGTTGATCAATGGCAAGTATCGCGATTATGGCTGGTGGGGCTATATTGAATGCTGCTGCTTTTATTGGCGGCAATTATCTTGCGAAGGCACTTGGCGGAGGTGACGCTGCACTTGATGAAAAAGTACGACATGACAAAGCTCTCGAGGCGTATCAAGCAGCTTATGCCAAATACTCCCGTGACCGAACCAAACTTCTCGACTGGATTGCGACTAACACGCAAATAAAAGAGCAGGCCAAACAGAACTTTACTAACACTGACTACGCCTTCAAACTGTACAACCAGGCGCACCCTGACAAACAAATGATACCCCCCAAAGAACCCAAGTTTTCAGATTTCTATCAACCAAGCCAGCAGCAGAAAAATGGTGAACTCATGTTCGTGGGTGCCGGGGCTCTTGCTCTGGGCTACGCTGCCTTTCGTTTCCTTTAAACTTTTTTAATTCCTTACTTATAGATGGATGTCAAACTAGCAAAGATATACTATAGCCCTGGGGGCTACTGGAAAGGTTTTGCCGCAATCAAAAAATTATCTGAAGCTGCCAAGGTACCAGAAGAAACCGCAAAAAAGTGGCTGTTCAAGCAAGCACTCTGGCAGATATTCCTCCCAGCGCCAAAGCGCATTCCTCGGCCGAAATTCGATGTACCTATACCCAACAAAGTGCACCAGGCGGATCTTCTTTTTTTGCCGCATGACAAACTACCCCGCGGACGCAAAGTTTTCAAATATGCACTCACAGTTGTTGATGTTGCCAGCAGATACAAAGAAGCTGAACCCTTAACCTCTAAAAACTCTGATGAAGTTGCACTGGCTTTTAAGAGAATTTACAAACGCTCACCTCTGAAATGGCCTGAACTTCTGCAGGTTGATCCTGGGCGTGAATTCATGGGCGCTGTTACAAAAGAAATGGAAAATCACAAAACATATATTCGGCGTGGGCGAGTTGACATTCACCGTGATCAGGCCATTGTTGAACGTTTTAACCGCACCCTGGCTGAGCGCTTGTTTGGGCACCAGTACGCAGTTGAAATGCGAAAACCTGAGGGCCAGAGGTCCACGGAGTGGGTAAAAAGACTTCCTGAAGTTGTAGCCGCTCTGAACAATGAAGTCACAAGCCTTATCGGCAAGAAACCTGTAGTTGCCATCAAAGAAAAAAATGTTTATGCAAAGCCATCGACACCTTATTTGAGACCTGTTGGAGAAAGCGAAAAAAAGCTCCCCTCTATTGTGAATGTTAGGTATTTGTACCAACCTGGCGAGCTTGAAGGTGGTGTTAAAAGAGCCACTGATCCAATCTGGTCTTTGAAAGTTTACAACATTGAACGTTCTTTTACCAAACCGAATCAGCCCGTTCTCTACTATTTGCATGACGGGCCCAAGCGTGGCTTCGTGCGTGAAGAACTGCTTGTTGTGCCTCCAAACACACAATTACCCCCCGAGCGACTTTAAAGCTTCTTCTATTTCTTTCATTTCGGCATTTGTTAATTCTATTTCTTCCACTTCTGTAGTAGCAAATAAAGCTTCCATTTCTTCCATTGCACTGTTGTACCCGTAAGCCTTTGTATTTACCCCGTCGTCAGCTATCCAGCGCTTTGAATCAAACGGGGACAGTGAAATTTTATTTACATGCATGCCGTAGATTTCGTGCCCCTCGCTTCGCAACATTTTCATTCCGTGCCACATCTGCTCTTTTTTGAACAGCGCGGTCTTGTACTGCTCGTGCTTTATCTTCTTCTTTATGACATTTTTTTTCACCCCTTTTGCTTTTCTTATGTTGGTTTCATCCACCATCAGCAGATGGGAAAAGCAACTTAGGCACTTGCACCCACACCCCATCCTTGCTACTGCTTTGGGATATTTCTTTTTAATTTTTTCGACCAGATCTAAGTCTTCCCCCACTATTGCCCTGCAAGACTTTCCCTCCAAACAGTTGAACTCTTTTATTTCCGCCTCAGGGAAGTCTTCCTTTATTTTGTCCAACCCTTTTTTGCTTCCTCCTTCCGTCATGATGGAGTACATCTTTGACCTCAGCCCCACATACTCTGATATTGGCAGTCCCGCGCACTCGTCTTTCATTTTTCCCAAAACTTTTTTGTTAACCGTTGAGTGCAGCGGATTATCCTTCGGGTAGTCCGATGTGTCGTAAAAACTCTTGTTTCTTTCGATATCTTTGTATACGTCTTCTGTTTCAATGTCAAGCAGCAGGCTGTCCGTGTCTGTGTACAGCAGCTCACATTTCTCGCCGTACTGCTTTTTCAGGTGGTTGTAAAAGAAGTCGTACATCAGGATTTTGCTTTTATCCAGGATTGTCATTCCTGTGTAAACGGGTTTATTTAGCAGTAGGCGGCTTTTGTGCATGTCAATGCCCACCAGGTCGTTTGTAAATATTACGTGCCTTGCGTACAGCGGACTTGCTACCAATTTTCTTATTTTGTCTTTTTCTTTGCTGCGGACTATTCTTATGTCTACCCGGTTGCGCAGGTTCTCCATCGTTTTGCCGAAAACTGAGTTGTTCATCAGCTTATAAAAGTTCTTTTCAAAGTCATTTTTCGCCAGCTTTCTAAAGTCTGTGTTCATGCGGATGTACGGCTCCATCCAGCACTCTTGATCGAACTCCAACACCCTTTTTACACGTTTCAGCCTCATACCCTGCTTCAGATAAAATTTCAGGTTTTCGTAGTGCACCACGTAATCGTTTTTGTCTTCTAGCGTGAGCAGAAGCTTTTTGTTGTTTGGGATTTTCAGGTCAAGATCTTTTATCAGTTTGTTTTGGTAGTCTGACATGTTTTCCTTTTTTACAACCTTTTTCTCCGGCGCTAGCGGGTAGCTGTTGTGCTCTTTGTGCAGCTCTGACGGGTATTCCAAATCAACTTCTAATATCCAGCCTTGCTTGGCGTTTTCTTTTTTGTTCAAGATTTCTTCCTCTGTCGGCATCACCCGTTTCCATTTAAAACCGCTTTTGGGGAGGGGCTTGCTCATTGCCCAGCCGTAAAGATTGTTCGCATCCAGGTACATTATGTAGCTGTTTGGCTTGCTTTCATCGTAGTCTGTTAGCAGCGGGTTGTTCGCTTTCGCATGCCTTTTGCTCACCATTGAGATACCCCCTCGGATTCCTCTTTCCACGAAAAGATGCATATCGTGGTCTGTCAGCAGCTCGAGATTTACACCTGTCATTTTTAAAAGTGCATCCCATGACAGACCTGGTGATGTAAAATAGTGCGCCGGATCAAGTCCGTACTTCTTCAGACACAGTTCGCGGAAGTTTTCAAACACGTCTGCCAGCAGGGCCACATCTGTTTTTACGTACAAATCGTGATAATCTCCCAAAGTTTTACAAGAAAACATATCCCATACTGTGCGCGCGTGAGCGTATTCATCTTCTGTAATGTGTTCGTCATTTAGTTTGCTGTAGAAGTCTTCTTTTTTTGGCAGACTTGTTTCGCTGAATTTTTCAAATGAATCCATGTATTCGTATGGGTAAATTCCCTTTTTGTAAAGCAGATCACTGCCATTTGATATTGTTGATGTGATTTTGAGTTCATCCTTTGGCGTTGCTTCTACCAGCGAGTCCAAGCTTCCTTGCAAAAAGTTCAAGCTGTCTATGAAACGCAAACCATCGACCGAAATGGTTATGTACTTCTCCATGTTGTTGGCCACACATTTCACCTCTTTATTCAGGTTTGCCATTGCCTGCATCAAATGGTGCGCGTCGTACCCCCTCAGGTTGTGAAATACAACTGGTATCTGGTGCGTTTTGGGGGTTATTTTTAGTTTTAGGTTGCATTCGCTGTGCGCTGCCCCTCGGTATTTACCCGTCAGATGGCAATGGTCTTTTACCGCGTCTCTGTAGTTCTTTTGGAGAAGTGACTTTTTGCATTTGTAGCAGTTGGTTTGTTCTTTTGCTGTGTGGCGTGCGGCTGGGGTTTCCGGTTTTTTCAGCTTTATTATTTCAAAATCATCGTCTTTTGATGCATTTTGGCACAGCGTTTCAAAAAATTCACTTTGGTAATTTTGCTCTTCATAGAAACATCTTTTGTGATACTGCCCCTGGTATTTCTCTTTTTTTGATATGTGTCCTGTTGCGTAGACCGGCAATGAATCCCAAAAGTTTTCTTTTACCAGCTTTTTTTCACAGATGTGGCAGCTGTGTGCGTTTTTGAATTCATACCAGTCTTTGTTCGTCATTGCTATGGGTTTCACCTGCGCGAGGTTTTCTCTTATTTTGTCTTTTACTATTACCAGTCTTTTCAGGAAAGACCTTACCGCGTTTTCACCCCTGTATACAAATGGTCCTGTAACTTTCCCATCACTTCTTACTACAACAAATGAATATCCACACGCCTCATGCCTTTCCGTCTTTTCTGTGTAACTTTTGTTTTTGTATTTGTCATTTTCAGGGTCTCGCTCGCAACCTTGTATCTTTTTTACCAGTGCCTCAAAGTCCGCGTATATCACGTAGGGCGCTTTCATCTGTTTCTGATAATTTTTAAAAGCGAGGATGTTTTCCCCCTCTTTTGGCATGTCAATCCTTGTTGGCCTACCGTTCACTCCATTGCAGTGCTTTTTATGGTCCACAAGCAAGTCCGCTCTTGAGAAACCTGTTAAGCACAACATGCAGTAGTGTTTTGCATTTCTGTTTTTGCTTTGATCGAACAGCAAAGCGCTTTCTCTTTTTACGTAACAATAGTGCTGAATTTCCCCTGACTCAATCAACATAAGGTTTATTCTCGGTAAGTTCGGTTCTTTTCTGCTTATCCTGTGCACTATCACGGTGTCGTTTTCCCAGCCGAATACGTTTATTGCGAGTTTTCCGTTTTGTTTTTCAAGCTTATCTATTTGTTTTACCGGTGTTGGAAAATCTATACCCGCGTAATTTATACCATCATTTTTGGAATATTTGCTTGGTCTTTCAGGATGCACACCGTCTTTTGGTGGAAACAGTGCCGACCTCAAAGCCCACTTCAGGCATTCGTTGTCTTTGTTTTTTACGTTTATTATTGCTTTTTTGTTTGCCAGTTTGGCTGGAAGTGGCAAATAGGTTCCTCCGCTCAGTGGCTGATATTTTGCAACATTCACGTATGCTATCTCTATACTTTCAACTTCCCATCCTGATCCTTGCAATGACCAGTTTTCTATTTCTCCCTTTATTCTTTCCATAAATTCATCATATTTTTGTTCTATCTGTTCTTTGTCATACCTGGTAAAAACGTTTGGCTGGTCCTCTTTAAAATAGTGCGACATTTCTTGCGTTTCTCCGTTTCTTTCTATTTCAAAATTTACTTTTAGCCCGAAGCTGACCTTTACGCTTCCCAACTTTAGAATTTCCTGTTCAATCAAGTTAGTATACTTTTCTTTATTTGCATTTTTAAACATATAAATATCTTTGTTGTTTGGATTTGCTTGAGATACGTTCATTATCCATACACGAAGCCATTCCTGGAAATTGCTTTGGCTTATTTTAAACCCATCGCGTAAAATAGTACGTTCTGGTTGTAATGGTTGAGAAAGATTTCTATTTTCCTCTTCAGTTATTGAACCGTAAAATGTTTTCAGAACATTGGACGAAAATCTCGCGGCTGCCATCTCGCCTATATACAACTGCAGATAATTGTTCAAATGGAAAATAATTCTGAGACACTTTTGTATATTATACAGTGCGGGCATTTCTTCAAAAGAAATTAATTTTTTTGTGACACATCCGCTTGCTTTGGGGCCATGCTCTTTGTTTACTCTCATGCTTGCTTATTTTTACTCAAATACCACCACACACATAGACGATGAGGGTTCTGGGAGAAAAAAAAACAAGATATTTAACAAAGCTTTTTTTAGTAAAACGAGGCGAGCAAAGGGAGCCGAGATTTACTAAAAAAAAGCTTTGTTAAATATCTTGTTTTTTTTTGTCCCAGAACCCTCATCGTCTATGTGTGTGATGTCGATTTCACGTTTGCGTTTCCCAGGGATTATAAAAAAACATGCAGCTGGAAGGAGAACAGTTTCAGTGGCTTCACACTTGAAAACGAGGAGTCATATTATTTTGCACTGTAAAACATTTATTCCAATTACTTACATGACAATTTCTTTTACAAGTGCGTGTCGTGCTCGAGCTCCGTTCGACCGTTGCTTCGTTAACAACATCCTTGCTTCCTGATTGGATTACGATCATCGCACCAAGCCCGCAATGAGGCGGGCTATTGTTTAAGCACAATTAGGCCGAACGATTATCGATCCCGAACCATTCCCTTGGGATTGCTAACAGCTTTATTCCACTACATAGAGTCTAAAGCGCATGCGCATTAGACTCAAAAATGCTTCATCATATTGCTGTCTAAAATCAATTTATTTTTCCCTAGTGAACGCTAAAAAAATCAATAATTGCAATCCAGTATAAAATGAAGACATTGGCTAGAATGAATCAACATTAACAGCCATAACAACAACGAAACAGCACAGGACAGGACAGTTCAGGACAGGACAGGATCGGACAGAACAGAACAGAACAGGACAGACAGGACACTACAGTACATTATGATACGGTGCTGAGTGCAGTGCAGTGCAGCGCAGTGCAGCACAGCACAGCGCATCGCAGCCCATTGCAGTACAGTACAGTACAGTACAGTACGGTACATATATCTTATTAGACATTTTAGTGTGTAGTATCGCTGTTTATTTTTACGAGAATGATGTCTAATACAACAACACTATACGCTTGTCAGCAGTTGTATATACCTATAAAGCTCGCATATAAGGTAACTCCCACCCCCACCCCCACCCCCCGGGGTTGGGGAGTGTTGTACACATGGCAACATGAATTCTACCTGAGAGCGAACTTCCTCAACTACTGTGTTCATGAAATGGAAATTGTGCATACTCTTCATGCTAAGCCTTAATGTGCGAGAAAAGCACTGCAAACTTTGGCTGTCAGAAGCAAAAAACCTCCACTTAGTCATAAAGATTCTGCACTTTCTTAATCCTGATGTGTGTATTTAGAATCTTCCTGGTCTCTACAATGCAACCTCTCCATCCTATTGATTGGTATATATTTATTAATGTTATTTTGACAAATGGTTTGATGGTAAATCAAGACTGTGTACTCCAGTTGATGACTTTTTTTATTATCAACACCTGTGTCCCGGCACTTAATTGAGAGGATAAATCAGATCTTCATACTCTTGGGATTTTAACATCAAGGTCGAACTCTTACCTTGACTTACACTACTGCTTGCAAGTAGTAATTGACTTGTGGTTGAACTTGTGGTTTCTAATGTTGATCATAAAAGAAAATACAAAGCTAATTCATTAGTATATACATTTCATACATTATGGTTCCTTTCAAATATTCTTTTTATTATCCAATAAAAAGGGAATCCCCGTAACCTCCCCTGGCTGGGAAAAATGTTCGTGGCTGGACATAGAGTACGTGATTGATTAGTAGATGCAGTTCCATTTGCACAATTCAAAGATTTGGTAGATGGGAGAGGAATAAGCCATTAGTCTAGGTCATTAAGAAGCAAAGAATTAGTTTAGGTCATTAAGTGAGTTTTACTCACTACTGCATGATTGTGGTTTACGAGAAATATTAATAACTTTTTAATGAGGAAAACATCTTTATGATTTATATTTCTGTTAAACATTACATAATTTTAATACCACTTCACAATTTACACATAAGGCTTCGTCATACATTATACAGATCTTAAAATAGAAAACAGGTATCTATTTTTAAATTCTCCCTAAAATGTTTTTGGAAGCCCCCGCCCTCACCCAGATTCTCTCAGGAAGTTTTTCCTTCTCCGGATTCCCTTCCAAGTGAAACATCCTTCCAACACTAGGAAAACATAATGACTCCCCCCTACATCCCAGTATATCCAGTACATTTTGTGGCTCATTGCTTCTTATCAATAACGACGATTTATATTAAACTCAAATAAATCCCCTTAAAAAAGTTCAAAAGGATTAGTGACTACATCCATCCACTTCAAGTATACATACCAGTTACCTGTTTCCTTATTGTATTAGTTTTCTTATCGTCGTATGTTTTGTTGTAAATGACTTAGATTTTCGAATGCAATTTACCAGTGCCAGCGCTACCGCAATACATATAGGGACAGCTAGACGACCTCTGTAACTCATATATGTATTAGGAACTACAGTTTTTCACTTTAATGATGTTCACCGAATAACAGCAGTCAACTGTTCAAATATAATGATAACAGACTTAACGGGTCACCACACATTCAGCGACTGTCGGGTGTGCACCATTAAGCCAGCCTGGAGATTCAATACCGCAGCGATACCGCATTTATCTGGCATCCGATCCCCAGCAGCTCCTTGGAAACGGTACCAACCTGTTACCAGGTCACGATCGCACGAGTTGTTCCTCACTGCGTTTCCTTGGGCGTAGCCTGTTCCTTGCTCTCGGTAGTTGGGGGCGTGCGACATGCGTTTTTCCTTGCTCGCCCGCTTTTTCGCCCGCTCCTAGCTACCTTGGGCGCTGTCCGCTTCACTTAGGACTGTGAAATTTTTATATCCTTCCACTTCAAGAAGATCTGTATATATACCGTTGCCAGATAAACGTATCAGCTAACTATATTGCTGACAAAATTAAATTTCCGAAATATTGTTTTAGTTTTCTTATTGTTTTATTTGGTTTGACAATTTATTTAAACCTCGTTCTATGTTTTGTTCAAAATCAGGAATCTGTTTTTAAGAAATTGATAAAACTAAACAGAACTAAAGCGCATGGTCCTGACGGAATCCCAGGGTGGGTGTTGAAAGAAAAAGCAGACCTTTTGGCAGGGCCAATTGCAGACATTCTTAATTCATCTTATCGTGAAGGTCGCCTCCCTCCATCGTGGAAAGAGGCAGATGTTGTCCCAGTGCCCAAGCAAAAACCTGTGCAGGACATAAACATCTTCGACCCATCTCCCTGACACCAATTCTATCAAAGATAGCGGAGGAGTACGTTGTCGAATCTTACATCAAGCCTGCTGTCCTCCAAAAGATCGATCCACAACAGTTTGGAACAATACCCAAATCCAGCACTACGCATGCGTTAATAAGCATGATGCATTACTGGGCGAAATCAACAGATGGTAATGGATCGACTATGACGATTATGCTCTTTGACTTTCGCAAAGCATTCGATCTGATTGACCATCATGTTCTGGCGCGAAAGCTTTCCTCGTATGACATCCCAAGACCGCTTATGTGTAGGATTATAGACTTTCTTATGGATCGAAAGCAAAGGGTGAAGCTCAGCTGCGATTGTGTCTCGGAGTGGGAGGCTGTTCCTGCGGGGGTCCCACAGGGGACCAAACTGGGCCCATGGCTATTTCTTATAATGATAAACGATCTCTCTGTAGCTGACACAACTCTCTGGAAATATGTTGATGATACCACTCTCGCCGAGTCAGTATCCAAGAACGAAACCAGTTGCATGCAGTCATGCGTTGATGAACTAGCAGTCTGAAGCTGATGGTTTTCAGCTAAACGAGTCTAAGTGTAAAGAGCAGAGAATATCCTTTCCTAGTTCACCTAGTACTGTAGACCCTATCACTATTAATGATAAGCAAATCGAAGTTGTTTCGTCTGCAAAGCTATTAGGAGTTTTAGTTTTAGACGACCTCAAGTGGAATGTGCATGTTAATCATATTTGCAAAAAGACCGCAACACGCCCGTATTTCCGATCCTAAAGCAGCTAAAACGCGCAAAGGTCAGTCCGAAGGATATGTTACTGTTCTATACAACATGCATTCGTCCCGTCTTAGAGTATGCGTGCCCAGTTTTTCATAATGCGTTGCCGCAGTACCTATCTAATAACTTGGAAAGACTGCAAAAGCGCGCATTGCGGATAATATATCCTGACCTATCTTATGCTGAAGCTCTAGTAGCTGCAGGCATCACTTCACTGTATGAGAGAAGACAGGTGCTGAGCGAAACTTTATTCGATCAAATTATGGTAGACCCAAGCCATAAGCTACATGATCTACTGCCGCCACGTAGCGAGTCCACTTACTGCACACGATCCCGGGGATACTTTGAGCTACCGATCTGTAAGACACATAGGTTTAGGAAAACTTTCATTATGAACCATAGTTTCAATTATAATTAGGTTGTAATATTTTATCTTGTATGATATAAATTTTATTGTAAAGTATTTAGTAATTCCGCCGCTTCGGCGGCTGCAAGGAATTTGCTAATAAATCTATCTATCTATCTCACATTTCGAATGCAACTTACCAGGGCCAGCGTTACCACAATACCGACCTATGGGAGACCGAGGTAACTCATACACGTAATAGGAACTACAGTTCTTCACTTTCATGATGTTACTCTCGTCACAGCAGCTTTGGCGCCAGGAATGACAGACTTGACGAGTCACCACACCTTCAGCGACTGTCGGGTGTGTACCATTAAGCCAGCCTGGATACCAAGTACCGCAGCGATACGGAGGAACACATTTGTCTGGCATCCCATCCCCAGCAGCTCCTTGGAAACGGTACCAACCCGTAACCAGGTCCCTGTCGTACGAGTCGTTCCTCACTGCGTTTCCTTGAGCGCGGTCTGCTTCACTCAGGACTCTGTAATTTTTACATCCATCCACTACAAGGAAAAACGTATTAGTTAAGGTGGGGGTAAAGGTGAATTTGAGTGAAATTTTAAGAGCTTTAAAGAAGAGATAGAAGAAAGAAAATGATTTTTGGAACACCACCAGACAGTTGACCCCAACGCAAGAGCACCCCAGGTTGTCAGGGGACTGTTTGGGTGTCCATATACTAATTTTTAACTTCAAATTCTAATTTTAAAATTACATTAAATCTTTTATATTTCTTATTTCTCCAAATTTTACTAATCCTTTGAGAAAAACTATATCTTTCCAAAAATCCCCCAAAATCGCCCAAAAATTTACAAAACACCGCTAAACATAGCTTTGTGGGATGAACAGAGGGTTTTGAGAGTGTTTGAAACGGGAGCGAGATATTCGCATTAAACCCAAGTTACGCGGTGGAAAAACGGGCTTCAGGCGAACCCCCGCCTTAACTATATCACCGACAAAATTGACAAAACACTGACAAAATTAAATTTCTTATTGTTTGACAATTTATTTAAACCTCGTTCTATGTTTTGCTTAAAATCACTCAGATTTCGAATGCAACTTACCAGCGCCAGCGTTACCACAATACCGAGAAAGGGGGTGAAGCGACTCCTGTAACTCATACACATAATAGGAACTACAGTTCTTCACTTTAATGATGTTACTGAAATCACAGCAGCTTTCTGGCCTGGAATAACAGACTTGACGAGTCACCACACCTTCAGCGACTGTCGGGTGTGTACCATTAAGCCAGCCTGGATACCAAGTACCGCAGCGAAACGTAAGAACACATTTGTCTGGCATCCGATCCCCAGCAGCTCCTTGGAACCGGTACCAGCCCGGTACTAGGTCACTATCGCCCAAGTTGTTCCGCACTGCGTTTCCTTGAGCGCGGTCTGCTTCACTTAGGACTTTGTAATTTTACATCCATCCACTTTAAATAAAAGCATATCGGTTAGCTGCATTAATATCAAAATTAGATTTCCTCGTTATAGGGAATTTCGTCTTTGTGTTCAAGCTTCCTATTTTAACTGATTGTTTCTAATTTTTCAGGCCTTTTATGTTTTTCGACATATTTGAAGTCCATTAAGATCACTCAGATTTCTTCATTAATTCTGTTGAGTACTTTATTTATCTTGGCTAACTGAGGTTTTCATAAGCCATGGATCGTTGTTAAACATGGAGCGAGCCTATAAAAAGGCCCCGCCTAGCACTTTGTTGGCTTTAATTGTAAAAAGTCGCGTCAGAGTATTAAATGGTCATGTAACAGAAGAGGTCCGCAAATTTTGCGATCCCAGTTCATTTTTTTGTGGAATTAAAAAGCTCATATACAATATATTCTACCAATAATTATTTCTATACAAGTTAAAAGAACATTTAAAGAGAATTCAAAGCTACAAGTTTCGTTTGTTCTTTGACTGGATTTTATGTGGCATATGCTTGATTAAAACCTTATTCTTCAGCATAAAGCGGATTATGACTTCAGAAAATGAATTTATTTCTTTATAGAAAGGCCACAATATTTATTTGTTTACTTGCAACGCGGCATTCATTATTCAATGTAATTACCGGCGCTAAGCTCAGGTCGCTTGCGGCAAGAAATTCCGTAATTTCGTAGAACAATGCATGAGAACTACAGGTATCTTTAACTATTTCTAAACCTCGCTTTCGATTGTTTACACCCAAACAAGAAAACGAAGAATTTTATACACGAGAATCTTGATGTTATTTCTTGTACTGCTTTAAATCTGGCCTCGCCCCTGAGTACATAGCGGAATTATTTACTATTGCCAACAAAGGTTACACCTTAAGAAACGCTGACTACGACGTGCCTCGCTACACCACAGTGAGATATGGAAAACATTCATTGAGATAGTTTGGTCCGTGCCTATGGTCCAATTTAGACTCAAGTGACCGACGGCGAGAGACAGTAGACAATTTTAGAAACAGTATAAAAAAAGGACCTAGTTAGTTTAATCGAGGACTTGTGCGTCAATTGTAATATATGACCTCATACATGTAGCCAGTAATAATTTTTAAAGTATTTTCCATGTCTCTTTTTGTTAATACTATTATTATTTTTATTATTCATCTTTGAATAACTTTTTTTAAATAGATCATGTATTGAATGTAAATGATTTTTAGATGAGATATGATTTTAGAATTCAAATTTTTTAACCTAGCATGATATTTTTCGACTGAAATCAAATGTCAATAATGTACACGAACTTTAAAATGTTGATTCATTTTCAAGGTTTTTGTCTTTATGTCTGCCTTTCGGTTCAGAATATCATGTCATAATGATAATTCAAGATTTACTTTGTTTAGTGGCAAACTGTCGCTAAAATAGTTTTGTTGGTCTGTTCTCTATCTTTGACCTGTGTTACAAAAATAAAGATTGATTAATAGATTGATTGACTGACTTGCCGACCGACCGACTGACTGACCGAACGTGCGAGCGAATGACAAACGTACGGACATGGGCGGAAGAAGGCTTCTCCTGCCCTGGTACGGACGGATGGATTATCACCCATTGAAAATAACGTGATACAAAATATTAGTATAAATCTACTAGCGTTCTATCACAAATGCCGCGCTCTGGTTGGCTAAGCTACCCACTATCTATTCTGTGATAGATAGTGAGTACCGTAGCAGTGTGCCCTTGCTAACAAAATGGCGGCCGCTTCTTCACGTTTTCGAAGTGTCCGTGAAGAAGATTTAGACAGTTTACTTGTCGAGGCTGTTCCAGAAAAGACAAAAGTCGCAACGAAATATGGTATGAAGATTTTTCACGGTAAGAACAGGAGTCGAAAAATGACTTAAACAAATTTATTACTCATTGAAACTTTTAAAAGTACAAAATTAAATTTTTAATTTCAATTGACACATTTTTTTAAAGCAAATTTTAGAATGGTTCGCAAGCCAACATAAATTCTCTCTTCCTATTGAAGAACAGTCCAATGAGGAGCTTAACAGATGCTTACAGGTTTTTTATGCCTCTGTACGGGAAAAAAATGGAAGCGAATTCAAAGTTTCTTCGCTGCGAGGGTTACGCGGTGCCATTGTGAACAACAACAACAATTTCTTTCGTTAAACTGTTCAGTACGACCTTCCGGTAGTGCAAGTCTCTCAAGCCTTTGCTTTGACGTTTTCTAAATTGAGGAACTGTCTTTCAATGGCATTTTTGCATCATTTGATCGTTGATTTTGTAATCAAACTAGGCTCATCGGCTTGGCTCTTCTTGAATGAAATGTGAAGGTGCGGGCACACAGAAACCAACATAATACGATATATTTGTCAATTATCCTCGCGTGGCGTGACCTGTTTTTATAAAAACATAAATCTGTCTTATTTTTTAAGTTTTGAACGACTAGTAGATTTATAGTAAAACAATTAGATTTTTCGCTCTCGATTTCTCTGCGTGATAGTTGACTCGGGCTGCGCCCTCGTCAACAATCACGCCATAGAAATCGAGAGCGAATAATCTCATTGTTTAGTAAGAAACTCAAGTGGAACAAAGAGTGTAAATTTGTCGTGATGTGGCATTGTACTTTACGTGGACAGGACAATGAACATGATCACGGGGAACACGACGTTATTGCACAAATATTAACTGAGGAAATGTCTTACCTAACTGAAATACGCCATAGAGGACGAGGACTTGTAGAGTTATCATTGACGTCATCTTTATCTGTTAAAAGATAATAACAGGAAAAACTTGACTTATAGGTATTCTGAAGCGGCTTAAAGTGCCTTTAAAGAAATTATCTATTACATATAGAGTTTTATGTAAAGTCTTACCTATTACCCTACTATACCCTCTCTATTTCTATGCGTCTCAAATGATTTGGGCTATGCCGTAATTAATTATAACACAATAAAAATTTACATTAAAATATGTATTTTTTTTTTCTAAAGTTTTTTCAAATTTCAAGCTTGTCATCATGGTCACCAGTTTATTCCTTGGGTCAACTCCAGTTCTAGACAATTCACAAAGAAAAAGTACTGGCTGTTTGTAATTTGACAAACAAGCGCGCTATTATTGCGGGTGTAAATAGGGGATAAAGGTTAAACCGATCAATTGCATTGTGTCCAAACTTTAGGAAGGTAAAGCAAGATATATTTTGGCATCGAGGCACATATTTCAGTAAACCATAAAATCTTCTTTATACTCGCTTCCAAACATATGTGAGAGTTTGATGCATATCCAAGAACGCGGAGGTTCATTTGGACCAAAAAACTGTCAAAAACGATGTTCATGGTTCTTTGTGTGCACTGAATGCACCTACAGAAAAAAAGCAATTTCTACTCTCTGGTTTTGCGCGCTTGTCGTGCACGTAAATTGTGCTCCACTGTGAATTAATACTGAATTTTCTTAACATTATATAGATTAGGCGCCCCCAAACAGCTGAGGATTCTGCGGCTCACCGCGCTATGCTCATTGAAACATTAATAAATCTTTGGTTTTGACAAATGCTAACTGCATTAGTTTATATAAAAATTTCACGCAATTTAGTCGATTTTGGCCAAAAACCTTTCCACGCTTAGTAAATATTGGTAGCTGTGATTTTATTCTGTGCTTCAATTTAAACCTCAGAAAATTCTAACTTTCCTTTCTGCCCACTTCGATTTGTTTTAGTTAAAGTTTTTAATGTTTATTGGTGAAGGATGTTTGACAACCGCGGGCAAAAAAGTGGCGAATTTGACAACAGGACGGGGGGAAGGTTCACTCCCATAAGTGGGCTATATGGTCCTATATGCGAAGGGTATGGTTTTTAACGAGTTTAGTTTGGGATAGGGTATTGGTCTAGAGTAGGGTATCATTTGCCTGGAAGCTGATCAGTGGTGTCACAGGAAGGCCAGGCTCACGTTATGACAACTCGGTAAAAATGGCGGCGGCAAAATTAATAGGAATTGTATGAAACATTTTAGTAAAATCGATATCGAAAGAAAATATAACAAACAAGAAGTAAAATTTACATTTCACATCATTTGGTGTCGGTTTTATGTTTGGTCACTGGTTTAAAGCATTTAAGGAGGCTCGCAACGGTTTCCAGCACTTTCCAGCTCTTAAACTTTGATGGGTCAGTACTACAAATCTTTATCAGTTGCTGCTACAATAATGCTATCGAAAAAATGCCCAATCATCGCTAGACACGTTGTGGTCATTTTCATGACGTCATTGGTTACTATAGCAACAGTTTTACCCGTTAAAAACACCCTTAATTTTCCCTTTAAGTGCTTATAACTCAAAAACGAGTCTGGTGACCCCCATTTTTTATTATTGAATAATGATTGGCATGTTAAGATGCAACTTTTTGCAAAGTTATAAAAATTTTTCCGGAGCGGTTTCAGAGCCACCTTAAATTTACGCATTTTCACCGATATTTTCATTTATGTTTACTCTAACCTAAAATATTGCAAGGGAGAACACGCGCAAAACACTTTACTGTCCGACCAAAAGAAGCCAAAAATTGCCTTTAATCGGTTCCATTCTCTTCAAAACTTCGCCTATAGGTAGTTTAGAGGCCATACTTTCAAAGCAGCAAGGTTTTAAACGGCATGCTTATTTCTGTGTTCGAGAATACGGAAAATATAAATATGATTTTCAAACTTTGTCCTTTCTCCAGGACCTTGAGCCTTCCAAGTGCAACTTACCCTATGATTGGACGGTAGTTGTCAAGGCGACGTTCCTTTTTTCCTGTAGGGGAGGGTAACAAACAAGACAGGCCTTCAACATTCAAACCCAGCAGAGTACTTGAGTGATGATCTGTCTTACACATCTATACTGACGAGAATACCCACGGGGTGCTCTTGCCTCAAATACAAAACTAGACACACTGGCGTACTGAGAAGAGATTGCTGAATAAGTTTCATAATAAATTCGAAAATGAACAAAGGACGATGACCAGACAAACTTTTCGCTGGTCAGCCATGTTTACATTTCATATCAAACTTTGCCTATTGTTATAGTTTGAATTTTCTAACACAATGAAGCTTTTGTTGTCCATCCTTAGAGATTTTCCTGTTCTGTGTCGCCAAATTACACTCGGGTTAAATCGAATCCAGTCGGAACATTGCTGGTGATCACATCTTTGTTTCTAATGGACGCCTTCTTGGGAAAACACAGACAGACTAACAAATTTTATGTCCAAAGCGTCGGTTCGCGTTCTGAATTAGCAAAGTGAATTGTCTAACCTTACAGATGCAAAGGATTTTTTTCTTTTTTTGTACCGTTCTTTCGGTGTAAAGCGTCCCACTGAGTCTTTCATTGAGTCATTCAATCAGTATTTCATTGACACAATTGGTAACTATGGTGACAAATAACAAGGAATTTATTGAAAGGAATAACATTGGAATAATATTGATATTCTGTTAGAAGGTCTTCTTTCCAAGAAAAAAAAATCATTTTCTCTTGTTTCTGTCCAACGTTCCATTATAAGAATTTTAGAAAGTTCCTTGATATAATCTTCTTAATTAAGTTAATTAGAGAGTGACGGAAGCAATTTTTTAATGACTTGGTACTCGTTTTATCCAAATTAGTTTTGACAAACGTAAAAAAATTAACGAGTGCTTTGCTTATAAGATGTTTAATTTCTAATTATGTCTAGCTTTTCGTCTTCTGCAAAATTATATCAATATTTTTTTTTTACTCCAAAATATATCAATCATCCTCATCCCGCGAGGCAACAGATAGCTGTCAAAGTCACACCTGTATTTCGTTTGCTGCTGCATATTTACAAATTCCAAGCTTAGTACTCACAGTTCCCCTTTCCCGTTCCCCTAGATATGGGTAACGCGGACTCTGCGACCCATTGTACATCAACCGGCTGACCTACTTCATTCAATTGCTCTATTGCGCTAGCGTTCAACCTAACTTTTGGAAAAATTGTTCCAATCCGTAATGTTATGGCATAGCCTGAACCTCTTCCTCGGGAATAATCCCTCGGAAAATGAATTTCCTGCGGTCGCCTCTCAATTGCAAATTATGCTACCCTAGCCGGATAATCCTTACCCTAAAACTGCGGGCTAAACCCTAACTTTTCAATTTGGAAAAAATGTACAATGATGAAATCTTTGTTTCCAACGAGAGTCTACAAGGGATAAATGTCTTTCATTGCTCAGGGACAAGGGGCAATGCTCCAAGTCTTTCTCTTAGCGTTATTTCTTGTCGACGTTCTCCTGGTTAGGCTGACCCCTGATCCTGAGCCAGAAAAATTAAGAGGTAAAAAGGAAAAAGATTTTATCAGGTTTCATGTTGAAAGCGCCTGTTCGCATTTTTACAAGTATGGATAAACAGTTAAGCGAGGTAACATGTTCAAAGCGTCGGTTTGAAAGTTCACAGGTTTGATTAAAGAGTTAAGTGAGGTTTCATGTCGAAAGCGTCTGTTCGCATCTTCGCTAGTTTGAAAAAAAAGTTAGGCGAGGTTCATGTTCAAAGTATCGTACGATTCGAATGTTCACAATTTTGAACACACAGTTAAGAAGCTGTCCGCCTAAGAATCGACCATTCAATTCGGATCAAAATTTCAATTTCCTTCAAACTTTCTCCACAAATCAACGTTGATATAAAAACAAAGAAAACACATTTTTTTGGATTTTACTATTTGGATTTTACTATTCATAATACTCGAGATTTTGAGGCGAAACTGCGAACTGCGACGACTCAAGCCGGCAAGAAACGAGATATTCATGAGAATGTAATTTTTAAAGTTCTTTCTTTAACTCATTTTCAAACGTCTCGACAACTTAACCAAAAAATACGAACACTACAGCTGAAACATCAACACGAAGTCAAAAATTATCAAGATTAAAGAAAACTAATAAAAAATTGACCTTTTACTCCGCTTAGTTAGTGCCAAAAAGATTTTGTTTCCTATGCGCGAACTGATGCTTTCTCTTGTGGAAAACACGACAAAACGAAGGACTAGCTAAGACTTATTATAATTAGTTAAACATCCACTTTGCTCTTAGTAGTTTAAGCACAATTTACCTGTTATGCCGGTTATGGTTTCTTGGAATCAAACACTTCGGACGACCCAGAATGGAGAAGTCGTGCCGCGAAATAACTTCCCGTTCTCCGAAGACAAAAGATTAGACCAGAAAACTGTTTGTTTAATTTAAACAAGTACACCTAGAAGATGAATAATTAATTATGATATTTTCCTTTTTTAAACCTCACAAGAAACCTAACACTAGATCACGAATGATTATTTTCACGACCGTTAAGGCGAACAAGATCCAACACAAGAGTAAGAAACTGCGTATTTTAAACCAGTGGCATGTAGTTTATAAATTTCAAAGCGACGTGTACAGAGTCACAGTATACACTGAGGCAGGTACACCTGCGCGTTGTTGAGCATAAAAACCAGTCATCTCCCATTGGCAAGCAGTATATAGACAAACACTCTATTGTACCAAAGACCTCGACAAAAACTTTTTCGTCTTTTAGAAGTGTGAGAATAACTTCGATTGCTTGGTGCATGGAATTTTGCAAATTAGAGAATTTACATCATCAGTTACCATCCAATTAAACTTAATTTGAGCTAAACTATTACCTCGATATTATCCCATTCAATTGTTTGTTGTTTTAATTTTTATCAAACTATTTCTGATCATTTTGAACTTGAATATGGCTTCATGACTACTCCGAAACGTCGTTCAATTTTATCGTTGAATTTTTATGCTTGTATTTTACTAACCCTTTGCTTTTAAGAGCATGTATTCTTTTATTCGCTTGTGAAGGAGCAGTGAATAAAATTCAGGTGTTTTGCAGTTTCCGTCAGAACCTGTCTTGATTGTGGGCTAGTACTGTATTTTTATGCAAATATCACAAGTTAGTCGCGACAAATTCATTATTATTCTAAACTGAAAACTGTCAAGAATGGACCCAAATATAACAACGTTTGTCACAAGTAACGCCTAAAATGCTAATATTTAATGTTTTAATACTCGTTTTCATTTTTAGCTTTTTGTAGTTTTTAAATGCTCTTTTTAAGAAAAGCGATGTCAGTAAGAGAAGTATATTTGATTGTGATGACTTAGATGCATGGAAAGGTCCGGGAGACAACAAAGAAATCAACCTGTCAAGAACCAAGACCGCTATGTTCCAAACCTCATTCAATTATGCTGCTGCGAAGGAACTAGAAAACTATTTTAGGTAAACTTAAAGACAATTGGGTGAATCAGCCGTGTATTTTTACACTTTAAATGTTTGAAACTTATTCTTAAAATTGCGTATGAAGCAATTTTTACATATTTACAAATTTACTGTTTAAAACGCCTATTGTAAAAGTGTGGCGACTTAACGAGCGTTGCGCTATTTTGCCCTCAAAAATGGCCAGGGAACTGGGTCTAGTTTACATCGCCAAGTTGCGGACAAGCACTTCCTTTGGTTGACATTTCTCGCACTAAATTCTTTTCACACCTGCATAAATTATCATCAGAGCAGTGTAAGTCAATAAATCATGAATAATCAGTGACATTGTCGAGTACATCGGCTCTTAGAACATGTGCGTACTTCTCGGCTCTCCAAAATTTGAGTTGGTGAACCAGCCTTCGACACACTGCTACTACGGAAAATTTGGTTTTGGGGGTGGAAGCGGAATCATGAATCATGAATTATAGCTGTAAAATTGGTAGGAATCATGAATCTTCGTGTTTAAAACCTGGGAATCATGAATAACGAGAGATGGGTAAAAGAATCATGAATAACAAATGAATATGCTTCCATCGATATTGGAGGCGTGTGAATATAGAATGCAAACTACGAAACTTCTTAACAGTTATATCACAGAAATGGCCGAAAACAGCATTTCTGAGCGTCTAATTTTCAAAATTTTCTGCGGGAGTATGCCCCCAGACCCCCCTACAGGAAAACACTGAAAACACGATTCAAATCTTCATCCCCCACCTATCAACTTGACCGTGATTAGGTATGTTACACAAAGTGAAGTTATTTTCAAAACTGGATGAAAACAATGACAAATGAATCATGAATATCGAATGAAATTTTTAAATGAATCACGAATCATTGAGGTAAAACAAGACAGGAATCATGAATCATGAAAGTCCATTATGATTCCGCTTCCATCCCCGAATTTGGTTGACCCGCCTGTCTGTTTTGGGTGAGACGATAAATGGGTTTATTCATTGTTGAACGCAAATTTCTTCAGGATTCAGTTGTTTATTTTGCATGGTTTGTTCGACATGTATCCGGGGATATCAGATATCATAGGTAATATAACCAACGTACGAAACATCGGGATTTTGCTGCCCAAAAATATGACAAGGACCGTTCTTACATTCCTATGCTTCAATTCTTGCAAAGATTTTCAAGATGCGCAAAATGATTCACATGGATAGGCCTCCAAACGATCCCTGAGGGATTGCTCCAAGTATAGCAGCTACAAATCCTTTACCTACCAGTGCGAAATTGGTAGCAAGACAAAAGAGTCAGTTTTTGTCACAGCAAAATGCTAATCCCCCAAATAACTAAGATTTTTTGGGACCTGTTCTTTTTATCTCCTGCCGGAATAATAACAGTTGTGCTTCGAGGACTCGCCGGATATGAGCTGGTATATAACACCAACGAAGCCGTAGGCCGAGTTGTTATGATAAGCTCGTATCCGGCAAGTTCGAGAAGAATAGCCTTTTCGTAAATTTTCAAACACTCAGTAACTTATTACCGGAAAAAAGAAGAAAAAAATTCTTTCCACTCCAAGAAAAATACATCAAAACATGTGTCACATGACCGCTACACAATTTGAAAGCGAGCCACGCGATTGTGAATATGAACCATGCAGGCTGCGTTGTCGAAAAGAATGTCAAAATGTCCATCAAAGTAAGTCATAATCTTCATCATATTGTCAAAATTATTACTTTTTAAAACGGATTTGCCGAAGTGGTTATGGATTTGAACATAACAACTGTGGAAATAATCCTGCGGACGAGAAAAGATTTGCCTGACACGTGCGATTTGTTTGCCGTGTTGTTAAAACTCGACTGATAAAATCCTGTGATACCCTAACAGGTTGTGCTTGACCGGAACCGGCCTTGTTACCTCGGGGAGAGTGTCCCTTGCTTGTTCTCTCCTGTAAAAGCGGCGTCATCAATTATTGACAGCTGATTGCAGTGCGGCGAACAGCAAAGAAACCTGTCAATGGCGGCAAGGATGGATTTCATTAAAGAAGTCTTGAATTGTCGTACAATCGCGAGTCATGTTGCTTACTCATAGAGGTGAGAAAGCATTGCGGCAGTCATATAGGCCACGTTCATCGAACGCCTGTAGTTCGAAAAACTTAGTGCCCAAAAATGTTTTCCTGTTCTTGGGACACTAAACCTAGTACTGAACATGGGTAGTAGTTTCGGCTCCAGATCACGTTATACTTTTGAGGGTATTTTCAGAAAATCATAATTAGTTTTTGTTAAGTCGGATTTTAAATATTTTGCCGTATATTTATACACAAGACATGAAATAAAATAATTGCGAAGTATATTTTATTTGAGTAAAAGGGGAATTTTTCAGCGCCTTTAGCGCAACGCCTTAATTTGACTCGAAACAGGATGATTTTTTCGGAAATCGTCGACAAAAATATTGCAAAGTAGCACTAGAAGCGAAAATAGTGCAAGTCTTGTTTATTATATGGATCATAAACAGAAAATTTGAAGGAAATCTATTTTGGGCCGAAAATCGAGTGGTCGGTTCTAACGCAAACAGCCTCTTAAAAATTTAACCAGGCGCTTCTTTGATAAAGAACGAAGGATAATCCGTATAAGTTCATTGTGCCACAATAATTTTGACAACAAATGATGATCTTGGAAAATAAACTCTTTGTCAGAGATAGCGTGTTCATGTGTTCGGACAAAAAGAGTTCTGTCTTTGATAAAAAAAGATGTGTAAATTAAACTGTTAGAACAGACTGAGTCTGTAGACATCTGCTGACTTAGACTAACATAACTGTGTTTGCAAGCGGAACTAAACTGACATTTCCACGCGAAATATGTAAAATGAAAATTTCTCACTTCGAATTTTCAAAGAATTATCTTACCTTACAGGTGCAAACGTGTCTTTTCTTTTTTTGTACCGTCCTTTCGGTGTAAAGCGCCTCACTGAACCAAAAATTCTATCATAAAGGAAGTTCAGTCTTTCATTGACACAATTGGTAACTATGGTGACAAATAACAAGGAATTTCTTGAAAGGAATACTATTGATATTCTGTCAGCAGCTCCTGTTTCCAAGAAAACAACCCTTTTTCTCTTCTTTCTGTTCAACCTTCGATTCTAAGAATTTTCAACAGTTATTGATATAATCCTTTTAATTAAGTTAATTAGAGGGCAGCGGAAACAATTTTCAATGACTTGGTACCGTTTTATCCAAATTTGTTTTAACAACCGCAAAAAAATGAAGCGAGTGCTGAGCTAATAAGATGGTTAATTTCTAATTATGTCTGGCCTTTCTTCTTTTGCAAAATTATGTTTCGACTCCAAATATGCCAATCACCCTCATCCCGCGAGACAAAAGATAGCTGTCAAAAAAACGTCGACCTACGACTTCACGGAAAAAGAGGGGACTGTGAACTGTATACATTTTACGATTTTCAAAAGCTAAAATATTTTTTCTTTGGAGAAACATGTATACGTTATCCTTACGGTAGATTTAAACTTCAATAACGGAGGAAATAAAAAACTTTTCAGGAAACGTTCAGTCTTTCATTGACACAATTGCTAACTATGGTGAAAAATAACAAGGAATTTCTTGAAAGGAATACTATTGATATTCTGTCAGCAGCGCCTGTTTCCAAGAAAACAACCCTTTTTCTCTTCTTTCTGTTTAACCTTCGATTATGAGAATTTTCAACAGTTCTCGATATAATCTTTTTAATAAAGTTAATTAGAGGGTAGCGGAAACAATTTTCAATGACTTGGTACTCTTTTTATCCAAATTTGTTTTAACATTCGCAAAAAAATTAAGCGAGTGCTGAGTTAATAAGACGGTTAATTTCTAATTATGCCTGGCCTTTCTTCTTTTGCAAAATTATGTCTCGACGCCAAAATATGTCAATCACCCTCATCCCGCGAGACATAAGATAGCTGTCAAAGGTCACACCTGCAGTTCGTTTGCTGCTACACATTTGCTCATTTGAAGCTTAGTACTTTCAGTGCCCTTTTACATTCCCGTTCCCTAAATATGGGTATAACGCGGGCTCTGGCGACCCACTGTACATCAACCGGATGACCTACTACATTCAATTGTTCTATTGCGCTAGCGTTCACCCTAACTTTTGGGAAAATTGTTCCAATCCGTAATGTTATTGCATGGCGTGAACCTCTTCCATGGGAATAATCCTTACGAAAATGAATTTCCTGCGGTCGTCTCTCAATTCCAAATAACGCTACCCTGGCCGGATAACCCTAACCCTAACACTTTGTGCTTACCCTAACTTTTCAATTTGAAAAACCGCTGAGTTGAATCGGATCCTGTCGGAAAAATTTGCAAGATGACATTTTGGTTTTCAACGGGAGTCTACAAAGGATAAATATTTTTATTGCTCAGGAACAAAGGGCAATGCTCCAAGTCTTTCTCTTACCCTTTCCTCTTGGTTAGGTTGACCCGCGATTCTGTGCCAGCAAAAGTAAAAGATATAAACGAAAAAGGTTTCATGAGGTCTCATATTCAAAGCGCCTGTTCGCATCTTCAAAAGTTTGAATAAAACGTTAAGAGAGGTTTCATGTTCAAAGCGTCAGTTCGCATCTTCGCAAGTTTGAATAAAAAGTAAAGTGAGGTTCATGTTCAAAGCGTCGTGCAGTTTTTTATTTAAACGTTTGCAGTCACTTGCAGCTTGGTTGGGTTCTTCACAAGCCACGAAATCAAGGTGTGCGGTGTGCTGTTGAGGTTAAACAGTACCTGACGACGAAATTCGACCTTGGAGAGAGAACTGGCAACAAGGCAGATCCCGGAAAAGTGGCTGCAGACATGAAAACAGCAAGAAAACCAGATGGAGTGCAGGATGTTCGACAGGAAAGACTGGCTAACGAAGAGTCGAGTACAGGGCTTTTTCTCGAGACTGGCGGCCACACGAAGAAGGCAGGGGAACGAAGAGGTACAGATAGAGGACGTGTACGCAGAGGAGGAAGAACAAGAAAGGCATGAAGTACTGGAGAGCGTAGCCGCCCAGCTCGGTCCCAGGCATTCAATTTGTTACGATCTCTACTGACTTTGTGAACTCTCACGAACAGAGAAACTTGACAGTTTCAGTGTAGTTAAGTTCAAGGAGATAAGATATTCTTAGAATCCCTTTACTTCACGAGATCGGAAAAAGTCTGGTATTGGACTTATCCTCATATTTAGATAGATCTGACTGTGGCAGATATTAAGAAAAAAAAAGTTCACAAGCCGTCAATTTCCGGATGTATTGGGTTGTTGTAAATAGTTTAAACCGGTTGCTGTAAATACTATAAACTGAGAGAAGTAAATGGTTTATAACTCATGCATTGCTAAAAAATCAACAATTTATTACGCGGGAATCGACATTTTTTGCAGTTGAGTGAAATTAGCATTATTATGAACTTTACTTCCCTTCTTTGTCGCAACCGATGTAAACAATACATACAGTATCTCTCAAGAAATGTAGGAGCAGAGGGCAGAAAACTAGACACTCAATGCTGTTTTGACAAATTTTGCAACATTGAAATCAACTTTATTGACACACCGCTATTTATATAAACCTGCTCTAAATTTGCATAAATTGAATTCAGCACTGAAGACAACTATAAAAAAACAAAGCTGTTAATAAAGACATAAAGGCTTTTTCTAAACACTGCCATTGAAACCAATAATGGAAATGGTACAAGTGTGGTAGTTCTCGTTTCTCTCTTGTAACTAAAACGACGGGATAAATATTATTGGGACGCGATGTCCGTGAGATGCTTAAAATAATTTTGACATTCCATTGTGTTATCTGAAATCCGCATTTTCTGGTTCATAAGTTTCCTACGCACTTTATAGTTTATTTAAGTTTCTATTTATTAGATATGTTAAATTCTAAGCGTCAAAAGCTTTTTGTCATAGTATATTCCCTTTGATAACCGAATATCGGAAACAGCTTTTTCAAAGCGTAATTTAGGCGTAAATTAAGACAACTTACATCGCAGCCGCTCATTAAACCTTCTTAATTCCTAATTTTGATGATTTTAAGTATCCTGAGCGCAGAGCTTGTTTTGAGAGTATTGATGATGTTACGAATTGTGCGCGTTCGTGTCATTTAATCTGCGAGAAATGGTCAAGAAAGCATCTCAATTGATGGTATTAGCGAGAGTTATTTCAGAATATTGAAAAAAATCCTACAATCATTATCCCAGGCCTGCCAATTACGTCACTCGGAATCTGAATCTCACGTGAATCATAATAAACAATCGTCCGACCATCGTTTTTGAGACTTCGATGTTTAAGAACGATACTATAGTTCTCATTAAGGGGCGGTGAATGGTCCTTCAAAAAATGCGCGTCTCGCAAAATTTAAGCCAAATTCCAGGGGTCTCGTCGTCTCGTATTTTTATGGGGGCCTTCTCGGAGTCTCGGTTTCTTTTTCAATGCTAAGGAAGTCTCGGGCTCGCAGAAAATGTATCAGTCTCGCCGTCTCGCAAAGTCTCGCATTTTCCATTCGACACCCCTTCATTACACTTTGAGGTGTAAAAGACCCACATTAACATGCACACTGTCTTCTAATGGACCCCCCCCCCCCCCCCCACCAATTCGTTGTTATCAATATTTTTTTGTGTCAGTAAAATGTATAGTTGCTGCTTTCATAAATCGTATACCTTATTACACGAAATTTTCCCGACACCTTAATTTCGCGATGTTAAAAAATTCGCGAAATTTAAGTGACGCGAAAATTAAGTGTCTCACATTATGTCATGGTTGTGTATACTTTTTCACCAGCACAGAAGGAAAGGTTCATGTTTTGAAAGGTATCAAGACATTTACGCAAACAATTTAACAGCATTAGCCATGAAACTAAACGGCAAAATTTTCTCTATGGAGTCAACAGAAAGGAATATTTAATTTACATGGATAATGAGGTCAATTGACCACTTAAAACGTGACTTGAATTCAAGCATAAACTACAAACCGTGCCTTGTAGATACTGTGAGAACATCTTTCTTGTTACTGTTTACATGATCAGTTGCGTTTCTGTTTATTTGGACATTGTTGATTAAGTTACTTGATCAAATTCAGGGACATGTTAAATAACATTGACAAAGAAATAAAGTGTGTGTCACTGACAAACGCGAAATCAAAGTGAGTCAAAATGCAAAATATTTGCAAAATCGCGAAATTAAGGTGTCGCGAAATATGCGAACCTCGAAATCGCGAAATTAACGTGTCGCGAAAATTTCATATAATAAGGTACTTGAAACCAATACGTGATGTCAAACAAGCAGAAAAATATCAACGATTTTCAAACTTATGCCTACTCAATGAATGTGTAAGAGCAACACAAGGGTACTGAAGGGTAAATGGTATTTTATTAGTTTCCCCACGCTTTTTTCATTAGTGGAATGAAGTTTCTACCACGCCCATTGCTTCTTTATAATTGACTCACGTGGGTCAATTAATGGCTTAGTTAGGAAGATATAATCTAGTAGAATAGCTGACAAATTTTAAAATTGCATGATAATAATCATCTCTCAACGCCAGTTCTGTTCATTATCTTGGTACAAACCTTCTAACTAACATAAACCGTGTGTAAAAAAAATCACGGCGAAATAAATTTCTACGGAATCTCTAATATTTTCTACTACTGTGCGCGCATAAAAAGATAAAAGATCGATGGCATGAGTTATTTACAGTTCCTGTAACGTTTCACGCTTGGTCTGAGGACTAAAAAGCCTCCATCTCATGGCATAACAACTGAAAGTTTTCTTCCTCTTCCAAGTGTCCTTGGACTACATTGTCCAAGCGTCGGAAAAGGTCTTTCTTGGTCCTTTCTAATCTGCGTAGCTGTGAAATAATGACATCTTCTTTAAAGCGTACTTTCTTTTCTTTCTTATTACGGTTATGGTGGTCTTGACAGTTGGCATGCTTCAGGTATCCAATGAAATTACTGAGTTTATCAAACAAAGATTTTCTTCTCGTTTTTCTTGTCGGCTTCTCAGTTTCTGATTCTTGGATCATTTCTTCACTAGACTGTTCAACGCTTTCTCTGATTAAATCAGAGTTATTCGCCGAACCGTTCCTCAAATTATGTTCAGGAGTTGCAGGATCTGTTTTGCTGTTTTCCTTGACTTTCAAACGCTGTATACCATTACTAATGGCATCAAAAAAGTCCCTTCTTTCTCTGGTACTTTTCCACTCCAATTCATCGACAAGATCGTTCAGTTCATTATCTTTTACAGTATTCTTTGCATCTAATAAGGCGTCGTTTACGATTACAATAAAAAAATTCATTAAAATGATTGTAATAGTGACAAGTATCATAGCGCAAAAGACCCTACCAAATGTCTGGTTAGTGGCAGCTAACTCGTTAATGGGCCTAGACTTGACTCGGCCCAAAGTTAATTCCAGTTGGAAAACAATTGCTCGAAAAACCGACGAGTAGTGCTGAGATCCAGTTCCGAAAATCAGAATACCAAAGTGTAAGAAAGCCACAAAGAGATTTAACAAAACAATCATGAACGATGAAAAATGTCGCGCAGATATCTTCAATGCCTTCGAGAACATAAGGACATGCTTGTTAAAGCGAATAAGCCGCAAGAGTTTCACAGTGACGATAAAAGTTAGAATTCCCAGTACAGCGTTCTCAACATCATACCATAGGATTGCTTCTTGGAAACTTACATTCGCGTAAATGTTTCCTTGCAATTTTCGAATCACTGAAGTGATTCTGTCCACCTGTACAATGTACATAACCAAAGACAACACTGAAAACAGTACTTGAAATATTTCTAGCCAGCTCCAAAAGGATTTGAAGTATCGAGACCGCTGTTTACAAAGCTTGTAACACTCTCTTCCGAGATAAAGCAGAACGAATATGATGAATAAAAGTACACCGATTGAATAAAACTGATGTGATGCGGTTCCCGTTGAATACAAAGAAATAACTTCAGTTCTCGTGAAAGGTGCACTATATCCAGAGGCTTCAACTTCGTAGAAATATGTTCCGATCCCTAAAATATTTACTGACGGATTGAACATGGAGAATTCCACGATAATAGCTCTGGTTTGCCTGTCCAGCCAGTCATTGGTTTGCAAGTTGTTAATAATGCTAACAGCTGTTGCGTTCTCGTACCCCAAATCAGCCACGAATCCTCCCCCAGGATATAACGAAAAACGTCCCCATTTCGGCACTGTATCACTCTCCCAGGCATTCTGGTATCTCCACGGCTTCGGGCAGACTCGAAGTAGTTCGTTATGGTTGGTAACATTGTCGGCGGGCTGCCATCCTGGTTTACTGTACGCTGTCTTGTCTTCGTTTGACTCCGAGTATCCATCGTAGCAGACCGGAAACATTTTCGTCATGGCGTCCAAAACGTTACAAGATGCTGAAATATCAGTTTAAAATAAAAAAGTTATTAGATTTTGAAAACAAAGCAAATTCCCTGTGATTTGAATAAAATAGTAATACAGAATAAACCCTATTTTGAATTTAACAGTATTTCATTCGCAAGTTCTTTTTTAGTATTCGAGAATACTATGAAAGTTGTATCGTTAGTATGGCGCTTGCTTAGCAACTTTATTGGGAGCTGCGTGGCCTAATGGTTAGTGGGCTTGACTCCGGATCGAACGGTCCGGGTTCGAGCCTTGGCCGGGGGGCTGCGTTGTGTTCTTAGGCAAGACATTTTACTCTCATGGTGCTTCTCTCCACCCAGGTGTATAAACGGGTACCGGCGAATTAACTGCTGGGGGTAACCCTGCGATGGACTAGCATCCCATCCAGGGGGGAGTAGAAATACTCCTAGTCGCTTCATGCTAAGGAAACCGGGATAAGCTCCGGCCTGATGGGCCACTAGGCTCGTATGCAGACTTTACCTTTGCTTAGCAACTTTGGAATCGTTGACTGCAATTCGCCAACTGGTATCTCAGTTCCCAACTATATAATCAAGAAGTAACATAGGAAATACATCCATTCTCTGAGCCTCTGAAGGGCTTTAATTTTTTCGGCTCGCCCACTACTGCCTGTTCCAAGCGCCGCTCTACTCATGTGCCGAACCTAACTGAGAAACTCGTTTGAATCAGTTTGGTCTGTCAGTTTTAATTAGGTTCGGCAAACAACATACGTTTGGCAGGTTCTGCCGCATTGTGCGGCATCTGAGCGGCGGCTGATTCATACGGCGTTCTTCTTATGTGCCGAACATACTGCATGAATTACTGTACTGTATTTTCGATGTAACAACGCTCATGATTGGTCTAAAGTGGAGTGGCGTGACTAGGTGTGACCAGTCATGCATGAGGCTCGACGGCATAAAATTCGACAAAAAAAATTCAGCTCAAGAGAAACGGAACTTCATGAGAGAATTGCTTTGGTGGTAATTCTTTTTTGCTGTTATCAAAAATTTGTGAGATCAGATTTGTAAATTAGTATTTACAAAACTAATTTATCGAGAGAAACCAATTTTAAATAAAATATATCTTGCGGAATGAATTTGCTTTTCCGGAAATATTATTCAGTAATAGTTTGCTGATTTGGACTGCAAAACCTTTTATCATCCTCAACGCACACGTTCAATCAACATTTTTATTTTTTACGACTGGTTTCCGCGAATTAAGTTCGACACAAATACGTCGTCTGAACCAGCCGATTGTTAATGGAAACAGTATCTTTTATGACTTGCATGGGGTGACAATTTCGTACAAATGTTAAATGAATCGAATTAAGTTATCTCGTTTTTCCTTGATGTAACTGTTTATTAAACCTGGTTTTGCTAAAAAAATGAAAAACTAAACTTACTCGGTTTTACTCTCAGTTGCCTTGCTCGAGCCATTCCAACTAGAAGAGAACGCTTGTTGCCAATGTACTCGGTTTGATTTTCTTCTTGTCCGTTGTACCACCTACCGGCAAACACACCTGGGACAAAAACGTCATTTAGCCAGCTCCAGTACTTTGTGTCGTTCACAGCCTGGCATGGAATATATAAACAGAGAGAGAAAATGGTGTGGTATAAATATGTAATCAATATTGGTTTACCGTGTGGTCCGTATTGGTCAAGTTCCGTTTTTCTCAAGTTTATGGACAGAGCCGAAATCAACTTAATTTCGTAAACATACAAAAACAAAGGAAGAACAAGCGACTTGTTTTGTCACCTTACTTAAGATGGTTGGGCTCAATTAATCCTCACACCTCTAAGAAGATGGGCTCTTTATATGAAAACAGTTGTGCTGTGCATTTCTCGGATGAGCCTCATTCTAAGGTTGGTCTAAATTCACATCACTCTAAACTGACAATGCATTCAGGATTATTAATTATTAGTCGTACTTCAATAATTTCGTTTTTGGAATAATCCAAGCCACTTGAGCGTTTCCTTTTATTATATCCGCTCACTATCTTCCCCTCTCAGGAGTTTGAGGACATTTGGATATCTCGTCATGGCTCGCTTGCTAAATAATCGCTCACCGTTCGCTCGCACAATCATTTTATATGCTGGGAATAAGAGAGACGTCTTTCCGACTCCAGGAGTTTCTTTGTTCTGAAATCGCTCGTTTCCTTTTAAAACACGTTTGAAGTTTGACTTCACAACCTGAGTAGTATTCTAACTGGATTAGAATGTTTTACCGTCATTCCAGGAGCAATTCCAGGCCAATCGTAGCTAATGTAGACAAATACATTTTGGTGTTAAACAACATGAATTTTATGGTCAATGGCCACATCAAGATTCTTGAATATGTTAAAATGGGGGTAGGCTTAGCTGCCTCCCCACCCTTCTTGCTTTGCAGAATTGATGAAACACACAGCTTGCTAAATGAAGAACTAAACAAATTAAGGAGTTACTCACGTAAGAGTTTATCCAAATCTGCTCAAGGCTGTACTCACCTTGTTAAAGTGGGGTAGCCCATCTCGGATAGATTTTGTCATCAGGTATCGATGGTCACTTCTGTTACCGTAACACATCACCATCAGCAAGAAAAGGAACACAACGTAAATGAAAAGTTCCACGAAAAAACGCGAAATATTTTGTTTTCTGGCTTGACGCTTTCGCATCTCTTCCACTTCAGATAACGTCATTGTCCACAATCTGTCTTGTGAAAAACTGCATTTGCCTTCCTCTTCAAGGTGTTCATTTCTACTCTTCTTCCATTTGAGAATGGCTGCCAGAAAAAGAGCCATAAAGAAGACTTTGACAGGTTCAGTAATGATCACATCCTGAGTGAATGATATAAACATTGACGATAACCACTGCTCACTGATGCTTTTTCCCCAAATCAAACTGTAGACAATGGTCATCGTCGCAGAAACAGCACAGGAACAAACAATGAGAAACCAGGCGAGAGAAGTGAGCCACCTAGCTTTAGAACAACATTGAGTTTCACTCGCAGACTTTTCAGCTCCTTTTTGAAACAAGAAGGTTATAAGGATGTTAATCGGTGCGACGATAAGCACGCTTTTGATGCCAATGATCACTTGCCTCGTCGAGAATTTCAACGGTCCTAGCTGAATGACTTGTTCGGATATGCCATCCAACTTGTAGAACATTGCGTTGGCGAGCATAGCTGTTAGCAATACTGAAAGACAGCACGACGCCCGCTGGACTCTTGTAAAACCGCTTCTCCTTGGCTTTGCTACCACAGAAACCCAAATGTGTGTTTCCGTGAGGCCTTTCCACCACCGTTTTATAACTTCATGACTAAAATGCACTTGGTTCGGCCTTTGCTTGATCGTTCGCTCAATTCGACCGTCTTCTCGCTCGAGAGCAAGCCACTGGCTGCTGGTAAATGTCTTCGATTTATTAACTTCTTTGTCCACTACCACGATTTCTTCTAGAAACCAGGAAGGGCTCTCGCCAGAGTTATCATGACCAATCCGTACTCGTTTAACCTCGCCAAGACGTTTGTTAAGATGAAGAATGAAGACATCCGTGTTTCCCCTAGAAAAGAGAAATTTATCCACGCCAGGTTCCTCTAACCTGAGATGAATAATTCCAGTGCTTTCTTCAGTACCGTATATCTCCATGGCAACCTTAGCTGTTGTACCTGAATTTCTCCACACACCGGTTGTAATTTTTATCTCATATTCGTGTAAGTTGTTTGATGGGGATGGTAGCTGTACTGGCAGACCATCCTAAAAATCAAAACGTAGACGACATCGAGCTATTAAAGGGTTGAAAAAATGGGCCGTACGTTTGACGCTGCCGGCTAAGGTTAGCGTCAGCTTATTCCATTACTCATAATGTTGCCTGTCAGCAGGTGTACTTTCCGAGCCTGCGAGCGAAGCGATTCTTCCCGCTGGTTTCCCGCCGGCTCGCTTCCCTCGCCGACTCGTTATCTCTGCTTTGTCGGTCGTGCTCATCACCCAAAGGTGAGCCTGCTCGCAGGCTAATCATAATGATAAATAATATTTAGTCATGGAGAATTTTCGAGACTCAAGTGCTTTAACCATTAATGGGAAAGCACTAGCCGGTGGAAGAGCAATACACCGAATGCAAATATGGCGGACCGCTCGGTTGCTGCCTGGAACGAGCTGCATGAAAGCGAGGCTAGTGAGGCTTCGGTGTTTTGTTTTGACAATGCTTTCATAGTAAAGTCTTGGTTATTCGTCGATCTGGTGTGTTTCTTTTCGCTGCTCCTACGAGTTGCTGTGTTTCTGAATGCCACGAGAAGTGATAGAACTGTTCACAGTTTGTCTCTTAGGGAAAAGTGGATCAATGCAATTAGTTGTGACGAAAGAGAGGAGTTCGCGATCGCCGCAGGAACTATTGAGGTTTGTTCGCTACATTTCAAGTTAGAAGATCTTAGAAAATTCGTTTAAATGACGAGCTTATGTGGTGTCTGGTGGTGTTCTAGCACGAGTTTCATGGCCAGTACCTTCCTCCAGGTAAAGAAAAGCTCCACTTCCAAGACATCCTCCGTATCAAAAGAAGTTTTTCATGTTCGACATGTTCGGCTTTGTCCGCGTCCGATCCACTCGCACGGCATCGCACGATCAAATACTAACCAAGTGAATGAAATTCAACTGTAAAAGCTAGTAATAGTAAAAGCTAGTGAAAGCATTGAGCCAAATAAGAACAACTTGGCGCTAAATGTGATCGCTTATACATTTTCTAAGACCTTCTAACCTGAAATGTAGCGAACAAACTTTATAGAAAGTTCTCACGGCGATCGTGAACTCCTTTCTTTCGTCTCAACAAATTGCATTGATCCACTTTTTCCCTTAGAGACAAACTGTGAACAGTTCTATCACTTCTCGTGGCATTCAAAACACAGCAACTCGTAGGAGCAGCGAAAAGAAACACACCAGATCGACGAATAACCAAGACTTTACTATGAAAGCATTGTCAAAACAAAACACCGAAGCCTCACTAGCCTCGCTTTCATGCAGCTCGTTCCAGGCAGCAACCGAGCGGTCCGCCATATTTGCATTCGGTGTATAGATCGAATACAAATTGAGCTTGAGAGTGGAAGGTACTTACATTTCTAGCGTCCACTTTATCCACCTTTCCGACGATAACAAGCGCGATAAAATAGCACAAGAAAACAACAGCCACCGTCACAATAACTGCAACATTTCCAGTTTCTTCAAGATTCTTAAACTCGACCAGGACCTTGTCAAAATCGATTGGGTTCGGTTCAACTAAAAGACCTCCTCCAAATGACGTCAAGTGGTTACAGGAACAGTTGATAAATCCGTTCAGTGTTGCTGATAACACCTGCAAGTAATTCATACAAAAACGTTCACTACAGTTATCCATCGACGTTGTCCTTTGTAATCCGAAATGAAAAGTAGCTTTGGATTGTAATATTCTACTGTTTCGTCTTAAACAATGAGACTACTCGCCCGCATTTTGTATAACCAATAGTCAACTCAGCTGCAGCTCGTTGACTATTCGCTCATAGAAAGCTCGGGCTCATGGTCTTATTGATAACTAGCACTCGAGTACGAAAACCTAAACAATTTGGAGATTGTTTGGGGTCTTTGAAATGCTCTAAAGTTCACCAGAAAGCTTTAGAAGATCGCTAGACCGCGGAGAAACAAATAGGCCCCGAACCAAGAAAGTTGATGTGGCCACTTACTTGACAGCCGTCTGTTATCCACATTTCTCGCTCCTCTGACCAATACACACAGCTCCCCAGGGCTACCTTCAGAGTATAGTTTTGATCAGTGTCAGAATCATATACTGGCACCACAGTTACATTCTTGCTCTGAGGAGGACTGGGCGGAGGATCCTTGACTTCGACGCACGAGCGCTTTTCTCGTCCATTTCCAAAACACGATCTTTTCTTTCTTTTGTGGTAATTGGTCGCACTTCTGTTATAGCTTTGCACTCCAAGAAAGTACTTTCCAGAACGCTTGGCCAGAGATTTTATTGGTGAAAACTGATTAAATAAACACTCTGTTTTTCCATCATTTGTGCCATGCGCACTCGGCATCCAGACGCACCTTCCGTTGCTGGAGACAGTGGCATTGAGGTCGTGCTCTTTGATGGTTGGCCGATTGCCGTATCGCATGTACACAAACAGATTTGTACTTGGCTCGACAGGCGTAATTTCCAATATTATCAGGGTGTTTTCGTGCTCAACATCTATCTCGTGAAAACGTAAATTGTCACTATTAATGAAATACTGCGGGTTTTCTAAGGATAGTGTCTGAGGTCTCAATCGTGTGACTATCATGACACTGTCTGAAAGATTTGCTACTTTGATCAACTTTCGTGTGTCGTCTTTCAAGTCCAGAGCTAGGACATCAGAGGTGACTCGTTGTTTAGTACTGTCCCATGTGTAAGGGTTGAATGGGATAGACAGCATCTGCCATTAGAATAAAAACACTTTCGTCAATTACACGATGTCTAGCCAGCCTTAGATTTAGCTAAACATTTAACCGACCCAAGATGGTAACTTATAAAGCAATCTTGTGTGGCCAGCTTAATTCCTTAACCAGGCGTTGGATATGAGGTGCAGCTAGACTTCTCTTGTACCCAATGCACGTTGTTTTTGGTTGTTTGTTAGCCACGTGATACTACCTAAACTCAAACCTGGCCCCAATTTTCCCAATGTAGCCCAGAAAGTTGAGTGCGTACATATCATATCAAACTTTGCCTCCAGTTTTGGTGATCAGTGGCACGATTTCACCTTCCCTTTTATGGGCATTTCAATTGTTTGCGTCTTTTGTTGCCAGAACAAATGTATGAAGGAACCGACGCTTAGCCAATTTCCGAGCGCGAAATTCAAAATCTTCGTTGATGACTAGGTGGTGACAAAATCAACTCTTCTAGGGGTGGGTAAATGAAATAGTCTCCTAATGCAACAACAGATTAACTGGCGGGACGGAAGGGGAGATTTTGTAACATTCAAACCGACGAGCTTAAAAAATAAAACCTCGTTGAACTTTTTATTTAAACTTCTGCACATTCGAACGGAAGAGGTATAATTGAACATAAAGCCTCGCTTAACTTTTAATCAAACTTGTGAACATTCGAGCCAACGTTTTCAACATGAAGCCTCGCTGAACTTTTTATTCATACTTGTAAACATTCGAACCGACGCACTGTAAACATGAAACCTGGCTTAACTTTTAATCAAACTTGTGAACATTCAAACCGACGCGCTGTAAGCATGAAACATCGCTGAACTTTTTATTCAAACTTGTGAACATTCGAACCAACGCGCTTTGAACATAAAGCCTCGCTTAACTTTAAATCAAACTTGTAAACATTCAAACCGACGCGCGTTAAACATAAAACCTTGCTGAACTTTTTATTCAAACTTGTGAACATTCGAACCGAGGCGCTTTGAACATAAAGCCTCGCTTAACTTTTTATTCAAACTTATGAACTGCATGATCGAACTGCATGATCCGAACCGACGCGCTTTGAACATAAAGCCTCGCTTAACTTTAAATCAAACTTGTGAACATTCAAACCGACGCGCGTTAAACATAAAACCTTGCTGAACTTTTTATTCAAACTTGTGAACATTCGAACGGAGGCGCTTTGAACATAAAGCTTCGCTTAACTTTTTATTCAAACTTGTGAACTGCATGATCCGAACCGACGCGCTTTGAACATAAAGCCTCGCTTAACTTTTAATCAAACTTGTGAACATTCAAACCGGCGCGCTTTTAACATAAAACCTCGCTTAACTTTTTATTCAAACTTGTGAACATTCGAACCGACGCGCTTTGAACATAAAGCCTCGCTTAAGTTTTGTTCAAACTTGTGTCAGTGAACATTCGAACCGACGCTTAAAACATGGAACCTCACTAACGTTTTATTCAAACTTGTAAACATTCGAACCGACGCGCTTTTAATTAAACATAAAACCTCGCTGAGCCTTTTTATTCAAACTTGTGAACATTCGAATCGACGCGCTTTGAACATAAAGCCTCGCTTAGCTTCTTATTCAAACTTGTTAGTTAGTCTACGATATCTGTGTTTTCCCAAGAAGGCCCCCGTTTGGAATAAAAATGTCATCATCAGCAATGTGCCGACTGGATCCGATTAAACCCGAGTGCAATTTGGCGACACCGAACAGGAAAATCCCTAAGGATGGACAACAATAGCTTCATTGTATTAGAAAGTTTAAACCCTAACAATGGGCAAAGTTCGTTATGTTTGCATGGCCGCCAGAAACGCGATTGGTTTGTTTCACTGGAGCCATCACGAAATAAGAATTTTCCAAACCTCTCAAATAAAAAGATTAACAATGTGATGGCTGAGAAGAGATTTACGGCTAACCCCAAATACGAAATTGCGTAATAAATTGTATAGATTACAATTTGTTTGTTTGTTGTGAGCGTTGCCAAATATCTTTGACATGGTTGTTAATAAATTGTTCTCACAGTCGGCTTTGTTTTCAGTAGCATATTTATGTTTCCCTTGAGTTTATTGAGAATATCGAGCTTTGACTGAAAACAAAACTTACTCTTTCCCTCGGGAACAGTCAATAAGTGTTGTCGATATCCATACCTGAGTATCAACAAAACTTGTTCCTGTAATTCTGGATATTAATGATTCCTCGTCAGCTGGCAAAACAAATCTACCATCTTTTCCTTCAATCTTTAGTCCGTCAAGTTTATCTGGGCTATGGCGTCCTAAGGTCATGGTCAATTCCGTCGTCGTAATCGATGTGACTTTTTCTTCCGGAACTCTTGAAGCTAGTACTGCGTCTCCAAGTAAGCTGATGATTTTCATGGAAGTCGTAACCAAATTTTTTCCCTGTAGAAAAAAAAGAAATAGATCTGATAACAAATCCAGCAATCTAATTGATGTGATTTATAAATCAAGATGTGATGTAATCGCATATGGCTAATCTCAACACAGATAGGGAAGTAAACCAATCAGTGCCAAGTGTGGGAGCCAGGTCACTACAGGCCTGATTTGATCCGCCTCAAAGGTAACCTGACTGACCTGATTGTGTTTCCAAGACAAGGATAGTTAAGACTTTTTGACGCAAATACCTGTTCTTGAAGACCGGAGCCCAAATCTCCTGATGCCATCACTGCTCCTGTCTTCAGCAAGCTGTTAAGACATGAGCCCAAGTTTTCAGCAGATTGGGTGACCAGCAGTATGTCAGTCTCATCTTTCAATTGGGCAATTCTCCATAAGATCGATGTCATATTACTGATGGCATATAACGATGATACCTATGAAGTCAAAGGAGAGGCAGAGAAAGACACTTGCATGGCAACGCTTGAATTATGTAAATCTTATGCAATTCTGTAGCTGGAAAATTAAATAAAATTTTCCAGAAACAGCAGTTGTGTTTCAAATAGGAAAAGCCAACAGGACTCCATACTACAGGATACTAAACGTCTACAAGACATGTCTGCAAGATAACGCATTATTCATCCGATATACAGATTCGTCAGAGAGCGAGACAAACATTTAGTGCATGTTCCCCCTTTCTTTCTCACGCCCTACCCCAACTTCCACCCCCCCCTCTCCCCTACCCGCGGCCTTTATTTTCAATATTCACTCACCAGTGATTTAAAAGACACTTTCTCAGTTTCCTGTAGAGCAGAACCTATCACGGAGGAGCTTTGCAAAAGGTCTGAAATACTCTTCACTCGAAGTGAAACAATGCTTTTGATGACGAGGTCTTGAATCTGTAAACAAAAAGTGATTACCTGTTAGATATGTTTCAGCGAATATGTTTCAGGACAACAAAAACAATACATTTAACGTTTGGTTTAGCATATATCATGTGACAAGTTGTTTCTAGTCTACAAAGAGTAAATTAGCTTTGTTCTCCAAATACAAAGTTAGCATTAATTGAATCTCATACGATGATAAACTGCAGGTATTTTTAGTCTAGGGATTTCAGTATGTAATATCACGTTACGACAATTTTCAGCAAGTGGAACGGTTTTCCTCAGGCATAAAAAATCCAAAGAAAATCTAAAGAATTAAAATTTTCATAAAAAACTTTGTTACCCTACCAACCGAAGGTGGTCAATAAATTAAATATAAAAGTGAATTATAGAGAGATATTAAAGCAAGATGGCCAACCAAACAATTGATTAACAATTGCTAGTTACATCGACATGTGCATGACTATAAAGCCTTTCTAAAAAAGCTTACCTTCGCTTTTTGCTGTAAATCTGCTGCAGAATCTTGTAAAACTGCTTGAAGTACTGTATTTGCTATTTGTGCTGCTTTGCTAAGGTCCCCATCTCTAATTGCATCATTAAACAGACTGTTATTTGCTGTAAAAAAATTGCTAATGTTTTCTGGTCCCAAGAGCAGGGTTGGTTCAACCTATAAAATGTGAAAATTCAAATGTAAGGTGAAATCAATTTGGTTGTTGAATAATGACCTCCTGAAATTTTTATTGCGATGTCATGTTTATGCAATGCGACTAAGTGGCTCTGTTTTGCAACGTTATAACAAGCAGATTACCTGCACAGACAAATTAACCGCTGGAGCAGAAGCCCCATTTCTATCAGTCACTGTGACAAAAAACTTTAGTGTATAATTGTCTGACAGCTTTCCAGGTGGCAACAAGGAGATGACGGTACTGTTCAATCCATTATATATAATGCTGTGTAGACCGTTCTCCAGTTGATACTGAAACTGGTAAGACAGTGGGATGCTGTCACTCTTCCAGTTGCTACAGCTCAAGCTAAAATTGGTCTTCAGTGAGATTCCGCCTGTCGGATTGATGGAACATGCCCCCCCAGTAGGTGGTGTTGCGGTGGAAATATCATGTACACTCATTCCTTGTTGACCATCTGACGTTTTTATTAAAAGTGCCAACCGGTAGTTGTTTCTGCCATCAAGGGAGTCCTTTTTAATAACAATGCTTCTTGAATTAAGGGGTGTATCTGTGATATGTTCTAACTCTCTTTTCTGCCAAATAATACCATTATTTGGAGTGGATGGATATTGTTGATAGAGTATCCACTGGTAGGAAGATATATTGGAGCACTGTGCTCCTTGGCACTGTGATTGGATAGATAGTTTAACCGACGGGCTGATTTTAGGTTTGCAATTTATCAGGCATCTGAAAATCAAATGAAAACAGATATTACTTCACTAAAATGCCGGTGAACAAATCCATGACGCGTATACGCAATTATCTTAAAACACACAAGTGAATATTTGAAAAAGTGCATTTTTCTATATTTACATGTGTGGTTATTTTTCTGGTGCACAGCAGGTGTTCTACTTACATAATAATAAAGACCATTGTGGCTAATAAGCAAAAGTTCCAAGAAAAACAAATGTATATAAAAACAAAACACAAAAGTGTTGAAACCAGTCACGTAAATTTCATACCCACAAACTTCGGTGTAATTGCTACATGTATATTTAAATGAGTAAAATATCAAGTGTGAGCTGTTTGATTAGTTCGGACTGCCTGGCTCCACTGGCCCCTAGATATTGTTACTTCAGGCAACCAGTGAGAACATATTTTATTTAAATTTTCCTTGCTTTTAAATGTAATTTGTTTTGTAAAAGCGAGTGTGTATGCTGTCCTGAGCTGACTGCACTGTTCAATATTGTTTAAGTTATCTCTTTGCGAATATAGAAAGTATATTAGTGGTGATTAGAGTTTTACATTGGAAATCGTTTAAGTATCGTATTGTCATTAGAGTAAGCAAGCGTAGTGTACTATCGTAAGCTGTGTAAGTATTGCAATTACTGTACTGTGGAGTGGTGTAATGCCCGCAATAAAAAAAAAGACTGCACTGTTCAGAAATGAAAGCCCTATATATGCTGAGATGTTTTTTTTTTTTTTTGGACTGCAGCCCTATGCACGAATTTTTTGAAATTAATTGAATTAATTAAAACAGTGCTACTTTGATTTATTAAATAAACAGCTTGTACTTTAACGTTACTTTCTATTTATTTTATGACATAAAAAATAGTTGAAGTTTAACAGGTGTATAGTGAAAAAGTTTGTAATAAATATACCTGTAAGGCCCATAGGAATGAATTTTGAGGTGAGGGGCACAAAGGTTAGCACCGATTTTGATGTATTAAAATTGGCAGGAGCAATTTGCCGAACACAGAATGCCGAAAGCGAAAGAAAATCACCAAAGCAAGCAAAACCCATTACCATTATTGACAGCTAACCGTAAACAAGATAATCTGGGCCTTTTTCTTAAACTAAGCTGAGCGATATTCAGACTAACCGGAGTGCTATTCAGGCTACCACTCTGGTTAGCCTGAATAGCACTCTGGCTGGGCTTTGCCTGTTTTGGCTCTCTAGCGTTCGGCGTTATGCGTTCGGCATTCTGCATTCGCAAAATTACCCCTTCCGTATTAAAATAGGCGGGAGGCCCATTACATAGGGGGATCCGGGGGCATCCTCCCCCAGGAAAACTTTGAAAATCTAGACACGCTCCTATGCCATTTGGTGCATTTTGGAACACTTTTCGAGAAGAATTATAATTCTGGATTTATATCAAAATGCGGACTATCTTGTGCATGATTTTTTTCTTTGGGATTTTCCTTGCATGAATTTTTTTTTCGGACATTTTCCCATTTTGTTTTTTCCCCACCCCACCCCATCACTTTTCTAATGGTCCATCCCTAACACAAACCCACTAGCGCAAAAAATACACCGGGCCCGCGCAGAGGGAAAGGCTGGTGGTGGGGGGGAGGGGGGGGGGGGGGGGCTTTAGCCCCCCACTTTTTTTACATTAAAAGGAAACTAATAATAATAAGAACTTAAGTAATTAAACAAGTAAAGAAAGACAGAAACGAAAAAAACGAAAACTATTATTGAACGAACGATTACTAAAAGTATTTCATTTGAACGCCTTTCCAGAAGCTAGTGAGAATTTGTGCTTTTGATTTAGTTCCATATTGGTACATCCCAGACTCGTTCCCAGTCGCTTCTGAGGTGGGTTTGACTAGAACGCATTGCATCAAGGGAAGGCCGCAGGAAAATCTGGGAGTGACCCTACTTTTCTTTTGCCCTTCCCAGCCTACCCCGCAACCTTCACATCATTTCTCCCCAGTCTTTCATAGCCTTTGAAGAACAAATAAGTAGGGACTGGGAACGAGTCTGGGTACATCTAGTAACGAGTGCATCTGGTGAACGATCATTCAGTTTCCACCGCCCGAAGACTGAAAATTTTTCTCGACAAGACGCAAGAGAGATTTAACATCTTGACATGGATAAACAGTCATGAAGAATGAATTTTTGACCTCGCTAACGAATTTGCAGATCGTAACAAAAACAGCAAGATAAATTTTGGCATCTTTAGAGAACCAAATTTACACTAAAATTTTAGTCTTCTTTAATTTCCATTCTGATTGATATACACCGTTTACACCGTTAAGCTGAAGTACAGCAAAAATCGTCGGATTCCAGCTTTGTAAATGCTAATGGCAGTAGTACTGATTTGGAGTAAATTATATTTTTTCAAGCAGGATTTGAAAGTGAATCTATAGGTCTGGTTCTAAATGTTTGGTATACTTATACTGAAGAAACATTCAAATAATATAGTAAGGCTGATACTATGTGAAAAAAGTAAATTTGCGAGACACCAACACGACTTGAACCAATAAAGCAGGGTTACAATCTCAGACAGCTGTTTCGTCCTTTTTGGGTCTCATCAGCGCGGTGTAGGAAATCTTAATAACGCCAGCTCGAAGCCCAGCTCAAATGCAGATCTTACGTTAGCAGCATTGTTGTTTGCGGTAAATTGCTGTTTCAAGTTGTAAAAACACTCGCTTAAAGCGCTGAACGTTTGTATCTATACACTGTTTGATAATTTTAAAATTACCTTCCAGTATCTGACAGTAACTAAAACCCTAATTTTTCACAGGGTAGCATGCCTCCGTACCTCTCCCCCCAACCAAAAAAAGCCGGCTAACGATTACACGTTCACGTTGAAGCCCCCCCCCCCCCCCCCCCCTACTAAAAATCTTGCTGCGCTGGCCATAAAACACCTCAGTACACGAGTAGAGTGCTGCTGTGTTCCAGCATCAAACACTGATGTGTGAGCGTGGCTGATAAAAAAGAAAGAATTTTACTGACATTTTCCTGACTTGTGCAATTCTGAAACTTTCGAGCAGTGGCACAGTATTTTAGCGGTATCTACCCATTTCAAAATGGAAAGAAAAAAAGCCTATCCATGCAAAAATCTCACATGATACATTATATAACAGTCAGCGTCAAAACACAGAGCCTAACCAGTTGCTCATGATTTTTTGAGCATGTGGAGTCTGCTCATTTTAAATTGTCAGCCTATCAGTTTTAAGCGATGTCTGTGAATTGAAAATTTTCAAACTTCACCTACCCAGAGTCGAAAACGACAAAACAAATTTCCTACCGTTGAGATATTTCAGGAGGATCTCCTTTCACCAGGTGAATAACTTGATAAACACTTGAACTGCGACAGTATTTTGACATGACCAGTTTAACTACATATGTCTTATTGACAAGCATGGGAGCTGTATTGAAGCTTACTTCAAGTCCCGAATCATTTCCAAAATAATGAATACTTGATTGGTTTACTCCTGTGGAGGAGTCTTTCGTTGTTGTCTTGAGGCCGGAATAATTGCCTATGATCTCACCATAATACCAGGCAAAGTTCATCCCAGTGTAGTTATCTCGTCCAACATCCGGGTCATAGGAAAGTGATGCATTTATCGTGATGTTTTTATTATGTCCTCGGTTTACTTCGGCGCCACCATAGATGATCGCAACGAGGTCTGGTTTTCCCTGGCATGATTTCCCATCTTAACACCATAAAAAACAGCTTTCAGTACAAATAAAAAAAATATATGCATTTTTATGAAAAAGGTCAACTTTATCATAGAGACAAATCATCTGTCTGGAATGAGCTTGGGAAACAAAATGGGTTAGTAGCGTAATTATTTGTTTACAATGTGAGCAAACAGACGGATCATCCATCAACACGAACTATTATCTACCCGGTATATAATTTTCTTGTGTGTGCATTCATTGTGTATGCTCATACCGTTATTATTTGTAATAATTGTGTACCTCAGCCATTTTAAGCAGACCCGACAAGGGCCAAGCCAAAACATCTGTGTAAATTGTTCAAATATTTGATACGGAATTGTGTGTTTTTTCCTTTATACCTTACTTTACTGTCACATGTCTTGAGCTTAATCTCTGACGTTGATACTAAATGTATCTGCATTGTTCCTTTTGATGGACAGCTAAGGCGGATAATTCGTCAGGATTTTCATCTTTTACAACCCAACAACAACTAGCATAATCTCATTTAAAAAAATAGTACCCAGTGGGTACATGAGTCAAATGCGTCATAGATTGTTAGTGCGGTTGAAATATGTTGAAGTAATTTCGGTATTTACGGCATAGAGCAAGAGGTGTAGTGGAGGTTTGGTAGTAAGAGTGGTTCAGAAGAAGTCAATAATATTTGTTCTCTTAAGTATATATATTTAGAAAGTTGAAAAAATGTTATATTTGAAATAGGAAAACCTTGTTACTTAGGGTTTGAGTTCATCGATTCATGTTAAAAGATTAGTGCATTGTAGACCATAGGAAGATCGTACAGATTTAGAGAGAGAGAGGAGGGGGGGGGGGGGGGGGGGGATCCTGAAAAAATTTGTTTGCAAAAGCAAAAAAAAGCCCAACTAAATTTTTTGCAGGCATGAAAAAAATTGTCTGCAGGAAGATGGCACCGGAAAACAAATGTTTTCGCAGACAACGATACAGAAAAAAATTGTTTGTCTTGGAAAAATCTTCATCCCCCAGCTTCCAAAAAAATAATGGTCCGCCCCATAGATAGACAAGATACAGCCACTTATTCAGTATTCTAAATATCCTAAATCCCATCAAAATAAGCCAAAATATTTTTTTTCAATTCCTTTGCAATTTATGCAATACTGCGCAACAAAGATTTCAATTTCCTTAAACGTTTTGACACAGGAGAGCAAAGAACATTGCGTGCAGAATGTAATTTAATTAAGCGAAATATTTTCACGTCTATTAAACACTGCAAGCAGTTGAATGAAAGAGTTTTGTTTTCATGACTGATAACAGCTTTCAAATAGTCAATACACGGAAATAACAATCAGATCAGAATTCAATAACTATTAAAGCGAGTTTCCATTCTGTCTTAACTACTTTTTGGCAAGTTTCAATATTTATGCAAATTTCGCGCGAAATGTAATTTGACTACACTGTCTTGTTTTCAAGCTCTAGATTGTATCTTGTATCGTGAAAACAAAACTCTTTTTAATGAAAGTTGCATTCTGTGAATGAAATCCTGCTTCAGTTGAATTGAACAATCAATTGCTGACTACAATTATGAACACAAATGTCACTTCCGGATTTTTTTCATCAAAAGATGTCGATTTCACGTTTGCGTTTCCCAGGGATTATAAAAAAACATGCAGCTGGAAGGAGAACAGTTTCAGTGGCTTCACACTTGAAAACGAGGAGTCATATTATTTTGCACTGTAAAACATTTATTCCAATTACATACATGACAATTTCTTTTACAAGAGCGTGTCGTGCTCGAGCTCCGTTCGACCGTTGCTTCGTTAACAACATCCTTGCTTCCTGATTGGATTACGATCATCGCACCAAGCCCGCAATGAGGCGGGCTATTGTTTAAGCACAATTAGGCCGAACGATTATCGATCCCGAACCGTTCCCTTGGGATTGCTAACAGCTTTATTCCACTACATAGAGTCTAAAGCGCATGCGCATTAGACTCAAAAATGCTTCATTATATTGCTGTCTAAAATCAATTTATTTTTCCCTAGTGAACGCTAAAAAAATCGATAATTGCAATCCAGTATAAAATGAAGACATTGGCTAGAATGAATCAACATTAACAGCCATAACAACAACGAAACAGCACAGGACAGGACAGTTCAGGACAGGACAGGATCGGACAGAACAGAACAGAACAGGACAGACAGGACACTACAGTACATTATGATACGGTGCTGAGTGCAGTGCAGTGCAGCGCAGTGCAGCACAGCACAGCGCATCGCAGCCCATTGCAGTACAGTACAGTACAGTACAGTACAGTACGGTACATATATCTTATTAGACATTTTAGTGTGTAGTATCGCTGTATATTTTTACGAGAATGATGTCTAATACAACAACACTATACGCTTGTCAGCAGTTGTATATACCTATAAAGCTCGCATATAAGGTAACTCCCACCCCCACCCCCACCCCCCGGGGTTGGGGAGTGTTGTACACATGGCAACATGAATTCTACCTGAGAGCGAACTTCCTCAACTACTGTGTTCATGAAATGGAAATTGTGCATACTCTTCATGCTAAGCCTTAATGTGCGAGAAAAGCACTGCAAACTTTGGCTGTCAGAAGCAAAAAACCTCCACTTAGTCATAAAGATTCTGCACTTTCTTAATCCTGATGTGTATATTTAGAATCTTCCTGGTCTCTACAATGCAACCTCTCCATCCTATTGATTGGTATATATTTATTAATGTTATTTTGACAAATGGTTTGATGGTAAATCAAGACTGTGTACTCCAGTTGATGACTTTTTTTATTATCAACACCTGTGTCCCGGCACTTAATTGAGAGGATAAATCAGATCTTCATACTCTTGGGATTTTAACATCAAGGTCGAACTCTTACCTTGACTTACACTACTGCTTGCAAGTAGTAATTGACTTGTGGTTGAACTTGTGGTTTCTAATGTTGATCATAAAAGAAAATACAAAGCTAATTCATTAGTATATACATTTCATACATTATGGTTCCTTTCAAATATTCTTTTTATTATCCAATAAAAAGAGAATCCCCGTAACCTCCCCTGGCTGGGAAAAATGTTCGTGGCTGGACATAGAGTACGTGATTGATTAGTAGATGCAGTTCCATTTGCACAATTCAAAGATTTGGTAGATGGGAGAGGAATAAGCCATTAGTCTAGGTCATTAAGAAGCAAGGAATTAGTTTAGGTCATTAAGTGAGTTTTACTCACTACTGCATGATTGTGGTTTACGAGAAATATTAATAACTTTTTAATGAGGAAAACATCTTTATGATTTATATTTCTGTTAAACATTACATAATTTTAATACCACTTCACAATTTACACATAAGGCTTCGTCATACATTATACAGATCTTAAAATAGAAAACAGGTATCTATTTTTAAATTCTCCCTAAAATGTTTTTGGAAGCCCCCGCCCTCACCCAGATTCTCTCAGGAAGTTTTTCCTTCTCCGGATTCCCTTCCAAGTGAAACATCCTTCCAACACTAGGAAAACATAATGACTCCCCCCTACATCCCAGTATATCCAGTACATTTTGTGGCTCATTGCTTCTTATCAATAACGACGATTTATATTAAACTCAAATAAATCCCCTTAAAAAAGTTCAAAAGGATTAGTGACTACATCCATCCACTTCAAGTATACATACCAGTTACCTGTTTCCTTATTGTATTAGTTTTCTTATCGTCGTATGTTTTGTTGTAAATGACTTAGATTTTCGAATGCAATTTACCAGTGCCAGCGCTACCGCAATACATATAGGGACAGCTAGACGACCTCTGTAACTCATATATGTATTAGGAACTACAGTTTTTCACTTTAATGATGTTCACCGAATAACAGCAGTCAACTGTTCAAATATAATGATAACAGACTTAACGGGTCACCACACATTCAGCGACTGTCGGGTGTGCACCATTAAGCCAGCCTGGAGATTCAATACCGCAGCGATACCGCATTTATCTGGCATCCGATCCCCAGCAGCTCCTTGGAAACGGTACCAACCTGTTACCAGGTCACGATCGCACGAGTTGTTCCTCACTGCGTTTCCTTGGGCGTAGCCTGTTCCATGCTCTCGGTAGTTGGGGGCGTGCGACATGCGTTTTTCCTTGCTCGCCCGCTTTTTCGCCCGCTCCTAGCTACCTTGGGCGCTGTCCGCTTCACTTAGGACTGTGAAATTTTTATATCCTTCCACTTCAAGAAGATCTGTATATATACCGTTGCCAGATAAACGTATCAGCTAACTATATTGCTGACAAAATTAAATTTCCGAAATATTGTTTTAGTTTTCTTATTGTTTTATTTGGTTTGACAATTTATTTAAACCTCGTTCTATGTTTTGTTCAAAATCACTCAGGAATCTGTTTTTAAGAAATTGATAAAACTAAACAGAACTAAAGCGCATGGTCCTGACGGAATCCCAGGGTGGGTGTTGAAAGAAAAAGCAGACCTTTTGGCAGGGCCAATTGCAGACATTCTTAATTCATCTTATCGTGAAGGTCGCCTCCCTCCATCGTGGAAAGAGCCAGATGTTGTCCCAGTGCCCAAGCAAAAACCTGTGCAGGACATAAACATCTTCGACCCATCTCCCTGACACCAATTCTATCAAAGATAGCGGAGGAGTACGTTGTCGAATCTTACGTCAAGCCTGCTGTCCTCCAAAAGATCGATCCACAACAGTTTGGAACAATACCCAAATCCAGCACTACGCATGCGTTAATAAGCATGATGCATTACTGGGCGAAATCAACAGATGGTAATGGATCGACTATGACGATTATGCTCTTTGACTTTCGCAAAGCATTCGATCTGATCGACCATCATGTTCTGGCGCGAAAGCTTTCCTCGTATGACATCCCAAGACCGCTTATGTGTAGGATTATAGACTTTCTTATGGATCGAAAGCAAAGGGTGAAGCTCAGCTGCGATTGTGTCTCGGAGTGGGAGGCTGTTCCTGCGGGGGTCCCACAGGGGACCAAACTGGGCCCATGGCTATTTCTTATAATGAAAAACGATCTCTCTGTAGCTGACACAACTCTCTGGAAATATGTTGATGATACCACTCTCGCCGAGTCAGTATCCAAGAACGAAACCAGTTGCATGCAGTCATGCGTTGATGAACTAGCAGTCTGAAGCTGATGGTTTTCAGCTAAACGAGTCTAAGTGTAAAGAGCAGAGAATATCCTTTCCTAGTTCACCTAGTACTGTAGACCCTATCACTATTAATGATAAGCAAATCGAAGTTGTTTCGTCCGCAAAGCTATTAGGAGTTTTAGTTTTAGACGACCTCAAGTGGAATGTGCATGTTAATCATATTTGCAAAAAGACCGCAACACGCCCGTATTTCCGATCCTAAAGCAGCTAAAACGCGCAAAGGTCAATCCGAAGGATATGTTACTGTTCTATACAACATGCATTCGTCCCGTCTTAGAGTATGCGTGCCCAGTTTTTCATAATGCGTTGCCGCAGTACTTATCTAATAACTTGGAAAGACTGCAAAAGCGCGCATTGCGGATAATATATCCTGACCTATCTTATGCTGAAGCTCTAGTAGCTGCAGGCATCACTTCACTGTATGAGAGAAGACAGGTGCTGAGCGAAACTTTATTCGATCAAATTATGGTAGACCCAAGCCATAAGCTACATGATCTACTGCCGCCACGTAACGAGTCCACTTACTGCACACGATCCCGGGGATACTTTGAGCTACCGATCTGTAAGACACATAGGTTTAGGAAAACTTTCATTATGAACCATAGTTTCAATTATAATTAGGTTGTAATATTTTATCTTGTATGATATAAATTTTATTGTAAAGTATTTAGTAATTCCGCCGCTTCGGCGGCTGCAAGGAATTTGTTAATAAATCTATCTATCTATCTCACATTTCGAATGCAACTTACCAGGGCCAGCGTTACCACAATACCGACCTATGGGAGACCGAGGTAACTCATACACGTAATAGGAACTACAGTTCTTCACTTTCATGATGTTACTCTCGTCACAGCAGCTTTGGCGCCAGGAATGACAGACTTGACGAGTCACCACACCTTCAGCGACTGTCGGGTGTGCACCATTAAGCCAGCCTGGATACCAAGTACCGCAGCGATACGGAGGAACACATTTGTCTGGCATCCCATCCCCAGCAGCTCCTTGGAAACGGTACCAACCCGTAACCAGGTCCCTGTCGTACGAGTCGTTCCTCACTGCGTTTCCTTGAGCGCGGTCTGCTTCACTCAGGACTCTGTAATTTTTACATCCATCCACTACAAGGAAAAACATATTAGTTAAGGTGGGGGTAAAGGTGAATTTGAGTGAAATTTTAAGAGCTTTAAAGAAGAGATAGAAGAAAGAAAATGATTTTTGGAACACCACCAGACAGTTGACCCCAACGCAAGAGCACCCCAGGTTGTCAGGGGACTGTTTGGGTGTCCATATACTAATTTTTAACTTCAAATTCTAATTTTAAAATTACATTAAATCTTTTATATTTCTTATTTCTCCAAATTTTACTAATCCTTTGAGAAAAACTATATCTTTCCAAAAATCCCCCAAAATCGCCCAAAAATTTACAAAACACCGCTAAACATAGCTTTGTGGGATGAACAGAGGGTTTTGAGAGTGTTTGAAACGGGAGCGAGATATTCGCATTAAACCCAAGTTACGCGGTGGAAAAACGGGCTTCAGGCGAACCCCCGCCTTAACTATATCACCGACAAAATTGACAAAACACTGACAAAATTAAATTTCTTATTGTTTGACAATTTATTTAAACCTCGTTCTATGTTTTGCTTAAAATCACTCAGATTTCGAATGCAACTTACCAGCGCCAGCGTTACCACAATACCGAGAAAGGGGGTGAAGCGACTCCTGTAACTCATACACATAATAGGAACTACAGTTCTTCACTTTAATGATGTTACTGAAATCACAGCAGCTTTCTGGCCTGGAATAACAGACTTGACGAGTCACCACACCTTCAGCGACTGTCGGGTGTGTACCATTAAGCCAGCCTGGATACCAAGTACCGCAGCGAAACGTAAGAACACATTTGTCTGGCATCCGATCCCCAGCAGCTCCTTGGAACCGGTACCAGCCCGGTACCAGGTCACTATCGCCCAAGTTGTTCCGCACTGCGTTTCCTTGAGCGCGGTCTGCTTCACTTAGGACTTTGTAATTTTTACATCCATCCACTTTAAATAAAAGCATATCGGTTAGCTGCATTAATATCAAAATTAGATTTCCTCGTTATAGGGAATTTCGTCTTTGTGTTCAAGCTTCCTATTTTAACTGATTGTTTCTAATTTTTCAGGCCTTTTATGTTTTTCGACATATTTGAAGTCCATTAAGATCACTCAGATTTCTTCATTAATTCTGTTGAGTACTTTATTTATCTTGGCTAACTGAGGTTTTCATAAGCCATGGATCGTTGTTAAACATGGAGCGAGCCTATAAAAAGGCCCCGCCTAGCACTTTGTTGGCTTTAATTGTAAAAAGTCGCGTCAGAGTATTAAATGGTCATGTAACAGAAGAGGTCCGCAAATTTTGCGATCCCAGTTCATTTTTTTGTGGAATTAAAAAGCTCATATACAATATATTCTACCAATAATTATTTCTATACAAGTTAAAAGAACATTTAAAGAGAATTCAAAGCTACAAGTTTCGTTTGTTCTTTGACTGGATTTTATGTGGCATATGCTTGATTAAAACCTTATTCTTCAGCATAAAGCGGATTATGACTTCAGAAAATGAATTTATTTCTTTATAGAAAGGCCACAATATTTATTTGTTTACTTGCAACGCGGCATTCATTATTCAATGTAATTACCGGCGCTAAGCTCAGGTCGCTTGCGGCAAGAAATTCCGTAATTTCGTAGAACAATGCATGAGAACTACAGGTATCTTTAACTATTTCTAAACCTCGCTTTCGATTGTTTACACCCAAACAAGAAAACGAAGAATTTTATACACGAGAATCTTGATGTTATTTCTTGTACTGCTTTAAATCTGGCCTCGCCCCTGAGTACATAGCGGAATTATTTACTATTGCCAACAAAGGTTACACCTTAAGAAACGCTGACTACGACGTGCCTCGCTACACCACAGTGAGATATGGAAAACATTCATTGAGATAGTTTGGTCCGTGCCTATGGTCCAAATTAGACTCAAGTGACCGACGGCGAGAGACAGTAGACAATTTTAGAAACAGTATAAAAAAAGGACCTAGTTAGTTTAATCGAGGACTTGTGCGTCAATTGTAATATATGACCTCATACATGTAGCCAGTAATAATTTTTAAAGTATTTTCCATGTCTCTTTTTGTTAATACTATTATTATTTTTATTATTCATCTTTTGAATAACTTTTTTTAAACAGATCATGTATTGAATGTAAATGATTTTTAGATGAGATATGATTTTAGAATTCAAATTTTTTAACCTAGCTTGATATTTTTCGACTGAAATCAAATGTCAATAATGTACACGAACTTTAAAATGTTGATTCATTTTCAAGGTTTTTGTCTTTATGTCTGCCTTTCGGTTCAGAATATCATGTCATAATGATAATTCAAGATTTACTTTGTTTAGTGGCAAACTGACTTGACTGACTTGCCGACCGACCGACTGACTGACCGAACGTGCGAGCGAATGACAAACGTACGGACATGGGCGGAAGAAGGCTTCTCCTGCCCTGGTACGGACGGATGGATTATCACCCATTGAAAATAACGTGATACAAAATATTAGTATAAATCTACTAGCGTTCTATCACAAATGCCGCGCTCTGGTTGGCTAAGCTACCCACTATCTATTCTGTGATAGATAGTGAGTACCGTAGCAGTGTGCCCTTGCTAACAAAATGGCGGCCGCTTCTTCACGTTTTCGAAGTGTCCGTGAAGAAGATTTAGACAGTTTACTTGTCGAGGCTGTTCCAGAAAAGACAAAAGTCGCAACGAAATATGGTATGAAGATTTTTCAAGGTAAGAACAGGAGTCGAAAAATGACTTAAACAAATTTATTACTCATTGAAACTTTTAAAAGTACAAAATTAAATTTTTAATTTCAATTGACACATTTTTTTAAAGCAAATTTTAGAATGGTTCGCAAGCCAACATAAATTCTCTCTTCCTATTGAAGAACAGTCCAATGAGGAGCTTAACAGATGCTTACAGGTTTTTTATGCCTCTGTACGGGAAAAAAATGGAAGCGAATTCAAAGTTTCTTCGCTGCGAGGGTTACGCGGTGCCATTGTGAACAACAACAACAATTTCTTTCGTTAAACTGTTCAGTACGACCTTCCGGTAGTGCAAGTCTCTCAAGCCTTTGCTTTGACGTTTTCTAAATTGAGGAACTGTCTTTCAATGGCATTTTTGCATCATTTGATCGTTGATTTTGTAATCAAACTAGGCTCATCGGCTTGGCTCTTCTTGAATGAAATGTGAAGGTGCGGGCACACAGAAACCAACATAATACGATATATTTGTCAATTATCCTCGCGTGGCGTGACCTGTTTTTATAAAAACATAAAATCTGTCTTATTTTTTAAGCTTTGAACGACTAGTAGATTTATAGTAAAACAATTAGATTTTTCGCTCTCGATTTCTCTGCGTGATAGTTGACTCGGGCTGCGCCCTCGTCAACAATCACGCCATAGAAATCGAGAGCGAATAATCTCATTGTTTAGTAAGAAACTCAAGTGGAACAAAGAGTGTAAATTTGTCGTGATGTGGCATTGTACTTTACGTGGACAGGACAATGAACATGATCACGGGGAACACGACGTTATTGCACAAATATTAACTGAGGAAATGTCTTACCTAACTGAAATACGCCATAGAGGACGAGGACTTGTAGAGTTATCATTGACGTCATCTTTATCTGTTAAAAGATAATAACAGGAAAAACTTGACTTATAGGTATTCTGAAGCGGCTTAAAGTGCCTTTAAAGAAATTATCTATTACATATAGAGTTTTATGTAAAGTCTTACCTATTACCCTACTATACCCTCTCTATTTCTATGCGTCTCAAATGATTTGGGCTATGCCGTAATTAATTATAACACAATAAAAATTTACATTAAAATATGTATTTTTTTTTTCTAAAGTTTTTTCAAATTTCAAGCTTGTCATCATGGTCACCAGTTTATTCCTTGGGTCAACTCCAGTTCTAGACAATTCACAAAGAAAAAGTACTGGCTGTTTATAATTTGACAAACAAGCGCGCTATTATTGCGGGTGTAAATAGGGGATAAAGGTTAAACCGATCAATTGCATTGTGTCCAAACTTTAGGAAGGTAAAGCAAGATATATTTTGGCATCGAGGCACATATTTCAGTAAACCATAAAATCTTCTTTATACTCGCTTCCAAACATATGTGAGAGTTTGATGCATATCCAAGAACGCGGAGGTTCATTTGGACCAAAAAACTGTCAAAAACGATGTCCATGGTTCTTTGTGTGCACTGAATGCACCTACAGAAAAAAAGCAATTTATACTCTCTGGTTTTGCGCGCTTGTCGTGCACGTAAATTGTGCTCCACTGTGAATTAATACTGAATTTTCTTAACATTATATAGATTAGGCGCCCCCAAACAGCTGAGGATTCTGCGGCTCGCCGCGCTATGCTCATTGAAACATTAATAAATCTTTGGTTTTGACAAATGCTAATTGCATTAGTTTATATAAAAATTTCACGCAATTTAGTCGATTTTGGCCAAAAACCTTTCCACGCTTAGTAAATATTGGTAGCTGTGATTTTATTCTGTGCTTCAATTTAAACCTCAGAAAATTCTAACTTTCCTTTCTGCCCACTTCGATTTGTTTTAGTTAAAGTTTTTAATGTTTATTGGTGAAGGATGTTTGACAACCGCAGGCAAAAAAGTGGCGAATTTGACAACAGGACGGGGGGAAGGTTCACTCCCATAAGTGGGCTATATGGTCCTATATGCGAAGGGTATGGTTTTTAACGAGTTTAGTTTGGGATAGGGTATTGGTCTAGAGTAGGGTATCATTTGCCTGGAAGCTGATCAGTGGTGTCACAGGAAGGCCAGGCTCACGTTATGACAACTCGGTAAAAATGGCGGCGGCAAAATTAATAGGAATTGTATGAAACATTTTAGTAAAATCGATATCGAAAGAAAATATAATAAACAAGAAGTAAAATTTACATTTCACATCATTTGGTGTCGGTTTTATGTTTGGTCACTGGTTTAAAGCATTTAAGGAGGCTCGCAACGGTTTCCAGCACTTTCCAGCTCTTAAACTTTGATGGGTCAGTACTACAAATCTTTATCAGTTGCTGCTACAATAATGCTATCGAAAAAATGCCCAATCATCGCTGAATACGTTGTGGTTATTTTCATGACGTCATTGGTTACTATAGCAACAGTTTTACCCGTTAAAAACACCCTTAATTTTCCCTTTAAGTGCTTATAACTCAAAAACGAGTCTGGTGACCCCCATTTTTTATTATTGAATAATGATTGGCATGTTAAGATGCAACTTTTTGCAAAGTTATAAAAATTTCTCCGGAGCGGTTTCAGAGCCACCTTAAATTTACGCATTTTCACCGATATTTTCATTTATGTTTACTCTAACCTAAAATATTGCAAGGGAGAACACGCGCAAAACACTTTACTGTCCGACCAAAAGAAGCCAAAAATTGCCTTTAATCGGTTCCATTCTCTTCAAAACTTCGCCTATAGGTAGTTTAGAGGCCATACTTTCAAAGCAGCAAGGTTTTAAACGGCATGCTTATTTCTGTGTTCGAGAATACGGAAAATATAAATATGATTTTCAAACTTTGTCCTTTCTCCAGGACCTTGAGCCTTCCAAGTGCAACTTACCCTATGATTGGACGGTAGTTGTCAAGGCGACGTTCCTTTTTTCCTGTAGGGGAGGGTAACAAACAAGACAGGCCTTGCACATTCAAACCCAGCAGAGTACTTGAGTGATGATCTGTCTTACACATCTATACTGACGAGAATACCCACGGGGTGCTCTTGCCTCAAATACAAAACTAGACACACTGGCGTACTGAGAAGAGATTGCTGAATAAGTTTCATAATAAATTCGAAAATGAACAAAGGACGATGACCAGACAAACTTTTCGCTGGTCAGCCATGTTTACATTTCATATCAAACTTTGCCTATTGTTATAGTTTGAATTTTCTAACACAATGAAGCTTTTGTTGTCCATCCTTAGAGATTTTCCTGTTCTGTGTCGCCAAATTACACTCGGGTTAAATCGAATCCAGTCGGAACATTGCTGGTGATCACATCTTTGTTTCTAACGGACGCCTTCTTGGGAAAACACAGACAGACTAACAAATTTTATGTCCAAAGCGTCGGTTCGCGTTCTGAATTAGCAAAGTGAATTGTCTAACCTTACAGATGCAAAGGATTTTTTTCTTTTTTTGTACCGTTCTTTCGGTGTAAAGCGTCCCACTGAGTCTTTCATTGAGTCATTCAATCAGTATTTCATTGACACAATTGGTAACTATGGTGACAAATAACAAGGAATTTATTGAAAGGAATAACATTGGAATAATATTGATATTCTGTTAGAAGGTCTTCTTTCCAAGAAAAAAAATCATTTTCTCTTGTTTCTGTCCAACGTTCCATTATAAGAATTTTAGAAAGCTCCTTGATATAATCTTCTTAATTAAGTTAATTAGAGAGTGACGGAAGCAATTTTTTAATGACTTGGTACTCGTTTTATCCAAATTAGTTTTGGCAAACGTAAAAAAATTAACGAGTGCTTTGCTTATAAGATGTTTAATTTCTAATTATGTCTAGCTTTTCGTCTTCTGCAAAATTATATCAATATTTTTTTTTACTCCAAAATATATCAATCATCCTCATCCCGCGAGGCAAAAGATAGCTGTCAAAGTCACACCTGTATTTCGTTTGCTGCTGCATATTTACAAATTCCAAGCTTAGTACTCACAGTTCCCCTTTCCCGTTCCCCTAGATATGGGTAACGCGGACTCTGCGACCCATCGTACATCAACCGGCTGACCTACTTCATTCAATTGCTCTATTGCGCTAGCGTTCAACCTAACTTTTGGAAAAATTGTTCCAATCCGTAATGTTATGGCATAGCCTGAACCTCGGGAATAATCCCTCGGAAAATGAATTTCCTGCGGTCGCCTCTCAATTGCAAATTATGCTACCCTAGCCGGATAATCCTTACCCTAAAACTGCGGGCTAAACCCTAACTTTTCAATTTGGAAAAAATGTACAATGATGAAATCTTTGTTTCCAACGAGAGTCTACAAGGGATAAATGTCTTTCATTGCTCAGGGACAAGGGGCAATGCTCCAAGTCTTTCTCTTAGCGTTATTTCTTGTCGACGTTCTCCTGGTTAGGCTGACCCCTGATCCTGAGCCAGAAAAATTAAGAGGTAAAAAGGAAAAAGATTTTATCAGGTTTCATGTTGAAAGCGCCTGTTCGCATTTTTACAAGTATGGATAAACAGTTAAGCGAGGTAACATGTTCAAAGCGTCGGTTTGAAAGTTCACAGGTTTGATTAAAGAGTTAAGTGAGGTTTCATGTCGAAAGCGTCTGTTCGCATCTTCGCTAGTTTGAAAAAAAAGTTAGGCGAGGTTCATGTTCAAAGTATCGTACGATTCGAATGTTCACAATTTTGAATACACAGTTTAAGAAGCTGTCCGCCTAAGAATCGACCATTCAATTCGGATCAAAATTTCAATTTCCTTCAAACTTTCTCCACAAATCAACGTTGATATAAAAACAAAGAAAACACATTTTTTTGGATTTTACTATTTGGATTTTACTATTCATAATACTCGAGATTTTGAGGCGAAACTGCGAACTGCGACGACTCAAGCCGGCAAGAAACGAGATATTCATGAGAATGTAATTTTTAAAGTTCTTTCTTTAACTCATTTTCAAACGTCTCGACAACTTAACCAAAAAATACGAACACTACAGCTGAAACATCAACACGAAGTCAAAAATTATCAAGATTAAAGAAAACTAATAAAAAATTGACCTTTTACTCCGCTTAGTTAGTGCCAAAAAGATTTTGTTTCCTATGCGCGAACTGATGCTTTCTCTTGTGGAAAACACGACAAAACGAAGGACTAGCTAAGACTTATTATAATTAGTTAAACATCCACTTTGCTCTTAGTAGTTTAAGCACAATTTACCTGTTATGCCGGTTATGGTTTCTTGGAATCAAACACTTCGGACGACCCAGAATGGAGAAGTCGTGCCGCGAAATAACTTCCCGTTCTCCGAAGACAAAAGATTAGACCAGAAAACTGTTTGTTTAATTTAAACAAGTACACCTAGAAGATGAATAATTAATTATGATATTTTCCTTTTTTAAACCTCTCAAGAAACCTAACACTAGATCACGAATGATTATTTTCACGACCGTTAAGGCGAACAAGATCCAACACAAGAGTAAGAAACTGCGTATTTTAAACCAGTGGCATGTAGTTTATAAATTTCAAAGCGACGTGTACAGAGTCACAGTATACACTGAGGCAGGTACACCTGCGCGTTGTTGAGCATAAAAACCAGTCATCTCCCATTGGCAAGCAGTATAGAGACAAACACTCTATTGTACCAAAGACCTCGACAAAAACTTTTTTGTCTTTTAGAAGTGTGAGAATAACTCCGATTGCTTGGTGCATGGAATTTTGCAAATTAGATGAATTTACATCATCAGTTACCATCCAATTAAACTTAATTTGAGCTAAACTATTACCTCGATATTATCCCATTTAATTGTTTGTTGTTTTAATCTTTATCAAACTATTTCTGATCATTTTGAACTTGAATATGGCATCATGACTACTCCGAAACGTCGTTCAATTTTATCGTTGAATTTTTATGCTTGTATTTTACCAACCTTTTGCTTTTAAGAGCATGTATTGTTTTATTCGCTTGTGAAGGAGCAGTGAATAAAATTCAGGTGTTTTGCAGTTTCCGTCAGAGCCTGTCTCGATTGTGGGCTAGTACTGTATTTTTATGCAAATATCACAAGTTAGTCGCGACAAATTCATTATTATTCTAAACTGAAAACTGTCAAGAATGGACCCAAATATAACACTGTTTGTCACAAGTAACCCCTAAAATGCTAATATTTACTGTTTTAATACTCGTTTTCATTTTTAGCTTATTGTAGTTTTTAAATGTTCTTTTTAAGGAAAGCGATGTCAGTAAGAGCAGTATATTTGATTGTGATGACTTAGATGCATGGAAAGGTCCGGGAGACAACAAAGAAATCAACCTGTCAAGAACCAAGACCGCTATGTGCAAAACCTCATTCAATTATGCTGCTGCGAATGAACTAGAAAACTATTTTAGGTAAACTTAAAGACAATTGGGTGAATCAGCCGTGTATTTTTACTTATTCTTAAAATTGTGTATGAAGCAATTTTTACATATTTACAAATTTACTGTTTAAAATGCCTATTGTAAAAGTGTGGCGACTTAACGAGCGTTGCGCTATTTTGCCCTCAAAAATGGCCAGGGAACTGGGTCTAGTTTACATCGTCAAGTTGCGGACCATTCTCGTCCCCATAGCCCTTTTCGTTTTTCTTAGCCGGCGGGGCGTTGGCACGAGAAACGAAGGGCTCTGGGGACATGGGATTTTTGAATTAATTCGAATTTTTTTGATTGGCCGTTTGAAACAAAGAAATCTTGAGCGGAAGTAATAAGACGCCATGACTTTCTCATACATTCTTTTCACATATCGTGACTGCATACATGAAGTCCGGAAGTCCTAGAATCTAGGACTGGAAATCCTGTGTCCCCAGAGCCCTTCGTTTCTCGTGCCAAGGCCCCGCCGGCTAAGCGAAACGGAAAGGGCTATGGGGACGAGAATGTTTGCGGACAAGCACCTCCTTTGGTTGACATTTCTCGCACTAAATTCTTTTCACACTGCATAAATTATCATCAGAGCAGTATAAGTCAATAAATCATGAATAATCAGTGACATTGTCGAGTACATCGGCTCCGAGAACATGTGCCTACTTCTCGGCTCTCCAAAATTTGAGTTGGTGAACCAGCCTTGGACACACTGCTACTACGGAATATTTGATTGACCCGCCTGTCTGTTTTGGGTGAGACGATAAATGGGTTTATTCATTGTTGAACGCAAATTTCTTCAGGATTCAGTTGTTTATTTTGCATGTTTTGTTCGACATGAATCCGGGGATATCAGATATCATAGGTAATATAACCAACGTACGAAACATCGTGATTTTGCTGCCCTTACATTCTTATACTTCAATTCTTGCAAAGATTTTCAAAATGCGCATAATGATTCACATGGAGAGGCCTCTAAATGATCCCTTAGGGATTGCTCCAGGTATAGCAGCTACAAATCCTTTTCCTACCAGTGTGAAATTGGTAGCAAGACAAAAGAGTCAGCTTTTGTCACAGCGAAATGCTAATCCTCCAAATAACTAAGATTTTTTGGGACCTGTTCTTTTTATCTCCTGCCGGAATATTAACAGTTATGCTTCGAGGACTCCCTGGATATGAGCTGGTATATAACACTAACGAAGCCGTAGGCCGAGTTGTTATAATAAGCTCGTATCCGGCAAGTTCGAGAAGAATAACCTTTTCGTAAATTTTCAAACACTCAGTAACTTATTACCGGAAGAAAGAAGAAAAAAATTCTTTCCACTCCAAGAAAAATACATCAAAACAAGTGTCACATGACCGCTACACAAATCGAAAGCGAGCCGCGCGATTGTGGATATGAACCATGCAGGCTGCGTTATCGAAAAGAATATCAAAATGTCCATCAAAGTAAGTCATAATCGTCATCATATTGTCAAAATTATTACTTTTTAAAACGGATTTGCCGAAGTGGTTATGGATTTGAACATAACAACTGTGGAAATAATCCTGCGGACGAGAAAAGATTTGCCCGACGCGTGCGATTTGTTTGCCGTGTTGTTGAAACTCGACTGATAAAATCCTGTGATACCCTAACAGATTGTGCTTGACCGGAACCGGCCTTGTTACCGCGGGGAGAGTGTCCCTTGCTTGTTCTCTCCTGTAAAAGCGGCGTCATCAATTATTGACGGCTGATTGCAGTGCGGCGAAGAGCAAAGAAACCGGTCAATGGCGGCAAGAATGGATTTCATTAAAGAAGTCTTGAATTGTTGTACAGTCGCGAGTCATCTTGCTTACATTTAGTTCTCATTTCGACATTTCATCGATTGTTTTGGAAAACTTTTGGCCAGCAGGACTGGCAATCCACTCTTAAACACAGTAACCATCAGATTTTAATTGACAATTACAAAAGCCAAGAATATTATTTTATATTTTTGTGTACACTTGAGCGTCTTTTAAAAATGAATTAAACACACTGGTTTGCTAGAGGCGCGCTTAGCTGTCTTAGAAATATTTTCTTTCCCGTGTAAAATACATATATCTTATTAGACGTTTTGTTGTGTAGTATCGCCGAGTATTTTTACGAGTTGTGCCGTATTTTGACGAGCCCGTTCGGCGAGTCAAAATACAAACAACGAGTAAAAATTCTCGGCGATACCACACAACAAAACGTCTAATAAGAGATTTATTATCCAATCAGAAGTATGCGAAGCGGAACGGAATTGGCGCGGGATATCCAGCTCCGTTAAGTTTTCTGACTTTGATGAAAATATGGGCAAGGAGACTGTTCAGTTCCTCGGGAGGAATATCCTCCATTGGCCTTCTCTCGTTGACGGAGTTGCGCCACCGAGTCCAAACATTGAGGTCAGTTTTCGTCTTCTTTTTTGTGTTGCTGTTTCTATTTTCTTCAATAAATGATGAAATTTCACTCTCGTTTAACTGCTTTTCTTCGTTCGATTTATCTAATAAACTTGGATCAATACTCGCCAGCCATTCCGACTCTTCGTCGTCAGAAAAATAATTTACATTGTCCGCCATTTTTTCGTAACTTCAATCCAATTTGTCGCTTGCGCGTTGCGCGAAACCTGTCTAACCAGTTCTCTGGAGTACAAATGTCGTGTGATATTTGTACTCGTTTTGGGCGTTATTTGTACTCTACGAAGCATTGTTGGATAATAAAAGGGCAATAGTGTACACTAAACACACAAACAACTTGCAGAAGCGCGATAACTAAGTTAAAGCTGGTTTATGCCAGTAGTAATAGGTCATTGGAATTAAGCCCCTTTGGTGCCGAGTTAGGCCGAGTTAGGTCGAGCTAGGCCGAGGTAAGTTATTAAGGGCGCGTTCGTTTGGGAATATTCTGGAATAAGAATATATTCTGGAATATATTCCGGCTATTCTGCTCCAGGGAGCAGAATAGCCGGAATGGAAATCCGAGTATTCCGGAATAGAAAGAGCAGCCAAACGAAGGCTAACTTGCATTAGTATATACCAAACCAGTGAATAGTGCTTTTCGCGCGCGCTGAGTGGCTAGCTCGGAGGTGAATAGCAAGTACTATTCACCTCCGAGCAAAGTAAGATGACTTCTACGAGTAACTTCGGTTAAAAAAGCGGGTTTTGATCCATAAAAGAAGCCGCTGTACTTTAATGTGTTGTCAACTTTACCAGGTCAGAACAATACTAGGTTTAGCGATACGTAGCGATGTTTATTTAAAATGTTTTAAGCGTTTCCTTCAACAAAACGATTGATAAAATGTAGTACAAAATATTTTGTTTACCTTCGCCGCGTACACGTACGCAAAATGAAAACGTTAAGTCTGAATTTTTTCCAAATATACACCGTCCGACTAAGAAAATTAAGTACATTTCTTACCTGTATCTCTGTTTTAAAGCCAGTAAATCCTTGCAGTTGTTTTGGTCGTGCTATAAACGATTTTGGCAAGTTGTTTTCGGCTCGGCCATATAAAGTCACGCTGGAGACTAAAATATTTCTAAAAAAGGTTTGTACCGAAGATCAACTTCAATTGTGAATTGCTGTGGTTTTTCACTCCTCTTCCGCTGACTCTCCTCCAGTCAACTAGCTTAGCAGCCGTATTAAACTTCGATCAAATCCAGTCCACGTATTCTTGACATTCGCGGTCGTTCGCAGCATCTTGTCAACATAATTCAATGAACAGTTTTTGCAGCACGTTTCATGACTTGACGGACGTTTCCCAGGCTATAGTGACCGGCACAGGTTGTATTCACGAGCAAATTAAAGACTTGTGTTCTTCAGTAGTGAAAATACAGTAAAGAATTCCGCTTGAAATCGTCCAAATCCATTCAACAAACGAAACACAGTTGCAAATTTATTTCGGTCGATCGCCTGTGTGGTGTTGTCATGTGACTTTTCCCGCGCTGTCGTCTTTTCATGTGCGCAGTGTTCAGTCCTTTGAATTGCTTTCTTTCACGGTAAAACTTTTAATTTTAGGCCGGCTATTCAACTGGTTTGGTATATACTAAAACAATTATTCACCTCAGTGTCGGTGAAAAACGGCGGATATTTACCTCGCCGCTTCGCGGCTCGGTAAATATCAACCGCTATTCACCTCCACTTCGGTGAATAATTGTTAATTATTCCAATTATTCTTATTCCGGATTGATCCCAAACGAACGCGCCCTAATATGTATAAGGACCGAGTCTATGACGTCACCCATTGTTTTAATCTAGGAAAAAAGTGCCTTCCTCCATATTAATAAGTGTCTTCCTCCATAGTAATGAAGGTATTCCCGCTGCATAGTAATAAAGTGCCTTCCTCCATATTAATGTGCGTCCCTCTTACACAATGAGAACAATAGGCTTGCCGAGACTTGATCGCTCTATTCAAACCCTGATTGGACTAAATTGAATTAGAATTTTTCAAAACGAAAGATTTATTAGTGTTTTAATGAGCATAGCGCGCCGAGCCGAGGAGTCCTTAGCTGTTTGGGGGCACCTAATCTATATAATGTTGAGAAAATTCAGTATTAATTCAGTATTTATTCAATTAACATGCACGACTATTTATTTAGTACCGAGTATTGCAGGCGCATGTTTAGAAGCGAGTATAAAGAACGTTTTATGGTTTACTAAAATATGCACTTCGATACCAACATGTATCTTGCTTTACCTTCCTAAAGTTTGGACACAATGCAACTGATCGTTTTAACCTTTATCCCCTGTTTACACCCGCAGTAATAGTTCGCTTGTTTGTGAAGTTAGAAAAAGCCAGTACTTTTTCTTTGTGAATTGCCGAGAACTGGAGTTGACCCAAGGAATAAGCGGTGACCATGGTGACGAGCTTGAAATTTAAAAATTATCTTTTGCCGCCGTTTTATCGAACTTTTGCAAAACAATTAATATAATTTTTTATTGCGTGATAATTCATTAGGGCACAGCCCAACTCATTTGACTCATTTGCGTGGCGTCTTATTCAACCAACGCATCATTTCATTTTAGTTTATTTCCATTTTTCTCGGAATTGCATCACTCTTGCCTTGCGTGTGGGCAAACTGGAGCGATCAACTCTATTGCTAAAACTGGTTAATTTGAATCAGTCCTGTTGTTACATACTTTTAGATATGCCAGTTGCCTGGCTGTGATTCGTTGCTTGTAGATGCTGAAAATTATTATAAAGTTTAAGTTAAAATCAACAAAAGCAAGGTTATCGTGGTTATATCACACCTGACTATGACTAGTGACGTCATTTCAAAAAGGCTGCTTTTCAAGTGTTTACCAGCGATCATTCGATTGCGAGGAAAGTTGACAAAAATGATAATGGCACAAATCGATATGAAATATTGTGTGTTTCATTGTCAAGTGTTTTTTGATTAGAACTATTATTGAAACGCTGTGCTTGTGAAAGGACATGGTGTCAATAATGTACACGAACTTTAAAATGTTGATTTATTTTCTTTGTCTTTGTGTCTGCCTTTTGTTCCAGGATATCATGTCGCAATGATAACTCAAGATTTGCTTTGTTTTCTGGCAAACTGTCGCTAAAATAGTTTTGTTGGTCAGTTCTCTATCTTTGACCTGTGTTACCAAAATGAAGATTACCGTAATGATTCGATTTATCGCTCTCCTTCCAATATGCGCCCCCTTTCGAATAAGCGCCCACCTTCGAATGTGTTTTTGTCAATAAGCGCCCCTATTCCAATAACCACCCCCATTCTAATAAGCGCCTCATTCTTATAAGCGCTCCTATTCTAATAAGCGCCCCTGTTTTAATAAGTACCCCCACCCCCATTCTTATACGCGCCCCTATTTTAATATAATTACAGCGCCTTCAGAGTACGTATCAAACGTGGTTTGTTACTGTTACTGTTGCAGTTTCTGTTATTGTTCGTTAATATAGATCACCAAACCGTAAAACGAACAATTCTTTTAAAAGTAACTGAACTTTTTTGTTTCCGTTACAGTTTCTGTTATTGTTAGTTATTTCAATATTTATTAAAGTTTTGTTTTGAGCATTTGGAAGTTTCTCAAGAAATTAAATAAGCTCCCTGTCCCGAATAAGCGCCCTGTCTCGAATAAGCGCCCTCCCTTGAGGTGCCAAAAGTAAATAAGCGCCCCGAGCGCTAAATCGAATCTTTACGGTAATTGATAGATTGGTTGATTGACTTACCGACCGACCGACTGACTGACCGAACATGCCAGCGAATGACAAACGTACGGACCTTGGCGGAAGAAGGCTTCTCCTGCCCTGGTACGGACAGATGGATTATCACCCATAGAAAATAACGTGAAACAAAATAGTAGAAACTCAAGTGCAACAAAGAGTGTAAAGTTGTCGTGATGTGGCATTGTACTACACGTAGACAAGACGAGGAACATTATCACGGGGAGCACGACCTTATTGCACACATATTACTAAGGAAATGTCTCACCTATCTGAATTACGCCATAGAGGACGACGACTTGTGGAGTTGTCATTGATTTCATAATAAATGGAAAAAAATGACTTATAGGTATCCTGAAGTGGCTTAAAGTGCCTTCAAAGAAATTATCTATCACATATAGAGTTTTTGTAAAATAATACCTCCTCTCTATTTCTGTGCGTCTCAAATGATTTGGGCTATGCTGTAATCAATTATCACACACTAAAAATTTATATTAAAATATGTATTTTAATTTTTTTTTGTAAAGTTTGATAAAACGGCGGCAAAAGATAATTTTCAAATTTCAAGCTCATCACTATGGTCACCGCTTATTCCTTGGGTCAACTCCAGTTCTCGGCAATTCACAAAGGAAAAGTACTGGCTGTTTATAACTTCACAAACAAGCGAGCTATTACTGCGGGGGCAAACAGGGAAACGATCAGTTACATTGTGTCCAAACTTTAGGAAGGTAAAGCAAGATACATGTTGGTATCGAAGCACATATTTCCGTTAACCATAAAACCTTCTTTATACTCGCTTCTAAACATGCGCTTGCCATACTCGATACTAAATAAACATATGTGAGAGTTTGATGCATATCCAAGAACGCGGAGGTTTATTTGGACCAAAAAACTGCCAAAAACGATGTTCATGATTTTTTGTGTGCATTGAATGCACCTACACAAAAAAGCAATTTCTACTCTCTGGCTTTGCACGCTTGTCGTGCACGTAAATTGAGCTCTACTGTGAATTAATACTGAATTTTCTCAACATTATATAGATTAGGTGTCCCAAAACAGCTGAGGATTCCGCGGCTCGGCGCGCTATGTTCATTGAAACATTAATAAATCTTTGGTTTTGCAAAATGCTAATTTCATTAGTTTATGTAAAAACTTCACGCAATTTAGTCGATTTTGCCAAAAAAAACTTTCCGCGCTTAGTAAATATTGGTAGCTGTGATTTTATTCTGTGCTTCAATTTAAACCTCAGAAAATTCTAACTTTCTTTTTTGTCTACTTCGATTTGTTTCAGTAAAGTTTGTAATGTTTATTGGTGAAGAATGTTTCACATTAATTATTATTGACGAATTTGACTACGGGGTGGTGGGGTGGGTTGGGGAGGGTTCACTCCCATAAGTGAGCTATACAGGTGTGTGCTGCTGTGAAGGGTAGGGTTTTCAAGCAGTTTAGTTTGGGATAGGGTAAATAAATCATACTGTTTTGGTCTAGAGAAGGGTATCATTTGCCTGGAAAGTGATCAATGGTGTCACAGGGCGACCAGGCGCACGTTATGACTACTCGATCAAAATGGCGGCGGCAAAATTATAAAGATTTGTATTTGTATGTAGGTAAAATTGATAGCGAAAGGAAATGTAATTAAAAACCCAGTAAAGTTTACATTTCACATCATTTGTTGTCGGTTCTATGTTTCTTTGCTGTTTTAAAGCATTTAAGCGCATTTTAACCGATAGTTCAGTTCATGTTTACTCATTCCTAAAATATGCAAGGCAGAACACTCGCAACGGGTATAACACTCAATTATCCGACGAAAGGAAGCCAAAAATTGTCTTTAAACGGTTCCACTTACTTCAACACTTCGCCTATAGGTAGTTCGGAGACCATACTTCCAAAGCAGCAAGGTTTTAACCCACATGTTTAATTATTTCTGTGTTCGAGAATACGGAAAATATAAATGTGATTTGCAAACTTTGTGCTTTCTCCAGTACCTTAAGTTATTGAGAGTGGACTACTTTGCCGAGTATCCGAGCATTCCGACTGCAACTTACGCTATGATTGGACGGTAATTGTCAAGGCGACGTTCCTTTTTTTCCTGTAGGGGAGGGTGACAAACAAGTTAGGCCTTACACATTCAAACTCTGCAGAGTAACCAGGTGATGATCTGTCTTAAATATCTATACTGACCAGAGTACCCAAGTGGTGCTGTTGCCTCACATACACATCTAGACACACTGGCGTACTGAAAAGAAATTGCCAAATCTGTTTCATAATAAATTCATAAAATTTTCTTCAAGACAAAGGAAAACTAAAAAAGCTCTTGATGTATGTTCGGAAAGCAAAATTGTAATCTTGGCAAAAACAAATCGAAATTTTAACAATAGACACACATTGGATAAGAAAAATTCGTAATAAATTTTTAAAGGTACATATTATTGTATTTTCAGTTGAACACAGATTCTCGTAGTTTTGAAAACATTGTATTGAACTAAAAGCAATGTATTTGATGTAATTTAATGCAAATGGCTGTGGTCACATTAACGCCGTAACTACAGCGGTTTAAGGTCGTTTTTATTCTCTGGATTTTGAACATCGATTCTTCAACTGAAATCTTATCAAGGATAATATATAGATTTAGGCAGGCCTAAAAGCGGAGCTACAATTTATTAATTGCATTACTTAATAGGTAGCCACACTATATTTCTAAGCTTATATAGTGGCCCATATAGGTACAAAATAAATTTTAATCGCTTATGGTTATTTAAAAAACCTCTCATGGTTTTGTGTACGAAAGCGACGTCAATATATTTCGTGGTCCCGTCTGAATTTTCTTTCCTGTGACAGCCTGTCACTGACAGGTTCTAAAATTGAATTTGACGAGTGCACTTTATTGGGTTCCTCACATACGCACGTCGGCGCAAACCAAATCTTATAAAGTTTCAGTACACTAATGCACCTTTCAATGTTAAGCCCCAGGGTGGGGGGGGGGGGGGGGGGGGGGGGGGCTACCCACGGGAATTTGTCATCATGAAGCTCTCCCAGGGTAGGGATTTTGACCTCTAAAATGGTCTGCAGGGTTAGAAATTTAAGTGGATATATAGCAAATTTGACATTCACTAGGTTCCCAGAGGTGGGGAATTTGATTTTGGCTTCCAGAAAATGTCAAAATCCCCTGGGACTGCCCCCCCCCCCCTGGGGCTTAACATTGACAGGTGCATAATTAATACACCTCCAGGACCTCTATGAGTTTTTCAATGTAAAAAGAATCTTGACCTTGTTTTGATTTACTACAAAACTGTCAGGGTAAGAAAATAAACTCAAGGCAAAAACACAATACAGAAAAACAAAGTGAACTCGCTGCTATAAAACACAGTAAACAAAATGAACTCACGCCACAGGAAACTGAGAAAATCGAGGCGGCAAAACAAACTCTGAAAATTTATGGTGCCGGTTATTTAAGTCATTTTAAACCAGCTTTTGTGTAAGAATTGTGGCAGTTTGTGATTTGGAAGTAGTGCACGCTAACTTAGAATGAGCTTAATGTTGTTTTGACTGTTTGAATCATCTTCTTTTCGTTGCGGTTTAGGGGAATGATTAACTAATCCTGTTTTATCGTACGCGTTGCTAAGTACCTTAGATAAATTTATGTAGAGAACTGAATGAATTTTCTTCATTTCTGGTAAGTATAAATATGCAGTAGGTAAAGTCTGAACTCACTCAGACAAACACAGGTAGCTCGCAGCAAAACCGGCGAAATATTCGTTTAGGAATCGAAGATATTATAACACACTCACTGATAAGCAGGGACAAGAGAAACAAAATAAATGCAAGCGAGCCGAAATTCTGCAAAATTGTGATTTTGATCCGTGAAGCTAAATAATTTTTTTTTACAAAATCCAGTAGTGAACATCACTAGTCTAAACGAAATATTTGATAAACAATGTCTGTATAAAATGTTCAAACACGACAGGTTTGTTAAATATTTACCGAAAGATCTCACACTGGAAAAACCGAACCATTTACAGACTTACAAAATGTTATTAAAATCTTTGTAAATTTTATAAAATCTCTGTACTCTCCTTGTAAATTCCAATGTCTGTAAACGTGCACACTTACAGACATTTTGTAAATCTCATAGAAAGTCTGTAAATTTTGACTAATTTTGTAGACGTAATGTCTGTAAAAAGTTTGTATTTTTCTTGTAATTTTTTCTATTATTTTACAGAGATTTTATTACATGTCTGTAAAATCTCTGTAAAAGTTTTACAGAGATTTTTTGAATTCTGTAAAATGTTTGTAAAATGTTTAAATTTTTCCTGTAAATTCTAAAGTCTGTAAATGTGCACACTTACAGAGATTTTGTAAAATCTGTAAAATCTCTGTGAATTTTACGGATTCCCTACAAAATATCTGTAAAATGTCTTTATAATGTTGGTGTTTTCCTTGTAAATTTTGCAAAAAATGTTCAAATTTGAAAAGAATGTATTTAAAATCTCTGAACAATCTCTGTATTTATTTCACAGAGATTTCAAGGAGTACAATAAAATGTATGTGAAATCTCTGTATTCCACAGATCAATTAAAAGGGCTGCAAAATTTCTCTTTTACAGATATTTTACATTTTTATAAAATCTCTTTACAATGTTAGTACAATTAATAAACATACATTTATGCAAATGGGATGTAGCACACTGCAAATGTGATCTACTATCCTTACATGAAGTGGTACAACATGCATTGCATCTCATTTGTGAGTCAGCTGCGATAAATAATGTACATGTAGTCTGAAAACTGCACTCCACAAAACCTTTATTTTAAAAGTGTACTCTATATGTATCATTACAATATATTAATGATCAATATATTATTTATAGAAAACACTTTCAACTTTGTGGCTCCTATTGGAGTCATGCATAACAATGCACACACCTTACAATATTATCGCTTCTATTATCAATTTACATTGTAACTTGTCTATCACTATATTCTATTGGAAATCATTTTCTCAACCTACACAGTAATAGAATTTATTTTTTATTAATGTGTTTAATAAATACTGATCGTTAATTTTGTTACGATAGGAATTTAGTTATACTGTAATTCGAGATGTGATTTTCAGCTTGCGTGACGAACACGTTTTTTCACAACCACGCGCTTGACTCTGTATAACCATACAATAAATCCAGTGGTTTAATCAGAGAGCTGTATTCTTTGGATTCACTACCCGCCCTACGCAACATGGTGTCAGAAGTGGGATATACACAATAATTAAGCAGAATGAGTGATAGCGAAGATACTGGAACGGCTCCACAGATATCGACTCCAGCAAGCGGACAAGACATGGCCTCGGCAACTCCAACTATACCTTCTGGCTTGAAACCGCCCCAGCCTCTGAAGACAGAGGGAAACCTCGCGACCAACTGGAAGCGTTTTAAACGAACCTGGGATAATTACGCGATTGTGGCAAGGCTGGAGCGCTTTGATGAAAAATTCAAGACGGCAATGTTCTTGTCGGTAATAGGAGAAGAGGCGCTTGAAATGTTCGATGGAATGGATTTCACGCCAGAAACGGATCGTCAAATACTCAGCAAAGTGGTCGAAAAGTTTGCAGAATTCTGCATCGGGGAAACGAACGAAACCTATGAAAGATTTATATTTAATCGCCGGGATCAAGAAGAAAACGAAAGCATCGATCAATACGTGACAGTATTGCGAAAGCTCGCGCAGACATGCAATTTCTGTAGTTGTCTACACGACTCCCTTATCCGAGATCGGCTGGTTCTAGGAATTAGAGATGAATTGATCCGAAAGAAATTACTGCAAGAAAAGAAGCTCAGCCTCTCACGCGCAATAGATGTCGGAAGAAGCGGGGAAACCACCAATATGCGTCTGAAAGAGCTCAAGAACAAGACACCGATATCCGAAACAGATGGCGAAGTTAATGTAGTTAGAACCAAGAGAAACGAAAGCGAAAGACAAAGGAGAGAAAAAGAGATGGTCCGATCTTGCCGATTTTGTGGAGGAAGACACAGACGAGGTAGCTGCCCAGCGTATGGACAAACCTGCAAGAATTGAATTGGAATCATTTTTCTCAAGTCTGCCAACAAAGAAATCCGAGCCAAAGATTTAAGTCAGCTAACATGGTAACGCAATCTCAAGAACCAAACCTGTCAGATGATGACTCCGGCGACTCAATCATGACTGTGGACCTCGCCCCGCAGCCGGAAGAAATCCTTGTTGTAGAGAGCCAACAGTTTCAAGCGAAAATTCACGTCACAATGAAGATCAAGGGCGGCTATGAAACGACTTTCCAAGTGGACACTGGAGCAACATGTAACGTAATCCGGGCTGGTGAATTACGTGGCACCAAGTACGAAAAGAGCATCACACAAACGAATCAAGTCCTAAAGATGTACAACTCGTCGCCTCTAAAGCCAGTTGGAAAATGCCACGTTCAGCTAACCAATCCCCGGAACGGCAAAAAGTACAAAGCTGAATTCGTCGTAGTAAAGGACAGCGGCGCTAGCATTAACCTCATCGGGAGCAGAGCGGCCCAACAAATGAACCTGATACATGTCAACCATGAAAACTTGTTGTCAGGCAATAATGAGGCAGTCCACGTGGTGCAGACTCCCAACGAGATTGGTCTTACGGAGGAAGAAATACGCGTCAAATATGCCGATGTGTTCCAAGGCCTAGGAGAGCTCGGTGAATCCCTGCACTTAGAAGTCGACGAAACGGTTAGACCAGTCCAGATCAATCCCAGAAGGATACCTGAAGCGCTTAGAAAACCTCTGAAAGAGCACCTAGAAGAACTAGAACAGCAAGGAGTCATTGAGAAAGTCGTACAAGCAACCGACTGGGTGAGCGCTATAGTAGTCAACAAGAAGAGCAACGGAAAGATAAGGCTTTGCCTCGATCCACAGCCACTGAACAAAGCTTTAAAGAGGTGTCACTACCCCATCCCGACGATTGAGGATGTCCTCCCCGACCTCGCTAACGCGAAGGTATTTACAAAGCTGGACTGCAAAAATGGCTACTGGCAAGTGAAGTTGGATAAAGATTCTTCAATCTTAACTACCTTCAACACCCCTTTTGGTCGATTCAAGTGGAACAGAATGCCTTTTGGGATTTCTCCTGCAGGAGAAATTTTCCAGCGTCGCCTAGACCAAGCTATCGAGGGACTCGATGGAGTCAGGACAGTGGCCGATGACCTACTCATCATTGGAAACGGGGAGTCAATGGCGGATGCTGTGAAAGATCATGACGTCAAACTAGAGGCTTTGCTTAGACGGTGCCAGGAAAGAGGAATCAAGCTAAACGAGGCGAAGATATCTCTCAAGAAAACATCCATGCCATACATACAGTACCGCTCAAAGGTAAGTTGACAGTCTCGACTCGATCCTCGAGACTCGATCCTCGAGACTCGATCCTCGCGTCTCGAAGTTCGAGTCTCGAGGATCGAGAAACAAGGCAATCTCGAATATTCATAACTCGAAAAAGCTTTCGAGGAAACGATTTATTTCTCGAGTGGAGAATAAAAGCTGCTCGCACATCATGTACAAGTGTTTCGCGGCGACCATGAGTGAATGAACGTTCGACAGTGCGATAAATTCGGGGAGACCTTATTGGTATTCCGTTTACTTGCCTACAAGTATTGACAAAAAACGTCCGAGAAAGACGGTGAATGACGAGTTTTAAGAATGAAATTGGTAGAAACCGAACTAAGAACTTCTGCTCACCCAAGACTTATCTTAGGATAAGCAAGTGCATGTTATCAATGATTATTTCAGACGCAAGCAAATCTTTGAGTTTCAGTAGCCTGAACTTCAGACGTCTCTTTCTGGTCGCTACTGAAATTCAGACAAGAGTTTCCGTAAATAAAACCGGTTCTTAAATTTGAGTTGTAAAAATTCTGTAGTCGGCAAACGAAACATTCCACGTAACAAAAATTGGAGCCGCGAAGCCTTCCGTAAATAAATGGCAATGCAACCTTGTGTCGCGCCATTACGTCTAGCTTGAAGTAAACATGTTTTATTTTTTGTGGATTTGACATAACATTCTCGAAACCTAAATTCTTCTTGAATGAAACTTGACTTCATTTATAACTCAGATAATGGCGACAATTGTAATTACAGCTTTAGAGAAGTTATACAAATTTGGTTTTTTAAAAGCGGCGCGGCGTTAAAAGTTGGCAAAATTTGCATATGTCAAAAGTAATTTGAAACGTTTCGATTAGCTTCAGCGTAAATAAATGTAACACAACGCTGCACGCAACTATCCTATTTAGATTCTTCCATACACATGTAATTGCGTTTTTCAAAAGAAAATTAAATGACAGAGTGAACTATAGGCTTAACATTTGCGTCCTAAATCATAACACAAACAATCGTATGCGTGACATTACACACGTGCTTCATGTTTGTTCTGAGAACGCCTGATCGCAAGCTAAGTTTTATGTCGTCGATTCGGCGAGACCGCGCTAATTCCAACTCGGTTATTTCTGGTTCGATTTGCCCTAAATTCATTCACTATCGACTGTTTCGAGCTCTCGCTATTTCGAACTTTTTGTTCACCTGACGATTCGAAATATTAACGACCAAGCGCGCGTTGATGAGCAGCCTGAACGCTGGCTTCGACTGTGTACAACACTTGAGAGTGCGGCCCGCTTGAGCAATTTATTTCTCGAGGAATCATTCAAGCGACAAGCTCATTATTTTTCTCGACTCGAGACTCGATACTCGAACCTCGAAATTTTTGACTCGAGACTCGAGACTCGAAGTTTTCGAGTTTCGAGGATCGAGTCTCGCGGCTCGAGGATCGAGGCTCGAGGGACTGTCAACTTACCTTTGAGCGGTACTGTAGGTCACTTGTTGACTGCTGACGGAGTTAAGGCAGACCCCTCCAAGGTTGAAGCAATCGCCAATCTGGCCAAGCCCACAAACGTACCAGGTGTCAGGCGGATCCTGGGAATGACCAATTACTTAGCTAAATTCCTGCCAAAGCTTTCAGATGTCTCAGAGCCATTGCGGCAGTTAACACGAAAGGAAAATGAGTTCTCCTGGACCGACATTCACGACAGAGCATTCGATGACATAAAAAAGCTGGTGTCAAGCCCGCCACTGTTGAAATACTATGAACCTGACAAGTCACTGATATTACAGTGTGACGCCAGCGAAAAGGGCCTGGGGGCATCACTGTTACATGTACAAGACGGGAAGCCAATTGCCTATGCCAGCAGAGCGCTCACCACTACAGAAACGAACTATGCACAAATCGAGAAAGAGCTCCTGGCCATTGTGTTTGGTGTTGAGCGTTTTCACCAGTACACTTACGGGCGGAAGGTCATTGTGGACTCCGATCACAAGCCTTTGGAGACAATATTCGGGAAGCCCCTTGCCTCAGCCCCTAGACGCCTCCAGAAGATGTTTATGCGCCTACAGCGATATGACATAAACATTCAGTACAAGAAGGGATCAGAGATGTACCTGGCCGACACGCTTAGCAGACACTTCAGTGACGAGGAAACACATTTAATCAGATCAGAATCTGAAGAGGAGATAGAGGAAATGCCTCAAATTGAAGAAATCAACCACATGATAGCGTCCGAAGACAAGATTTTGAGGTTGAAGAATGAGACAGCCAAAGACAACGTCCTGCAGGACGTAAGGGCAGTCATCCAAGGCGGATGGCCTGAAAACAAGCACAGTTTACCTTCAGCCGTAACCCCATACTTTCATATCCGTGATGAGCTGGTGGTCCAAGAGGGACTCATCCTTCGTGGGGATAGAGTGGTCATCCCAAAGGCACTCAGAAAGGAAATGATCGAAGATCTACACACAGCACACCAAGGAATAGAATCGACTCTGAGGAGGGCACGAGAGAGCTTATACTGGCCCAACATGAACAGTGAGGTGAAAGATTACATCTCCCGATGCGAAATTTGCCTCACCTACGCCCCTCATCAGCAAAAAGAACCTCTTCTGAGCCACGAGGTACCTGATCGCCCTTGGGCAAAGATCGCCACAGACCTATTCCAGTTTGAGAACAAAGACTACCTGGTGACAGTTGACTATTTCTCTAACTTCTTTGAAGTAGACCGCATGTATAGCACAACTTCTCAAGCAGTTATTAAGAAGCTAAAGGCCCACATCGCAAGATATGGAATACCAGACGAAATAGTCTCTGACAACGGGTCACAGTTTGCCGCTGAAGAGTTTCGCGTTTTCGCACAAGGTTATGGAATCAAGCAGACGCACACCAGTCCACACCACCCCCAATCCAATGGGAAGGCTGAATCGGCAGTCAAGCAGGCAAAGAAGACCTTGAGAATGGCAAGAGCTAGTGGTAATGACTTCTATTTGGCTCTCCTGAACGTCCGCAATACACCACAAGAGGGACACAACTCGAGCCCGGCCCAGAGAATGATGAGTAGAAGCACCAGGACGACTCTTCCAGTCTCGGCAACCCTGCTTAGGCCACACGTAGTCCAAAATACGACAGAAAGCATCCTCCAAAGACAGGCCAAGCAACAAAGATACTATGACAGGGGATCAAAGGCCCTACGGCACCTTCGTGAAGGCGACAGGGTGAAAATCCAGCCGGTCACCTCTGGGCAGAAAGCCTGGACTGACGGACAAGTGGTAAAAGAAGTGCGCCCCCGATCATATGAAGTTCAGGCAGATGGCAAAGTGTACATCCGCAACCGAAGGCATTTAAGGAAGTTTGAACCAAGCGAAGACGTAGAACCGGCCATAGAACAACCAGAAGTCACAGAAGAAGCACCGATCACAATAAGCAAGGAGAAGAGCGTTTCCCCAGAGAGCCACCAGGAAGAGAATGAGCCACTGACAGAGAATGGAACCTCAAGACCTCTAATAACCCATGACAACCAGGAATACCGAACCCGCAGCGGGCGGATCGCTGTAAAACCGGCTAGATTCAATGACTTTGTCATGGGCTAATCGTTATTCTCTCGAAACAGTGGCCGTGTATTAAATTTCGTTATCTTATATTCTTTTATTTGTTTTGCGTTCTTTTTTTTTATCGAAGGGGAGATGTTACGATAGGAATTTAGTTATACTGTAATTCGAGATGTGATTTTCAGCTTGCGTGACGAACACGTTTTTTCACAACCACGCGCTTGACTCTGTATAACCATACAATAAATCCAGTGGTTTAATCAGAGAGCTGTATTCTTTGGATTCACTACCCGCCCTATGCAACAAATTTTCTCTGATTTTGTAAATAAAATTAATATCTCATAAATAGCTCAAAACAAACTTATCTGCTGAACATTTTATCATAACGATCACTGTCAAAAGGAAAATTAAGTCCACCATTTGTGAATAGAAATTAAAGGAGCTATGTCACAGTATTGTGAGTCGTTTTTTCAGGTTTGTTTCAATGTAGTAATAAAAACCCTGAAATAAACAAGGATGTTTTAGGCTGACAAAGATTAAGAGCTGCAAACTTGAAAAACTTTGCCAATTTTTTCGAGTTGAGTTCTCTGTGACATAGCTCCTTTATAATTCAGTGATGGATACATGGATTGATTTTTTAGGAATGCTGAAAAAACTTGAAATGTTGAGGCCGGCTAATTATTTCAGTTGCAATACAGTTCCATTTTGGCTATCTGCAGCCGAAAACGCTTGTCAAACGTACGTAAGTTTCAATGTTCAAAAATAGATATGGTTTATTACCCAAGCATCAAATTGTCCTTTGTGATGGCTTTTGCTGTGTTGATTCCCTTTACTTTCCCTTGAGAAAAGAGCTCCTTCTTTTGTGTATGTTACCCTACTGGCAGTACATGTAGATATTCCCAGCTGTGTCGCAGTCTTCTTTAGGTTGATGATCGTAAGTTCACTTGTTTTCTTTGCTTTTAAATAAAATAATGCAGTGATAATAGCCATTCCATTTGGGATCTGCAATTGACAGAGTGAAAGCAGTTCCTTAAATAAATTGGCTAACAAGCATGTTTCACAATAAGTACAGCTGTAAGCATGCAATGCAAACACAAAAAGACACCAGCTTGCATGTCCATATCCATCCTCGGAGACTGGCCCAGGGGCAGTTAGTCAGGAGGAAATGAAGTACATGTAAACTCCGAAAAAGCCTGGGTAGCAAAAGTTATCATGAAGGGCTATTTGAGCCCCTGGGAAATGAGTATCTACAGACGACTTCCAAATGGCTATGCGAATACTGTCTCCTGATTGAGCATTGGCCCAATCCGCAAATAGTAACTTAATAGTCACTTTCGTGCGTTTTTACACAATGGTTGTTGCTACACACAGCCACTAGAGAGCACAAGAATACATGTATGCTGGGAAATCATTTCGGATGTCAGAAATAAATTTCAAGATCCACAAAAAATTTCCATTTAGACTGATCGGGGTACTGTAAATGACTTGTTTACCTGTGTGATGGATGTGTTGTGGTTCAATTTTATCCTTGGTTCAAATTTTATTTTCCTTTGTTTTAATCTCATTATCATACATTACCATACCCAAAAACAAAGGAAAATAAAATTGAACCACAACAGATGCATTGGCAGTCACACGGATGCATGCATTGCACAGGTAAACAAGCCAGAATTTTACGATAGATCTGATTGGTCCAAATGGAAATTTCTTTGCAGAACTTAAAATAACTCTCATTCTGACATCCGAAATGATTTCTCTTCTCTGTCTCTTGACCCTTAATATTATGACATCACACACAAAAGCTCCTTTACTGAAAGAAAGCATTCATGTTGGGGTTTCTTGTGTTGGCGCATAGGTGTTATCTTTGCTTCGTGATTATCACTCATTTATTATTGCAACATGTATATTTAACAAAGGCATGCAATTAAAATCATAGAAAATTTCAGGTTTTTAAGCATCTTGCAAAAGAGTGTATTAATTGTGCCTTGAGAGGGTAGCATTAAACAAGAGATAGGATTAAACCTTCATTTCCAACACCTCAAAAATAATTTGTTCATCAATACTCTGCTAGACTTAATAATTTAAACTGTTTTTCCCTTGTCTTGAAAGACAGTTTACGTGTAACAAACATTTCAAACTGATTATTACTTATCATGATTATGTCCCACATTTATTTCTGTATGCTCTGTCAACCTGACTGCATGTGGATGCTCTGATTGATTCCAAATTTTTCTCTTGATTATAAATAACTCAATATTGAATGATCCACCATAGTAAGTTGTGTATTTATTTTATAACACATCAGCTGGCATCAAATTCATTGAAATAAAAAAAAAATAAATGAAACAAAAATCGTCCAAATTACTTACATTATCTGATCTGTTTTTTCTTTACTGCTACCTTCATGCTAAGTGGACTCCTGATTTGTCTCCTGGCAAAATAAAATGGTGGTTATAAGAAACATCTCACATTTGTTACATAGCTACTGTACGTGTTTTTTATACGTTTTGTTAAATTAACTGAGCTCTGAGCTCAATTACCCTGGACCACAGATAGACAGGTGCAATTGGTTTAACTAGAACAGCCAGGGAGTCTGTGCCTTGGATAAAATAAAAACCAATTTGCAATATTTGGATACAAGCTATTGCAATCAATGCCATGATTGGTGCCCTGCTAGCTAGAGCAGTTTTCACTTCTGTGTCAAAAAGAAGTTTGTTTGCTATGGTCTGGCAAATACAGTACTAGTATATTTAGTGATAGGTTTAAAAATTTCATGTCACTCATTTACTCAAACAGAACTAAAACTGCTCATTGTACACCGTTTTAGATTGTTTGCATTAGTTAGGGTGCCATTTTCCAGGCCATCCCATAGTGTAAATATGTGCAAAACACTTTCACCTGAAACTTTTTTATTACGGTTAATTGTTTACGATGTCCCATTCTCATAACTAAACAAGCTGAATGATTTTTTGATTTGTATTTTTTCAGTGAAAACAATCTAATCCTATGCATAAAAACAGCAAAAAGATTACAGTAACATATACATGTAGTAACACAAATTACTTGACAAGCTTATTTGCACACAGTACATGTAACTGTTAGAAATAACCGTGCACGGTTTACTATCAGAAAGAGGGAAAACTATTACACTGTTTATATAATTTTAGGATGAGGTTGGAGCACTTTCTGGGCATTTTGGTTTGAAACATAAATTTTACTTCTTATACTAACATCATGTTGATAGTCTGACTTTTCCTCAGAGGAAGGTGAGAGTTGTTCATCTTTTTCCTGGCAAGCAAAAAAGGGGATTATAAAATTAATTTACAGACAGATACCTGTTTAAGCAAAATAGATGCATTGGCCTCTTTTATTTTTTAATAGCTTGTAATTCAGTATTTGTTATTGTAAGGATTACCATGAGTTAAAAACCTTGAACAATAAATACCTAATCATCACCATCATCATTATTACCGGTAATTGCTATTATTAAAAGAAACCTGTACATTTCTTCAGTAGCCAGTCAATACGTGATTTACCGCTTTATCATTGTCATGACGATGATTATTACTTTCATTTAATTTCCTAGCTGTAATTTGACTGTACAAACAACTTTAACCTTTGGACCTGAGTACTCCTCCCTTATCCCCTCTATCTCAAACAAGAGGTTCAAGTTCTTGTAAATAAGAATTAGTGAGAACACATACATGTACACCTGTACAGCAGTTTTCAGCTCAGTGTCTTCAAACCAAAACCAAAGCAATCATTCTCGACTGACTATATAATCACAAAGGACACTCAGAATTCAGTCTCCAATCAAAACTCAAAGTTATTACATGTAGTGTCAGGAAATGCATGAAAACTCACAACTGGTTGTGATTTTACTTCTTATTTGCTGAGAGAGTGGCACAAGATTCTTGGGCTAATCAATTTAAGTCTAAATTATTAAACCAAAGTATAAAATCAGTTATATTCGACACTCAAGTGAAAATCGCTCTATACTGTACTACTTAAGTACAGACTTATGTTGTAATGCATACACAGTGCTTTCAATAAGCACCGACGGCCGACGAAAAGTGTCGGCTACTTTGCTCGGAGAAGTCGGCTACTTTTTCCCCTAAATTGAAGAAACTAGAGAAAGATCCTTTCAAACCTTGTTGATGCAGTCGGCTACTCTATTCGAACTAGCTGCCTACTTCAAATTTTATTGAAACCCCTGCATACATGTACATGTACATGTACGTCACCAGTCAAATTTTGCTATTGAATGTGCCTGTAATAAAGGAAGTTGACTTTACAATGAGGGGGATTAGACAAATTAATTAGTGATAAGAAGATTAACTACAAGTCATACCTCATCCCCTTGTTTACTGCTTTTCTTATTTATCAGTTGCTTTTTAGTACTCTGTGAGAAAAATCACAGCTACGAATGTCAGTGTACTGAAACACAATTCAAATTATATGAGTTTGTTTTTTAAGTTGAGAAGTTAATTGCAAGTCTTGACACAAATAATACTGTCAACAACAGGAGACGTACTATACAACAGCAAAATGCAACAGGGAGGATCAAAACACCAATCACGGCTGTTACATGGTGAATTTGAACAAGCTCAAAGTGAATACATGTAAATGCATGAAATTTGGTAGTCAAATAATGGGAGCACAAGTTTCAAATATTATGAACTATTGACTATCACCTGACCAAGGCTAAAGTTAGTAACCAGATCACCCTTATTTGTACATCTACAGTGTAAGGGTGCCCCATTGGGCAGTCACTGTAAAAAGCGAACTGTGCAATTATGCACCTTGTCCCTCATATTTAAAAATATTATATTTTCAGCACAAGTTTTCATAAGACCGCTGAATTTGGGACTGTATATGCATGAATGCAGTCCTTTACTGTTACATGTATATAGTTATTACTATATAGTTATTGGGACAAGTTTTACTTCCATAACAGGTATGGTATTTTCTGGTGTAAAATCTAGAATGGTTTATACGTGTAGCTATCAATATCCAACAAGCAAAATATGGACAAACGACATGAGGCTTCATGTACAACTGTAAATTAAACTACGAAAGACTTCAGCTTACCTGTACATGCAGAAAGTTTTCAACAATAGCAGATACGTTGTCCAAAATCCTTAGAGATGATATATTATGCTTGAAAGAAAACTTTCTATCGCCTGGTGACTGAGAATGTAGACCGATCCTTGTAGCACAAAGCAGTTACACTACAACACAGGCAACCTGGATGGATGATTTACCGCTCGATCGGGTTTCCCTTGTCGGTATTTCATCAAATTACACTTCTTACCGTTCCGAAAAACATAATTTGGGGACATTCTGCCTCAAAAATTAACAGAACGAAGTAACAATTCGCGAATTCAGATTTAAACGTTACAAAATCACCAACAAATCTTCACTCCTTTCGAAAATGGCGGTAAATGGGTGGAGCAGAGGATCTCGGGAAGCAGTTCCGTAAGGTATTTCATGTATGGGTACACGTTTGATACTCTATGAAGCAACACCGCTGACAGCGGTCCCCAACAGTGCGTAAAGATTCGATAAAGATTCGTAGAGAGAATTTACGACACGTAAAGAGGTCAAGAAGAAGCGCGTCAAAACAACTCTGTAAGATCTTACATACCCACGAGACATCTATATTTGACTTCTTTGGACGTCGTTGTTGAAATAGAAGGTGGAGAACCTGGGGGGGGGGGGGGGGGGGGGTACTTGACAGAATCTCGGGTAGGGAGGTGCGGCCCGGCCGCCCAAACCCTGACCCTGTTTAAGACACGAATCTCTGATTTTCCTACCCTGTTTAAGACAGAATGCCAATTTTTGATACCCTGTCTAAGACATTTGTTGTAGCATAACCAATCGGGAATTAAGCTTGGTATCAATACCGAAGTCAATGGAAGTCAACACTAAGGGAGAACTTGTAAAAATTCAGCTTGTGGCTAAGTTCCTATAAAATAAACATATTTGCTTATCCTGTTTAAGGCGTTGGTCCATGTAAAGATACCCCGTTTAAGACAAAAAAGGGCGAAATAGATACCCCGTTCAAGACAAAAATCCTGAAAACCATACCCTGTCGGGCCGCACGTCCCCGTTAAGCCCTTATAAGGGAGTGCCCCCCCCCCCTCCGGGGTGGAGAATTATATATCTACGTTGTTTACGCATATGTACAAATATCCTGTACAGTATGGTACAGAGTCCTTACGCGTTCTCTGCCAGTTCACGCGTCTTTACGGAACAAGTAGCATTGTGGTAAAGAGGGCCTTCTATTACTGTTCTTTACGCAAGAGTTAAAGAGGTGTAAATTCGCGATGTTGCATATAATTACCAGCAAACTTTGTCAAAACATTCGAGAACTTATAAGGTGTCCTTACACTCAGGGTGCTTACCATTTAGCCAAAAATCCGGAAATTTCGGTTGAAAGTCAAATGGAACAGTAATTTTCCGGAAAATCCGTTCGGAAATTGTGGACTACCTCCAGAGGTAGTCCTCTTTTTCCGTTCGGAACGGAACGTCGGAAATTTCCTTACCATTTGCACGATTTCCCAGTTCCAGTCTCTCATCAACGGAAAACAATAACAGGAAACCGAACTTCAAATGGTAAGCGCCATCTCGTTCGGTTGGTTTGCTGATTTTGGAAAATCCCTTAGCATTAATCAGTGTTCATTCCAACCGGTTCCTTCTGTCAAATGGTAAGCACCCTCGGTGTACGGTAATCTACACACAACAGTATACAATAGTATAAGGAAATAGAGGTATACTGTTCATTATACAGACCGTATACCCGAACTTCAGTACATACCAGTATACCTTTTCGTACACATTACGCATACGGATTCATTATACCTCCGTATACATGTCATTTCATGCAGTGATACTTATGGGTTAGAGACTGTTGTGAGTGTTTTGTTTACAAATACACGCACGCGCTGGCCACACAATGAACGAGAAATTTTCAATACTGCACGAGGCGTAGCCGAGTGCAGTATTGAAAATTTCGAGTTCATTGTGCTGCCAGCAAGTGCGTGTATTTGTAAACAAAACACGAACTAACAGCCTCTAACCCTTTTAATATACAATCTGAGTACACTGCACCCAATACACAATTTCGCGAACTTTGAACAAAAATTTTTAATAAATAGAATAAGAATTCAGTTCTATCTAAGTAGCACAAAATTATACTAGCGTAGTTTAAGAATATAGAAATCACAAAAAGCCGTAGATTAATTAAATATAAGTGAGGCTTAAAATCATTCACAAAATCGTTCATAAGTTCATATTTGTTCTTTCACTATTTCTGCAAATCTGTCAGCTGAAGCCATTGTCAATAATGCACGATTTTTATGCGTTATTGTCAATAACGCACTGTCGGAGTTTGCTGACGACAGGTAAAGTAAAATCACGTGCTCGATTTTAACCAATTGCGCACGTGGATTTTGGACAGTGAACGAAGATTGTATATTAAATACATTTTACAGAGCCCTTCTTGTGCACTTTTACAGACATTTTGCAGAGCCCTGCTTGTGCACTTTTACAGACATTTTACAGAGCCCTGCTTGTGCACTTTTACAGACATTTTACGGAGCCCTGCTTGTGCACTTTTACAGACATTATACAGAGCCCTGCTTGTGCACTTTTACAGACATTTTACAGAGCCCTGCTTATGCACTTTTACAGACATTATACAGAGCCCTGCTTGTGCACTTTTACAGACATTTTACAGAGCCCTGCTTGTGCACTTTTACAGACATTTTACAGAGCCCTGCTTATGCACTTTTACAGACATTATACAGAGCCCTGCTTGTGCACTTTTACAGACATTTTACAGAGCCCTGCTTATGCACTTTTACAGACATTTTACAGAGCCCTGCTTATGCACTTTTACAGACATTATACAGAGCCCTGCTTGTGCACTTTTACAGACATTTTACAGAGCCCTGCTTATGCACTTTTACAGACATTTTACAGAGCCCTGCTTATGCACTTTTACAGACATTTTACAGAGCCCTGCTTATGCACTTTTACAAACATTGAATTTACAGAGATTTTACAAACTCAACAAATTCTCTGTGAATCGCAAAATTACAGACTTTTTCGAGACATTTTGTTAAGTCTGTAAATTAAAGTCAATATTTTATATTCTAAGACCTCAAAATTTACAAACATTTTATTAGGTTTTTACCTTACAAAAGTACACAAAAAGTCTGTAAAAGTATAATTTACAAAGATTTTGTTTTGAGGAAGGGAAAGACCCAAGCTTCTCTTTTTCATATAATGTCTGTAAAATTTAAATTTACAGACATTTAGGGAAGTCTGTAAAGGGTTTGGTTTTTCCAGTGTCAAAAGCGACATAACTTCAAATTTGTGCATAAATGAAGTAAATTCTCTCAATATAAGATTAAACTTACGCTTAGTGCATACATTTACGTTTGTTACCTCATTATTGAAGAAGGCTTGTATATTCTGCAGGGCAAAGCTTTCAAATCAGCCCAATAATAGAGAGGTTAAGCATGACGTTTACGGCAAACGGCAAACGGCAAAAATGGAACTTTTACCGTCTCTATTTAGTTGTGTATACAGTAGAGTGAAATTATTTGTATTTGCAATGAATAGTAGGAGACGTTATTCCATTTTTGTGTGCTTTATTTACGGACAAAAGAAAAGAACTCAAAATCAGAAGCTATCTTTGCCGTTTGCCGTCTGCCGATAACGGCATGCTTAACCTCTCTAATATCGGAGACGAACACGGCAATTTCGTTGTAAGCTTTCTCTAACACCACCGACATATATGAATTATCAACGAAGATCAATTTTTCTCTTTCCATCGGTGTAGCCTTTAACAGTCTTTTATCCTTCACTTCAGTGAACTTGATCGGCTTTGATTTCACTTTTATTTGAGCTCAATTCAGTGATTTTCAGGCTTGCTCAGCCGCAGGTCGAACCGTGGACATCGCTCTTTTGACTTGTAGTCCGATATATCATGTTCAAGTCCGCAATTACTTCGGTTCTTCCCGTTACAAGGTTGTCCTCAATGATTTGGAATAAGTTTCCATGATGTAGATGTAGATGTGGGTAAATAGAGCGAGAAATATCCACGAAGATCTATGTCCTTCAGCAGCTTTCTTCGCGTGTTTCATTCAGCTTTAGACGTGAACAGCGTGCCAAAGATTTTGGCGCCTTTTAACGCAATGGCTTCGTTTAATTTGATGTGAAATGTCCAGATCATTCTTTTGATGTGAGAAAAAATCTCTGAAGTGATGGAGTGAAAAATAATAACGAAGAAATATTTTCTGCTGCTCACTTTCTTCACAAGTTTTCATTCCCGCGGTTGAGCAAAGATTTCGTCGCCTTTTCACGCAATCGATTCGTGTAGGCGAAATGAAATATCCCTATTCGATTTTCAACATGAGTTAAAAAAAATGTTCAGTGTCCTACAAACTTCTACGATAGGTAACTTTTAACGAAAAGTGGATGGTCAATATCAAACACGTAAGATGCCCAGGTAAAGGTTTTTCTGAAGTATGGCCGCCATTTTGGGCGACGTCGTCGTCGCTAGGCGCACGCGCCCGCGAGCCATGCCGCTAGCCCCGATGACCATGAAAACTCAAACGCATGGTTTTCTCAATTTCTATCCTCGCACGGTAGTTATGGGGCACCTCTCTGCGGTCCTTCGGGCCGCTGGAGAGCTCCGCTATTAGGAGATTATGAAATTACATCAGGGTTGTACACTCAGCATAGTTTACAAGTGGTGCTTTGCAGTGGTGGATTCAAGGGAGGGGCCCAGGGGCCCGGGCCCCCACTTTATTTTTCGGAAATAGCCCATTTTCTTTGAAGCATTTGCAGCATTCAACATTTATAGTCAAGCGGGCCCCCTCCTTAGCTAAAGGTCTGGATCCGCCACTGCTCTGTATAGTTTGTTAGAAAATGTACGTCTTTGTGATCCAAACAATGCAAACTAACTATAGTGTTACCGAAACAGGATGTATCGGTTTAAACATTACTTTACAAACGAACAGCCTATCAGAATGTGGTCTTTCACTTTTCGCTTGGCATGTGCACGTGCGATATGTACATAAACATGCAAAACCAAAAACTACACGTGAAAAATAACGGGTTGAGGGAAAAAACGAAAAGCAAACAAAAATTTACATAATACGAAAGCGTCACGTGTAATTTCGTTACTGCTTAAGAGCGGGTTTCCGTAAATATCGACTGGAGGAGTGCAATTTGAAAAAAATCGAAAATTCTTAAACTTGGCCAGAATGTAGGTCTAATGGAACTATTTATAAAAAAAATGCTCTAAGTTCAAGCAGATTTTTCTTTTACGAGAACGGCGACGATGACAGTTTGAAAGCTCTCACAAGGGGTTCATACAACACATGACATTATTCAAAAGAAGACATACTGCTTAACAATTTAAATGGTTAAATGAACAATTTGACTCAAAATATAATGTTTTGAAGATTTTTAATTTTTCGGCTTATTTTGCCGATTTCAACACGGCAAAAAATGGCAAAATTGAGAGCGAAAAAACTCAACTTGGTACATAAGCTGATCCTATAAAAATATATCCCAACAAAAGAGCGACATTTCGTCTTCCAATATATGCAATGATATTTTTGAGCTACTCAAACAACAAAATTTGACAGCGCGAACAAGCAAGGTTTGTTGAATCCGACATACTCCTGTATCACAGAAAGAGCTTCTATTCAAGGTCAGTCCTCTTCGATAAACTCTTGTTAAACTAAGTGTAACTAAATAGGCGTTTAGTAATAAGGGCATTTTTATGTCACAAAGGAGGCAGTTAACCAATGTTAGGAGCGTTGCGCTTCGCAGTTCACTCGTGCCACCAAAATCAGCACCGTGTCTAACATTTCTATAAATTTAAAGAGTTCTCTGTGCTTTTTCTTTGGCGACAGTGAAGACGTCCGCGAACGCAGACTACCCAGTTGCAGTGCTTACAATGCCAAATTTTCCAAGTGAATATTACGCAAAACCAGAAGCCCATAATATGTTATATATTTAAGGGGTGTGACTCTTAACTACCAATTTGTTTCTAAGGCAGGTTTCTAATTGCTATATTTTGGAAACAAAACATCATACAGACAAGCTTTTTGCACGAGTTTGTTCTACTGACGATTCCTCCGAGGGTTTCAGGTCACGGTCATATTTAACGCGTCACGTGACCAGAACAGAATAAACCCTAAAACTCAAACGGCGGATAGATTTTAAAATTAAAATGAGTGTCAATAGATAAAGAACGTGCACATGCGTAATGTGACGTATCATTTTTGTGAAATTCGTATTATTATAAGAGTTATGGCGTAATAAACACTCATATTTACAGACTTTCATCAGTAGCGTTTCCTTTTTTCGTGTAAACGGTAAAAGCATACGTCAGATTATAAAGACGGCTACGTTATCTCTGATTCGTAAGAGAAATCGGAACTTTACCTTGTTTCCGTGGAGTTTTAGGGATTTAAAATTCTAACGCGCGGTTTGGGACTGGCACTAGTTTCGCACGCGCAATGATATATTTTTTAAAGCAGGTGTACCCCCAAATAAAATTCACCATTCAGTGTTACAAAAAGCTTCAAAATCGCTTGCTTCAAAATACAGTCTTCAGCAATTCCTTAGCAACTGCTCCAGATCTGTAGTTAAGAGTCTCCCCCCTTAAGACAGAAAAAAATAAACAAAAATAACTTGTTTGACTATTGTTTTTTTTTGTTTTTGAATACCCTACAAGCTCTGTCTTTTATATTTCATTTTTAATTTTAATCTAATAATTATATTTTTGCAGATTTGTGACAGTTCACGTCGAGCGTGTTCATATTATGCCAAGGATAGCTTCACCCTTTGCAATTCTCGTAGTTTTATTCTGTGGAATGGCAGGAGTTTGTTCCTTCTCGGCAGTTATAGGTGGCAAGTGCGGAAGTAGTCGAGAATATACGGAATGAGTAGCCCTAAATAACTGTGACGGCGATATCAGTTCACATCTAGCGAATTACCACCTGACAAGAGAAAATACATGTGAAAGGGATTTAATACTGGTAAGAGCAGGAATTGTAGAGCTCACAGAAGAACAGATTGACGATATGTTGGTTTGTCCAGCTCATCGTTTTACTCTAGGAAACTACTGGCAAGCCCCGAAGACGTGCCAGTACCCAAGACATCATGGAAAGAAAAACAGCGGTGGCAGAAACAGATGTTATTAATTTCAAGCTGGCCAGGGAAATCAAAAACCTCTTTAGTGAAGCTACACCCGTTGGTTCGCGTAAGTTTTATCCTTAAACACTGTATTTTTACTCCCTTTTCATTGTTTTCACTGTAGGCTCACACAGACATGAAATGCTAGGTCACACGACACCCTGCCCAAATGGAAGATAAAATATAAGAAGAATGCAATTGCAACGGATATTCAAGTAATTTATGTAAAGTAATTTGCTGCCTAACGTTTTTTACTGTGTCTAAATAACAGTACGAGTTCTAGTTTGTTTTGAGTAACAAACGATGATAATAGATATAAAGATCACAATAAAGAATCCTATCCACTGTGTTTTTTTGTACATAGCTGCCTAACAATAGCCCCGGAAAGGTAGCACTTATCTGTGCGTTTCAGATTCCTTTGTTTTTTTTTTGTGGTGGTGGTGGGGGGGGGGGGGGGGGGGGGGGGTTCTTTCTTGTTCGTTTTGGGAGGGAGGGGGAGGATATGGAGTTAAATCACGTAGTCTTTACGACACAGAAATAAACCCTTGCAGTTGGTGTCATGTGACCAATTGCTTTATTGAAAAACATATATGTAATGAGCAATAATGCCAAAAATGCCAGAAATGGAAAGAGCAAGTCAATCTTAAAAAACAAGATAGATTCATATGTTTTTTTTAACGATGAAAACAGGCCACGCCACGCGAGGATAATTGACATATATATCGCATTGTGCTGGTTTCTGTGTGCACACACCTTCACATTTCATTCAAGATGAGCCAAGCCGATGAGCCTAGTTTGATTATAAAATCAACGATCAAATGATGCAAAAAATGCCATTGGAAGATAGTTTTCTCAATTTAGAAAACGTCAATGACAAGAAAATGTTAAGTTAAAAAGTTAAGCAAAGGCTTGAAAGACTTGCACTGCCGGAAGGTCGTACTGCAAAGTTTAAAGAAAGAAGTTGTTGTTGTTGTTCACAATGGAGACCGTGCAACCATGGAAGGTGAACGACTGTGGAAGATGGTTGCTTGACTGCTGATAAACTTGTGATGCGACGGCAGCAGAAGGGCTGGATGGATAATTCTCGTTCTGTATTTGAATCTGAACATCGGAGCGATTTCTGGATAGCTTGCGGTTGGAGTGATGCTTCTTCGCCAGAAACGAATCCGCTCACAATATTCTACATGTTTTCCTTCTGGGGAAAAGATGCGCTAGCATTGTAGGATTCAATGGCACTGCCTGACTTGTGGCCTGTAACTGCCTTGATGTGCCTTGCCTCTACGTTACGATCAGATAAAACCGTCACTGCCGTGGCTCTCACACAGTGGTTTGTAAGATGTGGAGTGTTACCAGCTGCCGTACTGATCGTTTTCATCATATTGGCGAGTGGTGATTCTCCAACTGGTGAATTACAATACCAGATGCTTTCTTTCTCTGGGTTGAATTTTGCTGAAAGTTCCCTTGGTCGTTGGAACAGGCAATCCAGTTTGGGATTAAGATGCTTGAAGAAATTCTCAATTGTTTTGACGGGGCAGCGGCTGGAATTAATTACTGCAAACATCTTTCCGTCGGATTCGTCTGTAGGATCGTTAAGCCCGCCTTGGTGGTTTTTAGTGGAAATTAGAGCATCCCTTCGAAGCTCATAGTACCGTCTTCCTTGGGGAGTAGTTTGCAGAACCAGCAGTTCTTTGGTGAGTTTTCTTTGATTTTCCCGCTTTCGTTTTCCAAAGTAAAGGGTTAAGCAAAACCAGGCTGTTCGCAGTAGCTGGGAGGGATTTTTGGTGTTGAAGTCGCCAAGTTGACCGCTTCTGAACAGCTCTTGCATTTGTTCGCCGGTTATCGGGTGTTTATATTATGCACCACAGGTCCTAACTTGCCTTCTTTCATCATGTGTTTGCAAATAGCATTTAGCGTTTGGTTGGCCTTTGCAAATTCAGAATCTCCGATAATTGACCAGGGCTTGTTGTTAGGCGGCTGTTTCAAATACCGGTCAATGGCACCGCGTATCGCTCGCAGCGAAGAAACTTTGAATTCGCTTCATTTTTTTTGCCGTACAGAGGCATAAAAAACCTTAAAGCATCTGTTAAGCCCTTCTTTGGACTGTTCTTCAATAGGAAGAGAGAATTTCTGTTGGCTTGCGAACCATTCTAAAATTTGTTTACAAAAACTGTGTCAATTGAGGTGGTAGCAAACGAGGACACATTGTTGCTCATGATTGTTTCTATGCTGCGCAAGCCGGGAAACATTTGTTGCGGACACAAAATGTTTCTGAAAGAAATCAGAAACATTTTTGTGTCTCGGACACAAATTTTGTGTCCGCAACAAATGTTTCGCGGGCGGGCAAACGAGGAAACATTTGTGTCCGCAACAATGTGTCCGCAACATTGTGTCCTCGTTTGCCACCGCCTTTAAAATGCAACTTTTCAAAATTTATTTTTTTTTACTTTCAATGAGTAATAAATTCATTAAAGTCATTTTTCGGCTCCTGTTCTTACCATGAAAAATCTTCATAGCATATTTCGTTGCAACTTTTGTGTTTTCTGGAACAGCCTCGACCAGTTAACTGTCTAATCTTCTTCACGGACCCTTCGAAAACGTGAAGAAGCGGCCACCATTTTCTTAGCAAAGGCACACTGCTACGTTACTCACTATCTATCACAGAATAGATAGTGGGAAGCGTAGTCAATCAGAGATTTGTGATAGAACGCTAGTAGATTTATACTAAAAACTGAGAGAATTAAAATGGCTTATAAGTCATACATTGCTATAGAATCAACAAAGGAAAAAATGGTAAATTTATTTAGCGGGAATCGACATTTTTTGTAGTTGATTAAAATTAGCATTATTATCAACTTTACTTCTCTTCCTCCTCGCAACCGATGTAAACAGTATCTCTTAAGAAATTTAGGAGCAGAGGGCAGAAAACTAGACACTCAATGCTTTTTTGACAATTTTACTACATTAAAATCAACTTTATTGACCCACCGCTGTTTATATAAACCTGCTCCAAATTTGCATAAATTAAATTCAGCACTGAACGCTGAAAACAACTATAAAAAGCAAAGCTCGTAATAAAGACATAAACGCTTTTTCAAAACATTGACATTCAAACCAGTGATGGGAAGGGTACGAGTCTGGTAGTCCCCGTTTCGCTCTTCTAACTAAAAGATGAAATATTATAAGAGCGAAAATGTATGTAATATGTTTAAAATAATTTTGACATTCCAGCGTGTTATACTTTCGAGGGTATTTTCAGAAAATCATAATTACTTTTTGTTAAGTCGGATTTTAAATATTTTGCCGTACATTTATACACAAGACATGAAATAAAATAATTGCGAAGTATATTTTATTTGAGTAAAAGCGGAATTTTTCAGCGCCTTTAGCGGAACGCCTTAATTTGACTCGAAACAGGATGATTTTGTCGGAAATCGTCGACAAAAATATTACAAGGTAGCACTAGAAGCGAAAATAGTGCAAGGTTTGTTTATTATATGGATCATAAACAGAAAATTTGAAGGAAATCTATTTTGGGCCGAAAATCGAGTGGTCGGTTCTAACGCAAACAGCCTCTTAAAAATTTAACCAGGCGCTTCTTTGATAGAAAAGATGTGTAAATTAAACTGTCTGTAGACATCTGCTGGCTTAGACTTACATAACTGTGTTTTAACTGCCATTTCCACGCGAAATATGTAAAATAAAAATTTCTCACTTCGAATTTTCAAAGAATTATCTCACCTTACAGATGCAAACGTGTCTTTTCTTTTTTGTACCGTCCTTTCGGTGTAAAGCGCTCCACTCAAACAAGAATTCTATCATAAAGGACGTTCAGTCTTTCATTGACACAATTGGTAACTATGGTGACAAATAACAAGGACTTTCTTGAAAGGAATAATATTGATATTCTGTCAGCAGCTCCTGTTTCAAAGAAAACAACCCCTTCTTTTCTTCTTTCTGTTCAACCTTCGATTATAAGAATTTTCAACAGTTCTTGATATAATCTTTTTAAATAAGTTAATTGGAGGGCAGCGGAAACAATTTTCAATGACTTGGTACTCTTTTTATCCAAACTAGTTTTAACAACCGCAAAAAAATTAAGCGAGTGCTGAGCTAATAAGATGGTTAATTTCTAATTATGTCTGGCCTTTCTTCGTTTGCAAAATTATGTTTCGACTCCAAATATGTCAATCACTCTCATCCCGCGAGACAAAAGATAGCTGTCAAAAAAAGGTCGACCTACGACTTCACGGAAAAATATGGGACTGTGAACTGTATACATTTTACGATTTTCAAAAGCTAAATATTTTTTCTTTGGAGAAACATGTATACGTTATCCTTACGGTAAATTTAAAGTTCAATAACGGAGGAAATATAAAACTTTTCAGCAAACGTTCAGTCTTTCATTGACACAATTGGTAACTATGGTGACAAATAACATGGAATTTCTTGAAAGGAATACTATTGATATTCTGTCAGCAGCTCCTGTTTCCAAGAAAACAACCCTTTTTCTCTTCTTTCTGTTCAACCTTCGATTATAAGAATTTTCAGCAGTTCTTGATATAATCTTTTTAATTAAGTTAATTAGAGGGCAGCGGAAACAATTTTCAATGAATTGGTACTCTTTTTATCCAAATTTGTTTTAACAATCGCAAAAAAATTAAGCGAGTGCTGAGTTAATAAGGTGGTTAAGACGGAATCCACCAGGAAGTCGAGTAATATTTATTTTAGTTGGACAAAAATCGAGTACCAGAATAATTTAAGTCCTATTGCGTTATTTTCTACCCTAAATAAAAGGTAAAGATGTAAGTAGTTATCACTGATAACACCAACAACAATTTCTTATCAGAGTCTTAGAAAATGAATTTCAAAGTTCACAAGCTATAGGGAAATTCTCACGTGCAGCCATTTTGTAAAATCGTCTTTAAGCGATTCAGTGGAATTCAGTGAAATTTCAAAATTTGTTTTCGGTGTTTGGTGTTGTTAGAAAAGATTTCTTTTGATAAGATATTTGAAGCAGTAACACAAAAGTTTGCAATAAGGTAAATAATTTTGGTACAACAATTTCTTATCAGAGAATGAGAAAATGAAATTTAATGTTCACAAGTTATAGGCAAAAGCTCGCGTCTTTTAAGCGATTTAGTGGAATTCAGCGGAACTTCGAGATTGGTTTTCGATGTTTGGTGTTGTTAGAAAAGATTTCTTTTGATAACATATTTGAAGCAGTAACACAAAAGCTTGCAATAAGGTGTAAATAATTTTGGTACATAATTTTGTCCAACAACTACTCGAAGTCCTGGCGGATTCCGTCTTAATTTCTAATTATGTCTGCAAAATTATGTTTCGACTCCAAAATATATCAATCACCCTCATCCCGCGAGACATAAGAGAGCTGTCAAAGGTCACACCTGCAGTTCGTTTGCTAATACACATTTGCTCATTTGAAGCTTAGTACTTACATTGCCCTTTTACATTCCCGTTCCCCTAAATATGGGTATAACGCGGGCTCTGGCGACCCACTGTGCATGAACCGGCTGACCTACTACATTCAATTGTTCTATTGCGCTAGCGTTCACCCTAACTTTTGGAAAAATTGTTCCAATCCGTAATGTTATGGCATGGCGTGAACCTCTTCCATGGGAATAATCCTTCCGAAAATGAATTTCCTGCGGTCGTCTCTCAATTCCAAATAACGCTACCCTGGCCGGATAACCCTAACCCTAACACTTTGTGCTTACCCTTACTTTTCAATTTGAAAACCGCTGGGTTGAATCGGATCCAGTCGGAAAAATTTGCAAGATGACATTTTGGTTCCCAACGGGAGTCTACAAAGGATAAATATTTTTATTGCTCAGGAACAAAGGGCAATGCTCCAAGTCTTTCTCTTACCTTTTTTGTCGACTTTCCTCTTGGTTAGGTTGACCCGCGATTCTGCGCCAGCAAAAGTAAAAGATATAAACGAAAAAGGTTTTATGAGGTCTCATATTCAAAGCGCCTGTTCGCATCTTCAAAAGTTTGAATAAAACGTTAAGCGAGGTTTCATGTTCAAAGCGTCAGTTTGCATCTTCGCAAGTTTGAATAAAAAGTAAAGCGAGGTTCATGTTCAAAGCGTCGTGCGGTATTTTATTTAAACCTCTGCAGTCACTTGCAACTTGGTTGGGTTCTTCACAAGCCACGAAATCAAGGTGTGCGGTATGCTGTTGAGGTTAAACTGTACCTGACGACGATATTCGACCTTGGAGAGAGAACTGGCAACAAGGCAGATCCCGGAAAAGTGGCTGCAGACATGAAAACAGCAAGAAAACCAGATGGAGTGCATTATGTTCGACAGGAAAGACTGGCTAACGAAGAGTCAAGTACAGGGCTTTAACTCGAGACTGGCGGCCACACGAAGAAGGCAGGGGAACGAAGAGGTACAGATAGAGGACGTGTACGCAGAGGAGGAAGAACAAGAAAGGCATGAAGTACTGGGGAGCGTAGCCGCCCAGCTCGGTCCCAGGCATTCAATTTGCTACGATCTCTACTGACTTTGTGACCTCTCACGAACAGAGAAACTTGACAGTTTCAGTGTAGTTATGTTCAAGGAGATAAGATTTTCTTAGATTCCCTTTACTTCACGAGATCGGAAAAATCTGGTATTGGACTTATCCTCATATTTAGATAGATGTGACTGTCGCCGATATTAAGAAAAAAAAAGTTCACAAGCCGTCAATTTCCGGATGTATTGGGTTGTTGTAAATACTTTAAACAGTTTTCTATAAACTGAGAGAAGAAAATGGTTTATAAGTCATGCATTGCTGAAAAATCAACAAAGGAGGACAATTGTAAATTTATTGAGCGGGAATCGACATTTTTTGCAGTTGAGTGAAATTAGCATTATTATGAACTTACTTCCCTTCTTTGTCGCAACCGATGTAAACGATACATACAGTATCTCTTAAGAAATTTAGGAGCAGAGGGCAGAAAAATAGACACCCAATGCTGTTTTGACAATTTTACAACATTAAAATCAACTTTATTGACACACCGCTATTTATATAAACCTGCTCTAAATTTGCATAAATTGAATTCAGCACTGAAGACAACTATAAAAAAACAAAGCTGGTAATAAAGACATAAAGGCTTTTGCTAAACATTGCCATTGAAACCAATAATGGAAATGGTATAAGTGTGGTAGTTCTCGTTTCTAACTAAAACGACGGGATAAATATTATTGGGACGCGAATGTCCGTGATATGTTTCAAATAATTTTGACATTTCATTGTGTTAACTGAAATCCGCATTTTCTGGTTCATAAGTTTCCTACGCACTTTATAGTTTATTTAAGTTTCTATTTATTAGATACGTTAAATTCTAAGCGTCAAAAGCTTTTTGTCATAGTATATTCCCTTCGACAACCGAATATCGGAAACATTTTTTTAAAGCGTTTAGGCGCAAATTAAGACAACTTACATTGCAGCCGCTCATTAAACCTTCTTATTATATGGCCGTGTCTCACAAAGACTGAGAACTACCAAATTCGCGAATTTGATTGGCTAAAATCGATATTGACCGCGGTCTAGATTTTCCCATCTAGACCGGCATCTAGACCGGTTGCACTTACGTTGAGAAGTTTACGAAAAAAATGCAAAAACGTGGACTTTTTTTTGCTAAAAAAAATTCTTCTTCACTATAAATCAACTGGACATTTCATTTTGATGTAAACGAAGTGATAGTATGAGGAGGCGGGAAAATTTGTGGCGCGGTGTTCACTTCTTGAGTTGAATTAAACACGCGAGGAAAGCGAGTGAGAGAGTTTTCTTCTGAAGATTTTCTTCGGACAATCTCCTCGTAAATCGTCTTTTCATCCTGGGAAATTGTGACAACAATTAAGGTTTACGGGAAGATCTAAAGCAATAGCTTTTCTGGAAATTATATGCCTTGTGCAAGACGAGCGAAGCAAGTGTTTACATATTGTCCTTGTTTACGGCTCCACGGCTGTCATCAAGACTACTTCATTATGCTGAAACGAAATTGCACTCAGAGTCAATGAAGTTTATTGAAGTACAAAAGGACAAGACCAAGATTGAAAGGTAACAAACTTAACTGAAGTGATGATCCTAAGTTTACGTCGAACACTGAATCAAATTGTATCCGTTTTCTGGTCTTCCCGTAAATTATTTGCTGCTTTTCTTCTTTGTCCAGTTGCTCTTGTTGTACATTTAAAGTGTTTTTAATTAAACATTTCGCATCAATCCTTTCAGTTTTACGTAGTTGAGTCAACTATGGCATTTTTTTTGGTATTTGTGTGGTTTTAGGGAAGGCATTGTCGATTTTTGAGGCGAAAAAAGGTTAACAAGAACGAGCAAACTTAGGCAAATTTTCGTTCAGTTCACAGGCACGAAATCAAAACACCAACTAGAAACGAATATGCGAGGTAATTGCAAGGTGAGAACACGATTAAAAGCAACTAAAATACCCGTAAGAATATACTATCAGTCGATTAAAGAGGCTAGAGAAGTTGAAAACATACCTGCCGGTGATATCGACCTTCTCTTGTTCTAATTTTTCCGCGGTCGCCGTTCACTAGAAACATGTCAGCGAGTATGGCGAACCGAAGCGAATTTTTCAGCTGAAAGGTTTTCTAGTTTGGCCATAAAATAAACATCTTATTAACCGAGCTTAGTCGGTCTGTATGGGAGAATCTTGACCTCGGTCATGAGTACAGACCTCACTGCGTTCGGTCTGTACTCACGACCTCGGTCAAGATTCTCCCGTACAGACCTCCTGCTCGGTTAATAAGAGCTAATTATTATTCCACTATTGCGCCATTTTACCATATTGGGGCAATAGAACGCGCAAAATATGCCACGTTATTACACTGTAGAACAGGGCAAAAATACGGACTGAAAGCGAAGCGACATAATGGCCAAACAAACTTCATTTTATTAGTGGAATAATAAATCCCTTATTCGAGGGTTTAACAAATAATACGAGCGTATTACATGTTAAATCATCAAATAAGGTGTATTTACATGAAATTTTCGCGACAAGTTAATTTCGCGATGTTAAAAATTTCGCCAAATTTAAGTGACGCGAAAATTAAGTGTCTCACATTATGTCATGGTTGTGTATACTTTTTCACCACCACCGAAGCAAAGGTTTATGTTTTGAAAGGTATCAAGACATTTACGCAAACAATTTAACAGCATTAGTCATGAAACTAAACGGCAAAATTTTCTCTATGGAGTCAACAGAAAGGAATATTTAATTTACATGGATAATGAGGTCAATTGACCACTTAAAACGTGACTTGAATTCAAGCATAAACTACAAACCGTGCCTTGTAGATACTGTGAGAACATCTTTCTTGTTACTGTTTACACGATCAGTTGCGTTTCTGTTTATTTGGACATTGTTGATTAAGTTGCTTGATCAAATTCAGGGACATGTTAAATAACATTGACAAAGAAATAAAGTGTGTGTCACTCACAAACGCGAAATCAAAGTGAGTCAAAATGCAAAATTTTTGCAAAATCGCGAAATATGCGAACCTCGAAATCGCGAGATTAACGTGTCGCGAAAATTTCATATAATAAGGTACTTGAAACCAATACGTGATGTCAAACAAGCAGCAAAATATCAACGATTTTCAAACTTATGCCTACTCAATGAATGTATAAGAGCAACACACAATTATAAACTGAAAGGTAAATGGTCTTTTACTAATTTCACCACGCTTTTTCCATTAGTGGGATGAAGTTTCTACCACGCCCATGCATTGCTTTTTTATAATTGACTCACGTGGGTCAATTAATGGCTTAGTTAGGAAGATATAATCTAGTAAAATAGTTGAAAAATTTTAAAATTGTATGATAATAATCATCTCTCAACGCCGGTCCTGATCATTATCTTGCTACAAACCTTCTAACTAACATAAACAGTGTGTAAAAAAAAATCACGGCGAAATAAATTTCTACGGAATCTCTAATATTTTCTACTACTGTGCGTGCATAAAAAGATAAAAGATCGATGGCATGAGTTATTTACAGTTCCTATAACGTTTCACGCTTGGTCTGAGGACTAAAAAGCCTCCATCTCATGGCATAGCAACTGAAAGTTTTCTTCTTCTTCCAAGTGTCCTTGGACTACATTGTCCAAGCGTCGGAACAGGTCTTTCTTGATCCTTTCTAACCTGCGTAGCTGTGAAATAATGACATCTTCTTTAAAGCGTACTTTCTTTTCTTTCTTATTACGGTTATGGTGGTCTTGACAGTTGGCATGCTTCAGGTATCCAATGAAATTACTGACTTTATCAAACAAAGATTCTCCTCTCGTTTTTCTTGGCGGCTTCTCATTTTCTGATTCTTGGATCATTTCTTCACTAGACTGTTCAAAGCTTTCTCTGATTAAATCAGAGTTATTCGCCGAGCTGTTCCTGAAATTATGTTCAGGAGTTGCAGGATCTGTTTTGCTGTTTTCCTTGACTTTCAAACGCTGTATACCATTACTAATGGCATCAAAAAAGTCCTTTCTTTCTCTGGTACTTTTCCACTCCAATTCATCGACAAGATCGTTCAGTTCATTATCTTTTACAGTATTCTTTGCATCTAACAAGGCGTCGTTTACGATTACAATAAAAAAATTCATTAAAATGATTGTAATAGTGACAAGCATCATAGCGCAAAAGACCCTACCAAATGTGTGGTTAGTGGCTGCTAACTCGTTAATGGGCCTAGACTTGACTCGGCCCAAAGTTAATTCCAGTTGGAAAACTATTGCTCGAAAAACCGACGAGTAGTGCTGAGATCCAGTTCCGAAAATCAGAATACCAAAGTGTAAGAAAGCCACAAAGAGATTTAACAAAACAATCATGAACGATGAAAAATGTCGCGCAGATATATTCAATGCCTTCGAGAACATAAGGACATGCTTGTTAAAGCGAATAAGCCGCAAGAGTTTCACAGTGACGATAAAAGTTAGAATTCCCAGTACAGCGTTCTCAACATCATACCATAGGATTGCTTTCTGGACACTTACATTCGCGTAAACGTTTTCTTGCAATTTTCTAATCACTGAAGTGATTCTGTCCACCTGTACAATGTACATAACCAAAGACAACACTGAAAACAGTACTTGAAATATTTCTAGCCAGCTCCAAAAGGATTTGAAGTATCGAGACCGCTGTTTACAAAGCTTGTAACACTCTCTTCCGAGATAAAGCAGAACGAATATGATGAATAAAAGTACACCGATTGAATAAAACTGATGTGATGCGGTTCCCGTGGAATACAAAGAAATAACTTCAGTTCTCGTGAAAGGTGCACTATATCCAGAGGGTTCAACTTCGTAGAAATATGTTCCGATCCCTAAAATATTTACTGACGGATTGAACATGGAGAATTCCACGATAATAGCTCTGGTTTGCCTGTCCAGCCAGTCATTGTTTTGCAAGTTGTTAATAATGCTAACAGCTGTTGCGTTCTCGTACCCCAAATCAGCCACGAATCCTCCCCCAGGATATAACGAAAAACGTCCCCATTTCGGCACTGTATTACTCTCCCAGGCATTCTGGTATCTCCACGGCTTCGGGCAGACCCGGAGTAGTTCGTTATGGTTGGTAGCATTGTCGGTGGGCTGCCATCCTGGTTTACTGTATGGTGTCTTGTCTTCGTTTGACTCCGAGTATCCATCGTAGCAGACCGGAAACATTTTCGTCATGGCGTCCAAAACGTTACAAGATGCTGAAATATCAGTTTAAAATTAAAAGTTATTAGATTTTGAAGACAAAGCAAGAATTAATATAATTGTCGGTGTGTGGAAAAAATTCCCTGTGATTTGAATACAATAGTAATACAGAATAAACCCTATTTTGAATTTCACAGTATTTCATTCGCAAGTTCTTTTTTAGTATTCGAGAATACTATGAAAGTTGTCTCGTTAGTATGTCGCTTGCTTAGCAACTTTATTGGGAGGCGCGGTGGCCTAATGGTTAGTGGGCTTGACTCCGGATCGAACGGTCCGGGTTCGAGCCTTGGCCGGGGCGCTGCGTTGTGTTCTTAGGCAAGACATTTTACTCTCATAGTGCTTCTCTCCACCCAGGTGTATAAATGGTTACCGGCGATTTTACTGCTGGGGGTAACCCTGCGATGGACTAGCATCCTATCCAGGGGGTAGTAGAATTACTCCTAGTCGCTTCATGCTACGGAAACCGGGATAAGCTCCGGCCTGATGGGCCACTAGGCTCGTATGCAGACTTTTCCTTTGCTTAGCAACTTTGGAATCGTCAATCTCAATTCGCCAACTGGTATCTCAGTTCCCGACTATATAATCAAGAAGTAACTTAGGAAATGCATCCATTCTCTGAGCCTCTGAAGAGCTTTAATTTTTTCGGCTCACCCACTACTGCCTGTACCAAGCGCCGCTCTACTCATGTGCCGAACCTAACTGACGAGCGGCGTTTGAATCAGTTTGGTCCGTCAGTTTTAATTAGGTTCGGCAAACAACGTACGTTCGGCAGGGTCTGCCGCATTGTGCGGGATCTGAGCGGCGGCTGATTCATACGGCGTTCTTCTCATGTGCCGAACATACTGCATGAATTACTGTCCTGTATTTTCGATATAACAGCGCTCATGACTGGTCTAAAGTGGAGTGGCGTGACTAGGTGTGACCAGTCATGCATGAGGCTCGACGGCATAACATTCGACAAAAAAATTTCAGTTCAAGAGAAACGGAACTTCATGAGAGAATTGCTTTGGTGGTAATTCATTTTTGCTGTTATCAAAATTTGTGAGATCAGATTTGTAAATTAGTATTTAAAAACTAATTTATCGAGAGAAACCAATTTTAAATACAATATATCTTGCGGGATGAATTTGCTTTTCCGGAAATATTATTCAGTAATAGTTTTCTGATTTGGACTGCAAAACCTTTTATCATCCTCAACGCAGACGTTCAATCAACATTATTATTGTTTACGACTGGTTTCCGCGAATTAAGTTCGACACAAATACGTCTAATGCAAAACAGTAACCTTTATGACTAGCATGGGGCGACAATTTCGTACAAATGTTAAATGAATCGAATTAATTTCCTTGATGTAACTGTTTATTAAACCTGGTTTTGCTAAAAGAATGAAAAACTAAACTTACTCGGTTTTACTCTCAGTTGCCTTGCTCGAGCCATTCCAACTAGAAGAGAACGCTTGTTGCCAATGTACGCAGTTTGATTTTCTTGCTGTCCGTTGTACCACCTACCAGCAAACACACCTGGGACAAAAACGTCATTTAGCCAGCTCCAGTACTTTGTGTTGTTCACAGCCTGGCATGGAATATATAAACAGAGAGAGAAAATGATGTGGTATAAATATGTAATCAATATTGGTTTACCGTGTGGTCCGTATTGGTCAAGTTCCGTTTTTCTCAAGTTTATGGACAGAGCCGAAATTGTAGCTAATCGCAGCTAATGTAGACAAATACGTTAAACAACATGGATTTTATTGTCACTGGCCACATCAAGATTCTCGAATATGTTAAAATGGGGGTAAGCTTAGCTGCCTCCCCACCCTTCCTGCTTTGAATTGATGAAGCACACAGCTTACTAAATGAAGAACTAAACTAATTAAGGAGTTACTCACTTAAGAGTTTATCCAAATCTGCTCAACTGAAGGCTGTACTCACCTTGTTAAAGTGGGGTAGCCCATCTCGAATAGATTTTGTCATCAGGTATCGATGGTCACTTCTGTTACCGTAACACATCACCATCAGCAAGAAAACGAACACAACGTAAATGAAAAGTTCCACTAAAAAACGCGAAATGTTTTGTTTTCTGGCTTGACGCTTTCGCATCTCTTCCACTTCAGATAACGTCATTGTCCACAATCTGTCTTGTGAAAAACTGCATTTGCCTTCCTCTTCAAGGTGTTCATTTTCTTCATTTCTACTCTTCTTCCATTTGCGAATGGCTGCCAGAAAAAGAGCCATAAAGAAGACTTTGACAGGTTCAGTAATGATCACATCCTGAGTGAATGATATAAACATTGACGATAACCACTGCTCGCTGATGTTTTTTCCCCAAATCAAACTGTAGAGAATGGTCATCGTCGCAGAAACAGCACAGGAACAAACAATGAGAAACCAGGCAAGAGAAGTGAGCCACTTAGCTTTAGAACAACATTGAGTTTCACTCGCAGACCTTTCAGCTCCTTTTTGAAACAAGAAGGTTATAAGGATGTTAATCGGTGCGACGATAAGCACGCTTTTGATACCAATGATCACTTGCCTCGTCGAGAATTTCAACGGTCCTAGCTGAATGACTTGTTCGGATATGCCATCCAACTTGTAGAACATTGCGTTGGCGACCATAGCTGTTAGCAATACTGAAAGACAGCACGACGCCCGCTGGACTCTTGTAAAACCGCTTCTCTTTGGCTTTGCTACCACAGAAACCCAAATATGTGTTTCCGTGAGGCCTTTCCACCACCGTTTTATAACTTCATGACTAAAATGCACTTGGTTCGGCATTTGCTTGATCGTTCGCTCAATTCGACCGTCTCCTCGCTCGAGAGCAAGCCACTGGCTGCTGGTAAATGTCTTCGATTTATTAACTTCTTTGTCCACTACGACGATTTCTTCTAGAAACCAGGAAGGACTCTCGCCAGAGTTATCATGACCAATCCGTACTCGTTTAACCTCGCCAAGCCGTTTGTTAAGATGAAGAATGAAGACATCTGTGTTTCCCCTAGAAAAGAGAAATTTATCCACGCCAGGTTCCTCTAACCTGAGATGAATAATTCCAGTGCTTTCGTCAGTGCCATATATCTCCATGGCAACCTTAGCTGTTGTACCTGAATTTCTCCACACACCGGTTGTGATTTTTATCTCATATTCGTGTAAGTTGTTTGATGTGGATGGTAGCTGTACTGGCAGACCATTCTAGAAATCAACGTAGATGACATCTAGCTATTAAAGGGTTAAAAAAATGGGCTGTACGTTTAACGCTTCCAGTTAAGGTTAGCGTCAGCTTATTCATTACTCATAATGTAGCCTGTGTGCAGGCTCACATTTCGAGCCTGTGAGCGAAGCGATTCTTTTCGCTGGCTCCCCGCTGGCTTGCTTTGTTTGCCGACTCGTTATCTCTGCTTCGTCAGTCGTGCTTGTGACCCAAAGGTGAGCCTGCTCGCAGGCAAATCACAATGATAAATAATATTTAGCAATCAAGTAGTTTTCGAGACGCAATTGCTTTCACTATTAGTGAGAAAGCACTAGCCGGTGGACGAGCAAGAGATGGAATAGAAAAAGAGCTTGAGAGTGGAAGGTACTTACATTTCTAGCGTCCACTTTATCCACCTTTCCGACGATAACCAGCGCGATAAAATAGCACAGGAAAACAACAGCCACCGTCACAATAACTGCAACATTACTAGTTTCTTCAAGATTCTTGAACTCGACCAGGACCTTGTCAAAATCGATTGGATTCGGTTCAACTAAAAGACCTCCTCCAAATGACGTCAAGTGGTTACAGGAACAGTTGATAAATCCGTTCAGTGTTGCTGATAACACCTGCAAGTAATTCATACAAAAACGTTCACTACAGTTATCCATCGACGTTGTCCTTTGTAATCCAAAATGAAAAGTAGCTTTGGATTGTAATATTCTACAGTTTCGACTTAAGCAATTAGACTACTCGCCCGCATTTTCTATGACCAATAGTCAACTCAGCTGCAGCTCGTTGACTATTCGCCCATAGAAAGCTCGGGCCCATGGTCTAATTGATAACTAGCACTCGAGTACGAAAACCTAAACAATTTAGAGATTACTTGGGGTCTTTGAAATGCTCTAAAGTTTACCAGAAAGCTTTAGAAGATCGCTAGACCGCGGAGAAACAAATTGGCTTCGAAACAAGAAAGTTGACATAACTTACTTGACAGCCGTCTGTTATCCACATCAGTGTCAGAATCATATACTGGCACCACAGTAACATTCTTGCTCTGAGGAGGACTGGGCGGAGGATCCTTGACTTCGACGCATGAGCGCTTTTCTCGTCTATTTCCAAAACACGATCTTTTCTTTCTTCTGTGGGAGTTATTCGCACTTCCGTTATAGCTTTGTACTCCAAGAAAGTACTTTCCAGGTCGCTTGGCTAGAGTTTTTATTGGTGTAAGATGATTAAACGAACACTCAGTTTTATCATCCTTTGTGTCATGCGCACTCGGTATCCAAACGCACCTTCCTTTACTGGAGACAGTAGCATTGATGTCGTGCTCTTTAATGGTTGGCCGCTGACCATATCGCATGTACACAAACAGATTTATACTTGGCTCGCCAGGCGTGATTTCTAGTATTATCAAGGTGTCTTCATACTCGACATCTATCTCGTGAAAACGTAGATGGTCGTTATTGGTGAAATACTGCGAGTTTTCTGCAATGACTACTTGAGGTTTCAGTGGTGTGACTACTTTGATACTGTCTGAGAGATTTGCTACTCTGATCACCTTTCGTGTTTCGTCTTTTAAGTCCAGAGCTAGGACATCAGAGTTGACTCGTTGTTTAGTACTGTGCCATGTGTAAGGATTGAATGGGATCGACAGCATCTGCCATAAGAAAAACACTTCCGTAAATTACACGACATTTAGCCAGCCTTAGATTTAGCTAATTCCAAGATGGTGGCCATCTTGTTGTGGCCAGGTTAATTTCCAGGTTAGTGTTGTTATAAAACAGGAGTTCTCTTGCATCCAACGCACCTTGTTATCGATTGTTAGTCAAGCAACACTAATTAAATTCAAACGTAGGTCATGCGGGCTGCAATGCAAAAATTCATATTTTCCCACGGTGACACAGAATAACGTTATTTTAGTGCGTACAAGACAGCACAATAGGAATGCACCCCAGTGGAAGCAATAAAAACGTACAAAAAATCTTTAAACTATACTTACGGTTGCTTACAACCTCAAAAATGTAAGGCTTTTCGAACAGCTGGAAACTGACATTATATTTAATTTGGCCTAATATGTTGGATAGACAAAAAGCAACCTTCATCAGGGGCATGAAATGCTAAATAAAGATCAGGGAACAGACGGTTATATTTGAAATACCGATACGTGATAGGCTAACAATAATGATATAATGATAATAATTTAGTGTCCAGCGAAGCGAGATTCTAAAACGGGCTGCACTTTTCTCTGTCAGCTTTATTTTTGCCAGAATCTTGGTGTTTCCCTTAACTTCATTGAGAATATCGAGATTTGATGGAAACAAACAAATTGTTTCCCTCGGGACCAGCCATTAAGTGTCAGTAGTTATCCCTATCCATACCTGGGTATCGACAAAACTTGTTCCTGTAATTCTGGACATTAATGCTTCCTCGTCAGCCGGTAAAACAAATCTACCATGCCCTGCTGCAATATTCAATCCGACAAGTTTATCTCGACTATGGCGCCCTAAAGTCATGATCAATTCCGTGGTCTCAATCGATATCATTTCTTCATCCGGGACTCTTACGGCCAACAATGCATCTCCAAGTGGGCTGATGATTTTCATGGAAGTCGTGACAAAATGTTTACCCTGAAAAGAAATTAAAATTAGAAAATGATCTGATTCATAAATCGAGTAATCCAATAGATCTGATTCATAAATCGAGATGTGACGTAATCACATACGGCTAATCTCATGTCAGTTAGGGAAGTGAACCAATCAGAACTAATGAAGAAGAAACATGTAACAACATAAACACTCTTGTTCTTTTGCCATTTCAATTTAACGAGAAATAAAATGCAAACAGCGGCAACAAACATAAAACATGAACTACGCATGGTTTGATAAATAATCTAAAATTTACTTGACGTTTCGCATGCTACAGCACGCATCTTCAGAAGTGACAGTTACAAAAAAACGAAAGATTTAAAACCTAAAAATACAAAGCGAGGTACTGGTAACTAATTAAACAATAATGAAAGCAAAAGATGAGAGCTAATAGAGCAACAGCTTTTCACTGCCAACATTGTCATTGAAGGGTGGGTTTTAAGTCTCGTACAAACAATGTTTCTTTACATGTAACCAGTGCAAAGTGCTAAGTGAGAACTGGTCTGACTTGGTCCACCTCATAGCTAAGCTGACTGACTTGATTGTGCTTCCAAGACAAAGTTTGTTAAATGTTTTGGACAAAATACCTGTTCTTGAAGACCAGAGCCCAAATCTCTTGAAGCAATCACTCTTCCTGTCCTCAGCAAGCTGTTAAGACATGAGCCCAAGTTTTTTGCAGATTGGGTGACCAGCGATATGTTCGCCAAGTCTTTCAATTCGGCAATACTCAATAATAGTGATGTCATATTACTGATGGCAGATAACGATGAAACCTACGAAGTCAATTAAGAGATAGTAAGTGTTTATTGACGTAAAGTATATGAAATAGATAGATGTAAAGCAAAGAAGTGATCCTCGCGGTGAAATTGCAATAAAAGAAATTGCAAAAAAGGAGCCTGAACAAATTCAGGGCTTCAGTGATATTTGAACCCGCGACCTCCGCGGTACCGGTGCGATGCTCTACAAACTGAGCTATAAAGTCACACATTGCAATACCGGTGCGATGCAGTGACCTTACTCCTAATGTGTGGCTTTATAGCTCAGTTGGTAGAGCATCGCACCGGTATCGGAGAGGTCACAGGGTACGGAGTATTGCTTAAAACACTGCAAATTACAATCATTTCAAAATCGTTTGCCTGTTGAAAACTAGTTTCACGTCATCCTTTGGAATGTGAAAACTGTCTTTTGACTAAACTCGAGGTTGTCAACAGGGTATTGCCAAGCAGCAATACTCATGACATGACAATGCTTGCATTTTATTTAGTAGCTGTACAATTCAATAGAAATTTGCCGGAAACAGCAAATGTGTTTCAAATAGGAACAGTAAACAGTACTCCATGCTACAGGATACTAAACGTCTACAAATAACATCATGCAATGAGCCAGAGAGAACAACATATGCTTTTGATTTTGCCACTTCAGTCCGATATAAAGATTCACCACAGAGCGAGAGAAACGTTTAGTCCATCTTCCCTCTTTCCTTCTCACCCCCCACCTCAACCTTGTCCCCACTCCTCCGACGGCCTATATCTTCAATATTCACTCACCAGCGATTTAGAAGACACTGTCTCAGTTCCCTGAAGAGCAGAACCTATCACGGACGAGCTTTGCAGAAGGTCTGGAATATTCTTCACTTGAATTGAAACAATGCTGTTGATGATGACGTCTTGAATCTGTGAACATAGAGTGAATAACTGTCAGATATGCTTCAGTGAATATGTTTCATGACAACAAAAACACTACATTCAACATTTGTGACCCTCCACGGGAAAACAGGGAATAAGGTGAACGCACGCGCACGGCACGGAAGCAACACGTTCGCACGATCCTAACTCGACATGCTTATCGTGCGATTATGCAAATTAAAACAATTGATTTCCAGCAAAGTGCTTGTGGCCTTTGTTTGCATCTGGCTAACACGGTAGAGCTTTGTTTTATAACACGGTAGATTGACACGGTTATTTTTAACACGGTAGATTTCTTAACACGCTATTAACACGGAAGGTCTTAACACGCTGGACTACTCAACACTCTTTCTTCGTCACCGAGTACTTTCAAAAAGTAGATCTGGAAATCCTTTTTTTATAGCGAAACATTACGAACAGAAATTGTTTGACGAACTACGTGTTTAGCAAAGTTTGTAGACTGCAAGCAGTCCCTCTTTCGCTTAGTCTGGTAAGCTAAAAGCTCAAAATGTCAAGATCGAAAAACGTCCTCTAGTTTTTCGCTCGCGATTTTTTCCTCGCTCGATAGTCTGAGTCAAAGATGAATTGCTCGAGGTCGACAAGGTTTGACTCGCAACGGCACTGCGAACGCTAATAATTTTTCACGGCAAGATGTAATGAAATTATACTTGGCCGAATTTGCGAAACATGAAAATGACAAGGCGTCGTTATCCGACCGAGCGATCCCGGGGTCGAAAAATTTGTTTCATGTTGTAAGTTGTAAGTTTAATGCCTGGAACAGCCGCTTGGAGTAAATGAGTGATTGTTCAAGCTCGAACGACTTGACTTCTAAACTTCAAAACAAGAATTTAAACTCCTGGAAACTAAAGAAGGTCGCGTCTCAGTCATGCTTCGTCGTACACGAATGCTGGTTTTAAATAGCTTTACCACCAAAATCATAAACCGTCCGTGGTTTTGACTAGCAAAGTGGGAAACGAAAAATTTCTGGTGTAAAATATCCGAATATCCGAGCTTTCCCTTATGGAATTGGAAACAACTAAGCTCCCCTGGTAAGTACGAACAATAGTGATGAAATTGCTCGATCATTTCCCACCCAGGGAAGTTATGGTTTGTTGACACGGTCATCGTGTTAACATTTTGCACGCATTGACACGGTGACCGTGTCAGGATGACCGTGTTAAGAAGACCGTGTCACCAAAACACGATTAACGTGTCTTAACACGCTCCTTTGTTTTAAGCGTGCGAGGAGAAACAATAGCTTTGCTACTAATGAGGAAAGTGACTTACACGGTGCTACCGTGTTGAGACACGCATCTTTTGTTTAAACGTGCGAACGTGCCGTGCGCATGCGTTCACCTTATTCCCTGTTTTCCCGTGGAGGGTCACATTTGAAATAGCATATATGATGTGACATATCTAGAAAGAGTAAATTAGCTTTGTTTTCCAAATACAAAGTTGGCATAAATTAATTTTTGAACTGCAGATACTTTTAGTTTAGTGTTTTCAGTATTTAAGTGAAAGTGAAGCAAACTTGGAAATGGAAATTTTTAACCCCCGTTCATTTTTTGTGTGGAGGTAGGCTACCTGGGGGGATGAACAAAAACGACCATATTTTGATTGGCAGATGTATTGTTTCCATGGTAACCACACTTGGTCACGCAAGCCTCAGGTTCATGTTTTGAGTTTAAATTTCACTCTCAAAAAGTAAAAATATACGAGGCTAGTTCTCGGGTAAATGTAAACCAAATCAAATGAAATTCCAACAGAAAGTAGAGTCATTCTTCTAGTTTATAAAAATTATTGTAAAAGTATTTTGAGGTTTATGAACAAGGAAAAACTTGACGCTGTATAATAAAGCCTGTCGGCCATTTGGACAAGCGGCAAAGTCAAGCAAAACCAATTTCGCTATTTTTCCCAAAGTACTCACTTTCTTGAAACCAAATTAGCAGCAGGGCTAATATGGATAATGCAGTTTCGAAATATCATAACATCTTTTTGGGGAACGTTATATTTTGTCCATGGGCATTCAAGACATACAAGGCAAATTGCAACAAATTGCAAGATTGGCCATTTTGAGGGCCTCGCTATTTGGCCTAAAAGGCTTAAGAGAGATGAATTCAGCTTGAAAATAGTTTTATATCACCTGGTCTGTAACGTAAATGTGATTAATAACGTTTTGGTTGGCGAATTTGGTGAAAGCCTACCTTGCAAGTTTTGGCAATTTCTTCAAGACGATTTGTTGTCTGAGACTCGCCTTCGCTCCCTCCAATTTCTTGACCAAATTAAGCACAGACACTAGCAGAAAGGCCAAATCTAACAGTTTCCCACATCAAAATCCATTTTCCTGCGTTTCAGACCACAAATGATGATACATTAATCCGCATACTTGATAAACAACAGTTTGCCGCCATGTCAAAACACATCCGTAACTTTGATATTGCCATGTTAATACACATCCGTAACTTTGTGATTTCTTCCGTCGAGTGCCAAACCTCTTCAGTACAATTCATCCGGAAAGGTAGATAAATGAACACTGCATTAAGCAAATGCATGCCTGTGAACATTACAGAGTAATGTCAGTGATGCATTTGGCAGAAATCGAGTCGCGCGTTCGACATTCTCGTCCCCAGAGCTACTCGTATTATTTGTGCCGTTACGAGTAGCTCTGGACGCAGGAATAAATTCGAATTTTTTCATTGGTTGATGAAGAATGAATGCGCACCACGAAACAAAATTTTACACTACTACGCACGGCACTCTGCTTCCGGACCGGAAATTAGCAGGAAAGAGATTTCTTAGAAAAATTATGGCGACCGGCAATCGATGAATCGCACGAAACTGTTATCGATGCGTGGCTGTTGTAAAGAAGCAGAAGATGACCTGTGTGAGTCCCCCTGTGTCAGCTAGGTTTCAAACGTTTAGCACTATCAGCAGATTTAAAATCTGTCTTCGATCTTCCAAACTGCTGTAGGCGGTATGTTTTCAAAAACTCGTGTTTTTATTTTTGCATTGATTGATTTCGTGGAATATTGAAGCCTTGAGAGTCTGACAAAGTTTAGAAATTCAACAGAACTCTACTCTATCACATCTCCCAAAATCAAAATCCCTTTTTCTGCCCCCATACAATGTTGAAAGTTGTCCTGTACACTCTGTTGTCGTTGCATGGTCTTGATCAGTTGTTGTTGCAAAAGGGTTTGTATCGATCTTGAAATTGTTTCTATTATCGTGCAAACTTGCGCTGTGGATTATATATATTACCTTGAATGCTTACAGAATTACATTGTGCGATATATATCGGATCGTTAAGGTACAAAAGAAAATACATTATGTTACAAGTGTGTTTATCAGCATACTAGATTGGAGATTTATGTGGAACATATATACTAGAACATTTCTTACATGTTCAGCAGACCACCACCATGATTTTAAGACTTTCAACTCAGTAAGCTTTATCAGTGTTAAATAAAAAAACATACAGCTTTGAGTTGAGTGTTTATAGTAACAACAAGGAATATCAAAGTGTAGTTGTTAAAAATGTCCAGGGAAAAAAAAAATTTTGGTTCCATCATGGAACCACTTACTTGTTTTCCAACATTGCTTACACAGTTTATGTCTTCAAAGACTGCGGGCATCTGCAGGAACTGGCATAATTTGGCCTTTGCACCACTTGGCATAAAGGGGGACAGGTGAAGAAAGGAAATTGGCATTGTTTCATTTTATATTCTTGTATATATTTCATGAGATTTAAAACAAACAAGTGCTCTTGAGAGTAACCTTGACAATTCTAAAGTTATTAAAGACTGCATTTGCCCCAGTGACCCTGTTCACCTTGATTTATTTAGTGCTGCATTGACATATTAATCTATAGCTGATGTCAAATCAGGTCACTTACAAACCTGTTTGCGATTCTCCCAATATTTGAGATCAGATGTTTGCAGTGGAGTTGAAGCACAAAAACTGAGAATAACCAGACCCTGTCAACTGCAAGCCTAGGGCATAGTGTTGCATAATCTTTTATAGTAGTGCTGCCTTATGACTTATTTAAGGGGAAAGGCATGGCTCATGGGTAAAATGGGTCAGGTTCCCCCTATCTTTTCTCGCAAAATAGAAAATTCATAGGTGCACCTTTCCCAAGTGAAGGGGCATTTTTTGTCCCCTGCATTTCAGTGTATTGATAACCTAAGAAATAAGAAAGTGGGCTACGGAGTAACATGAAGACTTGCGTTGGCATCTGTGGACAGGTGATTATTTTCATTTAATTTAACAAAATGATACCTCTTTTCCTCTTAAATAATTTTTACAACAGCAGCTCACTTCAGATTTAAGAATTTAATTTTATTTATTTAGGTGGAGTGCACACAATTTTTATAAATTGCCAAGTAATATTGCACTGGCATACAAGTCAAATTAATGAACATCTGTCAGAAAGTTTTTGTAGTTACCAAGTGATTGTTATCTCAAGTGCCCCCTTCAGGGTCATCCTGAAAAAGTAGAAAAAAGTCAAGTTCTTGAACTGATTTCTCACCCATTCCTATGCACAAGAATTATTCAGTACAAATACTGACTCCTCTTCATTGTGAGTGGTCCTCCTTCCCATAATTTATTGAGCTTATAAGTTATAGCCAAGTCTGAGTCCTAAATCTTTCGTAGAAAAATATTTTTGCATGAAGAATATGGTTCAAAATATCACTGGCAAATCTGAAAAAGGTTCTAATTCTTTTGGGGTGATGAAAAATATTTTAACATTTTTACTCATTCAAAAACACACAGAAAACAGATCCACTTTCAACCCCTTCTCCTTGAAATTAATATTTCCAGTTTGATTTTTCCCCTCACTTTAATTATAAAATTTAAAACATAAGGAAAGAAAATCAATCTTAATTCAAAGGGAAGGCATTCTTGTGGAGCTACGAATCGAAATTACAAGACAAGATTTTCAAATGCAAACCATAAGACTGATATTTTCTTTGCAATATCTTTAACATATTAACAGTGCTAAATCTATCCACTCAATTAACGAACACGTCTAAAGTGGCTTTTCAAAAACACTCGAAGGCGACTGAGATTGTCGGTTTTTAACAATCTTGTTATATGGAACAGTACGACTTTCTAGAATTCCACATCAACATACAAAATTCATCTGACATTTGTATTTCTTTCATACCTGATTATAGAAAATTGGACGTTTCGACATCCGTTGATAAAACACAAAAGTAATACCGCTTCTGCACGGCAACGACGACTAACGCAGCTTTCTGTTCACTTTTCAGATCGCTTTAATTCTCGATCGTTCAGCATAAAAGAAAATCAACGACTCTTTTGACCGCTTTTTTGACATCTTCTCACGATCAGCCATAAAAATAAACTCTCTCCCCTCCCCCTCCCTCAGGATTAACATGTGAGCATGAGCAGTTGTGTTGAAAGCTACTACACATGCGCTAACGGATGTCAGAAAATTTCTGACATCCGGTAGTGGCTGCGACCAGAGCCCTCCGTTTCGCCGACCACGTGACCAAAAGAAACGGAGGCTCTGGGGACGAGAATGCGCGTTCGAAAGTCAAAATGTTGAATAAACGAACACACCGGAAGTTCGGGAGACGGGCTGCTGACCGGATGTAACACAATACAAATGGTGTAGGTGTAAATTCTTTTAGGACATCTCATGGTTCTTTTGGTATTAAAGGTGGAAGGTTTTACGATGATAATGCAACATCAAAAATATAACTATTAGGTATATTCGTACCACAGAAGTCTAAGTTTCATTTTACCGGCGATGAGTGTTTTCTGCATCTTTCGCAGGCATAGCATCGGTCAGAAACAGGCAGATTTTACATCACCGTAATTGTCCTCGTCAAATAAAGGCTACGCCGTTATATGTGGCTAAATCCCAAACAACAACAATAATAATATATAAAAAAACTCGCCTGTGCAGGATAGAATACGCATCGCATTTAACCTTCTCCTCATATCTAATAGAATGGAGGGGGGGGGGGGGGGGGGGGGAATGAGTTAAATCGTGTTAACCCCAGGTGTGTACAACCACTGGGTGGGCACCCTTCAAATTATTAGCTTGGTGTTTGCCGCTGGAACACTGAGACGCGCTACGCATAGAAAGTCTGGAAAGTGAAGCTAGGTCGACAACCTCGAAGATTGTACACCGGAAATGCGAGTATAATCAAGACTGCTGACCGGATGCACTTTGAAAATGTAGTTTTTCCTTGGTTATTAGCTTGGTGTTTGCCGCTGGGGCACTGAGACGTGCTTCTTTGGGATTAATATCAAAAAATCCTAGTAAAAATGTTTCCGCAGATGTTCATCAGTGGCTTGACGTTAACAGGCTCACAAAAAGCCCAACACCCAGTGTGAGAATGCAAATAAGAATGAATAGCTAAATAATGGAAAACGCCATTTTTTCTTTATTTAATAACCAGCACGGAAAAGAATCAGATCCATCTCGTCACGGACTTCATCATGTTTGCACGTGCCTGATATACCGTAAAATTCCGGTTATAAGCCCTGGGCTTAAACAACTTCGTAAGGGCTTTTGAATGGGCTTATCAACGTAGGGGCTTATATCCGGGGGGAAACTTATTGGCGGAATAAAAAAAAACGTTTTAATACGAGCCACCGCAGTGTTGATTGGTGTTGATTGAAATACGTTTTTATGTTAAAAAGTCATAATAAAGCAACATTTAGCCCTGTTTGAGTACTGTCATCTAACAGAGGGGGGCTTATTTCCAGGTGGGGAGAGGAGGGGGGGGGGGGGGGGGGGTTATAACCGGATGTATTTTTTGTTTCCAGGTAGATGGGCCTATAACCTGGGAGGGAGGAGGGCTTATAACCAAAATCTTACGGTATCCTTGTTACATTCGGTGAGTGTTACATTATTTTCAGTGCACTCAGAAACCTCCCCTTTGTGATTTGAAAATGAAAAACTTCCCATACTGATCGTTTCGTCTTGGCCACTCTATTTATCTGCACTTCGCGATGTGCAATTTCCTTTAAAAAAATCATCAACCTGGAGAATAAAAATCTTACTTCGTAATTTCTGATGTATATGCTAGAGAGATCGGAACATGCACTGTACCATTGATATCGAAAAAAAAAAAACAATGTATAAGCAACAAAACAAACCCAGGAACAATGGCAGTCAACTCTCGCCTTTCGGACACGTCATAGAGGTTTGAATGGAAATGACTCCCGCTTACGGATTATCGCTATTACGGAATTACGGACACTATTTTTCAAGATATGTTAACGACACTTTTTTTCTCACACCCCGCTCTAACGAGAGTTGTCTGTGTAAGGTTGTGTAATAAAAAAACATCAAAGTGCATTTCTAATATTATGTTTCTTTTGTACTCATCGTTGTAAAAAAAGTTAAATTACCAGATTGAAACTTTACAAAATACAGCGAAAAAAAAGTTGTCAAATAAGTTGCTTTCTGGAAAGCCGCAAAACCAAGGAAAAACTACATTTTCAAAGTGCATCCGGTCAGCAGTCTTGATTATACTCGCATTTCCGGTGTACAATCTTCGAGGTTGTCGACTTTCTATGCGTAGCGCGTATCAGTGTCCCAGCGGCAAACACCAAGCTAATAATTTGAAGGGTGCCCACCCAGTGGTTGTACACACCTGGGGTTAACACGATTTAACTCATCCCCCCCCATTCTATTAGATATGAGGAGAACCCCTAATGGAAAATCGGTCAGGTTAAATGCGATGCGTATTCTATCCTGTACAGACGAGTTTTTTTTTATTTTATTATTGTTGTTGTTTGGGATTTAGCCACATATAACGGCGTAGCCTTTATTTGACGAGGACAATTACGGTGATGCGAAATCTGCCTGTTTCTGACCGATGCTATGCTGTGCCTGCGAAAGATGCAGAAAACACTCATCGCCGGTAAAATGAAACTTAAACTTCTGTGGTACGAATATACCTAGTAGTTATATTTTTGATTTTGCATTATCATCGTAAAACCTTCCACCTTTAATACCAAAAGAACCATGAGATGTCCTAAAAGAATTTACACCTACACCATTTTGTATTGTGTTACATCCGGTCAGCAGCCCGTCTCCCGAACTTCCGGTGTGTTGGTTTATTCAACATTCTGACTTTCGAACGCGACTCGATTTCTGCCAAATGCACCACTGACATTACTCTGTAATGTTCACAGGCATGTATTTGCTTAATGCAGTGTTCATTTATCTACCTTTCCGGATGAATTGTACTGAAGAGGTTTGGCACTCGACGGAAGAAATCACAAAGTTACGGATGTGTTTTGACATGGCGGCGAACTGTTGTTTATCAATCAAGTATGCGGATTAATGTATCATCATTTGTGGTCCGAAACGCAGGAAAATGGATTTTGATGTGGGAAACTGTTAGATTTGGCTTTTCTGCAAGTGTCTGTGCTTAATTTGGTCAAGAAATTGGAGGGAGCGAAGGCGAGTCTCAGACAACAAATCGCCTTGAAGAAATTGCCAAAACTTGCAAGGTAGGCTTTTGTATTAATTTAAATTTCACCAAATTCGCCAACCAAAACGTTATTAATCACATTTACGTAACAGACCAGGTAAGTTATTTTCAAGCGGAATTCATCTCTCTTAAGCCTTTTTAGGCCAAATAGCGAGGCCCTCAAAATGGCCAATCTTGCAATTTGTTGCAATTTGCCTTGTATGTCTTGAATGCCTATGGACAAAATATAACGTTCCCCAAAAAGATGTTATGATATTTCGAAACGAAATTATCCATATTAGCTCTGCTGCTAATTTGGTTTCAAGAAAGTGAGCACTTTGGGAAAAATAGCGAAATTGGTTTTGCTTGATTTTGACGCTTGTCCAAATGACCGACAGGCTTTATTACACAGCGCCAATTTTTTCCTTGTTCATAAACCTCAAAATACAATAATTTTTATAAACTAGAAGAATGACTCTACTTTCTGCTGGAATTTCATTTGATTTGGTTTACATTTACCCGAGAACAAGCCTCGTATATTTTTACTTTTTGAGAGTGAAATTTTAGCTCAAAACATGAACCTGAGGCTTGCGTGACCAAGCGTGGTTACCATGGAAACAATACATCTGCCAATCAAAATATGGTCGTTTTTGTTCATCCCCCCAGGTAGCCTACCTCCACACAAAAAATGAAGGGGGGTTAAAAATTTTCATTTCCAAGTTTGCTTCACTTTCTCAGAGAACGGTTCTTAATATCAGTTCGTAGCAAGTGTTACGGTTTTTCTTCAGGCATAAAAAAAGATTTATCCAAACAACTCAAACGTTCATTAAAAAGACTTTGATACTCTAACAGTTAAAGGTGGTTAATATTAAATTGAATATAAAAGTGAATTTCATAGATAATAATAAAGAATAGCTAACCAAACAATTAATTAATATTTGCTAGTTGCATCGACATGTGCATGACTAAAAAGCCATTCTACATTTTTTTACCTTGACTTTCAGCTCTGAATCTACTGCAGTATCTTGTAAAACTGCTTGAAGAACTGCATTTGCTATTTGTGTTGCTTTGCTAAGGTCCCCATCTCTAATCATATCATTAAACAGACTGTTATTTGCTGTAAGAAATTTGCTAATGTTTTCTGGTCTCAAAAGCAGGGATGGTTCAACCTATAAAATGTGAAAATTCAAATGTAATGTGAAATCAATTTGGTTGTGGAATTATGATTGCCCGAAATTTTTAATCCGATGTCATGATTGTGGAATGTGACTAAATGGCAATGTAACGTGACGTTATAATAAGCAGATTACCTGCACAGACAAATTAACAGCTGGAGCAGAAGCCCTGTTTCTGTCAGTCACTGTAGCAATTAACGTTACAGTATAATTGTCTGACACATTTCCAGGTGGTAATAAGGAGACGACGGTACTGTTCAAGCCATCGTATATAGTGCTGTGTAGACCATTCTTTAGTTGATACTGAAACTGGTAAGATAGGGGGGTGCTGTCACTCTTCCAGTTACCACAGCTTAAGTTAAAATTAGCCTCCAGTGAGATGCCGCCTGATGGAGTGATGGAACATGTCCCCCCTGCGGGTGGTGTTGCAGTGGAAATTTCATGTACACTCATTCCTTGTTGACCATCTGACGTTTTTATTAAAAGTGCCAACCGGTAGTTGTTTCCGCCATCAAGGGAGTCCTTTTTAATAACAATGCTTCTTGAATTAAGAGGTGTATCTGTGATATACTCTAATTCTCTTTTCTGCCAAATAATACCAGTATTTGGAGTGGATGAATATTGTTGATAGAGTATCCACTGGTAGGAAGATATCTTGGAGCACTGTGCTCCTTGGCACTGTGATTGGATAGATAGTTTAACCGACGGGCTGATTTTAGGTTTGCAATTTATCAGGCATCTGAAAATCAATTGAAAACAGATATTACTTCACATAAAATGCCGGTGAACAAATCCATGAAGCATATACGCAATTATATTAAAACGAAAAAGTGAATCTTTGAGAGAGTGCATTTTTCTATTGCACGGTTATTACAGTTCTTTCTTCTCGTGCACAGCAGGTGCTTTACTTTTACAACAATAAAGACCTTGGTGGTTAATTAATATTAAGCAGACGTTCAAAGGAAAACAAATTTATCAGTTCTGACTGCCTGGCTCCACTAGTTCCTACAAATTGTTACTTCAGCCAGCCAAATGTAACTTGTTTTGTAAAAACGAGTGTAAATAAAGATTGCTGTCAATGATAATAGAACTGTACTGTGTGCTGTCCTGAGCTGACTGCACTGTTCGGAAATGAAAGCCCTATACTGATGTGTTTACTGCCCGAGCGGATCTGACTCAGCATACATGTAACTCAAAGCAGCTAGCGCAGAAAACAGCTCAGTACACGAGTAGAGTGCTGTCGTGTTCTAGCATCAAACACTGACGCGTAAGCGTGGCTGTGAAAACGAAAGAAATTTACTGACATTTTATTGACTTGTGCAATTCTGAAACTTTTGAGCAGTGGCGCAGTATTTAACAGCGGTATCACTATCTACTCATTTAAGAATGGAAAGAACAAAAACCCCAAAAAACGCACACGATGCAATGCATAACAGTCAGCACCAAAAACACAGAGCCTGACCAGTTCTCCTGATTTTCGAGCATGTGAAGTGTGCTCATTTTAAATTGTCAGCCGATCATTTTTAGAGAGTCTGTAAATTGAAAATGTTCAAACTTCATCTGCCCAGAGTCGAAAACAAGAAAACAAATTTCTTACCGTAGAGATATTTCAGGCGGATCTCCTTTCACCAGGTGGATAACTTGAAAAACACTTGAACTGCGACAGTATTTTGACATTACCAGTTTAACTACATATGTCTTATTGACAAGCAAGGATGCCGTATTGAAGCTAACTTCAAGTCCCGAATCATTTCGAAAATAATGAATATTTGATTGGTTTACTCCTGTAAAGTCGTCTTTTGTTGTTGTCTTGAGGCCGGAATAATTGCCTATGATCTCACCATAATACCAGGCAAAGTTCATCCCAGTGTAGTTATCTCGTCCAACATCCGGGTCATAGGAAAGTGATGCATTCATTGTGATGTTTTTATTATGTCCTCGGTTTACTTCGGCGCCACCATGGATGATCGCAACGAGGTCTGGTTTTCTCTGGCATAATTTCCGATCTAAACACCATTAAAAAACAGCTTTCAGTACCAGTAAAAACAAACATATGTATTTTTATGAAAAAGGTCAACTTTATATTAGAGACGAATCATCTGTCTGGAATGAGCTTGGGCAAACAACATGGGTTAGTATGGTAATTATTTGTTTACAATATGAGACGAACTATTATCTACCCAGTATATAATTTTCTTGTGTGTGCATTCATTGTGTATGCTCATATCGTTATTATTTGTAATAATGGTTTACTTCAGCCATTTTACAACCTGACAAGGGCCAAGCCAAAACATCTGTATAAATTATCCAAATATTTGATACACAATAGTGTGTTTTTTCCTTTATACCTTACATTATTGTCACATGTCTTCAGCTTATAATTAATCTCTAACATTGATACTATATGTATCTGCATTGTTCCTCTTGATGGAGAACTAAAGGGGATAATTCGTCAGGATTTTCATCTTTTACTCAACAACAGCTATAGCTATCATAGTCTAATATATAGATTTAGGCAGGCCTAAAAGCGGAGCTCCTATTTATTATTTTTTTGCTTGAGTTTGCACTGTTTCCCAATTAATAAGTAGCCACATTATTTCTAAGCGTATACGGTTGCCCATATAGGTACATGTAGCTGCACTTTATTGGGTTCCTCCAGAAACTCATATAAGGAGTTTCTGGTTCCTCATCCACGTATGCACGTAGGCGCACACATCAAATTTTAGTTTTAACACTTTTCATAATTCTAAGGGTTATAAGGCGAAGAAATCTGTTTTGATTTACTTCAAAACAGTCAAGGCAAAAGTTCAACTCAATGCACTGAACAAACTGAATTCGCGGCTAAACAAAATGAACTCACGCCACAACAAAGAAAATCACAACGGCAAAACTAACTCAGCAAATTCATTGGGAGCCGGTTTAAGTCATTTTTAAGCAGTTTTTTGTGTGTAAGAATTGTGACAGTTTGTGATTTAGGAAGTGGTGCTCGCTGTCTAATAAGCTTACAATGTAGTTTTGAACCATGTTGGTTTCGTTGCATGATTAACTACGCTGCATTTTTTATCGTACACATTGCTAAATACCCTAGAGAATTTTATGCAGAGAAGTGAATGAATTTCCTTCGTCTCTAACAGGCAAATGTGCGTTAGGAAAAGTCTGAACTCACTCACTCAAGCACAGGCAACTCGCAATATAAAAACCGGCGTAAATACTCGTTTACGAATCTAAAAATTTATCACGCGTACGAGATTTCAACACACTCACCAAAATGACAAAAAATGCAAGCAAGTGAAATAGAGCAGTTGGATAATAAATCGTTTAATCGTTGGTGTGAAGTATCGTTGCCGAAGGTTTACTGGTTTTATGCTTTGATTTGTTTGCGGGGATTTTTCTGCAAATGCAGTGCGCGAAATCATGTTTTTGATCCGTGTGGCTCAATAATTGAATATTCTTTTCAAAATCCAACGATGAAACTCACAGTTAACTCCACTAACTAAAAAAACACAATATTTGAAACGAAACATTTAATAGGCAAAAGTTCTCAAAAGTGATTAGAGCTAAGAGGTTTGAAAGCAGCCGTTTTAACGAAATTTAAGCTTATAATTGACGGGAAGATCTGAAAACCGACACAGCATCGAATTCGCTCATAAATGAAGTATAAATAGATTCTCATAACAAAATGTGTACATATACGTTTGTTACCTCATATTTTGAGAAGGCTTGTAAATTCTGCAGGGCAAAGCTTTCAAACCAGCCAAATAACATCGGAGACGAAGCAACGAAAACGGTAGTTTCGTCCAATGTTCGTAATAATCTCACACCACGGACATATACATAATTTGAATTATTAGCGAGGATCAATATCTTTCTTCCTTTCGGTGTAGCTTTTAACAGTCTTTTATCCGTCACTTCAGTCAACTTGACCGGCTCTGAGCACACTTGTTAAATTAGTTCAGTTAATTTTCCAATCTTGGTCAGCCGCGAAGAAAGTGCTTCAACTCTCGCTGTTTTTGACTCGTACTCCGATACATCATGTTCAGGTCAAAATTATTTCGGATCTTCCCGTTAAGAGGTTATCCTAAATCACTTGGCATAAGTTTCCATGCTGTAGATAAGTAAATAAAGCGAGAAATATTCACGAAGATCTATGTCCTCCAGCACGCTTTCTTCCCGTCTTTCAATTCAGCAGTGAACAACGTGCAAGAAGTTTGCCGCCTTTTCATACAATTGCTTCGTTTAAGATGAAATGAAATGTCCAGATCATTTTTTTAACATGAGAAAAAAAACTGTTTAAAATAGATTTAGCCGAGCCTAAAAGCTGAGCTCCTCGGGTATTAACTTTGCCCTTTATTTAAATCTGAATTAACGCGATGATCAAAACATTTGTAAAAAACTAGGACTTGAGCCCGCGATCAACTAGAAAACCATCATCTGGCCAGCGGTCAACTTCGCGAAAACACGTGAACTCGATGTGCTCCAGATGTGAGCCCGCGATATGGCCACGTGATACTGGTCAGCGGATACCTTGTTTTGACAGCTGTCAATTGATCATAACATGTTGCAGGCTCTGTTTACGTACGTAAGTACAGTACAGTCGGGGGAACAAGTGCCAGTTTTGGCAAATCTTCGTTGAAGCACACGAAGAGTTACCGAATTATTTCATCCAATCAAAAACTAGCGCGAGCACTCGTGAGTACTCCGTTAGCAATCGCGCGAACAAATACGTCATGTCGCTTAGCAACTTCTGGGATGAAAACCGCGGGCTCAGTCACTTCTCGGAGAAGTGATCGCATGTTTTGGTATTTTCCAGTAGGTATCGTTGAGACCTTTCATTTAATAAAAATTACGGAAAAAGATTGATTCTAAACGAAGTTATGAAGGTAAAACGAATCTTCGCATAAATTATATCCAATTGATAGCTGTCAACAGATTGTCACAATGTTTTTAACTCACATTTGGAACGTGACCTGTTGTGTTGTGCGATTAGTGCGAGCGACGAGTTGCTTTGAGTATTTACTATACGTTGAGATTTTACTCGGTCATGTCGTCAAAGAAAAAAAAAAAGGAAAAGTTCCTGTCTCTTTGGGTTCGAAGAAAGTGCCAAAACAATAAAAGAATTTGAGAAAGATTTGGACGAAGTGCTAGCGCCAGCGACAAAAGGTCATATTCCGGGTCACATTATGATCAGGAGAAGTTGCTTGCACTACAAGATACATCAATACGGTATTTCACGCGTACTTTTCTTGCCCTAATAATAGCCTTATTCCAGATATAAAAGTATCACCTGAAGATCGACTGACGCGCCATTGTTTTGACAGAAATATATACCGAGATGCTCTCATGTCCAAAAGCATGGTTTCCTTGACCGTTTTTCCGCTTGCAGGATTTGCAGGAGTGGAAATATCCTCACTAAAATCAGGATTAGTTCCTTGTTTGACGCTTCCTTTACGTTGCTTGCGACCGCGATTGCTTTTATCGCTGCCTTAATACATACCTCTGTACGAGAGCGCCGTGGAAGTGATAACTCGTGACGGATATTAATTTGAGACCGCTTTGTAATTGATAAGAGTTATCTTTGTTAAAGTAAAATGAGCCTTCCCTCCATCGATCAACGCGTAATCATTTTCACACGTCTTGTAATCTAATTACACCGGAAAAACGCCCCAAAGTATATTTCCCGCCGTATCTCAAGACCAAAATTTCGAAGAGTAGGGAACACATTTTAAGTTCGTTTTCAATTAATTTTCGACGCTTTCCGCTGATATTTGGCAAGGACGTTGCCCGATAATCGGGCAACAAAACTGTGTCGGGAAATTTTTATTTTTTACCTCTTTCAAAAGATATAGTTATTTTAGCAAAGATAACGGTTCATTTTAAACCTCCTAAAGTTTAACTGCCTGTTAAAAAAAACAAACAGACAAGTAATCATATTTCCCCGACACAGTTTTTTAGAGGAAGGTGTGAAGAACAGATAGCGATGTTGATTGTTTTCTCTCATTCAATTCCGGCCGGAAACGAACTGGATTTGTGAGCCTCGGTACTTTTGGAAATCAAACGCTCTATTCGCACAACATTAACTTTTCAACTTGAAATAAATATATCCTTGAAATCCTCAACTCTTAGGCTTTCATAAAATATATACTTTACTGGGGTTTTTGATAAACGCGGAGCGGTAAAGCAGCTTCAACGGAAGATGGTCATTTGGGGTACGCTGATACCTTAATACCACTTCACAATTTACACATGACGCTTCGTCATACATTATACAAATCTTAAAGGTCAAATGAACCAAAATATCGAATTTTCTTTTTTTAGGCCAATTTGTTGATTAAGAACCAAATAAACATATTCCGAAGTTTCAAAGTAATTGGACTTTGCAAAACAGAGAAATGTCAAGTTGAAAAATGCTTTTTTTTGGCCTTCATAATCGTAGAGCGCTTGGGAAAATTGTCGGGAAATTTTCGGAACTCAAAACTGTGACGTCAGTATTGGTGTGCTGTGAAATTGCGAGAAATCAAGAGAAAATGAGGGGAAATTCAAAGTCTTTCAGTGATGAAGTTCACAAGAATGGAACATCATGGTGTTTTGTACAGCACTAAACTGCTTAAATAATTCTAAGTCAAAAGTAAGTACGTTTAAGTTTCCAGCAAATACAAAGCTCAGGAAACAATGGCTTTTTGAAAATGAAAAGAAAAGAATTTAAGCCAGACAAGAACTCTCGCATTTGTGCGGTTCATTTTAGCGAAGACTGCTTCAGCAAAAATCTGGCGATACGTAGGTTTCTGGGTTCTGATTTCAAGCCGCTAAGACTCCACCTGAAAGAGGATGCTATGCCGACTATTTTTTTTGTGCCTTCCGAAGCACAAAGACCGCCCTGTCCGTTCAGCTATTGCTAAACGAAGGAAGTTAGAGGTATGCATTTTGAACCTTTCTTATTCTACCTAGAGCTAGATAGAGTATTTGTTATGATTATTAGCACTTTTACTGTGTTGGTTTGGCTGGTCATGATCAAGTATTAGAATTTGAATTCGTTAGTTCAATATCCTCGCCAAATAATTTGCTTCCATGCACGTGCACTTGCTTTTTGACGCGTATAAAATTATGCTTCAAAGGTTGTATTTATGTTGAGTTTACAACCGTTAATTTCGAGCACTAAATAACATGTACCGGCTAAATAAATATGGGCCAAAAAACAGCTTATACAAACAGAACTCACAGTGTCCGCAGGGACAGTGTGTAAACGCCCTGTATTTATTTCAACACTGAATTTTCCTTCAGCTGAAAACGACACGAATTTATTCATTGAAAGTTTTACCCTGCGTGATGCTTTGTGGTTTCGAATTTGCATTGAGAAATATCCTTACATTCAAGTTAAATTTTTGTGTACAAATTTATTATTTGTGTTTTGTGTGACTCTCGATTACGGAAAAGAAACAGTGAATTCAATCTTAGCTTTTGGCCACATCCTAGGATAACTTCGCGCTGCATACCTATCCGGGTTGAAAGCGGCACACGTCCTGATAAGAATTACGTGCAAATCCAAAAAAACTGCATTTAAATTGGGGTATATAATAAAATTAATTGTTCTATACCAAGCAGAGCAGAGTGATGATTTTTATACGCCATCCAGTGTTTGAAAACCTCCTTTATTTTTTTCTTGGCTTGTGAGCGGGCGGAATTCTCCAAATCCTGCAATCTGATTGGTTCCGGGAGCGGGCGGAAATTTTCGATCTTGCCCGCTCACGGAGCGATTCCGCCTGGCTAGCTCGCTGTGTTTTCATTTCGCGGCGAGACCAACGAAACCATGAAAGGTTTGCTCTCCAAAATTAATGTAGTTGTTCACCAGCCGTTTTAAATATGAAAGAAAAATAAGCAGTGGAATTAAAGGCCTTGAAGTTCACCAAAAGGCGAGTATTCATTCTCTTTATTGACAAAATCAAATTGTTCAAGTTTTATGGCGGTAGTTTGTCGATCGTTGTTTGTGCATTCGCACTGATTTTCACGCCAAGTTGCGCTTACCTGCAAGTCGCCAGCTTACATTCCTGATTGATTCTTTCAAAAGCTAAATTATTAACGGAATAAAAGGCCTTGAAGTTCTCCAATAGGCGGGTATCCTTTGTATTTAGTGGCAAAACAAGTTATAGTTTTAGAGCCGTAGTTTTTCGATCGTTGTTGTTCATTCGCACTGATTTTCACTCAGTAATGCGGTTTACTGTAAGTCACTGGTTTACAGACTCGATTTATCCTTTCAAACACTTTGCCTTTCTCCTACTTTTCCCCAAAACCGAATACTACTTATCACCATTCAAGAAAATGAGATGTTTTGATAAAAAACGGTCAAATAAATTCTTGCAAAATTGTGCCGTGTGCAGACGACCAAACTACACATTCAGCTCAGCTTCATTCAATTTCACTTTCGTGACTCGAGATTTTTTTATGCGTAGCCTGTTCCATGCTCTCGGTAGTTGGGGTCGTGCGACATGCGTTTTTCCTTGCTCGCACGCTTTTTTCGCTCCCCCCCCCCTCCCCCCAGCTAGCTTGGGCGCGATCTGCTTCACTTAGGACTGTGAAATTTTTACATCCTTCCACTTCAAGGGAAAACATATCAGCTAACTATATTGATGACAAAATTAAATTTCCGAAATATTGTTTTAGTTTTCTTATTGTTTTATTTGGTTTGACAATTTATTTAAACCTCGTTCTATGTTTTGTTCAAAATTAAATCACTCAGATTTCGAATGCATCATACCAGGGCCAGCGTTACCACAATACCGACCTATCCAAGGCCAATATAATTCATACACGTAATAGGAACTACAGTTCTTCACTTTGATGATAATGTTTCTGGAAAAACAGCTGCTTTGGTTCCAGGAAAAACAGCGACTGTCGGGTGTGTATCTTTAAGCCAGCCTGGATATTCAGTACCGCAGCGATACGGAAGAACACATTTGTCCGCTATCCGATCTCCGGCAGCTCCTTGGAACCGGTACCAACCCGGTACGAGGTACCTATCGCTCAAGTTGTTCCTCGCTGTGTTTCCTTGAGCGCGGTCTGCTTCACTTAGGACTGTGTAGTTTTTACATCCATCCACTATAAATAAAAGCATACCGGTTAGCTGCATTAATATCAAAATTAGATTTCCCCATTATAGGGAATTTCGCCTTGGTGTTGAAACTTCCTATTTTAACTGATTGTTTCAAATTTTTCAGGCCTTTTATGTTTTTCGACATATTTGAAGGGCATTAACATCACTCAGATTTCTTCATTAATTCTGTTGAGTACTTTATTTATCTTGGCTCACTGAGGTTTTCATAAGCCATGGATCGTTGGTAAACACGGAGCGAGCCTATAAAAAGGCCCCGCCTAGCACTTTGTTGGCTTCAATTGTAAAAAGTCGTGTCAGAGTGATGGTCATGTAACAGAAGAGGTCCGCGAATTTTGCATTTTAAATGCGATCCCAGTTCATTTTTTTGTGGAATTAATTGCTAATATACAATATATTCTACCAATAATTATTTGTATAGAAGTTAAATGAAAATTATAAGAAAATTCAAAGCTACAAGTTTCGTTTGTTCTTTGACTAGATTTTATGTGGCATATGCTTGATTAAAACCTCATTCTTCAGCATAAAGCGGATTATGACTTCAGAAAATGAATTTATTTCTTTATGGAAAGGCCACAATATTTATTTGTTTACTTGCAACGCATTCATAATGTAATTACCGGCGCTAAGCTCAGGTCGCTTGCGGCAGGAAATTCCGTGATTTCGCAGAACAATGCATGAGAACTACAGGTATCTTTACTATTTCTAAACCTCGCTTTCGATTGTTTACACCCAAACAACAAAAGGAAGAATTTTACGCACGAGAATCTTGATGTTATTTCTTGTACTGCTTTAAATCTGGCCTAGCCCCTGAGTACATAGCGGAACTATTTACTACTGCCAACAAAGGTTACACCTTAAGAAACGCTGACTATGACGTGCCTCGCTACACTACAGTGAGATATGGAACACACTCATTGAGATATTTGGTCCGTGCCTATGGTCCAAACTAGACTTAAGTGATCGACGGCAAGAGACAGTAGACAATTTTAGAAACAGTATAAGAAAGAAGTACCTACTTAGTTTAATCGAGGACTTGTGAGTCAATTGTAATATATGACCTCATACATGTAGCCAGTAATAATTTTTAAAGTATTTTCCATGTCTCTTAATTTTTGTTAATACTATTATTATTCTTATTATTCATCTTTTTAATGACTTTTTTAAATAGATCATGTATTGAATGTAAATAATTTTTAGATGCGATATCATTTTAGAATTTTTTTTTTAAATTTTCCCTTAAATGTTTTTGGAAGCCGACCCAACACTAGGAAAACATAATGAATCAAACCCTATTCCCAGCAGCCTCCTAAGCAGACGTTCTTTTGGCTCGTCGCGCAATCTTTTCTCCCCAACGAACGTCTGCTGAAACAAGCGGCTATTTACGTAGACAAATCACAGCGCACTTTCAAATTCTGGAAGTGACCTTGAGAGTTGATCTTGAGAAACGCGAAGTACTAGCGGGACTTTTAACGAGCGTGTGTCTGTGTAAGGTTTAAATTCTTATCATTTATTCCTTTCTTGTAGTTCTCCTTTATCCCCTCTTGAACTGAGAGATTTATTTCAATTTTTCAAATCGAAGTAACCGTTTGTTATGGAAACTTAGCGTTTCGTGTATAGACGAACGGTTCGCTGAACGAAAACAGTTACACCTATTTCAAAACGCTTTGAATCAGGCGTGATACCGGCCCGAACTCTTGCTAAACACTCAGTCACAGCAAGAAAAATGACAGAGAAAACAGTCGTTTCCATCGATCTTTTGGCGAGTTTCATCTACACACCAGGGTGGCTCCAGGAATTTCTGAAAGGGGGAGGGGGGGGGGGGGGGGGGGTTGTACACTATTGTAGTAGCCTTTAACGCCAATGGTGTGGAAGGCGAGTTACGGCCCCACGATCTCTTAAGGGGTCCGGAGCCATGCCCCTCCCCCCCAAAAAAATAATATTTCCGATTTTTCCCTCTAAAAACGCCTTTTGCAGCATTCCCGAGACTTAAAAAGAGTTGTGAACGCATGATATACAATCTGCAATTATCTTATTTCTCAGTCGAATGGTGGAAGTGAAACAACTTTGTAAAAAAAATTATTCTATTATTTTTAGGAAGAATCAAACAAAATAACAAAAAAAAAATGCTGCTCAAAGGGGGGTTGCAACCCCCTCAACCCCTCCCCTAGATCCGCGCTGCACACGAAGCGGGACTTTGAAGCGCGTTTCATTCATTTATTAACACTGGGTAAGTAATGGCCCCATGGTAGGTTATGAGCTATTGTAGCGTGATTGGCTCTTTCAAGTAGTCATCTTCACGTAATCTCCAGCTTATCTTTAGGAACAAAAGGAAAGGAATCTGCCGCTCGTTTCAGCAGACGTTCGTTGGAGAGGAAAGATTGAGTGACGAGCAGTAGTAGTGTCAGGATTTAACGAATACCGTTTTGGGTGGGGGAGGTGAGTTAGCATATTTTAAACACCCCAGCACCAAAATAACCCCGCTCACTTTGCTCGCGGGGTTATTTTGGTGCTGGGGTGTTTAAAGCACGTTAACGCACTCCCCCACCCAAAACGGATATTCGTTAAATTCCGACACTACTACTTGGCAAGGTGGGACAATTGAAAACAAGAGCAACCTAGGTTATATCAGAAAAATGGTGCGAGGAAAAAACAACTGCGGGTGGTTAATGTTAAGTCGAAAAGAAACCTGTGGAAAGAGGTGTATGGGTGAGTTCTGCGCGTGGCACAACTATCAGCTAAAAACAGTAAAAAAAAGGCCAGTCCCATGTCGCGGTTGCGGGGCAGGGGTAGTGTGTGACTATCGTCTGTGTCTGGCATGCGGAGGAAGTAACCTAAAGCACCGGCTAATCCGCAAACACAGAAAAGCGAAGAAAAACTTCGAGCGGGTCTTGGTGGAGCTCAAGCACAAGCAATTAGAGAAGTGACACCTCGCATTATATAAAAAAGTTTTCTCAATTAGAGAATAACCACCTCAGATTATATAATTAAATTTTCAAAAAAAATTTTTCTATTATATACAATGGACGACATCGACTTCGAAGCTTTGGAAGAAGAACTTGCGAAAATCGACCCAGCAGAGTTGCGCAATTTATTGCAATTACTTCCTGAAAACGTGCCTGCGGTTCAAAAGATTATTCAGAATGTGCTAGATGAACCAATTTCAGAAGAAACACAGAAGCGTTTACGACCCCCTTTACGTCCTAAACCTTTCCAACCAATAGCTCCTCCCCGAAACAGGAACAGAAGACAACAACTTTTGAGACAATTTGATCCCTTTCCACCCCAGAACATTCGAAATGTGACAGACTACCAGAATGAGATTCTGAATTTGTACGATGTCGCAAGATTTGAGGGTGAAGAGAGCAAAGGTCGGCGTTACATTCGGTGGCGGTTTACCCAAAATCTTAATGAAGACCTCACACCAAAATTTATGGAAAAAATCAGAGAGAACGTGCGGACATCATTTTACGCCAGGCACGTTTACTCGTATAAGTTGCGCAACATTGAAGACGGCACGGAAATTATCTACTACACCAACAAAGGCTCCCCTTGGATGAACAAACTAGAAGAAGCGAAGAAATGGCTGAGTGAGAAGGAGACTACCCGCCTGGATTCAGATAGTATCAATAGTCCATCCACAAAGTGGGTCTTCGTAAGCCACTTCAATGTTGATGTGAAGGTTGTGCTCGACCGTCAACCTCTGTTGGGAACAGGACCCTTACCAGACTGGCTGCGCAACCTTGCGCGTGGCGGGCATGCAATGGTAGCACTAGATACCTATCGAGATAACTTGTGTTTATGGCGTTGCATTGCTGTGTACAGAGGCTCAAGGCCAGATCGAAGCACAAAAGTAGCACAAGGTCTCGCCAAGAGTTTCTTCAAGCTCAGGAATATGCCGACGAACTGTTCAAAAACCTCACTGGACGAATTAGAAAAGGTAGAAATGCATCTGAATAAGGGCACTGCTTTCTCTGGTTGGCTTGGCATCAGGGTTTATGTGCCAGAGCGTGTAGGTACTGAAGTGGTATGGCATCTCACAAGAAACCCTGCTGCACAGTTAAAAAATATTATGACAATTGGTATTTTTGGGGAGCACGCGTTCTTAATAAAAGATATTGCAAAGTTGGCGAAAACTTATGCATGCGTACATTGCAACGCTAGATGTACGCAAGCTTGCCATCTTCAACGTCATGCCCAAAGGTGTGCCCAAGGGAAAACGGTAATAGATTGCCCGGGTGAAAAGGTCGAAGCGCCGCAGACAGCTTTCGAAAAAGCATTTTACCCAAAGCATCAAGCTTCCAAAGAATCAATTAGGTGGCTTGAGTATGTAGCTAAGCGTTGGAAAATCCGAATTCACCACGCAATGTCCGGGCATGGAGGAGAGCGTTGGATTGAGCGAGCACCAGTTGATGGATACAACCCGGAGAAAAAGATAGTGTTTCAATATCACGGCTGCTACTGGCACGGATGTCCAAAATGTTACCCATATGATCGTGACAGAATCATTGACCGCGACGACAAAACGCGTGAAGACCTTTTCAAAGCCAAAAAGAGGCGCACAGGTTATCTCCGAAAGGTCGGCTACCACGTGGTTGAGGCTTGGGCTTGTGAAGTTGGGGAAATCTTTGATGACCTACCGCGAACCCAAACAAAAAGCTACCCGCACGCGATTTTGTACGATTTTGAGGCGTACGGTGACAATAATCAGCGGAAGGAACCGACGTCCACGCTCACGATCGAGAACGCGCACGTACCAATCTCGGTGAGCATCGGTGACACTCTTGAAAGAGAGCCTACCCACATCTGTGATAGAGATCCCGCAGAGCTGGTCCGCAAGTTTATGGAAGAGTTGGAGAGACGCGGAAAAAACATCCGGACCCAAGTAAGAGCGGAGTTTATGCCAGCAGACGTAAACCTGCTCCCAAAAGCCCAGAGACAAAAAATAGAAGAATGGTGCGACCAGGTTCCAGTCGTCGGGTTCAACTCTGGCACTTATGATCTGAATCTGATCAAAAAGTACTTCGCAGAGCACCTTGCTGACACAACCGGCAAAGTCAGAGTGGCGAAAAACGGAAACAAAATCATGTTCTTACTCACTTGTGGCTTCCGTTTCCTTGACATCATCAACTACCTTGGGCCGGGGACCAGCTACGAGAAATGGGTGAAAGCCTACGAATGCAAGACAGTGAAATCATGGTTTCCATACGAGTGGTTTGACAGACCCGAAAAGCTGGATTACCCAGGGCTCCCAGATTATATGGCTTGGTATTCAAGGTTGAAAGACGACTTTGTGCTGAAACTTTCAGAATGGCGAGCCTACAAGAAGCTGTTCCGAGAAAAGGGAATGCAAACCTTCGCAGACTGGCTGTGTTACTACAAAAATCTCGATGTGGCTCCCGGCCTTGAGGCTTTGCAAAAGATGAGAAACTTCTACACTGAGAAGGGAATAGACATCCTGAAAGATGCTGTCAGCGTCCCAGGCGTGAGTTTACATTACTTGCTCCGGGGAGCAGTTGAGCGGAACGCGGAGCTTTACAGCCCAGGCAAAGAAGCTTATGATATGCTGAAAGAAACTGTTGTCGGGGGCCCGAGCCTCGTTTTCACAAGGCTCCACGAAGTTGGTGTTACAGGGATAAGGCCGCATCAAATAGAGGAACCCCGTCTCTGCAAAAACATCCTCGGTCACGACGCCAACGCCCTCTATCTTTCAACCATGCTCAGAGAAATGCCTTGCGGAAAGGAAAGGGTCGTTCACTACGAAGACGAGTACCAAACAGAGGGGACTCCAGTACTAACGCACAGGCTCAAAGAAGGAAGCTGGTTCGGGTTTGCCGTGTCCGTTCTTCTACAACAAAGTTGTGCCGGTTGAAGCTGTCCCCGAGCATATGCTCAAATACTTGCGGGATACAGGCAGAAAACGTGGAGATGATAGGAAACTTATGGGAGTTTTGTCTGCAAAGAGGATGTTGGTGTACGCCTCTCTGCTGCTCTGGTATGTGGATCACGGAGCGGTTATCAAAAGGGTTTATCGGACAATTGACTACAAACCGGCCAAGATCTTTCCCTGGTTTGTGGAGCAAGTTACGGAGGCTCGCCGGACAGGAGACCTGGAAAAAAGCAAGGCACTGCTGGCCGAGGTGTTCAAACTGTTGGGAAACAGCGGGTACGGGAAGCTCATAGAAGCCTTGGAGCGGCAAACAAACATCATTTACACTAAAGATGAGAAAGTAGTCTATAGAGCCTTGCGAAGCGCCTATTTCTCAGATCTTGATGAGATAGGGCAGGCGTATGAGTTGGAAAGCCGAAAGCCTCGGATCACAATCAGACGCCCATTTCAGGTCGGAATCGCTGTTTATCAGCTGGCGAAGCTACGGATGCTGGAATTCTATTACGACTTCCTTGACAGGTATTTTGACAGAAGAGATTTTGAGCTGATCCAGATGGACACGGACAGCAACTACATAGCCATCTCTGGTGAGCGACTCGAGGACATTGTTCGTCCGGAGCTGAAACCAGAATTCGAGGCGCAAAAAAAGCAGTGGCTGGCTTGGGACAAGTGGAGCGGGCGGACCCCAGGTCTCTTTAAGCTGGAGTGTGAGGGCAGCCGGATGATTGCTCTCTGCTCAAAATGCTATTTCATTGACGACCATGGCGAAAAAAAGAAGTTTAGCACAAAGGGGATGTCGAAGAAGCAAAACGAGATAACCTGGCAGCGTTTCAAGGCAGCGTTGGTGAAAGGCAAAAAGGATATGGCAACAAACAGAGGTTTCAGGATGCGGGATGGAAAAATGGTCACTTACGAGCAGCAGAAGCTGGGGTTGAGTGCTTATTATGACAAACGATGGGTACTGCCTGACGGGATACACACCGAACCAATCGAATTTCACATTTAGTTTACGTTAGCCGGAGGAAGAGTGGTGTTTGGAGGCACAACCAGCAGTTCTTCACGCACAAAGCCTCGCTTGAGCCCGTCATGCAAATAGTAGAGAACGGGCTGTTTCGGTTTGGTAAAAGATCGTTCAATGTTATAAACTTTCAAAGACCAGATTGGATCTGTGGCTCTTTTCACACCACCCTCAAGCTCACCAGGTTGGTAGAGGTAGCGCACATTTACAAGAGAGGGGAGCTTTTTTTCGTTCAAACCAACAGGTCTCAAATATTTTGTTGACGGCTTGGAAGTCACAGCCTTTTCTTTGATTGCGGCAGCAGGTTTCATGCCAATCAGCCGCGTGACTTCGTTGTTCAGAGAAGAAACAACTTTGGGGAGCCTTTTTACCCACGCCGTGGACCGCTGGTCCTCAGGCAGGCGCATTTCAATGGCGTACTGGTGCCCGAACAAGCGTTCAGCCAAGGTATGGTTGAAACGTTCAACGATAGCTTGATCTCTGTGAATTTCAGTGCGCCCGCGCCTGATGGAAGTTTTGTGCTTCTCCATTTCTTTGGTAACAGCGCCCATAAATTCGCGCCCAGGATCAACCTGCAGCATCTGTGGCCACTTAAGAGGCCCGCGTTTGTAAATTGTCTGAAAAGCTTTGGCAACCTCGGCAGAATCTTTGGAGGTTAAAGGCTGAGCTTCTTTGAATCTGCTGGCAACGTCAACAACAGTAAGCGCGTATTTGTAAGTGTTACGGCCCAGTTTGTCGTGCGACAGAAAAAGAAGGTCCGCCTGGTGCACTTTGTTGGGTAAGGATACGTCAAATTTTGGGCGAGGAATGTAGCGCGGGGCGGGGAGGTAGATCTGCCAGAGCGCTTGCTTGAACAACCATTCTTTAGCAATAACTTCAGGAACCTTTGCAGCGGCTGCTAATTTTTTTATGGCAGAGATACCTTTCCAGTAACCCTGGGGGCTGTAGTAACGCTGCGTCAATTTTCTTTCCATTTTAAAAATAATGCGGTATATATACATGGCTGGAAAAACGAGTCTGGGGGGTAACCCTTACGGCGTTCTTCGTGAACCACTGAAAAAAGAGTTTATCGAAATGTTGCTAAAAAAGCCGGCAGTGATAATAGAAAACGAGCAGGAAACCGATCTTGACCTTTGCGAGCAAGAAGAGATGAGGCCGTCATTACCACCCGAACCAAACTTAGGGTATTTCATCAAAGTTCTGAAAAAAACCGGCATTTCTTTAGAGCAGGTAGGTGAAAATAATGGGTTACGTTTTTTGGCGAATATCATTTGTCAGTTTAAGCTGTTAAATCCCAGGTCGTGTAACTACGTTTGTTTTTTATACAACTATTTTCATAAGGTTTCGCATGACGATTGGCCGGCAAAAAATGCAATACTTGAAAAGCTCGCGAAGATGGAACAAACCAGAAAGAAAGCCGAAAAAAGTTTCAACGAATGGTGGTTAGTTGCAAACAAGCCGCCGGATTAAACAGCAGTTGTCTTTGATGTTCTTTTACCACCGTCAGTGTGGTTTGAAAAACGCAGTTTTGTCTTTTGAGAAGTAAAGGTGTTGTACTTTTTGACAATATCTTGATACTCACCGTCAGAGATTACACCATCTTCAAGAGCCGTTGACATGAGAGAGTTGATCGTGCTGAGCGTTTCTTCAGCCAGGGTCTGTATTTTTTCGTGTTTTTTCGCTTTGCGCAGGAAAAATTTGATGGTGACGCTGCAGGAGGTTGACACCAATGAAAGCACGGTGGCGGTTGCGATTAAAGGACCACCAACAACAATGCCAATCACAGAAAGAGCAGTGGCGAGCCCAGAGCCGGCAAGAATGGTAGCGACTCCGCCTGTTAATGCACATGCCGTTTGGCAATGTGTGTGCCACCGTTTGAATTTGGCTGAGGTTTTGCAGTAGTGCACCAACTGGTTTTCTAAATTCGTTTTGATCAATTCTATTTCAGCCCGCCTGAATTTTGTTGCAGAATCCATTTTCTATATATGTGTTAAAAAAATGACAGCCTAGTCGCAATAGGTGTTGCGGTATTTTCCAGTTTTCTTGTCGTAAATTATTTGGTTACACGGTTCGGTAACTCTGGTGGGTTTTGTCCAAAACTTTTTGCTAAACAGGCCGGTTTTTGTGTTAAACGCCCCCTTGGCAATGTCACCCGACCAATACTTATCAAGAAGCTTTTTATCAACTCCGGGCAAAAATTTATAAAACGCTTGAGCCTGCGAAAACCCGGGAATCTTTTTCCCGATTTGTTCATTGATCGTTTCACCGACACCCAATCCTACTTTTTGCTTCGAGCTGATAGCATTTCGAGCCACAGAGTGACCCCACTGCCGTTTGTTTTTGGGGATAGCGTCAAGCGCCTTCACCATTTTTTTGTCTGCAACGTGTTTGCAGCTTTTCTCATTTTTCTTGCCTGCACAGACGGCATAATCAACGTCATGTTGCATTGAAACTGCGTCCGTGGCGCCTGTGGGTTGCTGGTAAATCTTTAATATCTTTCCAGTTTTGGGGTCGTAAGAAAGCTGTTTTTCAAGGGGATTGTACGGCCCTGTGTAGTTGTGACCAGGAAGCGTCCACCCTTTTTTTGGTTTAGGCAGCTTGCCAATAGCTTTATGAATGTCAAAACCGGCGCCGGTCGGATTTCTTTCATAAATGGGGTTTGTTGGGTCATCTACTCTATCACCTGCATAAATTCTCATATCATGCCCGGCACCTTGCGTTTGTTTAGAAACAAACCGTGTCTTGGTAATGCCACAACTTGCGCATTTTACTTTTAACATTTTTCTACCGTTTTTTGTGGTTGCGAATGTTTCGCTTCCCGGCACATTTGGCGTAAAGCGCTTTCCTTTCACACAGTAAACCTCCATCCTACCTATATACTTCAAGAAAATAATGTGAAGCCCTCTAACGGCTCTTCCTAAAATACTTTACGTTGTCCGTAATCCCTTTCAAAGGTTGGCTTCCGAGTATTTTGGCCGCTGCAGCGAAACTGGGGGCAGGGGTCACAAAGTTCGAGGCAACATACGCAATTTTATCAACAGTCGAAGGTCCCCTTCTCGAAGACAACGCGCCACCTTTTTTGTCTCCGTTCACTGGTAAGAACCTTTTCTTGGTAATGCCGCAGCTGGCGCATTTTACTCTGAGCAGTCTTCTGCCGTTTTTTGTGGTTGTGATTTTTTCACTCCCCGTTACATTGGGTGTGAATTGGCGTTCTTTCACACAGTATACCTCCATCTTTTTATATACTTAAAGAAAAAATCAGCGTCTAAGATTAAAATGTCGGTTTTTGTATCAGTCCTTTGTCTTTCAGCCAATTATGAAAACTTTTACTTCCTCCATCACGTTTATACTTTGCGTAATCACGTTTGTATCCAGCTACTCGTTCTTTCGCAGTCTTTGTAGAAACTGGATTAGGTTTAAATGCATCTTTCAAAAGTGAAAATCCTTTATCGAAGTCTACAACCCACGGCACTTTATTCCTCTTGACTGCATCATATGTTTCTTTTGGATTGAAATGCTTCAAGAAATCAAACAAATTACCTCCTTCTTGAGCAGAGAGAAACCTTGTCTTGGTAATGCCGCAGCTGGCGCATTTTACTCTGAGCAGTCTTCTGCCGTTTTTTGTGGTTGTGATCTTTTTACTTGCCGTCACATTGGGTGTGAAGCGCCTTTCTTTCACGCAGTAAACCTCCATCCTCTATACTTTATGTGAAAAATAATCCTTCACCACAGCCTCGTTGGCGCGTGTATTTTCAGAAAACATGCTCAAAATTTCTCGAAACGACCGCCCTTTGTTACGTTCATTCAGGAAAAGCAAACAGTAGTAGCCGCAGCGCACGCTGGATTCCCACTGAAGCTGGTTGTCATTCCGGAGAATGGTCTGTTTGCCCTCAAGAATCAGCTCAATTTCCCATTCTGCGGGCGGGGGTAACCCGAAAGAGTCAAAGTACTCGTAATGGCCGCTTCCTCCTTGCCAGCAGCAAACCCAATGGGTGCCTGGCCCTCCAAGATCATCCATGTTGATTATGCAAGGGGAGTGCTTTTTCACCATGATTTCGATTTCGTCTCTCGCAAATATACCTTTGATGGGGATTTTGAGGTATTGGCATCACCGCAGCAAGTCAAAATCGGTTAAGGGGACGTCTACGAAGGAAGGCCTTTTTTTTGGTCGCCCCAAGAACCTATGAAGGGCGGAGGGCGCCGTAAATATGCAGGGTTGACGCGCATACCCTTTCCTCTTGTTGGAGAGGGCGGACGTTTTACCTGCATGCCCGCCCCCTGCGCCGCCGCAGCTTTTACGAACTTGCGCGCATGTCTGATTTGTGTCTTGCTCATGTCTATGTCCACGCCCGTTTTGTTTTTGATAGCGCGCTGTATTTTTTTGATCTGCCTGGCGGTCAAGTGCAAAATGTCACTACCCCCGCTTAGGGCCTCGTTTTTAAATCTGAGCGAAACGGCTTCTCCTGGCCCAAAGGCCCGAGCGAGGCGCACTTTTTGCCCGTCCGAAAGTGAAATCTTGTGCGGATAGTAAGTCGTCATCTTTTATACTTATTGCAAAAATTATTTCACAGTGGGGTAAACCCCACTAAACCATCACCAGCTCATTGCCCACCTGCCTGAGAACAAGTTCGGACTCGTACAAAATTCCCGCATAAATGGTGTAGTCTTGCGCGTTGGCAGCCTCGTTGAGCCTGTAGTGGAAAACCATCTGCTTTGGGTCGTTGGTCTTGTTATCCTTGTTTTCGCGAAGGTCGAAATAGACTATTGGGTATAACGTCTCGAAGTTGTTGGGCTGAAGCTGAACACCGGTGTTGTAGTCGTTTTTGCGGTACCGGTAGTTCATCAAGTCATTAAGAATGCGCAGTTTGAAGTTTTCGTCGTAGTCCAGCTCCGGATAGTACTGCGAAGAGCCGTACTGCAGCCGGCAGGTCGCTAGCTTGGCTGAATTGTCTCCGTCAATGTCAAAGGTGTCGAAGAAGTAGGGGTTTTGAGTCATAGTCCATGAGCCAGACCCCAAAAATTGGGTGATCGGTATCATCCGGGGGGATTTAAGTTCTTTGTGTTTTTTGAGAAGTACTATTAATATAGAGTTAGAAAATGCCTGATAGCAACCGATCTGAGGTAGTTTCTGTGAATTGTGAAGGTTTTTCTGCCCCCCCCCCCCCCCCCCCCCCACCTCGTCTATATGATCTTATTAAAATTGGCTTACTCTATTGGAGACCAAACTGTTCAAATTAAACTGCGCAGAAACATACGTTATTTAGTGCATGGCTCTCAGGTCAATTGCTTGTTCCAAAACGCGTAACATAAATCACGTGGCAAGTCACGTGACCGCCTCGCGTTTGCGTTTTGTTTGGATGTACACCAAAATAGCGTCTGCATTGTATATCATACACCTAATTACGTTTTCTTTGTGTTGATATTTTTTTTATTATTTATAAATATTGATATTCTTGATATTCTTGTACTGGTTGATGCAGTGGGCTCGTGTGTATTTCGAGCTTCCCTTCCAATTATTCCCACCATATATAATTGAAGCTGTTTTTTTTAATGAAGTGACTTCTGTTCGTGGATGTTTGTAGTTATTACCTAGCGTTAGACGTAAGAATTAGTACTAATTAGTCTTATTGCTAATTCGAGTGTTAATTCTAATTTGTAACCAATGCAAGTTTAGAGTAGAAATGTAAACTGGAACACTTCCGATCAGTCTGAGGAACTCATGCGCGTGGGACTTCGAGTTGATTTTCCTTCTCATTCACTGGTACATTTTCAGCGTAGTTGTATACAGCAAATCCATGGTTTTCATGCTTATAGACCATATAAATACCATAAAATGCCCAAAGCCTTGCAGTGACTTGGTATGTGGTTCTACCTGTATTATGAGAGAGGTCATGAAGACATGATAGAGCTCACTGAGAAGCTGTGGCGTTGTGGTGGAGATTGCCAACTTTGGGGTGTGAGAGTGTGGATATAGCTAAGGGCGTGACCCTCGCTCTTTTACTTGAGTTTTAAGAGGGCAACATAGAACTATCACTTCGTGTCATACGATCGATGATTCCAGGCGTGCACAGCAAGAATAACAACGCTAAGAACCTTGCTCTTTAGTATGCGCAGGTGAGAGACGGGGTACAGTCAAGCAGAACACGAATTATAAAGGCGGTGGCAAACGAGGACACAATGTTGCGGACACATTGTTGCGGACACAAATGTTTCCCCGTTTGCCCGCGCGAGCAACATTTGTTGCGGACACAAAATTTGTGTCCGAGACACAAAAATGTTTCTGATTTCTTTCAGAAACATTTTGTGTCCGCAACAAATGTTTCCCGGTTTGCCCGCGCGCGCAACATTTGTTGCGGACACAAAATTTGTGTCCGAGACACAAAAATGTTTCTGATTTCTTTCAGAAACATTTTGTGTCCACAACAAATGTTTCCCGGTTTGCGCAGCATAGAAACAATCATGAGCAACAAGGTGTCCGCAACATTGTGTCCTCGTTTGCCACCACCTTAACAAACAGACCTCCAGCGATCTTGTATCAAAATTGTCAATAACCATTTCTGCGATGGCAGTTGAGCTGACCAAAAATCTGTTTCATTCCTTCTCTGAAAACCAAGATCTCGTTAGGATCTCAAAGAACTTCGCACAAAAGCCTGATACGAGCATATGATACTGGTGAGAAATACTACAACGCATTCAAAGAGGAAGGCATGGAGAAGTAAAGTCCCATAAGTTAAGAAATTCCATGATCTCTTGAAAACCAATTAGACACTTCACTTGACTGATTCAGAAGAAACAAGCTCTCTTCTTGTGAAACAACAGTTATACTCAAGCCTAATTGGTCTCTTCCTGGTTGAATTATCTAAGGAACCAATGACACAAGGATGGAATCTTAGATGGGGAATATTTTCTTGCTTCCACTGGGAGCCGCTGTCGTTATACCTTGTTTATCCCTTTTGGTTTCCTTCGCAAGACTAACATGGCTACTTTGCTAGGGAACTTTGCTAGGGAATAAATGTGCAAATGGCAGCTGAACGAGTTCTTAGTAGCTCTGCTTCGGAATTGACGGTCTGAGCTCGTGTGTTTTGGAGGTGTTTAAGTCGTAAATAAAATGCCGAGGGAAGACGCACAGGGCAAGATACATATATAGTATTTGACACGTACCAAGGAATGGATTTTTATTATTGTAAAGCGCTTAGAACAGCAATGTATAAACGCTATATAAATATTAATTATTATATTATTAAAGGATGACAATAAAGAATGAGAAGAGACATCTACAAGCAGAGCTAAACGGCATCACTTGCGTGGCATCACCAAAACTCAGACCGTTAGTCAGACATGAACAAAGTTTCCTAACAAACGACAGCAATACAGAACGTGTCATCAGTTTTATTGTCCGGGTGAATGGAAGATGGAAAGGCAGAAGCTAGACGACAAAGAGCCAGTAACGAGGTAATTGACTTCAATGTAAGAAAGGGGCAGATAGTCCTTTATTTCTGCATGCATTTCACATAGGCAAATACGGGCATAGCACCTTCACGATCTGAAGACAGGGATGTCCTCACTATATCTCAGTTGCATTTGTCGACTATATTGCGACATCGTTGTTCGTTAAATGTAGAACGTACCAGAAACCACAGAAGGGTCGTTGGACTCAACAGTCAGGCTTGCTAACTAGGACGGGACGCCTGCAAGGCTGTGTTAAAATGCGCGCATAAATTGTTTGCGCCTTCCCCAGGATAGTAAAGGTTCAGCGACAAGTGAAGGAGAGTGTGGTGAAACCTTCACCAGGCTATGTAGGAAGTGGGAACTCTCACTAGAGTTCATGAAAGGGTTAAAGGCTTTGACCCGCTATTTCTGGGCTCTTAAAATCGCCACAACAACAGTCAGTAATCTGAAATAGCAACTACTGTGTTCTAAAAAGGGAGAGCCGACCATCGGACTACAATATGGAGGCCCGTTGGACCTCTGTCATGTGTCGACAGTAGAAAATTAATGATCTGCTCTATGCGTTCGCTTAGCTAACGGCATGAGGTGCAAAGAAATGAGTAGACTGCCCAACTGTAAAAACCAGCCATTTAATGTACAGGACGAAGTCGACAGCTTTGCGGAAGCGATTGGAGTAATTGGATAGTTATGCAGAATATAAATAGCAGGTACCTCAGAAGAACCGTATGAACTTGAAACTGCGCCCACAACTAGCTTCAGTATTCAGTTCATATGTGTAAACAACACTTTTTTTTCTATCCGAGCAATAGCGAAGCTGGTAACTAAGAGCCAAGATGGTAGCTTCGTTTGCGACCCCGTTTTTGGTCACTGGACCCAGTTCTCTTCCACAAAAAGAGTGTGCGCAAATCTATATATTAAAGAAGATTTAAATACCTTTTCAGTATATTAAATTACTTTTACAACTTATTTTTGTTATAACGATCACAAATTTTGTTTAAGGGGCTTATTTTAGAAAAGAAAGTGTGTAACATGCGTTACGCGCCTGAGTCCAATGAAAAGGTTAAAGGAGTTGAAACAAGTTTTCGGAAAAACAAATTCACCTTGCTTCGCCTCAGCCCAACGTGTTAACGTCCTACAGTTAGTGCGAGGGCAAGACTGAAGATAACGAAAGTACAGGAACCAGTCTATCTTTGGGTAAAATACTTTTTTGAACAGAAAGTGGCCGAGAACTGGACCCGGCCGAGAACTGGGCCCCATACCGCCGTCCTCAATTTTATCCTTACCTTTTAATGCGCATGTGACATAGCACGTGACTTTTGAAAGGAGCAAATAAGGTAAAATTAAGCTTCTAGAATAGGATATACGATGTTGTAAAGCTTTTAGGAATTTTCGTGTTGTTAACTGGGCACTATTACAACAATTCTTCCTTAGCCTCGTTTCCATGCTAAGAGAAAACTTTCAAAGGCGCCCAATTCCACAAACTACCACCGATCAATTGCTATCAGGTATTTTCTGACTAGTTACTACTCCACCTTTCTAAAAATTACCATTTAGATTAATCCCCCCAGATGATACCGACCACCCTACTGGCTCATGGACTATCAAGGCGTTTTCCTTCCTTGACTGTTGGAAGAAAATGAAAACATGCTTTGCGTCTTTTACGCCGGGATTTATCTGCCACGAACCGAAAGCGTCACGCCGACTGCTGCTGGGCTGGATCATTTCATTCAGGTACGTCCATGTCTGAGGTTTCAAAGAGTTTTCGTTTGCGAGCTTCTGTCCTTCGCTGGTGAAACGCAACATTGGAACCCACAGCTCGAGGTTTCTCACCACTACCCTGCGATCGGTGCCATCGTTTTGCCAAATCAGCTCTGCATCCGATTGTAGCTCTATTTCGAACTCCAGCTGCATGGGGGGAAGAAGCTTGTCACTCAGCTCCTCGAAGAATGAGTACCTGTTAAGCGGTATGAGGGTTTCAACCGTGAGGCCGGCGTGGGACAGCAAGCCCCTTTGTCTGATTCCTTGGTTAGTGGCAGCGGCGGCTGTTACATTGCTATTCGTTGTGTCCAGATACCAAAACTGATTTTTTGCCGCGCTCCTGACATAGTCATCAGAAAAATCTAGCAAGTTTTTAATGAATATTAACTTGTGAATGTTGTCTACGTTGTAAATGTTTTTGCCCGATGATTTCACTACAAGTTTGTTTATCAATGAAAACGAGCCGTTAATGGGCGCTGACCGGGCGTCCGCTGCAACTACCGCGCCATCCAGGGTTGCCTCGAAAGTGAAATCAGCCCGGAAGTAGGCGTTATACCAGTCAAACCAGTTGTCTCGGTCGGTGACTGTGAATTTATAGTTAGTTTTCACCTGGTGCTGATTGTTTCCTGGGTTAGTGATCGGTTTGTCTAAACCGATACGAACAAACTCTGTTTTTTCCAAATGCTTCTGGCTTCTGAACATCTTGCGGCTATATATTTTTCAAAAAAATTATTTAATTTTCCGCCAAATATTGATTCACTTTCAACTTTGCGGACCGACCCGGGTTTAAAATCTGGTTTAACTTTTTCCGCGAATCCCCGCTGAGTTTTGAGGATTTGGTCAGCATCTTCCTCAGTTTTTGCCGCGACTCGGTACTCAAGGGGGTGTTTTTCCTTCCCCGCAAAACGGCTTGTATCTTTTCAGCCCCTTTTTCGGCGGCCTTTTCCACGGCTTTTTCCACCACTTTTTTCGAGGCTTTTTCTACAGCTCTCTTCAAGGCCTGGCGGGCTTTTTCTTTGGTGGCTTGCTTTGTGAACCGCCTTCCTATGGCCATTAGGGTGTCTCTAACGACCCCCGTACCTTTGTGTTTGTATCTATAAATACCTTTTGGCGCGTCGTAATATCTCGCTTACTCGCTCGGATGGTTCATAGCTCCTTATACTTAAGTGTAAATTATTTTTCTTCTTCGATGATGATGCTTAAAGCCACGTCTTGGTCATTCAGATCTATAATGTTGTTGCGCCCGTTCGTGATCTTTATGCTTATTGAATTGATTCTATTTTTGTTCACCCGGTGCCACAGGAGGCGGCGGGGCTCTTTTGAAAAGGGGTAGCTGACGGCGAGTTCAGCGGTTGAAAAAGAAAACATTACGTCTGCTCCGATATTGTCCACGGCTCTTGAAATGAGGTCACAATGGATGTAGATCCAGTCGACGCCTCTTGTTATATTTGGCACGCGGTCGCCCCTATTGTTCGCCCCGTCTATTGTTTTCTTGTCATAACCCAGCAGCGCTGCAAATTCACCTTCGCTTAGGTCAAGCTCATAGCCGTCCTGCAACAAAATGACCGCCCGATACGTTGTGGTGTGAAAATACAGCTGGCAAATAAACTTGGAGTCCTCTTTCGAGGGATCCACTCTTCCAATAAGTGCCTGAATGGTGGTGTTGAGACTTTTGTAATCATACATTCCGTCCGGAATAGTCACGGTTTTCCAGTTCTCAGTTTTTTTCCGCCATTTGAACTCGTTGTTGTTGTACCGTTTTGCGATGTTGTACCACGAATATGACATGGATACCAGCTCATTTAACGCCGCCTTGTACGATTTGGAGGGGGCCAAAGAGATCGGTGGATCAAAGTTAATTGTGAAGTCATGTGACTGGCTGTTGGTGTTGTTTTGTTTAGCCAGCTGTGATTCGAGCAACAGGTTGAAATGGAAATGGGTCATGCTTATATATTACTCAAAATTTTGTGGGCCTGTTTTTCTGTTATTTCATTTTGCCTTACAAGCACCCCCAATATCTGCTTGACCTGTTTTTTCAGCTTCAGTGAAGTGTTGCCAGCATTTATCGACGCCACGCTTATGTGTAGCCTGTCAACCAAAGCGTTTGGATCAGTATTTCCGCTTCCTTCCATTTCCCAGTCGGGTTCCTTTTCCCAGTCGGGTTCCTGTTCTTGAAGAGAAGCTGCGGGTTCCTGTTCTTGAAGCGAAGCTGCGGGTTGTTTATTCCCTTTTCTCCTGTCAAGAATTTCTTATCTTGCCTTTTTTATATCTGCCAATGTGTAGCCGTGGAATTTTGATTTTTTGCTTTTTACAACATAGTTAGGATTGTCTTTATTTTTTGTTAACATGCTGCTAAGTGTCTGCAGGTCAACTGACTCTGATCCCTTGATACCTGGTTCTTTTGGTGGCCCCCATTTGCCACGTTCACCTGGTTGCTCTTCTTCCATTTCTATTTCTTCCTCTTCAGTCAAAGGTGGTAACGGTGTTGATTTTGGTGATGGTGGTGTTGATGTTGGTGATGGTGGTGTTGATGTTGGTGATGGTGATGGTGGTGGAGTTTCCTCATCCGGTTTAAATTCTTCGTCAAAGGGGTTATTTAAATCAAACTCCTCCATACCATAGTCTGGGACCTCTACTTTTGGTACCGCCTCTTCTTGGCGTTTGTCAAGCCGCGATGTGATCGGTTTGAACAACTCCTCACCTGATAGCTGGCTAAACTCTTTATTGATTTTGTTCTTTTTTATTGCCGCGAGGATGTTGTCGTTCTGCTGCTCAACTTTAGCCTTTTCGCTGACAAGTTTTCGCCACCTTTTCATCGACATATTTTTGCACTATATATATCAAGCAAAAAAATGAAAATTCCAAATTACGACCCCAGTTTAACTGCAAAAAGTAATTACAAGCAGGGGCACCGTTGTATGCCAGCAGATACCTTTCGGATGCTTCTTTGTGGGCCGAGCAACTCTGGTAAAACTAATATTCTTTTGCATATGCTTTACAAGTTGTTGACCTACGACAAAATTTACCTTTGCGCAAAAAACCTTCATCAAGACAAGTACCAATACATGATTGATGATTTTGACAAAAGGGTCAATCCTGTGACTGGCTATGATGTTATCGAGGGCGCCAACGATGTTATTCCTCTTGAGGTGCTGCCCACTGACAACCAAAAAATTGTAATTTTGGATGACATGGTTTGTGAAAGCAACCAAAGGGATATTATTGAATATTTTATCAACGGACGCCACCGTAACTGTAGCGTCATTTATTTTTCTCAAAGCTATTTTAAGGTCCCAAAAAACATCCGAGATAATTGTAGCCACTTTTGTGTTTTCGGTTTTCTTCCCAGAGAAAATAAGCGTATCGCCGATGAATTGGGAATTAACAGAGAGCTGCTTGAAAGAGCCACAAATGCGAAATATTCTTTTTTATACCACGACCGGCCAAAAAAAATGACGAAAAAAAATTTTGGTGAAGACATATAAAAGATGGGATATCTTAACGGTGCTACGGGCTCGACTCAAACACACGAGAAGACCACTTCAACCCGAGGAGAAACCGGCCCTGCCGGCCCTGCTGGTCCAACTGGCGCAACTGGACCCGCTGGCCCTAAAGGTGAAAAAGGTGATAAGGGTAATACTGGATCACAAGGTCCTAAAGGGGATAAAAGTGATGTTGGAGAAAAAGGATTAAAAGGTGATACTGGACCACAAGGAGCGACCGGACCTGCTGGCCCTGCGGGAGCAACGGGACCTACGGGGCCTACGGGGCCTACGGGACCTGCGGGGCCCACTGGAGCAACTGGACCTGCGGGCTCAAAAGGCGCTATCGGCCCAAAAGGCGATGCCGGCCCGAAAGGTGATAGTGGGGATTTATCATCCGCTAGCATTACTGGCGACGTTGTCATGAACGACCATGCGATCAAACAGCTTGCAAATCCTGTCGGCGATCAAGATGCTGTAAATCTTGTTTCAATGAAAAAATACGTGTCTACCGCTTCAATCTCAACAGGAACGCATAAAAACGCTTTTGCTTATTTGGCACAAAGGTCGAACGTTTCAGCTGTTAACAATGTTACTTCTGTTACCCTTGAAGACTTTACCTCCAACCTTCACAGTGTTAATAAAAAGGCTTTTACTTTCAATTTTGTAAAAAACAGCGACAATTCCTTCAACTCTCGCTTAAAGTTAAATAAAGCACCACTGGCCACAGGCGAGCACACTATATGTGTTGAGTTCCTTTATCCACAAAGCAACTCTGACTGGTTCATCGCCGCTACAACCCCTTACCCGGTTGATACGCTTACATACCACATCAAGAGATTCAAAAACCACAGCCCAAAGTATATGCGTAACATTATTCACACGTACAAGTACCAAGATAAGGCTGATGACACTATCTATTTGGATATTTCAAATCCTGGATATGATGGCTCGTCGCAAAATGAAAAGGCCGCTTTAATTATCTATGGGTTAAAGGGGTATCAAGCTGATGTCAGCGGGTCTGGTTATGATCAGGCTTTCGTTATCGACGATGGCGACATTACTCTACAAACAGATTTAGATCTAAACGGTTTTTCGTTGAAAAATTATGATCGAGGCTACACAATAGAGAACGATACAATCAGGTTACAAAAAGATTTAGATCTACGTGGGTTTGCGTTGAAAAATTTCTAACCCAGAATAATGATACCTGGAGTTTGGAAAGTTGGCTCTTTTTCCGAACTTTCTAATCCACATTTCATTACATTCGGTTCTGACAGGCGTGTGATGGCACCATTCCCTTGCTTTATAGGCGGCGCTTCAATTTTAATTTTAGAGTCTTTTGATAACCCCAAGGCGCATGCTAAACTAGGTTTTCATTTTTATGTTGATAACACACCTAAAGTTCATGTACTTGGACACAATACCGCTAATAGCAGAAGTTACCAATTAGCGGATATTTTCAACCAAAAAATAAAAATAAATCCAGGAAGTACAGTTTCAGTTGCTTTGAACAGGGCAACACTTTCAAGTTCAGACCCTGGAGGAGCGGCAGACATAAAATATGCATTAGTTAGTTTAATTTTGATTGATGATTATTCCTTCACAAGGTGATTTCATTTACAAAACCTTCTGTTACACGTGTGAATAAACACGAGACATTCAAAAACAACAAATAAATTAACATTTGAAAAAAAAGAAGATTTTTAATTATATTTCAAATCATGATCGTAGTAACACATTTCATTTCTTTTCTTGTCAATGAATATTTCACACCGGCATGTCTTAGAGAGGTGAGGAATATAACACGCGAAGTTGTTCAGTGTTTGGAAGAAAAAGAAAGGCCATAAGCGGACCGATGTGGTTTACAAAATATAACAGACTTTTTATGTTCCAGAATCTCTATGTTGCCATTAATTAACACTGTGGTTTCCCGCCGTTTTGCACGTATTGCGTGTCATTAATTAACACTGTGGTTTCCGCCGTCATGCACGTGCCCCTTTGCTTACCTGTTCCTTAAAACAGGGAAACCCCCGCTTCGTCTAAAGGGCCTGGGAACAAGAAATATTGGTTTCCAGTCTTTTTCTCAGAAAAATGTCACGCAACGGTTCCGCTTTACAGAATTACATCGAGTAGAAGGAAGCTGCCTGTAATGGAGTCAAACAATTATAAAAGAAATGGTACCACTCGTGCCAATCACAATCCTGGGAGCATATTTCTAAGAAAGGATTGTATTCTTTCGTGGGAAAGTCAGGTATTGACTCGATTGGAGGCCTAATCGAAACTTTATGTAGTTTTTTTGCTCTATTTAAACAATACAGTTGCAATAGAATTCCAAATTTTGTTCTTCCAAAGTCTGTCCAATGTTTTGACCAACAGTAGCCATTGTATATAATAGTAAAATAATTATTTAGAATTTTATATAATGCGAGGTGTCACTTCTCTAATTGCTTGTGCTTGAGCTCCACCAAGACCCGCTCGAAGTTTTTCTTCGCTTTTCTGTGTTTGCGGATTAGCCGGTGCTTTAGGTTACTTCCTCCGCATGCCAGACACAGACGATAGTCACACATTACCCCTGCCCCGTAACCGCGACATGGGACTGGCCTTTTTTTTTACTGTCTTTAGCTGATAGTTGTGCCACGCGCAGAACTCACCCATACACCTCTTTCCACAGGTTTCTTTTCGACTTAACATTAACCACCCGCAGTTGTTTTTTCCTCGCACCATTTTTCTGATATAGCCTAGGTTGCTCTTGTTTTCAATTGTCCCACCTTGCCAAGTAGTAGTGTCGGGATTTAACGAATATCCGTTTTGGGTGGGGGAGTGCGTTAACGTGCTTTAAACACCACAGCACCAAAATAACCCCGCTCACTTTGCTCGCGGGGTTATTTTGGTGCTGGGGTGTTTAAAGCACGTTAACGCACTCCCCCACCCAAAACGGTATTCGTTAAATCCCGACACTACTACTCGAGCAAAAAGAACGTCTGCGTAGGAGTCTACCATCCCAATACATCCAGTACATTTTGTGGCTCCTTGTTTTTTATTAATAAAGACGATTTATATGACTAACAAATTTACATTTCCTTATTGTATAAGTTTTCTTGTCGTCTTATCGGGTGTTATAACTTATTTAAACCTCATTCTATGTTTTGTTGTAAATTACTTAGATTTTCGAATGCAATTTACCAGCGCTAGCGCTACCACAATACCTATAGGGACAGCTAGACGACCTCTGTAACTCGTATACGTAATAGGAACTACAGTTCTTCACTTTAGTAATGCTCATCGAATAACAGCAGTCAACTGTTCAAATATTATGATAACGGACTTGACGAGTCACCACACCTTCAGCGACTGTCGGGTGTGCACCATTAAGCCAGCCTTGATATTCAGTACCGCAGCGAAACGGAAGAACACATTTGTCTGGCATCCGATCCCAGCATCTCCTTGGAACCGGTACCAACCCATTACCAGGTCACTATCTCAGGAGTCGTTCCTCACTGCGTTTCCTTGGGCGTAGCCTGTTCGAGGCTCTCGGTAGTTGGGGGCGTGCGACCTTCGTTTTTTCCTCTCTCGCCCGCAACTACCGAGAGCCTGGAACACGCTGCCTTGGGCGCGGTCTGCTTCACTTAGGACTGTGAAATTTTTACACCCATCCACTTCCATTTAAAAGATACTAGTTAACTGTATTACTGACAAAATTAAATTTCCGAAATTATTTTGTAGTAGTTTTCTTATTGGGTTTTTTTGGCGTTTGACAATTTATTTAAACCTCGTTCTATGTTTTGCTTAAAACCACTCAGATTTCGAATGCAACTTACCAGCGCCAGCGTTACCACAATACCGAAGAAAGCAGGCAGGTGGCATCTGTAACTCATACACATAATAGGAACTACAGTTCTTCACTTTAATGACATTACTCTCAGCACAGCAACTGGACAGGACAACCAGGAATAACAGACTTGACGATTCACCACACCTTCAGCGACTGTCGGGTGTGCACCATTAAGCCAGCCTGGTGCAGAAGTACCGCAGCGTCTCAGAAGAACACATTTGTCCGCCATCCCATCCCTAGCAGCTCCTTGGAAACGGTACCAACCCGTTACCAGGTCCCTATCGCACGAGTTGTTCCTCCCTGCGTTTCCTTGAGCGCGGTCTGCTTCACTTAGGACTGTGTAGTTTTTACATCCATCTACTTTAAATAAAAGTATACCGGTTAGCTGCATTAATATAAAAAATAGATTTCCTCATTATAGGGAATCTCGTCTTTGTGTTCAAGCTTCCTATTTCAACAGATTGTTTTAATTTCCCAGGCCTTTTATGTTCTGCAACATATGTAAAGTCCATTAACATCACCCAGATTTCTTCATTAATTTTGTTGATTACTTTATTTATCTTGGCTAACTGAGGTTTTTATTAGGAGCGAGCCTATAAAAAGGCCCCGTCTAGCACTTTGTTGGTTTCAATTTTAAACAGTCGTGTCAGAGTAACGGTCATGAAACAGAAGAGATTCGCAAATGTTGCTTTTAAAATGCAATCCCATTTCATTTATGTGGAATTAATTAACAAGCATGTATATAATATATACTACTAATAATTATTTTCATACAAGCGAAAGAAAATTTAACCAAAATTCAAAACTACAAGTTTCGTTTTCTCTTTGGCTGGATTTTATGTGGCATATATTTGATTAAAACCTTATTTTTCAGCAAAAAGCGGATTATGACGTCAGAAAATGAATTTACTTCTTTATAGAAAGGCCACAATATCTATTTGGTTACTTGCAACGCAGGTCGTTTGCGGGCAGGAAATTCCGTGATTTCGCAGAACAGTGCATGATAGCTACAGCTACAGGTATCTTTCACTATTTCCAAACCTCGCTTTCGATTGTTTGCACCAAAACAACAAAACGGAGAATTTTTAAATCACCGCGGTGTTTTGTGATTATGCAAAATTGCTCCTTTCCACTTTTCTGACGTTAGAAAATTGTATTTAAAGCTAGAAGCGTGTGGGGCCGTGTATATGAAACAAATACTAAACAAACATAAGATGGCTAAAAATCCCAACTGGCAGGAGGCAGACCAGTTGGCTATTTACAAGTATGACCGAGGAGTTGAACTGGGGACAACCGAGAACAAATCCAGATAGTGATCAGAACGGGATTTAAACCCGGGATCTCCTGATTTCAAGTCCGGCGCTCTAACCACTCGGCCGCGCTGCCTCCACAACCCTGACTATTTGTTACTTAGTACTCCGAGTGAGGGGAATTGGATCACAGTATTGTGTGATGCTGGTAATTACCAATTTGACAACTACCAACTGAGCCAGACTCTCTCCCCCAGGTGGTTGGGGCTGATATTAGGCTGAGGATGACGAGCTTTGAGCCGCTAAAACCAATTATGCAAATGAGCTGAGTGCCCCTTGAATGCGCACTCAGCTCATTTGCATACGTAACTTGATCAAGTTGTTTTGCACCTCGCAGAATCACAAGAGGGCTTGAGGTGTTATTTTAATTAGTTGCGCGCCCTAAGAAATATCATTGCTGACAGATGATCACAATTCATTGCAAGGCTCCTCAGTAAGCTTACAGACGATTACAATATTACAGGAGACTAAATAATTTCTATTTGACTGCAATAGCTGGCGGTATTTTTTCGCAGGAAGATAAAGTTTGAAGGGCGGATGTAAGAAAACAAACTGTACAGGCGCGTAAATCTTACACGCGGCCCTCGCAAGCTTACACAATGATCTTCATCGTTGTATATACTATAAAAAAAACTCTAAAAATCAGGTACCTGCTACCCCAGACAGTACAGGATTAATTGAGCGATATTTTTGCAAGTTAACTGTAACCATCAGGTATCTGCCTCCCCAGACAGTACAGGATTAATTGAGCGATATTTTTGCATATTAACTGTAACCATCAGGTATCTGCTACCCCAGACAGTACAGGATTAATTGAGCGAAATTTTTGCAAGTTAACTGTAACCATCAGGTATCTGCCTCCCCAGACAGTACAGGATTAATTGAGCGATATTTTTGCAAATTAACTGTAACCATCAGGTATCTGCTACCCCAGACAGTACAGGATTAATTCAGTGAGCGATATTTTTGTGCAAGTTAACTGTAACCATCAGGTATCTGCTACCCCAGACAGTACAGGATTAATTCAGTGAGCGATATTTTTGCAAGTTAACTGTAACCATCAGGTATCTGCTACCCCAGACAGTACAGGATTAATTGAGCGAAATTTTTGCAAGTTAACTGTAACCATCAGGTATCTGCTACCCCAGACAGTACAGGATTAATTCAGTGAGCGATATTTTTGTGCAAGTTAACTGTAACCATCAGGTATCTGCTACCCTAGACAGTACAGGATTAATTGAGCGAAATTTTTGCAAGTTAACTGTAACCATCAGGTATCTGCTACCCTAGACAGTACAGGATTAATTGAGCGATATTTTTGCAAATTAACTGCAACCATCAGGTATCTGCTACCCCAGACAGTACAGGATTAATTCAGTGAGCGATATTTTTGCAAGTTAACTGTAAGCATCAGGTATCTGCTACCCCAGACAGTACAGGATTAATTGAGCGATATTTTTGCAAGTTAACTGTAACCATCAGGTATCTGCTACCCCAGACAGTACAGGATTAATTCAGTGAGCGATATTTTTGTGCAAGTTAACTGTAACCATCAGGTATCTGCTACCCCAAACAGTACAGGATTAATTCAGTGAGCGATATTTTTTCAAGTTAACTGTAACCATCAGGTATCTGCCACCCCAGACAGTACAGGATTAATTCAGTGAGCGATATTTTTGCAAGTTAACTGTAACCATCAGGTATCTGCTACCCCAGACAGTACAGGATTAATTGAGCGATATTTTTGCAAATTAACTGTAACCATCAGGTATCTGCTACCCCAGACAGTACAGGATTAATTCAGTGAGCGATATTTTTGTGCAAGTTAACTGTAACCATCAGGTATCTGCTACCCCAGACAGTACAGGATTAATTCAGTGAGCGATATTTTTGTGCAAATTAACTGTAACCATCAGGTATCTGCTACCCCAGACAGTACAGGATTAATTCAGTGAGCGATATTTTTGCAAGTTAACTGTAACCATCAGGTATCTGCTACCCCAGACAGTACAGGATTAATTCAGTGAGCGATATTTTTGCAAGTTAACTGTAACCATCAGGTATCTGCTACCCCAGACAGTACAGGATTAATTCAGTGAGCGATATTTTTGTGCAAATTAACTGTAACCATCAGGTATCTGCTACCCCAGACAGTACAGGATTAATTCAGTGAGCGATATTTTTGCAAGTTAACTGTAACCATCAGGTATCTGCTACCCCAGACAGTACAGGATTAATTCAGTGAGCGATATTTTTGCAAGTTAACTGTAACAATCAGGTATCTGCTACCCCAGACAGTACAGGATTAATTGAGCGATATTTTTGCAAGTTAACTATAACCGTCAGGTATCTGCTACCCCAGACAGTACGGGATTAATTCATGCCAGTGAGCGATATTTTTGCAAGTTAACTGTAACCATCAGGTATCTGCTACCCCACACAGTACAGGATTAATTCAGTGAGCGATATTTTTGCAAGTTAACTGTAACCATCAGGTATCTGCTACCCCAGACAGTACAGGATTAATTCAGTGAGCGATATTTTTGCAAGTTAACTGTAACAATCAGGTATCTGCTACCCCAGACAGTACAGGATTAATTGAGCGATATTTTTGCAAGTTAACTGTAACCGTCAGGTATCTGCTACCCCAGACAGTACAGGATTAATTCATGCCAGTGAGCGATATTTTTGCAAGTTAACTGTAACCATCAGGTATCTGCTACCCCAGACAGTACAGGATTAATTCAGTGAGCGATATTTTTGCAAGTTAACTGTAACCATCAGGTATCTGCTACCCCAGATAGTACAGGATTAATTCAGTGAGCGATATTTTTGCAAGTTAACTGTAACCATCAGGTATCTGCTACCCCAGACAGTACAGGATTAATTCAGTGAGCGATATTTTTGCAAGTTAACTGTAACCATCAGGTATCTGCTTATTCGAGTAGCTAGAAAAATACTCGTGTTGCCGCCAAGCGAGTTCCCCGCGAAACATTATAATTTATTCCGCCACCTAAAATGAAAATTGACCTTTCTTACGTGACGATCACTTGATCCACACTTTATTTCACAACACCTCTAGCCTGCGTAGCAAGCGTTCCCGTGCGAACGAAGTGCTATGTGTCGCGCGAGTAAAGATTCTGGTCGCGCGAAGATTGAGGCGAGAGCAAAAAAGGAAAAAGAGCAGGGAGGGGGTTGGGCAGCGAGGGAACGCTTGCAGGCAAACCCCACGATTCTGAAAAACGCCCACCGATTTCTTCACGGGTGAGTTCATTCATAGATTGACAACTTGTCAATGGCGCTATTTTTCAGCGAGTCACACAACATCATCATTTAGTTTCGAAATGCTTTTTAAAAGCTAAAATACTTCAAATTTTCGGGGAATAAAAGAAGCACTTTCCATCTAGCGAAAGTATGGTGTCAACACTTTAACTGTAAGCTTTAATTTAAATTCAAAACAGAACAATTTTTCGCGTGTTGAACAAGACCGCTCACATTTCAATCAGCCGGAAACTCGCAAAGGGGAATCACAAAAGCACTCTACAGTTTGTCTGGAGCTTTTAAATAATTAGTAGAATGTTCGGCTTAAAGAGCAGGTTTTCGAGAGGTTGAACTTCTACAGTTTAGCAGTTTAACGGTATTATATTGTCGTTAAGCGTTTAGCGTCCGCAATGGAAGCGGTTGTTTTGAAAACTGTCAGCGTGAGCAAATTGGCTGGCTTTAAATTTTGCAAAACAAAGGATGAGTCGCCGCCGACTTCTTTCTTTCTTTCACGTCAGAATAAGTAAAACGACTCGGAAAATCTAAGTTGAAGTTGCCAAATAATGCTGGCAAAACCTGTTCCTCCTTGCCGTTTTTCTTCGCACCCACACTGCTGACTGAGCTGAAGAATGTTAAAAGCTTTTGCCAAATCCATCAGACAGGTACAATCAATACAGAAATTGATGGTATATAATACCCTACGTTGGTCCATCTTCAGAGAGCAAGCGAATTCCGCTGAGCTCAGATCTAGTTTATCGAAGCTAGAACGATTCAAACAATTATTCGTTTTGTCCTTGTCGCCCGAGTCACGCTCGAATATTATTTCGCGCCCTGGTTCAAATCAATTAGGTGAACTTGATACACTTATCAATCAGCATGACCGCGCCGCACCAATCAGAAGCCCCGTTCGTGGGCGAACGGGTTTTTCAGAATCGTGGGGTTTGCTTGCAAGCCGTTCCCTCAACCTCGTTCCCAGGGTCTCTCTCTCCCCGCTCTGGGGGGCGGGGAGAGAGAGACCCTGGGAACGAGGTTGGCGTTCCCTCCCTGCCCCACCCCCTCCCCACTCCTTTCCCTTTTTTGCTCTCGCCCCAATTTTCGCGCGACTAGAATCTTCGCTCGCACACGACACATCGCACTTCGCTCGTACGGGAACGCTTGCTACGCAGGCTACAACACCTCCTGCTCTCTCGCTCTTCGTGAACTGTGCTCTAATCGTTCCTGAAGCATTTTTTTCATTACGAATTATATTTTTACACTGTTTTCCGATTTTTACAGTTTTTGTCTTTATTATTGTTTTATTTTTGAGCAAGCGCGCTCGAGTCAGCAATACGGTCTGGATATTCGCATGGATATGTGCCGACTGAGCGTGTTGATAAATTAAATCTCTCCACGTTGCTGACAAACATGATTCGCGTAAATTAACGCCTTGAATGAATGCATGCTGCGATTTTTTTCCCCGGCCAAAGCTCTGGGCGGGGAGACGGCTGACATTTCAGGCTATAGCGTCGGATATGGTTGTGATTTATTAAGTCATATGTAGCCGTGCGATAAACCTCAACAGGCGTGGCGTTTAACTCAACCAACACCAATCATTTCATTTTAGTTAATTTGCATTTTGCTCGGAATTGCATCAGTTACACTGAACTATTGCCTTGTCGTGTGGGCAAACTGGAGCGATCAACTTTATTGCTAAAGGTGGTTAATTTGAATCAGTCCTGTTGTTACATACTATTAGATATGTCAATTACCTGCCTGTGATGCGTTGGTTGTAGATGCTGCAAATTATTAACAAAAAGAAGGTTATCATCGTGGTTATTTCACACCTGACTATGATTAGTGACGTCATTTTAAAAAGGCCTCTTTTCATTTGCTTACTAGCGATCATTCGATTGCGAGGAAAGTTTACGAAAATTGCTAATGGCACAAATCAATATATGATTTGTTTCATTGCCAAGTGGTTTTTGATAAGAGCTATAATAGAAACGCTGTGCCTGTTAAAGGACATAATTTAAGAACATGGTGTCAATAATGTTCACGTGCTTCAACATGTTGATTTATTTTCAAGGATTGTGTCTTTGTGTCTGCCTTTTAGTCCAGGATATCATGTCGTGATTATAATTCAAGATTTCTTTTGTTTACTAGTAGACTGTCGTTATTGGTTGGTATGTTCTCTCTCTCTGACCTGTGAAACGATGAACATGATCACGGGGAACACGACGTTATAGAGCGTTTTCAAGTGACGTCACGGGAGCCAATATTGGTGTCCCAAAACAAAGAAAAGGCGGCCATATTGGTGTACCTAGTCATTCGTGCAGGAATTAAACTCTATCTTTAATACAAAATAGTCTTTTGTTTTAGCAAACCAATATGGCCGCTAGTCACGTGCGTGAAAACGCTCTATTGCACACATTATTACTAAGGAAACGCCTTACCTATCTGAATTACGCCATAGAGGACGACAACGACTTGTAGAGTTATCATTGATATCATCTTTATCTGTTAAAAATAATAAAAGGAAAAAGTTGACTAACAGTTGTTCTGAGTGGCTAAAAGTGCCTTCAAGAAATTATCTATCACATATAGAGTTTTATGTAAAATCTTACCTCCTCTCTATTTCTATCCGTCTCAAATGATTTGGGCTATGCCGTAATCAATCACAATAAAAATTTATATTAAAACATGTATTGTTTTTTTGCGAAGTTTGATAAAACGGGGGCAAAAGATAATTTTCAAATTTCAAGCTTGTCACCATGGTCACCGCTTATTCCTTGGGTGAACTCCAGTTCTCGACAATTAACAAAGAAAAAGTACTGGCTGTTTATAACTTCACAAACAAGGGCACTAGTATTGCGGGTGAAAACAGGGGATAAAGGTTAAACCGATCAATTGCATTGTGTCCAAACTTTAGGGAGGTGAAGCAAGATATATTTTGGCATCGAAGCGCATATTTCAGTAAACCATAAAACCTTCTTTATACTCTCTTCCAAACATGAGCTTGCCATAGTCGCTACTAAATAAACATCTGTGAGAGTTCGATGCATATTCAAGAACGCGGAGGTTTATTTGGACCAAAAAACTGTCAAAAACGATGTTCATGATTCTTTGTGGGCATTGAATGCACCTACAGAAAAAAAGCAATTTTTACTCTCTGGTTTTGCGTGCTTGTCGTGCACGTAAATTGAGCTCCACTGCGAATTAATACTGAATTTTCTCAACGATATGTAGATTAGGTGTCCCCAAAACAGCTGAGGATTCCGCGGCTCGGCGCGCTATGCTCATTGAAACCTTAATAAATCTTTGGTTTTGACAAATGCTAATTGCATTAGTTTATATAAAAATTTCACGCAATTTAGTGGATTTTGGCAAAAAGCCTTTCCGCGCTTGGTAAATTTTGGTAGCTGTGATTTTATTTTGTGCTTCAATTTAAACCTCAGACAGTTCTAATATTCCTTTTTGTCCACTTCGATTTGTTTCAGTTAAAGTTTTTAATGTTTATTGGTGAAGAATGTTTGACAACGGCAGACAAAAAAGTGACGAATTTGACAACAGGGCGGGGGGAAGGTCCACTCCCATGAGTGAGCTATATGTGCCGCTGTGAAGGCTTGGGTTTTCAAGCAGTTTAGTTTAGGATAGGGTATAAAAAATCAGAGTGTTTTGGCTTATAGTAGGGTATCATTTGCCTGGAAACTGATCAGTAGTGTGACAGGAAGGCCAGGCTCATGTTATGAGAACTCTGTCAAAATGGCGGCGGTAAAATTATAAGGTTTTATGTTTCTTTACTGTTTTAATGCATTTAAACGCATTTTCACCGTGATTTTCATTTATGTTTACTCTAACCTAAAGTATTGCAAGGGAGAACACTCGCAACGCGCATAACACGCGACTGTCCGACGAAAGGAAGCCAAAAATTGCCTTTAATCGGTTCCACTCACTTCAAAACTTCGCCCAATGGTAGTTCGGAGACCATACTTTCAAAGTAGCAAGGTTTTAACCCACATGCTTATTTATGTATACGAATACGAAAAATATAAATATGACTTGCAAACTTTGTGCTTTCTCCAGTACCTTGAGCCTTCCAAGTGCAACTTACCCTATGATTGAGCGGTAGTTGTCAAGGCGACATTCTTTTTTTACTGTAAGGGGGGGGGGGGGGGGGGGGGGGTGACAAACAACACAGGCCTTACACATTCAAGCTCAGCAGAGTACCCAGGCGATAGGTACCCAGGTGTTACACATCTATACTGACGAGAGTACCCATGCGGTGCTGTTGCCTCACATACAAAACTAGACACACTGGCGTACTGAGAAGAAGTTGCCGAATCTGTTTCATAATAAATTCGAATATGAACAAAGGACGATGACCAGAAAAAGTTTTCGCTGGTCAGCCATGTCTACATTTCATGTTAAACTTTACCTTTTTATATGGTTTGAATTTTCTAACACAATGAAGGTTTTGTTGTCCAATCTTAGGGATTTTCCTGTTCGGTGTCGCCAAATTACACTCGGGTTAAATCGGATCCACTCGGCACATTGCTGGTGATGACATTTTTGTTCCTAACGGGGGCCTACGTGGGAAAACACAGACAGACTAACATGTTTCATGTTCAAAGCGTCGGTTCGCATTTAAAGTAAGCCCGAGGTTTCATTTTCAAGGTCGGTCATTTTTTATATAAAGTATAAATAAAATACAAATAAAAAGTTAAGCAAGGCTCCATGTTCGAAGCACCAGTTCGAATACGCACAGAATAAGCAAGGTTTCATGTTTTAAGCCTCGGATAGAATGCTCACAAGTTTAACCAAAAAGTCAAGGCTTCATCTGCTTTATGTTCAAGCGCGTCAGTTTGCATTAAAAGTTCAGCCATTAAAATCGATGACATTTACGTACGTAATAGCAAAATAATAATGCAGCTGTGTTTGAAAGTGGAATTAAAATGAAAATTCGTCTCGACGGTAGGACTAGGTAGGGTAGAAGGTAGAACTAGAAGCTCATTTTTTCCTCTCATGCTGAGTCGGTATGATTTTACCCTCTCCTTGGATACCCAGGGCAGTTAGTGAGGGCGAAACGAAGTAAATCCGGCAAAAATCGTTTTCAAGAAGGCTTCTTGAAAACTTTCGCCCCACCGATTTTTACCTGGTTTACTTCATCCTCCTTTCATGTAAAATAGAATGATCCTAGTGCTAGGATCATCCGAGCGCGATAAGTTTACATGTGAACGGTTGCATTCGGCCCTAATGCTAGGATCATCCGAGCGCGATATGTTTTCAGGTTTCAGTTTACATGCGAACGGTTGCATTTGGCCCTAATGCTAGGATGATCCCAGCGCTAGGATCATCCCTTATCTCAGATAGGATCATCCTAGCGCTAGGATGATCCTAGCACTAGGATGATCCTAGCACTAGGGCCAAATGCAACCCTTCACATGTAAACTGAAAGCTGAAAACATATCGCGCTCGGATGATCGTAGTACTAGGATGATCCTAGCATTAGGATCATTTTATTTTACATTAAAGGAGGATGATCCTAGTGCTAGGATCATCCTCTTTCCATGTAAATGGGGCCTAAGAGTACTGCCACCACACAGGGAACTCTTTTCGCATTAATTGCAAATTTTCTTGTATTTCTAGACCTTTAGTTTACATGGCAGAATGTACATTTTGTAAAAAGCAACTATGCAGGTAACACAACCCAAAAGTTGCGTGACCGCGTTACTGGGCACAGAGACAATATAATTAATAATAATGCCGCTTTTAACCAAACAGTTAAGTTTGTAGTGTTGAGCCAATTCTCCTGAAAAGTTACTGAATTAGAGTCCATATGGATAAGTAAGTTGCGTACTAGTGAACCTGGTTGACCCGTGTGCATTTATACGCACAGGCATTACTTAATTATATATCTCGACTCACATTATCATGTTACTGATCGTTACCATTTCAAAAGTAACTACACTGAAGAGGACTGTTAAGGTCTAAAGACCTATGTTGTTTATTAAGAGGCATTCCGTGTAAAAACCGACCGGTCAATTTTTGGCGAAAAATGAAATTCTTTCATTTTTTCTACAGGAGTTAAACATCATGTTCTAAATACAAAAATCGTATTTGTTTGGCTTGGTTTGTTTTAATACTTTCGTTTGGCCACTTTTTCCAAAGGGAGCGTAGGGTAAGCTAAACCGTTGTTCGTAACACTGTTTTTGGCCTGAAACTCAAGGTACCATATGACAGCATAGATTCGACGCAGCAAGCTCGTGTTTACATCGACATTTAATCACAACTATAACAAAATTCTCGAATCTGATTGGTTCTGAGCACGCCCTAATTTTTTACCAAATTGGAGCGCGCGCGGCTAAAGTGTCCAATAACAAAGTGTCCAATAACAAGGTGTCCAATAAAAAAGTTTGCGTGCTGCGCATGCGCGTGTTCTTTATTTGGTTTCTTGTTGTGACTAAATACTCCTTGATATTCCTAAAACCTTCAGCTTCAAGAATGGCTTTTTGCCTTTTTTGCCTCGTGATTAAACAAATCGGACTCCCGCTACGCGGTCGTCCGATTTTGTTAATCACTCGTATGATTACAGACAGAATTGGACGACACGAAGTCCTATTACCATTTTTAATGTTTCACGTTCTTGAAAATTAGTAATGATTTTTTTCGTACACCAACCTATCGATGCCTCTCACACTATTGGCGAAGTGCCTCCACGAAAATTTCTAATTCTCAAAACTGGGACCTGATCAAAAATCGAGTTGCTAATATTTTATTAGTAAATTCTCAGCTCCGACTATTGCATTTCTAGCTCTCTGATTGGCTCAAAAACTCCGACTATGAGCCATTAGTCGGAGTTTTACCTAATATGGAAAGTAGTGCGCCAAGTTTACAAATTTTCTGCACGAAGTTTTTAACTTCAGCTCTCCAAAATGGCCGATACTGGTAGGTTTTAGGAGCTGCCTCCCACTTAAATTCAAGAGATATTAGACAGTGCTGTTTCAGAAAAAACGAAGAAAGCCACAATGTTCGGCATGAACATATTTAATGGTACGTATCTGGGAGTTTTACTCCAACTAGCAATAATTGCTACGTTCACTGTCGATATTTTGATAATTTTATAACTGCGTAACAACGACAAAAATTCTCACCTAGTTATTTACAGAATGGCTGTCATGTCCAAAGAGGAGCTAAAGGAATGCCTCAATGTTTCTACACCTCCGCAAATCCATTCGAGCCGCCTCTGAGATCGCTTTCTTCGCTCGCCACCAAAGAACAAGCCTTTTTCTATCATCAGAAAAATCTCCCTGAACTTTGAACGCTATTTAAACACTTGAAAGCTTCGGAAGCCGTCTTTTCCCCTTGCATTTGAACGGTTAAATATTTCAAGGTTGATTTTCGTTAACAGTTGACCACAGTTTGTTGTTTGTGTAGCTGTCAAATTTCATTCAGGTGATCACGGCGCGCGTATGACCGGAAGTTGTATGCTCTTTTGACCGCTTTTTCAAGTTGTTGAAATAAAAATCGGCGGCAAAAACCCGATTTGAGAATTTACTAAAACAATTATTCCATTCGACCTTGTTGGATATGAAGTGATCATAACCAACTATTAAACTGTTAAACTGTTAAAGGACAAAGTTTTTGGAACCGACTGAGTCTGTAGACATCTTGCAGGCTTAGACTTGCATAAATGTGTTTGCAAGCGGAATTAAATTGACATCATCATTTACATCATTTACGGAACTAGTAAAATGAAAATTCCTCAATTCGAATTTTCAAAGAGTTATCTTACCTTACAGGTGCAAACGTGTCTTTTCTTTTTTGTATCGTTCTTTCGGTGCCTCACTGAACCAAGAATTCTATCATAAATGAGGTTCAGTCTTTCATTGACGTAATTAGTAACTATGGCGACAGCTTCGGTTTCCAGAGAAACTTCATTTTCTCTTATTTCTGTTCAACCCTCCATGATCAGAATTTTTAACAGTTCTCGATATCAATTTTTTTTTTTAAATTGAGCTAATTAGAGAGTAACGGAGACAATTTCCATTGACTTAGTGCTCGTTTAAACAACCGCTTAAACAAGTGCTTTGCAAATAAGATATAAATTTCTAGCTTTTTTTCCTTTGAAAAATTGTATTTTGACTTCAAAATATGTAAATGGCCTTCATTTCGCGAAACAAAGTCACACCTGCATTTCAGGCCTATATATCCTTACGAGTTTTAAACAAAATCTACCTTTTGGTGAATAAAAAACATTCAAAAGTTGAGTCCGCATATGACCGGCATGTCAATCTTGCTACCAAAGCGCACGATTCCTTTAACATTCCCGTTCCGCTAGATATTGGTAACGCGGGCTTTCGGGCTCATTATACATGAGAGAATGAACCCATTCAACTGACCTACTACATTCAATTGTTCTATTACGCTAGCGTTAACCCAACTTTTGGAAAAAATTATTCTAATCCGCAATGTTATGGCATCGCCTGAACTTCTTCTATGGGAATAATCCTTCGCAAAAGGAATTTCCCTGCGGTCGCCTCTCAATTCCTAATAATGCTGCGTTAGCCGGATAGCCCTAATATAACCCAAACGTCAATTGCAAAGGAATTACCCTGTGATTGCCTTACAGCCTCGAAAACGCAAGCCTATAGGATAAACCCTAACTCTAGGTGCAGCTAACTCTAACTTTTGAAAAAAAGAATCCATAACGCCTTCAGTGACTTTCAAAAGCAAGCAATTAAGGAAGAAGTATATACTTGGAACAATCTGTAAGGACTTTTTGTGGAAATCAAACCCAAACATGACCACTGATGGAATTAACTGTTTAGAAATGAGAGCTTGTAACGAAATAGAACTAAGCGCTGTGCGGGCTTTCGGGCCCTTGAATCACAAAAATAACACGGAAGCTGCGAAATAATAAGCAACTGATAAACTAAAACACACTCGACGCTGAAAATAAGCTTCACAAAGTTTTATTCATGTTGCTTGTTGAATTTGACTTACTACTCTATCACAGAAAGAGCTTCTGTTCTCGTTAAATTAAGTGATAAGGGCGTTTTTATCTCTCAAAAGAAGCAGTCAGTCAATGTTTGGAGCTTTATGCTTCGCTGTTTACTCGTGCCACCAAGATCAGCACCGTATCACATATATTTAGACAGTCTGTAACATTTGTATAAACTTAAAGGGTTCCCTGTGCTTTTTCTTTGGCGACAGTGAAGACGTCCGTGACCGCAGGTTACCCAGTTGCAGTGCTAACAATACCAAAAGTGAATATTACGCAAAACCAGAAGTCCATGATATCGTATACATTTAACACAGAAAAAAAGCTCCGATCATAATCTTGCCTGAAACTTTTACCTCAAAATATCTCTGAACTGTCCAGCTGAACGCGCAGCTATTGCTCTGCGGTATATCACTCTCAAAATGGATAACTTTGGGGAAATTATTTTTGCTATATATATATTATTGTTTTCGAGAGCCTTTGCCTTTACGTGAAGGTTTTTTTACAATTTGATTTTATTCAAATTAAAAATTTCACTAAGCGCTTTTCTAATTAAAAAAAGATGTTGTGTAAATTAAACCGTCAGGACGACAAAGTTGTTTTAACCGACTGAGTCTGTAGACATCTGCAGGCTCAGACTTACATAATTGTGTTTGAAAGCGGAATTAAACTGAACTTTCCACGCGGAATTAGTAAAATGAAAATTCCTCACTTCGAATTTTCAAAGAATTATCTTACCTTACCGAAGTCTTTTCTTTTTTGTATCGTTCTTTCGGTGTAAAGCGCCCCACTGAACCGAGTCTTTTATTGACACAATTGGTAAGTATGGTGACAAATAAGAAGGAATTTCCTGAAAGGAATAATATTGGAATATTATCGATTTTCTGTCAGCAGACCCTGTTTCCCAAGAAAAAACTTATTTTCTCTTGTTTCTGTTCAACCTTCCATTATAAGAATTTTCAACAGTTCTTGCAAAATTTGCAAAATTTTATTTTGACTCTAAAATATGTTAATCACCCTCATCCCTCGAGGCAAAAGATAGCTGTGAAAATCACACCTGCATTTCGTTTGCTGCCACATATTTGCACATTTCAAGCTTAATATCTACAGTTTCCTTTTACATTCCCGTTCCCCTAGATATGGGTAACGCGGGTTTTGGCGACCCATTGTACATCAATCGGCTGACCTACTACATTCAATTGTTTTATTGTGCTAGCGTTCAACCTAACTCTTGGAAAAATTGTTCCAATCTGTAATGTTATGGCATAGCCTGAACCCTTTCCATGGGAATAATCCTTCGGAAAATGAATTTCCTGCGGTCGCCTCTCAATTCCAAATAACGCTACCCTAGCCGGATAACCCTTACCTTAACACCCCGTGCTAACTCTAACTGTTCAATTTGGAAAACCGCGAGTTTTTTTTTTTTTTGTTTTTTTTTTTTGTTTTTTTTGTTTTTGTTTTTTGTTTTTTTTGTTTTTTTTTTTTTTAATTTAATGCTCAACATTACTTACATTACACTACATTACATTATACATTACATTAAAAAAACCTTTACTGACATTACATTACATTGCATTATCTTGCACAAAACGTACTACTTTACTTACGCTACACGTTACAGGCAAATTACGGTACGTGTAAAAAACTTAATACACTCTCCAAAAGACTTAATAATCTTATAAATTACATTATAGAAAGTTGATAATAGGCTTCCACTTTTCATCGTGAGATTTCAGTTTGTTATTTTTTAGGGCAATCGAACGTTCGATGGATTCAATATACTTTATTTTTGTGATGGCTTGAGGTAAAAAGGGCAAAATATTTTTAAGCCGGTTGGCATAAATAACCTGTTTACCAATAATAATAATATGATTTAGAAGGGTCCAATTGAGATTCTTTTGAACAAGGCCAAAAATTATATCGTAATCATTTAAAAAATCAATATCTATGTCTATGGATTTCAGCCAGAGAACAACTGACTTCCAAAAGACTATGCTATGTTTGCAATAACAAAAAAGATGCTCGAGAGATTCCTCTGACGCATGACAAAAGGTACAAAGTGGAGAGCTGACTATTTTCATTTTGTATAGAGATTTATTGGTGTACAATATCCGATTGAGAATTTTGTATTGAAAAATTCTTGTATTAGTGTCGATTGTAACAACATGTGGAATTAAATAAATTGTTTCCCAATCTAAGTCATGATTGTTAAATAATGTTGTATATTTTTGTCGTGTGGAAGGGTGGACTCGAATCGTTTCTGCCAACTCCCAATATAGTTTTTTCGAGCTAATCAAATCAAGCGAAAAGCTTTTACCATTTAAACAGAGAGTATGCTGCATTACAGGTGGGCCGTGAGATGCGGTAGGAATCTCATTCGAATTAATTAAGTCTCTCCATGGAGAAGGAAGGGAGTCAAAAATACCCAGAAGTGAGAAAAAATCTATAAACGTAAGCCCAGAAGCCACAAAAGAGGGCCAAGGCTTTAACTTGCCATAATTGGTCAGAATGTCAGAAATGAAAATGATACCTTTTGAGAATAGTCTTTTATAGAAAACGGGTTTGCCGTTAATGCGTACGAATTGATTGTTCCACAAGATTTGTTTCAAGACTTCGTCACGACACTTAACAGGTTTGGCCGTTAATTTGGACCAGACATTAAGACATTCCCTGTAAAAGCTGGGAAGATGGTCTGGTAGGTCGGCGGAATTGAAATTGCAGTATAAGAAGAATTTTCCGCCGTAGTCCTTAAGAAAGAACGAAAGAACGTGTTTCCATGGGCTATCGTAATCCTCAATGTATTTTTTAAGACAAATAATGCGTTGGGTATCAATAAGAGTTTTAATATGAGGCATTCTCAGACCACCATTTTTATAATCACTGATTAGTGCTAAGCGTTTAATTTTGTCACATCCTTTCCAGATAAATCTGTAGATAATGGAGTTTAGCTCTTTGATTATTTTTTTCGTGGAGCACAGGAGTGATGCACGAGACATGAATTTTGGTATTACAAATGTCTTTACGACCTGAATTTTGCCATATAGAGTCAAGTTTCGCCATTTCCATCCTGCCAGAGTCTCAGAAAGCGCTCTTAAAGTGTCATCATAGTTGAGCTCTTGTTTCTTCTTCAAATCGTAAGTAAAATGAACGCCCAAAATTTTAATTGGTTTATTAACTTTGTCAATGCCAGCGAGAGGGGGTTGGTCACTATCGTGGCAAGTTCCTAACCATAGAGCTTCAGTTTTTTCCGCATTGAGCTTTAAGCCGGAACATATTCCAAATCTATGAAGAGTCGCGGAAAGATTTTCGAGGGAATTGACGTCGTGTAAAAAAGTTGTTAAATCATCGGCAAAAGCAGCAAGTTTGATTTCTTTATCAACGACGATACCTTTTATACCATCGTCACTTCTGATTTTAACAAGCAATACTTCAAGAGCAATGATGAAGAGGTATGCCGACAAAGGATCACCCTGTCTGACACCCCTTCGAACGTCAAAAAGCTGAGAAGAAAAACCGTTGTTTAAGACACAACTCGATATGTTACAGTAGAGTACTGTAACCCAACGAATAAACGATTCACCGAAGTTGAAAGAATGCAAGGCTCTGAATAAGAAAGACCAGCTTAGCGAGTCAAAAGCTTTCTCGAAATCAAAAGCAACCATTAGACCAGACAGCTGTTGAATTTTAGTAAACTCCATGATATCGTCAATGGTGCGGATAGCGTCAAAGATCGTTCTGCCTTTAACATATGCATATTGGTCAGCCTGTATTATCTCTGGTAAAATTTTCTCTAAGCGTAGAGCGAGAGCTTTTGAGGCAATTTTCATATCAACGTTAAGGAGAGAGATTGGTCTCCAATTTTTGATGTACCTTCTGTCCCTGTCTTTTTTGTCGATTAATTTAATAATGGCTTGCTTTTGTGAAGTTGATAGTTCGCCGTGCTCAAAAGAATAGTTCAGGGAGTCTGTAAGCTGCTGACCTAATAAATTCCAGAAAGTTTTATAGAATTCAGCCGTTAGTCCGTCGTTACCGGGGGTTTTGCCGTTGGGAAATTTTTTCAGCGCTTCGAAACATTCAGCGCACGTAAGCAATCCTTCACAAATCATCATCGAATTGTTGCTTAAAGTGGGTATGTTAGAATTTTCTAAAAAGTCCGAAGCAAATTCTTCTCCTTCTTCGAAGTCATGGTTGCTGTATAATTCTTGATAATAGTCTCTGAGCTCGTTAATTATAAATTTGGGATTGACTGTAATTTTTCCTGCGGAGTCATAAAGTCGACGTACAGCAGTTTTACCGCGCCTTGTTTTTTCCAAATTTAAAAAATATTTTGAGTTTTTCTCGCCATTCTCATACCAATTGATTCTAGAACGCACAATGCAGCCACGCACGATATAGTCATGGAGAAGATCATATTCGTGTTTTGCAGCTTCGAGGTCGTTTACATTGTTTGGTGAGGAGTCGTTATCACAGATCAATTCACATCTCTTGACTTTCTTCTCCGCTTCAGCAAGGCGTGCTCTGCGTTCTTTGGCTTTTTCTTTGCTGTATTTGATAGTAAAAGATCTTATTCTATATTTAACTAAATCCCACAAAACTCGTTTGTCAGCAACTTCTTTAAATTCGTCGAGCCATTCAGAATATTTTAAGGAGATACGTTCAACGTAGGGGGAATCTTCCAATAAACTGGAATTGAATCTCCAGTAGGACGGACCATGGGGTTGTTTGTCTAAACTATTAAGAAGCAGGGTAACCGCTGAATGGTCTGACTTGATGGCAGGAATAATCTCAGTTTTGGATACATCGTCTTGAGTTGCACTACTTATGAGCCAGTAGTCTAGCCGGCGTCTGATAAAAGGCTTCTTCTGAGTCCAAGTAAAGCTCTTTTTGTCGGGGTGATGTATGCGCCAAATATCAATAAGATCATAAGCCATCATAAGTTCTTCAATTTTTCGCACTGAAGGTTTCGTTTCAATTCTTCCCCCGAGATTATCTAGCGTAGGATTGAGGTGAGTATTGAAATCGCCGCCGATAATTATCTCACAATCTGGATCTACATCCAGCTCATCCAACGCGGATTTAACATCCTCGAAAAATTTGCATTGTTCACGACTTTTAGTGGGTGCATATAGGTTTACTAACAGGAAAGGCGAATCTTGGATGGTTGCTTCGACAAGAATGTACCTGCCTTCGGTGTCAATATGCTGATTTTTAATTTCGAACTGAAGCTCGCTATTGAAAAGGATTAGCACGCCTCTGCTATGATTGGTACCGTGAGCAAACAACATTTTACCTTGCCACTGAAACTTCCATTCGTTTTCAATGTCTGGAGTACTGTAGGTTTCTTGTAAAAAAACTATATCGGCATTGTGCTGTTTAACCCATGTAAAAATAGATTTTCTTTTGAAATGGTCGCGAATCCCTCGAGCATTTAGAGACAATAGGTTAAAATTGTAATTAGTCATGAATCCCAATTGGAACCATTGAAAAGCAAGCTATAAAACAATAGATAAGTGAAAGCCGAAAAGAGAAGGAAACAATGGGTAGTTTAAGCAAAATTAAGCATCTGGAGAATTTGCACACATACAAAGCGACAAACATACTACTGAAAAGGGCGTGAATGAAAAAATCAAAAAAGACAGAAAAAACAAAAGAACGTAAAAGCATATGCGTACTTACCAACCGCCCCAAAACTAGTTGTATGGGCATGCCTACACTCCGGATGTTGCTCCAGGAGTCACGGAACTCAACTCCATAAAAGTGTACCGCTAAGAGTTACATAATTCAACACGAAGATAAATTCAAGGATAACACAGCTAAGATTAACATAAAAATACCAGGGTGACAGATTGGACATTAAAATTATAATGTCTTAGGTGCACTTAGTGACACTGCAGTAAAAGTTCAAAGCTTTAGTAAATAGCGCATTAAAGTTCTCAGTGGGAAAAAAAAAGTGTATCTAACTGAGGACACCTGTTCACTCCAGAGGTTGATCCGGCGGCAGAAATTTTCCGTTCACAAACAGTTGATCTGGGTGGGCCTTGCTAAAGTGAACCCTGTAGCCTTTATCCCGCGCCTGCTTGAACTTTTCCTTCTGTTGTTTACGAAGGTCGTATAAATCTTTTGGGATATCGTCGTACATAAAATAATCCTTGTCCTTCAATTTTTTTCGGGCTTCGCTCATAACTTCTTCCTTGTCAGTAAACCGCAGGAACCGTACAATAATAGGCCTTGATGAGGTGGGATTGGTTTGCCCAAGCGGTGAACCCTTTGGAACTCATATTTGGCTCGTGAATTTTCAATCTGTAATTCTTGTTCCAAGAAGTTGTATACAATTGTTTTGGTGTCTTCGGGCCCTGAAGCGTTTTCACTGCCTGTGCTTTCAGGAACTCCAAAAATTTTCATATTCTCTCTTCTACTATAAGCTTCTAAATAGAGGAGGTCCTTCTTACACTTGTCAAGCTGGGCTTTGTGATCATACAAATCCTTTTGCATTTCAGCGACGTCCTCCTCGGTATAATTTATCGACTTTTCAAGTTCGTTTACCTTTTTATCTCTTTTCCCGGCTTCCTCTTTAAGCACTGATACATCTGCGTCAAGTCTGCTGAGAGTGGACTCGATATTCGCCATCGTTGAAGCCATACTATCCAAACGACTTTCGATAAGAGAAAGCTTCTCAAGGCGCTCCATAATAAGATCTAACTTCGCAGCGACATTCTCGGCCATATCAAGAGCATCGAATACAATATCACACGAGCTGGCGCTCTCTTCTGAGTTATTTCTCGTTTTTTTATCAGCGGGTGAAATAGAGACCCCAGTCTGCAGTGGTGAGCGGGTTTTTCTCTTAGCGGACATGTAAAAATTAGACGCAAAAGCTGGAGCACTCGACAACACGTTCACTCCGCCATCTTACTTCACACCCCTCATCAGTTGAATCGGATCCAGTCGGAAAAATTTACAATGATCACATTTTGGTTCCCAACGGGAGTCTACAAAAGATAAATGTCTTTCATTGCTCTGGAACAAGGGGCAATGCTCCAAGTCTTTCTCTTAGCGGTATTTCTTGTCGACGTTCCCCTTGGTTAGTCTGACTCCTGATCCTGAGCCAGCAAAAGTAAAAGATAAACACGAAAAAGGTTTCATGAGGTTTCATGTTGAAAGCGTCAGTTCGCATCTTTACAAGTATGGATAAAAAGTTAAGTGATGTTTCATGTTCAAGGCGTCGTGCTGTTCAAACGTTCATAAGTTTGAATAAACAGTTAAGTGAGGTTTCATGTTTAAAGCGTCTGTTCACATCTTCAAAAATTTGAATAAAAAGTTAAGCGAGGTTTCTGTTCAAAGCGTCAGTTCGAATGTTCACAAGCTTGATTAAAAAGTTAAACGAGGTTTCATGTCCAAAGCGTCTGTTCGAATCTTCGCAAGTTTGAATTAGAATAAAAAGTTAAGCGAGGTTCATGTTCAAAGCATCGTGCGGTTGGAATGTTCACAAGTTTAAATAAACAGTTAAGAGGCTGTCCGCCTAAGAATCAAATACGCATCCAAATTTCAATTTCCTTCAAACTTTTCCCATAAATCAGGGTTGATATTAGAAAGAAGAAAACAAGAAAAAAATGACCTTTTACTCCGCTTAGTGCCAAAAAGTTTTTTCCTATGCGCGAACTGATACTTTCTTTGTGGAAAACACGACAAAACGAAGGACTAGCTAAGACTTATTATAATTATTTAAACATCCACTTTGCACTTCTGCCGGTAAAATGAAGCATTAGTAATTTAAGCACAATTTACCTGTTTGTTTCTTGGAATCATACACTTCGGACGACCCAGAATGGAGAAGTCTTGCCGCGAAATAACTTCCCGTTCTCCGAAGACAAAATATTAGACCAGAAAACTGTTTGTTTATTTTGAACAAGTACACCTAGAAGATGAATAATTAATTATGATATTTTCCTTTTTTAAATCTCTCAAGAAACCTAACAGTGGATCACGAGTGATTGTTTTCACGACCGTTAAGGCGAACAAGATCCAACACAAGAGCAAGAAACTGCGTATTTAAAACCAGTAGCATGTAGTTTATAAATTTCAAAGCGACGTTTGCAGAGTCACAGTATACACTGAGGCAGGTACACCTGCGCGTGGTTGAGCATTTAAATCAGTCATCTCCCATTGGCAAGCACTATAGAGACAAACACTCTATTGTACCAAAGACCTTGACAAACGCTTTTTCGTCTTTTACAAGTGTGAGAATAATTTCGATTGCTTGGTGCGTGAAATTTTGAAAATTAGACAATTTACCACTGTTTACACCATCGGTTAATTAATATCCACAATTAAACTTAGTACGAGCCTTACTGCAAAATTTGACTATTTATTATGCTAATCTTCAGCAATGCATTTCTAATCATCAGTTAACGGCGTTGCGTGTTGTGAACAGTAACTTGCACCGATAACATTTACTTATTCACCCAGTTTCTGTTCTGTTTGTTGCAAGTCATGAATGCAATATAACTATGCCGGGCTACTGTAACTGAGGAAGACCAGAAGACAATAAAAATCGACCTGAAAGAAATGCTCCAATATTTCAGCTTATTAATAAACGCCGGACACAGATCATACGCCGGCCTCAAATAAACGCTGGGGCTAAAATGCACCGTACAGTATTAATTTTCATACTTGTCTTGCGAGCGTCCACTCAAGGCCATGGCCTCTTACGGGCCATGATTGCTCAAAAGTAAAAACAAAGTAAAATGATTTATCCCTAAGTTGCAAGTATTCTGTTCTGTATTTCGCATTGTTTAAGAGTGGGTAAGCGGTTTACACGTATAATATTCTTCAAAGGTTAATCAAAGGTCTCTTTGAGACTTGGACTATTTTGCATAAAGTATGAGGAGCGATACAAGCAGAAACGATGAAACACTTGGAAAAGAATGCATGACAATTGAAACGAACATGTTCACTAATGCTTGTCTTCTCAAAATGAAGTTTATTTTTCGTAAACAGGTTTCAAATGCCTTACATGGAAAAAATATTTCGTCCTTTGCAAGTTATCGCGGACCGGGATGTGGGCTATAATTATATTGTTCATCGAACTTACAATTCGATGAAGTCCGCATCTGTGCTTCATTGATACTCACTTTGTTTTGTTTGTTTGTTTGTTTGTTTTTTTGGGAGATGAAGTTCTTTTTTATTATTTTTTACAGCACACACACAAATGGTTTACTATCTTACAGGGCAAATAAATACGTAAACTGCGAACAATACTTGTATTATATTACGATTACTTATGGCTTAGACCTCAATACAAGATTACTCTTATAAGGGACGAAAAAAGGTCTGTACAACGAGGACATAAAACGAATTAAAAGCCTGATGATTGCTTGAGTCACGGCTGGCCGTGGTAATCGTGACTGGCATGGAAATTTCCCTCGTTACGTCACGTCAAATTCATGCTTAGACTTAAAAATATTATAAGCAGACCATAGGGAGCCCACACGACTGTCATTCTAAACGTCCGATGTTTGCGTGAGAACACGACTGGTGAGGTAATGGACGGTAATTTCCCTCATTACGTCGTGCCTTATTCCTGCTTTGACTTACAAATATTATAAATAAACCATATTAAATGACAAGAAAAGTATTCGGAAAATTAAAGAAACTTAAAACCGATTTACAGTTTGAGTGCTTTTTTGCTACTAAAAACCGAATTTGGAAACGTGTGTGGTTTGAGCAAAGATTAAACAATTTAAAAAATGCATGGGTCGACACATTGCGTGAGTGGCGTGATGGTCTTCATTTAACAAATAAAGAAGCCTCGACTGTACTCTGTTCTGTTGTAAAGCACGCAGGAAGCGGCTAGAGCACGAAAGAAGTGTAGGTGTGAAACACGAGCCGATAGGCGAGTGTTTCTTCCTACTTCTTGAGTGCTCTAGCCGCTTCCTAAGTGCTTTACAACAGAACAGAGCACAGTCGAGGTTTCTTTATTTGTTTTATAATTAAGTAATTCATTAATTTCTCCGCGAATTCGCGCAATTTTCAAAACAAACGATTTTCAAGCGAATAGAGTTGGCGTCAGCGTACATCTGTACTCTGATAAAGTACGCAAAAATTAGCCAATCACAAAGCTTCTTAGAATAGTCAAAATAATTTTATTGGTTCAATTAGACAACAGCTGTCAAAATGTCAAACCATCAAAGTTAAAAAACCATTAAAGTTCAGAAATCCACAAGCTAAAAATGTCAAGTGAAATTCGAATTTAACACGAGTCCTTGAAGTTCTTAGGAATTTTAGTGCAACAGAGGATAGAAAGTACACTGTTCAGTGAAAACCGGCCGAATTATGGCCCATGAAAACTTCCACGTTGTTTACTTGACAATTGGAAAACAAACTGCTCAATGCTTGTGGCTGGTACTTTACAAACTGCTGCGCCGTGTTTCGCGAATCATTCACCACCATCGGATTCAATGAAAGAGGATTGCTTGGGCCTGGAAGAGTCGGCTGTTGTGATTGCTGTGGCCTTCCACCCATCGCACTGGAAAGGATATCGGAACAGGATCTCAGTTGTTCACTTGAAGGACGGGCGTTGTAGTGTTTGAGGCTCGCTTCACTGCGGTGGCCCGAAATCGCCATGATGTGCCGTGATGGAACTTGTGCGTTGGACAACAGCGTGATGGCAGTCGCTCTGACACTGTGATTGGTATACACTTTCGACAAGCATGCCAGTTGCGAAATTTCTTTCATCATTCCAGCAAGTTTGTGTACCCCCAGAGGTCTGTTTTCGTACCAGGCGTGCTCGTCCTGCTTCGCATTTCTTTTTGGATATTGGAACAGCGCTTCACATTTCGGATTGAGTTTCTGAAGGTACATCTTGAGGCATGTGAGGCCGTCAATAAGATGGTTATCTGATGTTGAAAACATTCTAGCGTCCTTCTCCATGCTGTTTACGTCGTCAATTCCACCAGGGTGGTTTTTCGTGGCCTCGTCATGGGTCATCGAAACGTACTCGCGTCCGCTCTCGTCCACCAAGAACTCGAAGCTTTGTTTTGTGAGTTCTCGTTGACCTTCGCGTCCGCGGCGACACCAGTACAAGTTGATGTGAAACCAGACATTCCGCAGAAGGCCCCAAGGATTGTCTCGCCGAATTGCAGTGGAGGTTTTCAATTTCTGGAGGTCTGCTTCTGGAATGGTAGGTTTGTGCTTGTTGTTTTCTTTGTTTTCGCGCTTGTTTATAACAATTTTATCTGACTTTGCAGCAACTTTTTCGAAGCTTGAAATTCAACCCCTTTTGTAATAGAAATTCCTCGGTTTAGGGGTGGATTGTTTAGGTATCTCTCGATAGCGTTGCGAAATCCAAGAAGCGATGACCTTGAGTAAAGTTCACCGTCTTTTGTTCGAGCTTCGGCGTAGAATTGACGGAGGTTGTTGTCTAGCTCTTTGTTGGTCATTTCGTGAAGGCTTTTGCCAATCTTTCTTTCACTGCACCAAGCTGTTTTGAAAACGCCAGAAAAAAATATTTTGTGGAATAAGTCTGAATAATTTTTGAAGAATACTATTCTTACATTTGTGTGTATTGGCTGTCTAATTTAGTTTCGTTTGTTTGTTTGTTATCACACAAAATTGTAGCCGTGTGAGTAACGGTGTTTGTGTTGTTAATTCCGCACTTTAATAATAAGCTTGTGACATTTTCTAAAGTTAAACTCACCTTCAAAAACTCGGACAGCCCATTTTGTATTCTCTTTCGTGTTTTTTGTTTCTGCTCTCGTTATAATGTCGTCAATTTCGGCGCTTGACTTGTTTACAAATCTTTGGTTGTTTGTTTTGTTGTTACTTTCCGGCTCGGTGTTTTGATCCGTAACTTGTACCGAAATTTCACCTTCTATCGCCGTGCAATTTGTGCTGTTACCAACAGGACTTTCTAAATTAACTGACGCTAAAAGCACGTTTTCATTTTCGTTTCCCAGGTCAAAGAACATGTCAGGGTCAAGAGAAAACCCAAGAGAAAAGCTCGGGAATTGGTCGGCCATGTTGCCTCGATGGGGTGACAATTCCTCCGTACATCTGTACTCTGATAAAGTACACTGTTTCAGCCTATCAGAGCACGCGTTATATGAAAACTTAAGAGTGAGTCCACATGAGAACCATGCAAGCGAGTCTACAGTGCACCTCACCGATTTCCCTCAAATTTGGCACACTTGTGTAACTTCGCTAGTACATCAACCAGGTGCACCAGTTTGGTTCAATTGTCTATTGTTTTGGAGAAATGTCAATCAAACTGTCAGACAGTGGAAGGTGTTCAAATTTGAGGTTAAAATATACAGCATGTTTGATCACCTGCTACAAGTTCAAAATGAGAAGAAATTAAGTGAAATTTCTACACAGGACAGTCCTAACCCTTAAAAATAGAAAGACGTTAAGTTAACTTGTGTCATATATTTCGTTTGGCTATAAGCAAAATTTTAATTCTCCCTATTCAATTGATGTCAATACGGTGGGGTCTCAAAAGCCGTTGTTTGTAGAGATGCGGCGTTTCTTATACCGAATTTAAAACTATCTATAGATTTTCAAGGGAATGATAATTCTTTTTATAAAGTAAAAACTCTGTAAAGTTAAGAGGAATGACAGCTTTGCATTCAACAAAATACCGTTTATTCCTTAGCGATATGCAAATGAGCTTAACACGGAAATCGTGATAACTTAGTGTTCATAAACAATTTATTAAATGGAATGTTGCTTAGAGAAGCAAGACATAGTTTTGTAAGAAAATATTTAAAGTGTTAGAAGTTTTAACTTCTAAAAGCCGTTAGCTGGCAATATTGAACACTACAAATAATATTGAAACGAATACAAATTCATACCGGCCCGTTGGTCGTGCCGCACCAAGGTGACTGCTGGGCTTTCCCACAAGCAAGCATCGTAGAATTAAGAAGTCATTCCTTAAAGGAAGTTTGGCGAAGTCCACTTGGTGTGTAAACTTCCTTCTGTGGTATTTCCACAGCCACAGTTATTATGCTGAACTGATGCCCGGGACTGATGTTATCAAAACACGTTGGCAGCTTCACATCAAAAATCCACCGTCGTGAGAACCGGCTTATTTTAGTATGCGGTCCCGTGCTTTTGCTCACATATAAAAAATATTTTCCTATCGCAAAGTCATTTCCATCCGGTCGAAACCAGCGGCATAAGTGGTTTTTGGTGCTGTCGTTTTACGTTGAAACATCGACAATAGTTGATTGCGTGACAGTCCGAATTGTGGCGTCAGCGGTATTTTGTTCGTCTCGAATTTCTTGTCTCAAATTTCACTTCGAATCAGATCATATTGCGATCGCCTTGACTTCGTTTAAATACTCGTATAGAGGTTATTCCAAGAAAAACTGCGATGTATCTAGTCATAACAAAGACAAGGCGACAACGCTTGTACCGTTGAAGACCTGCACAAAAAATTAAACCACATCCGTGGGTGTTGAAATGGAGTAGAAACTTTGCCTTTTCAGAATTGGTTTATTTGATGAGGAGCAAGATTATTTTACCATTTCTTCCCTTCACAAAGATGATTTCCGCTTTGGATGGCGGCCGAGCAAAGTATGCAAACATCCCATGACAATATTATATCTTTTCACTGAGAATTTCATCTCCAGCGGGTGCGCAAGAGGGTGTAGGGTGTGTTGCATGTGTAGGGTGTGTTGCGTGCAAGAGAAAATAAATTGCGAGGGGTAAGGGACCGGGGGATGGTAACAAGGCTTTTGAAAGACCTTTCGTCTGGTATTTGTGGTTTTCAGATCCACGTAATGTGGGCGACTTAAAACAGAACACCTACCAATCCTACCCACGTTCTTCACGTTATGATGAAACTCCGTTTGGAACAAATGATTACTTATGCACAATGTTCTTTAGGACGCTAATATCTTGAAACTAAGTGACAGTGAATTCATGCCACCACAACATTGCTCCAAAGCCCTCTCGCATTCAAAGTGGCAGGTGACTGGAGATGTCTGATGTTGTTATTCCGAAAGTATTTGACGGTTGTTATCTGAATTGTAATGTATTTCACAGGAATTGTTAATTCAGTTTATCATTGGTTAAGGCGTTTTTCCCTTTTGTTATCCAACAATTGTTTTTTCCATTCAAATTAGCATTTATATATGTGTTGTATTTTTCCTTTCTGTGTATAACCGTTTTTGAGATAAAGTTGTTCAACGCTGTAAAAACATTATCTGACAAACAGCAGATCACGTGACTCAATAAAGGTTGGTGATGATTCAGAAGAGCTACATCCGTTCAAGTTTGGCGTTCGTTATCCACTTTAATTTCCCTCATTTGTAGCTATCCTTGGTAATTTACGGTTTATTACTACTTCTTTGTACAACTTCTGAGTCTTCCTTCAATTTATATATGAACTCTTTGTTTTAAAATTTCAACATAACACGTTGATCTGCAATAAGACGTGTTTCATATAGCTATATAGAGAGGAGGTGGTAAAAGTAATGGCTTGGAATCATACGCGTGATTAACGACCGCGCCGCGTTTTTCCGATTTGTTTGATCACTCCCAGTGGCGGATCCAAGGGAGGGGCTCGAGGCCCTCCCCCTCCGCCCCTACTCTCTGTTAACTGCCAGAATTATCTTAGCTGTTCATTGCCATTTCTTGAATAATAAAACAATTATCCAGCTTATTCCTGATTTTAGCCAACTCGGCCCACGTCCTCGTCGGCTAAGTTTATGCGATATTCTGCCCGATTTCGTAAGACAATTGTTAAATACACGTAGCAGTAGTGGGAGGCGGGGGGGGGGGGGGGGGGGGGGGCAGGAGGTCTGGGACAGAATAACGATGCTCTCATTAATTGCAACGCGATCAATTCACGTCCAAGTCAGCGGTTTTTCGACAGTGTGGCAGCAAGCCATAATTTCCCGCGAAATGGGAACTATAGCAACCAGGGCAGCGATAGCGTAGTTGCATTCAGTGTTTGTTAAGCGGTCAGAACTATCTCCGCTGGAAAAATAAACGCATGGTTGAAGTCCGAAAAATTCGTCGTCGTCGCGTAGTTAACTGCAAATAAATGATCCACGATTTATCTGAACCCACGTGGACCTCACCAGTGACGTAAAACAAAGAACGTCCAAGACAACAAAGAGTCATGAAACAATCGAGCAGGAAAACAATAGCTTCAAAACAAAGAAAAAATTCACAGGTTCTTATGTCGAGGTAAGCATGCACGTTGAAATTTCGATCGCCACATCTTCATTGCCATTACCGTCGGGATTCAATTTTACAACAACCACTCCATGTTGACAAAATTTTCTCACGCTTTAAGGAAACAACTGAGAAATCTTTTTCGACTGCTATAAAAAAGGAATAGTATCGAACTCTCTCTTGCTGAGATTATTTTGGCGAGCTCAAAATGAGATCTGCTCATGCGCCTTTGATGATTGTTTTGCAGGTTGTAAGAACATCGTTCAAGCGCCGCATATGCATAACCATGCATAACCATTGCATTTGGCCCTAGCGCTAGGATCATCCCTCATCTCAGATAGGATGATCCTAGCACTAGGGCCAAATGCAACCCTTCACATGTAAACTGAAAGCTGAAAACATATCGCGCTCGGACGATCCTAGTACTAGGATGATCCTAGCACAAGGATGATCCTAGCACTAGGATCATTCTATTTTACATGAAAGGAGGATGATCCTGGTGTTAATGGTATGCCACTCGTATGTTTCTGGTCGAAACCTGGTAGCGTTTTAGTCAAGATCATGTTGGCAGGGGGTTTCCATTGGCAAATGTTTCTAATCAATTATGTTATTTGCGTGCCAGCGCGGATACTGTGCATGTGTGGATCCAATGATAAATTTAAGCGAGTTTTGAGAGACTGGGTACTAGTCTAAAACAAGATGGCGCCGGGTGAAAAGAATTTTGTAAAATTTGTTGTACTGAGACATTCATTTACGGGACAAGTCGCATCTATAAGCCTTGAGGGATTATTTGTGAAGGTTATGACTACCGGCCACACAGAAGTGGCAGAGGATTTCTCTTCCTGAATCAATCTGCTCGAGAAGATAAGCTTGAAGTCGATCGATGAACATGGCGAGTGACTTGTTTATCTTTATTCCACTCCATAAGTCTCTCCTAAAGGCACTATATAACAAGACACTTATAATATCAATTGTTATTTTAGATATTAAACGTTTTATTGGATTTATTTAAGCGGTATTTCTGTGTCCTCAGCCGACCTATGCATCATGTTATGAAATTCGTTGTAAAGATTTGAGTTCCTGCACTCACGTGTAGCACATCTTTGTACGTTTAAATCACGCGTGTAGTTTCAACTTTACAGACTTTTATTGATTTTTATTTGTTATCCGATAAAAGTTTCATAAAATAGTGGCTAATGAAAGCATTTAAACAACGCCGCATCGGCGATATTCAAACGTGATTTTACCCTAAAATCTTTACTGTCACACATTGCCCACAAGACCTTATTTTTAAAATAGGTTTAATTCCAAACCAGAAAGTGATTGATAATCTCGATGGTATCATTGAAATTGTATTTGGTTATATTAATGACACTGGTGTTTTGATGTGGAAAGCTTCAATGCTTTAAGAGATATTTTCGGTGAAAGATGGGTCAAAATTTGGGTATTTTTTGGCTGAAAACCGATCATGGACATGTTAACCACGATATCTTCCACACGTTAAATAATCTGGCGATAATATTCTACCTATAGTATTAGCACCTCAATATGTAACTCCATGCAAAATATAAACAAAATCTGAGATGGTCGATGTAGACTAAAATTTTAATACTGCATGGTTTTCAGGTGGACCCTCTGTTAATTATAATTAAAAACTGGCTTACATGTCAAAACAAGTCCCTGTTTCGCAATAAATGTTTATTTCTCGTTCCGGAGTCAAACGCTAAAATAACGGCACAAAATATGTAATTTACACTAAACAGAGAGCAGAGCAGTCGTAAAAGTTCCTGGCAAAAGAACATCAAAAGTTGCTTGCTTGAAGCTCGGCCAAACATTCCGCGTGATTGTCTCTAAGCGTCTTGCTGTTCCTGCTAGAAGCCCGCGTTCATTTCATAACATGACACAAAATCTTGTCTTTGTTCTAAAAATACTGATTAGAGCACGGTCAAACCCGACGCTCGTGTCATAGCTGATTATTATCTCGTCATTATTTCACTAAGTTTCACATTAATTTTATCGACATTTAAGAGACGGTCTCTGTAAAACGGTGTGGTCGATCTGGCTTGAAAAATAGATTTCGCTTATTTCTTGTGTGTTGCAAGACTTTCATGTTCTTATACTAAAACCACAATCCGCTTGACCAGATCATTTTTTTTCGAGCTTTTAACGACCAATGTCAGGGCTTAAATTTACCACAACTTGCAAGATAAATTAGACAAAAACAACTAACTTCTGTACCAAACAAACACCACAGCCAGTTATATTGTCTTTTTGATTTATCGCACCGACTTTCATGAATATTATTAAAGTTCAAATCAAGCCAGCAGCAAGACATTAACGACATATCACACACCTTGATGAAACACGCGAAAACGGATCAGATTCAAACTTTATTTTTGAAAAAGTGAGGCGGTCTATTTGATTTAAACCAACGCAGCTGAAAAGTAAATACAAAAGAAAAATTCACTACGGAAAGAAACCTTGCGGTATCGTCTTATTGAAATATTTATAGCTGTGCAAACTTGCCAAATTTCGACGATCTTCATGTTTGCCGCCACTTTGATGTACTTGTCAGGACGAGGTATTTCATCAACTTGCCTCACAGATGTATCTAAGACCATCAGAAATGAAGAAAAAGCCAATATAAATGCATTACAGTTCGGTTTAAAGTGAGCCTGAGTCGGGCCAAAAACACATTTACGCCCGCAAACACCAACTCTATTATTATATGAAACAACAACAACAGTCTAGTTCACAAAATTGAATGCGACGAAAATTCCTTTATTTTAAACAGGATCGTTTTCATTACATTTTCCGGTGTTAAAAGACCTACAGTGACATACACGCTATCTTTTAAAAAATTATTTTATTTCTCCAAATAAATACGTCTTATTAATCGAGCTTGAGGTCCGTACTGTAAAATACGGATCCTCGTTTTTTCCCGTCGATTTATGGCCCAAGCGCGAACAAGGTCAATAAGATATTTATTATATCTCTCATTCTGGAGAAAAAATTTAAAGTTTAAAAAAAAGGTCAATCGCTTCTACATTTGAATGACGCGCGCGTGAAAAGCAAGAAGAAAGCGAATTTTATTGGCTTACGAAAACAGTTTGCAGTTGGCTCGCAGATACGTGAATCCAAACTTCAAACATTTCAATTTTACGATTAATTCGTACAGATCCTTTCTGGGGAAAACTGGATACGGTTGAAGATTACTTTGAAAAACTTCTGAAGTGATGTGAAGTTCGATAAACAGAGAAGAACAACTCACCTGAGAAGAAAGCCGTGACCGCGAGCAACTTACAATGTGTTCGTCGAAAACTTGAACTAAATTGTCAAGAAATAACCGGTAAAAACCTCAGAGAGCGTCGTCTACTTTTAAGCGCTTTGTTGTGTCGTCCTAAGAGGCGTTTGCTGCAGAATTTCTGCTGGAAAATGAGTACACTATCGAACTTATATCTGTGATCTCGAACTTAACTTCATCCGGCCGTTTTCAAAATAATAAGCGGACGTCGTTAAAAAGTTTGCTGAAGAGATCGTCAAGAACAGCAGCAGATACGTTGTTTTCATTTTGAATGTTTTGTTCGTTTACTCTCGACAAAACTCTTTAAATCTTTTTCATTCAGATTTCGACTTCTCCACCTTTCGACAGAGAGAAAATTGTCAAAACTTATGTGATGCTCGGGGTGCTCTACATATGCTACATCGGGGACGCTTTCAGTTTCTAAAAGTTCTGAAAAATCTAGTTTGAAGTTTGTAAGACCCTGTTTTCTTCGCTTTTGTTTCTCAGAATTTTTGTACAAGTGCAGATGTTTTCAAAGTAGCTTTGAAAATTTTCTTTGTAAGAAATTTTGATTAAGAAAACTTATCGCATCAGGAGAACTCTCAAATTTCGCGGGCTGCACTGTAGAATACGGCCCGTAAAATTGACCAATCACAGCGCGCGTACTATCTGAGAGATGTAATAAAAGGGGTTAATTTTATGACACCTACCCACTTATTTTATTAATTGTTAAATGTATCTATCAAATTTTAACAAAGATGATAAGCTATGATAAGCAGGGTTCAACCGAGGGGGATGGAGTGTAATTTGTGTTCAACGTGACAAAAGGAATAAGTAATAGTGACAAGACTACCTGGTGACCTAAATAACAATAGAACGTTTATTCGGCAATAGTCACGAGTTGAGACGGAAAAGTACATAGCCTCGTTTCCATCGAGAGCTATAAGACGAGGCGTGTTCCTCGAGTTCGTCCTCTTTGTCTCCAGACCTAACACTCTGCGAGTTCAACGCTTCCAGCACCTTCTGCATTTGACACGCCTGTTCTTGAAGTCTTTCTGATCTTCTCTCTTTGCTGAATCAGAGTTGAGTATAACCTCTTGTTTTTATATTAGCTATCATGCCTAAACCCAAAGTTCTTATCCTGGGCCACTCCTTCGTCCGTCGTTTCGCAGCATTTATCGCCTAGGGCGTGGATATCTGGGTTAAAAATAATCTAGACTTATCAGACTCAGCTCAGATAGCATTTCAAGGAGTTGGGGGTCGCACAGTGGACAAAATAAATGTATTCGACCTTCGAAGGGTTAGGAAGGTACAAACCGATAAAGTTTTCTTGGAAATTGGTTCTAGCGACCTTTGCCCTCAGGACGCCAAACCTGAGATTGTTGGTTCTAACATGAAGACCCTTGTGTAGCATTTTCATGCTTACTTCAATGTCAAATTTATCGTGGTTTGTCAAACAATTCCACCCCTTCATATAATAATCGTGTGGCCTTGCTTAACCAGTACCTCGACGTGGTTCTGGAGACGATACCATTCGCTGAATTTTGGCGCCACAAGGGGCTTCAAAAGCCAAACACTTCAGTCCTCAGTAAGGATGGTGTACACCGTGATAACCGGGGGCAATACGCTCTCTATAGGAGTTACCGGGGTGCCATTTTATACCCACTTAAACAACACGTTGCCATCAACGGCGCGGCGGGCCAAACAGCCACGCCACCAGCTTAAACTAGGTCCGTTTCACACCCCCCTTTTGTTTTGTAAGTACGCCTGTACTTATTTATCTTTTTTGAGACTAAAAAAAAAAAGCTGAGAACATATTATGTTCTCAGCTTTTGCGGCCATTTAACATGTACCTATCGGCAGCTCCCATTTTGGGGCTTGCCAAACATGTGGCCGTTGTTATTATATTGTGAAATTCACCTTGTGTGCTTCAGTGCACTTTTATTGATATGATATTGTTGCTGTGCCTATTTACTTTTGGAATGTACGAACCTGCTGGGCTTAAGTTGTACAATACTCAGGTTACCTTACTTTGATTACACAGTCTTCTAATCCCAGGTGCATACCTACATTTACTCTCCATTATTCTATACACTTTTTTCTTCTTGCCGTTTTTATTTTTTTTCTACTAGACAATATGATGGCCCGCTGTGCTTTCAGTTGCAGGGGTACGCCCCCCAAAACGTGCTGCCAAATCGGCCAAAGATGCAAAAGGTGGGCCTAAAACAAAACGGGCAAAATCAGCTTCGACAGTCACGGCTTCAAGGGTAGAGAGTGATGACCCTAGAAAACTGGTACGTCTTCCCATCACCAGTGATCGTGAAGGGACCATCCATGCAAATACACAGTTGAACATTGCTGCCATTTTCTCCGGCGCCGTTGTCGAAGGCCTCAAAGTTGCAGGAATTTTGAAGGAGGACAGACAAGGAAAAGAAAAGGAGGACGACAATCCAGCTGCTTCTGTACAGGAGTCAGTAGCAGCTGCGATTCAGGACATTACGGGTGAGAATCATCCACCTCTAGTAGATAGCAGAAATTCTAATAATTCTAGTTCTTTAGTAACGCAACACATGGCCGACGCTAATGACCGCCCTCAGATACTTCATACCCGAATTGGTGTCCCGCTTGCCTCTAGAATTTCGGAAAAGATTCAATCTAAAATTTGGGCGAATGAATACATTGATTTAGGGACGCTCTTGCACAGAACATCTCCGAGTGATTATAAGAATAATTTTGTTGTTCAAACTACGCAATCCAACGATCGGTCGGTTATTAGTCTGGAGCCTGCCCAAACAGCCAAACGGATTACAGCAATTGATCAATGGATCACCACCTTTCAAACTCTTGTAGCTAGTTGCATGGTGCGATTCCCAAATGACGCACCAGCATTAATGAAATATAGCGAGACACTGCGGGACCTGGCGGCCAAAAACGCTCATTGGCGTTATTATCATGAAAAGCACTTTTCCCCTGGGACCAAATTAATTGGGAATTGTGGTTGCAGGTGCACCACATGCAAAAAGCGGCTCCTGTTGCTTTGTCGGAAGCAACGGGAAATTTGCTAGAAATTTCACAGGAGAGGAAAATATTCCGGCTGCAACTTCAACCACGAATGTTTTAAATGTTGATCTCAGCACCCAGCCAACAAATGTGCCTTTCCAAGGCGAATATCAAATCCAACATCAACAACCATGCCGCGAAGAACCCCATCAACAGCTGTCCCTGGCAAACCAGCCACTCAGTCCAGCTTTGTCTCGTCCAATGTCAACACCAATCAAAGTCGATAAACTGTAGGCGTGCCTCCATAGAACGAGACAACGCTTAATTGACGGCTTCCGTTTTGGTTTTTCTATTGATTATGTTAGACCTCGGAATAATTTTTCATCCAGAAATCTTGTGTCTGCGATTAGTTATCCAAGTGCCGCTGACGAAAAATTAGCCAATGAGATCAAAATAGGTTGAATAGTAAAGCGCACAGGCAGGGGATGTGCACTTGCTAAAACTGATATAAATAAAAGTGGGTCCGCAATGCGTACATATGTGGACTTTCATTTGCTTTTGATAACAAATGAGTAGATGAGCCAATGTTAGACCATTTTAAAGACGTTTGCTTCTCGTTTCTGGTTTGGCAATAGACCCCGGAGCACTCGCGCTTCGCGCTTTGTGAGCGCGACTTGTAAGTCTAAGTATCGGTCAAATATGAGTTGACAGGCACTTGAAACTCGAGATGATAAAAAACTTATCAATCAACTTTTCTTATGATCATGAAAGAAAAACTACTTTTTCGTTTTGAGAACACATCTTGCAATTTACCCTGAAGATCGCCTTAAACATTGAAATGCAGTCAAATTTAAATTGTGTCGGAGAAGCGGAAAACCTGGGACAAGACCCAACAGTATCTCTATATGATTATATGAAAAGCACGGGGATGTTCGTCGGAGAATTTCATCTACTGATTCTACTCCTGTAAAGGATAACATTACAAACAATACAGCAAGGCTGATACTAGGTAAAAAAGTAGACTTTGTTTCTCGAAAGCCCCGGAGACCTTTTGGGACCGCAAAGCCACTTTTAGTTATCTGTATTTTAAAAACAGAGAAGTGTATAGGCCTGAAACTTTGTTTGAAGAGAACTTCTGTTCATATTAAAAAATATCATAGATTAGACACCTCTGTAATCATAAGGTTTAAGATTTTGCTATGGGCTTTCCGGGTGCGAAAACTTTTCAGGACCTTCGAGAAACGGACCCCAGAATAGTCTGCAGTGCAGGCGTTTTCCGTGGGGGCGCGTAGTATTAGTTCGCGATCGAGTAGATTCGCCGCCATGTTGGATGAGGGCGCCAGGGCAGAGAAAGGCTTGGAAGCGAGGAAAAGCGAGAGGGGGGAGGGGGTGGGGGAGCGAAGCAAAAAAACGCCTGCCCGTAAAGGCTATGAAAACCAGAAACACCCCCTAATTAGTAGCGCATCACTGATTTTCCGGAAATGAGCAATCAGCCAATCAAAATACACCGGAAGCTAAATTTCACTAAATTTTACTTCCGATAAAAACAAAAACACATGGAAAGTTCACATGCTGTCAGAAAAGTCGGCGCGAGTATGCAACACGCGTAGAGTAATGTCGGAAAGGAACCCTAGTGATAATTGTAGACTTTGCAAGGTTTCTTTCAAAGTAAAGTTTGGAAATGTAGGAAAGCTAAGCTAAGCCATTCCTCGTCAGAAAATCTTTTCAAGCCTTCGAAACGGCAAGATTGTTTCGGAGTTGTGTTAGCCGACATTTGCAGTCAAGTTGGATTGCCGCTTGTGCACGATTCTCTGCGATTTTCCGATCGTGTCTGCAACCCGTGTGGCCGGAAAATTCGCAATTTAGGGCAGATGTATCAGTTTGTAAAAGTGGCTACAACATCTACAACTGGTACACCGATTAAAAGCGGCAAACGTACCCTTGAAACGCCAGAGAAAGCTAGTCCATCGTGGAGAAAAGCCAAATCAGTACGTGTCAACTCGCCGGTACCGAAGACGCTGTCAGAACAAGATTCGCCCAGAAAATCAAGAAAGTCTCTTGCCTTTGCTGCCTTTCCCTTTGTAGATAAGCCTCGTATACCCATGCCTGATGCTTCAATTTCTAAGCAGACAAGAGCCAAGTGGCTTCTCGAGATATGTGAAGAGCATGTTAAGAAGTATGTTTTCAACACAGACGACCTAACTTCCTTGGTTACGCAGACAACTGAACTTGAAATGGCACTCAACCAGGATTCCAATTGGGCATGTCGTGCTGACGGCTGTGATCGGATCTATGCATTACACTCTGGAAGAGTAAGGTAACATCTAATTATTTGAAAATTGTTTTGCAAAATTCATTTGCATTAGTTTTATAATTGGATATTGTATGTTATCCATGTATACCAATGATAAATATCCAAATCTCTTCCTTGATACCCAATCATGTTTTGGTCATTTTGGCAACAATTCATTCAGTGAGATCACTTTAAAAATTCAAATTATCTTTAGACTAAATTCTGCATCAGAGAGGTGAAAAAACAGGATATTGGTTTTCAAGCACCTGACATGCAACAACTTTCAGGGCTCGAAAAGAACTTGAATTACAGCTTGCCCGTGGGGCAAGTAACTCTCAAATTTTGCTTGCCCAGACACTATACCCTGTTTCCCAGGTTTTCAAACTTATTAAACTTATATCAGGAGAAAACAATTTTTGATACTAGAGTTAAACTTACCCATTGCAGACACGAAGTTGAAGCACATGGACTATCATTTGATAATGGCGCTGACATAAGAGATCCCTATGGCTATTACTACTGTAGAGTAAGATGTGGATTAGTCTTCAAGACAAAGGCCACTCGAAACAGGTGAGATTAAAATACATGCGACATGCATGTTGCATGGGTTAAAAACAAGTAATCAATCCAAATTGGAAATAAATGCTGGGAGCCTCAAGCAACATGTTAAATAAAATAATATCTATTTACTAGTGGTACCTATCGGTAGAAGTGCCAACGAGTACAACAAGAGAGAAGGGTTGTGAGGATAATAAATTTATTGTAAATGTTTGACTAAAAGTACACTTTATGATGTGGGTGTGATCAATGTACATTGCATGTATTCGTTGCGGAATGTTTGTGGAATAAACTGATGCGATTTGGTGAAGGCCTAATGAAGGAGTTCTAAAATGATACTAAAGTAGTGAGAAACCTTGTGAAATCCATGTAATTTGAGGGTTGCAAGCCATTGCAGTTCTATGCCGCTATTTTGGAAAGGTGTCAGCTGTTTTTAAGTCCAATAGACCTTAAATCAAAGTGGCTGTGAGCCACTGAAACTCGGAAAATATATAGCCTTTGTTTACTTCATATATAGTAACACAAATAAAGGCTGCATTTTACCCAACCCCCTACCCGCTTCACAAGACTAATTGATTACTTAAATTTAATATTAAAGACTCTCTGTCGACGGGCATGCAATGCGAGTGTTTGTTATTGTTTTGATTCTGGCGCTGAAGAAAATAGTTCGAAAATCAAAAAGATTTAGGGCATTCGCGGCCTAAAATAAAATATACCGGTAGAAACAGGTATAAAATGTTTACTTTCGAGGTCATCCAGCTAAGAAATACTTTATTTTGAAATTATGACCTCGTGTCGTGGGGGCGCAAGCTACAATTACAATCACAAGCTCCTGTCGCCATAGGCGTCATTGGTCGTCATTTGAAACAACTCTATAAAATAAATTTCCTTTTTATTTTGCTTTTAGAAGCACATATACAGAGTATATATATACAGTACTTAGTGCTCTTAAAATACAAGATGTAGAACTAGAGCAATGAACATTTCGTGGCGATTTCCATACCGCGGTTTGGAATTCCTGCGGAGATTGTTTCGATAAGCGGTCACGTACAGATTCTAACTGCTTTCACTTCGATCTTTTTTCAGTCCGAAAGATTGCCATTAGTAGCGAGTAGGGGAAAAATGAAGCAAAGAACGCACTTTTCATCGAAATAAAAATTTCAAATAATCTCACTAAAGCTTACTTGGTACTGGAAGAATCTACTGGCAATGCGAAGGGAAATAATTCTGCAGCGATTCAGTGTCACTCAGCTCAATACTGCAACAAACGTGAGCAGTTTTCACTTTGCCTGTATCCGAAGTCATCTTCTTTGTTTCTCCATTGATTCTGGGCAGATTTTCTTGAATAAATCTTTTCGGAAGAGCCTCTGGTTTATACAGTAGACACAGTACGCTGGCGATTCTTGGCACCCGCCATGCATGGCTAAAAGCATATCGCGTACCGGCCGTTGTTTAGCTTCTCACACATGTGAGTTTGCGGATCACGTATCGACGCCATGAATCATGCATCGTGCACGTGCTGAACAAATAAGTAGCGCGCTGATTGGCCAAAACTATGACAAATTGTGCACGTGCTGAACAGTTTCTGCTCAACAGATTGGCTAAAAACATCAGACATTGTGTCGTCACGATCTACCTTACATTACATTACATTACTTACATTATTCTACATTTTGGAGCGTTTGTGAGATTTTTTTCGCACATACAAATTTTCTCGCGGCTCTATAATCTGCCGCCTCGTCAGGCCTTCTGGTCTTCCAGAAGGCCTGACTCGTTGGCAATCATTGTAGACATGAAGATCAAAAGCATGGTCAGAAATTAGCAGATGAAGAGATCCCCCAAGAAGAGGCCAAAGCTGACTACAAGTTTAATTATCATTCTGCGAAACTTGCATTTGGACTTGTGCTACTTGAATTCAACGATGCTTTGAAAGAAGGTGATGGTGATAGGCTGTTTGAACTCTACAAATTAGCCTTGCTGATCTACAAGACCCATGGTCACTACAAGTATGCCTATGGAGTGCTACTGTATTTGGTCAAGTGCATTGCAATTCTTCCCCCATCCCAGGCACTACGGTTAAAGTGGAATCGAACCTACAATGTCAGTGGTCTCCCAGGGCGAAACATCCCCTTAGACCTACAAAAGGAACATGACAACAAAGATGTCAAGTGCATGTGGCGGAATCTTGGAGCTAACCTTGATGAGCAAAATGCAGAGAGGACAGCAGGAACTCTACAATCAACGCAGCTTGTTTACCAGTCAGTTGACAGAGATTGCATGGTGAATGAACATCATTTTGCCAGGAAAATCCCCAAAGAGGAGGAAGCTGTCAATCAAATTACTACTGACCTGCTTAGTAATAATGTTTTCAAGAGGACCCCTGGTCGAGAGGGATATGCAGCTTTTCCTAAATTCGAACGGAATCTCCTGCATAACCTTGATTACAGAGATTTGCACAAGTGGCTTAAGGAACATATTGACTTGTGGGGCTCAATATACCAACAGGAAAGATAAATCATGTACCTAAGTGCAGTCCTTTCCACATCTTATTTAATTACTCATAAACAAGGCATGATATCTTGTTGCATGGAAACATAAATTATCCAGGACATGTATGAAACGGATTAAGGCAGAAGTGTTGTCCATAGATTGAAATGTATTTTATAATTTAAGGCTACATGTATCTCGTCAGTATCAGATATATGGATTATCTATGCAGTTTACAGTTAACAGTACAGTTGAATTCTGATAGCTCAGGGATGTCACTAAGGGCCAGCTGCCAGCTAATTAAACTGGCTGAAATAAAACACAAATATAACATAAATTTTACACGAAAACAAAGACTTGATAATCTTTTAGAACTGCTTAGGCCAGTAAAGCTACCTGATCAGCCAGCTTAGTATTTTCTTAACACTAAAATAAGCAAGAAAAATACCTGGAGTGGAATCAAAAAGGGTTCGAAGGTTCGAGTTATCAGGATTCAATTAATCGTATATAATAATTATAGTGTAATTAGTGGTGTTTGTGCCATAGACAAGTTATCTATTTGTACAAATTTATGTTAATTCAAGAATATCAAGGGTAATTTCATCAAATATCCCGTTATCCTGTTCAATCCAGGCAATAATGTTGTTAGTCATTTTACAAAAAAGCTTCAAATTTGAATTTGATAAAAACTGCTTAGCTTATTTTGCTGATGTATGTTACAGCTTCATGTATATATACTTTGGGAAAACAAAACAAACTGCTATATAAACTATGTACATTAAGAGGATTAATCAATAAGAAATATTCCCAAATTCAGTTGATGATATTAACTACATGTATTATCATATTACAATAAATAAATTGCCTTCACATGAAATGAAAGTGTTCTTTTAAACATGTTCTAGTATCAAGCACATCACTATAGTTCTGGAAGATCTTTGTAATCATAAACATCTATGCCTAACTCAATATTTTCAAAGTCAAACCATTTGTTGACATCTGATTGGGCAGTTGGGACATGTAGATTAAACAGGGCCAGTGACTCCTCAAAGTTTGGAATGTCCATGAAAACTGCCTGTATGACCTCCAAAACTCTCAGAGCGTTTGATGACGAATAAACAGGAAAACGAGCACGAAGGTCATGAATTGTAAACACTGTCTCACATTTTTTACAGACATCCTCAATGAGCTGCATTGAGAATCCATGACTTGAGCTTTCATCCATGGCAAGCCCTTGATCTTTCATGTCTTGCAGAACTTCACATAAAGCTGCCTTTAGTGTGTCTCTGTCCTCTTGTGTTACTTCCCTCCTATTTTCAAATGTGACCGCATTGTCTTCTACAACAAGAGCCTCAAATGGCAACACAGCAGAATCGCAACTATCACCAGCACACTTACATTGCGTCGAACAAAAAGAACAACAGTCATGCAGTAGCACAAGTGGCTGAATTGTTGCATCAAGGGTTCTGTAGGCAGCTACACGGAAGCAGCCCTTTTCCGCACGGACAAAGTCTTTTACTTCTTTCTCACAAGGCCCAGCTTGTTGACCATGATAAAGGACAATGACGTGCGATTGTTTTCCATCCCTGCCCGCTCTTCCAGCCTCTTGATGCTGGTCTAAAATGGTACGCGCTGGCTCCCAGTTAATAATAAAGCGAACATCAGGGAAGTTAACTCCCATGCAGAGAGCTGTCGTTGCAATGATCACTCGCTTTACGCCTTCACTCTTAAACTGTTCCATAACCCTGTCCTTGGCACTTTGCCACGAATTAGAGTGGTATACTCCAATTAAACAGTTGTACTGCTCAGTAGAATATGCAGGAAAATAAACTTTCTTTCCTAACTTAAACATTAAATAATTGACAACAAGGGCAATGTCATTTATTGTATTGCAGAAAATAATTGTCTTGGGGCAATTGACACCCTCTTCTTCAATGAAATGGACAAGCCAGTCCAAATGTCTTAACTGAACTTCTTTCTTCACACACTTAACAGAAAATCGGAGGTTGGCTCGATTTGGACTCACATAGATTATAGCTGTATCCTTTTTGAGATTCAGCACCTTCTTAATGGTCTCCTTTGTAGAAGGGTCTGCCTCCCAGTAAGTGCACCAACAGGAGTACCTTGAAAAGAAAATGATAAAAAATAATAGCATTAGAAGTAATGCCAGAAATAAACAAAAGTGAAAAAAGAATTGGTACAGTATTTCATGGCCATTAAGATTTTATCTATTAAACAAAAAGAAATAATATCCCAACTATGATGCCTATGGTTGTTGCTGTAGAGGATTTATACTATGTCATATTATTTAAGACTGAGGTGGCCTCACTGCCTCTAAAAGTAAGGCAAATAATATGTTAAAAGCTTACTTGCTCAAGTTATACATAACAGCAGGCCTCAACAAAATTAATTGAAAGCAGTTAGACAAATTAAACTTACATATGCATGACACCAATATTAATCATCATAAAGATGTTTCGAAATTTACACAATTCAGTTAATACACGAGTTAACAATCGATTGTAAACAACAAAACGTCTTTTTCAAAAACCCTCAATGTTACCTGGTTTGCAAAATGAACGCAGTTCCCCAAGTTTTCCAAATGACTCACGGAATGCACTGGTTCCCTTCTTCGAAGATCTTTATGTTATAAACAAGAGAAAGGTATATTAAAAAGAGAAGTTTATTTCAAGCCTAACTACAATGCATCGATATAAAAGACATTGAGAAGAAAGACATTTAAATAAAGACTGAGAACAAACCTTTCTCCTGTCCATGTCTCAACAGTGTGAGACTCGTCGACAATTATCGCACATAGCTGTTGATGTTGCGGCGCGTCGGCCTTTTTAAGGGAAGCGAGAAACTTCTTTGAAAGAATCTCCTCAGCTGATGCAAATACCAGTTGGTATTTTCCGTTCTCGATGTCTTCTAAGTGAACATCTGCCAGAGCCACCGCTCTCAGTCCCATTGAGCGGGCTTCCGATATCTGGTCCTGCACAATACTCTTTAGCGGACAAACAACAACAGCGGTCGAGCTTCCACCAGTCTGAATTTCTTTCACACGAACAAGCAATTGAAATATTAAGCTTTTTCCAAAGCCAGTTGGAAGTACTGCAAGCAGATCTTTTCCCGATGCCAGTGTGAAAATTGCCTGCTTTTGCTCTGGTCGAAGATTTCGCGACATTCCAAGCTGAGTCAAATACTCTTGAGCTATTGCGAGAGCAGAATCAAAGCAATCTCCCGAGTCCGCCATTCTCTTCACTGAATTTTTCCCGCAAGCGCCAGAGCGAAATTATAGTATCGATTTACATTTTATTGGCAGGCATCAATCTCTGCTCCACACCGCACCAATCAGCGACTCCGTTCGTGGGCGAACGGAGGTTCTCTAACGAACAATGACTGCGGGCAGGCGTATTTTTCCTTCCCCTCCCCCTCCCCCCTCACTTCCTTTTCTGCCTCACTCCTACTATCCTAGGACACTTTTTTCCTATCCCCAATCCTCTCTCGAGTAAGAATCCAAGATGGCGCCCGATCAAAATGCATTCGAATGCGCTCACGAAATACGAATTGGACAGCTGTCGTGGACAGCTGTCGTGTTGGTGTCTCTCTAAGTCTACTTTTTCACGTAGTATTAGCCTACTGTATTATTCGTAATGTTATTTTATTTTTTCGGCTGATAGAATCTTTTGTATATACCTCGTTAGCAGCATTATCGTTGGCGGTCCCTTGCTGTTTTGAGTTTTACTTTTCCCGTAAAGGATGGCAATCTGGGCGTGGCTCAACTTTTTTTTCCTTAGCCCCCAAGCAAGAGATACCATTTAAAAACACAGAAAATTCAAATAAGAGCTACAGTCACTTTAAATGGATAAAAACATTGGCAACATGTCCTTAAAACCAAAAGAACATGTCTGTTGGGACCATTCATATGACAATCTCTTGGGGGGGGGGGGGGGGGGTGTTACTAGAAATAGACAAATAAGATCTTTAAATTGAAATTAGAACAATAAAATTAGTTATTTAGAACAAAAACAAAATCTTACGTCGGGGTCGGGGTCGGGGTCGGGGTCGGGGTCGGGGTCGGGGTCGGGGTCGGGGTCGGGGTCGGGGTCGGGGTCGGGGTCAGGGTCAATTTTTTAATTTTCTTAAAAAAAATTCACCGAATCAGAAAAAATAAATTAAAAAAATTATATAAGCGTGTGGCGCATTTCGAGTTGAAAAAAGCACTTCGTTCACAAAATAGTCGGGAACTTGATCCTTCCATAAGTTCAAAAGTATAAAAGAAGAAATCTGTGGTCTAGCTAGCCTCCTGCGCAGACGTCCTTAGGGCTCGTTTCTCCCCCACGGACGACGTCCGTGGGGGAGCGCTCAGAAGTCTATCCGCCTAGCTGTTAGAATTTCACTGCTAGACCACAAATTTCTTCTTTTATACTTTTGAACTTATGGAAGGAACAAGTTCCCGGCTATTTTGTGAACGAGGTGCTTTTTTCAACTCGAAATGCGCCACACGCTTATATAATTTTTTATTTTTATTTTTTTTTCTGATTCGGTGAATTTTTTTTTACAAATTAAAAAATTGACCCCGACCCCGGCCCCGGCCCCGGCCCCTAATTTTCTTTGAATGCGTTGTTTTTATATATAAATTTTCCGTAATGGCTTCCGTTTTATCGCCTTTCAACAAGATTTCACTAATAATTTCTTGATGCAAGAAGGCAGATGAATACTTTTTTTCAACCTAAAATTATCATCGATTGTTCTTGAATTACTTTTCGAGTGGAGTCGGCGATTTGCGAACGACACGTTTTATAATTATCAGTAATTTAGTTTACCGCACGGTTTCAATACATACATTTTTCGGTTCAAAATAAGTTTTATGCGATTCACACTTACTTTTTACGAGCAGTTTTGAATTCGACATCAGTCAGATTACGTTATTCAAATTAAACTTGGGAGAAATCAAAGACAATAATGAATGCGGGAAAGCCCCGGGAAAACAACTTGCTTGGTGAAATTGTTTTGTTTTGACTCGTTGTGTATCCATTCTACCGTTCTAAAGATTCTGTGTGGCAAAGATTAAACAAAACAACAAATATCCAGATATTTGCTAAATAATGCTAATCTACTATTTTCAATTGTATGCGAATCAAGCGAATACAGCAACTGAGGTCCAGTCGAACACAAATAGCGCGCGAAAAGTATGAAAAGTAGCGTTACCTTTGCCCGCAGTTCAGTCGAACGTCATGCAAATATAAAGGTTAATGAAAGTCAAGTATTTAGCATGCGTGATGCTTTCTTTGTGGCGTCTCGTGGGCAGTTCATTTCCCGGCCGGTTCACGTCCAACTTAACATTAACTCCCTACAAAACTTCGGATTTTCCGAACACCCTCGAAAGCTTCCGAAAGCGCCGACACGAGTTATCACGGAAATTGACGTCCCAATCGGGAAAACTGCACGATCGCAATATGTGGATTTTCACACTTCGTGTGAAAGTCCACATAAAAACGCATTTCGTCTTATTCCGGTCAGTCCCTCCGATTACGAATAATGCTGAGTATTTGTTGGCGGGATAAACTCTACGTTGACAGAAATCTTGCCATGGGGTTCTCTAGTTCTTGTAAAATTTTCGAGTGTTTTAGCTCCCCTCTAGAACGGATTGCCCGTTTAAATGACTCTCTTATCTTTAGCACTTATATTTTGTAAGCTCGATACTGCTTTGCACAAATCGCACAGGTTTCGAATGGGCGCAGCCACTTGGGCTGCGGCCAAAGGTTTCACCGACAAACAGATTCGCCAACTAGGAAGGTGGAAATCTAACGCATTTTTTCAGTATATTCGTACACCTAGCATATCGACAAAGGTCGTTTCTTAATGAGTTTAGTCCACACGCAGGTGCTGTGGTTGGTTTCTTTTTATATATATATATATATTTTTATAATTTTTATATAATTTAACGTCAACCATAATTTGGTCACCAGTCTTCGGGTGGGGAGGGCCTCCCTTCAGAGGCTTGTGGCCTTTTTTCTCGTGCCTTGACCTTTGCTAGAGCTTTACGAACGAAATAATCGTTGCTAATTAATTTCATTTGACTATCTATAATTTAATCAATAAATCGGCGACCTCGCGTGGCCAAAATTTATCCCAACACTTGATCTGGTTTACATTTTTTCGGCGCTCTCTGCAAACAAAGCTCGGCTGTTGACCAAATAATTGACTATAGATTATTCATTAAGTTGTATTTAATTGCATCTGGGAAAGGAGACATATAAGTGTTAAATAGACACCCCCAACGCCACTAGTACCACCAATTTGTTGTTATCATTTTTGTGTCCGTGAAACATATAGTTAACAATTATTCACCGAAGTGGAGGTGAAAAGTGGTGGATATTTACCGAGCCGCGAAGCGGCAAGGGAAATATCCACCACTTTCACCGACACTGATGTGAATAATTGTTTTAGTATATACCACACAAGTTGAACAACTAGCGGACCAAAACATTACTTTTGGTACCCAGAGCGACGCGCGAAGCCATTTTGTTTCTCTTGGGCTGCTCGGAGGTGAATAGTACTTTGCTAATCACCTCCGAGTTAACCAATCAGCGCGCGCGGAAAGCACTATTCAGTTGTGTGGTATATACTAACTCCTTTTATAAATGGTATGCTTGAAATCAATATGAGACGTCACACAAGCAGCAAAATATCAATGATTGTATAAAAGCAACACACTTGTAAACTGACTGGAGAATGGTCTTTTACTAATTTCACCACGCATTTTCCATTAGTGGGATCATGTTTATACAACGCTAATTTTTTTAGAATAGTTGAAAAAGAAAAATAATCTAGTAGAATAGTGGGCAAACTTTAAAATTGCATGACAATTGTCATCTCTTAACGTCGGTCCTGTACATTATCTTGCTACAAACCTTAACTTGTGTGTAAAAAACCGGCGAAAAGAATTTCTACGGAATCTCTAGTATCGTACATGTGTAATTTGTTTTATTTTCTATTACCGTACGGGCAACAAAAAGATAAACGATCAAGGGAATGAGCTATTTACATTTCCTATAAACTTTCACGCTTGATCTGAAGACTTATAAGCCCCCATCTCTTGACATAACAAGCGAAAGTTTTCATCCTCTTCGGAATATCCTTGGACTATATTGTCCATGGCCAACAATTTCAAACAACATGGCTGCCGCGCATGCGGATCGCGTTACATTTTGGACTTGTATTATATTTCGCGGAGTACAAAAATGCAGAGGAAACAGTCAAAAATGCTCTTACCTGCTCGGGAATCCTTCTTTCATTTCTTATGTACAATATTTATTCGAGGTCCACAAATCTTGTCTCCAAGAAAAGTCTATATTGTTTCCTTTGAGCAGTGTTTTTTACAGATTCTCGACAATTTGCGTGTTCCCAAACAGTTTTGAAATGTCCTTCCAATCTTGAGAAAGGCGCCATACTTCTTCTTAAAATACGTGCCAGGATGCTGAAGTGAAACCGCCGAGAAGAGTTTCCAGTTGTACATTGTCGAGGTCCACAAATCTGAATCGATTGCCCGAACACCAAGGGCAGTTCAGATGCTCAAATTGTGATCCACAAACCATTCTTCGCTGTTCCCAGCATCCTTGAAAATACAGTAAAACCGTCCTTCTCAAATCGGGAAGGATCTCGGTCGTGACTTACTGGATCCGCTAGAAAAGTGTTTCTAAAAAACCTCACTTCGTCCTCCATTTTGAAAATATATTTCTTCTACCCTTGGTAGCTCCTTTATGACTTTGTGGCCTCTCTATGATCTACTTTTGGCGGTAAATTAGAATTCAAAATGTCTGACGCGCCAAGAATTTGTGCTCTTGAATATGCAAAACAGGTCGTCATCTGTGAACCGGAGTTACGCTACGCATCAAAAATCCTAGAAAGAAAACCAATATTCTCCTGTGAAATTCCCTATCCCTTGCTAAAAGAATGGCACAAATTTATCTTCTATTTTTCGCCTTTGATCGTCCATTTTGTTTTGGTTTAAAATATGAGCCCGCCGTGCTAATCGCTGACAATTTACGCGCCCGCAGGGAGAGTCGCTGACAATATAAGCGTCAGCAATAACAACCGCTGACTGTACGGAATTGTTGGCCATGCCAAGCGTTGGAACAGGTCTTTCTTGGTCCTTTCTAATCTCCGCAGCTGTGAAGTAATGACATCTTCTTTAAAGCGTACTTTCTTTTCTTTCTTATTACGGTTATGACGATCTTCACAGTTGACATGCTTCACGTATGTAATCATATTACTGACCTTATCAAATAAAGATTCTCTTCTCGTTTTTCTTGGTGGCTTTTCACTTGCTGATTCTTGGATTATTTCTTCACCAGACTGTTCAAAGCTTTCTCTGATTAAATCAGAGTTATTCGCCGAACTGTTCCTCAAATTACGTTCACGGGTTGCAGGATCTGTTTATCTGTTTTCCTTGACATTCAAACGTCGTATACCATTACTAATCGCATAAAAAAAAATCCTTTCTTTCGCTGGCACTTTTCCACTCCAATTCATCGACAAGATCGTACAGTTCATTATCTTTTACAGAATTCTTTGCATCTAATAAGGCGTCGTTTACGATTACAATAAAGAAATTCATTAAAATGAAAATACGTACCTTTCCTTCTTCCAATACAATTTTGGCCGGTTTCGAGATTCAACGTATCTATCAGGAAGGGCGATGAGAAAAAGTACCAGCTGCTTGGCTTCGAATTTAACAGCAATTTTTTTAGCTTTAGGTTGTAGAGTCACTAATCTTCGTATCATTGAGAACTGATTCTTTTTAACACAGGCCCATTACCAAAAAGCCCAACCACTGAGTCTGCGGAGATTCTTGGAAAGTCATATCTTCTAACGTCAGCCTGACATGCTTGGTTGATTTTGATGATTATTGTCCAGATTATTGGTTTTGGTGTCTAAACGACAATCGGGCGTTCTTACCGGAAAGCGGTGAAAAGTATAAAGTCGAGGTAAAAGACACTCACATCAAATGCAGGAAAGATTTCATCCGCTCCATTTTTATCATCACGGAAAACGACGAGGGAACATACAGCTGCTATTGGGAATGCGAGTATGAAAACACTACAGAAGCTGCCATTGATCTGAAAGTTTTTGGTGATCTGCAGACAGGTAAAAATGATATCACGGAACTGCAATAGTGTCACTAAATTACAGTCTTACCTGGTTTTAGTTGAGATAATTTTAAGTGCTAACAACATATGTCCAGCAATTGGTCAAGCGCGCATGCCTGAACTGGGCTAAACTGTTCTAAAATTAGTGGCAGGCAACTTAACCCATGAAAAACATTACCTTTGAACATCTAAAGGAAGACATAACCACAATACGTGGATAAAAATCAAACTACGGCTATAAATATCGATTTTTTTTGAAGACGCGCGGAAACAACTTGAAAAGTTTAGCTAAACTTTTCAAGTTGTAATCCATTTCCTTCGGAGCCATCTGCAGGTAAAGACGCTTGTTAACAGTTTCGGTTTTCTATAAAAATGGACTATTAGTTTTTGTTTTCCTTCGACACAAATATAAATTTTCGCTGTTCAAAAATCTGTTAAAATCGGTGACAAAGCCCCTTTAAGGTCTTAAAAGACAGCCTTCGTTTCTCTGACAATAATGACAATGTTTGTTTGTCCAAAAAGATCGCGAATAAATCCAGGAAATAAAATTTTCTTGTCTAAATACTGTTTCAGGGGATCTATTAAGCAAATCGACTCAACTATTGATGTTCCTTAAGAACATCTGATCATTTAGCGATCACATTTGCACAGGCAGTTGAAATATGGGCAAGATTCGATACCGCGTGGAAAGAAACATTGGAAATTTTTAAACTTTCCACATTGACTTTTTGTTCATTGTTTTAATCTGTCGAGAATCGCAAAACAAACCTGCCTATAAAAAAAAATTGGGGGTCACCGACCTTTTGAGAGAGTAAACTACGAGCGAAGTTAATGCAACGGCTTCCAGCCCTATATGTGCTTGGAAAATTTTCTCAGCGCGGGCGCTCATTGCAATATTTATGAAACGTATAAATAAACGATCAATAATTATTCTAATCCCGCCAATTACGTCACTCAGAATCCGACTTTGATGTGAATTATCATACACAATCGCCCGACCATCGTTATCGAGACTGCGATGTTTACGAGCGGTACTAGGAATTTCAAAATGTTTCGTTTCTTGAGATTTAGGGAAGATTGCCGAAAGAGCTGCTGCAACATACACAACCACACTTAGGTAATATGGTTCATCAAACAACAACAACAACAACAGCCTAGTTCAAAAAATTTAATGTGACTACAACTCCCTTATTTTGTTTCAATGAGGATCGTTTTCATTACATTTTGCGGTGTTAAAAGACTGACATTTACATACACGCTATCTTCTAAAAAAGTCTAAAATGGACCCCCCACCAATTCGTTATTCTCATTATTTTTGTGTCAGTAAAACGCATAACTGCTGCTTTTATAAATCTTATACTTGAAATCAATACATGATGTCACACAAGCAGCAAAATATCAACGATTTTTAAACTTATGCCTACTCAATGAATGTATAAGAGCATCACGCACTTGTAAACTAAAGGGCAAATGGTCTTTTACTAATTTCACCACGCTTTTTCCATTAGTGGGATGAAGTTTCTACCACGCCCATTGTTTTTTTTATAATTGACTCACGTGGGCCAATTAATGGCTTAGTTGGGAAGATATAATCTAGTAGAATAGTTGACAAATTTTAAAATTGCATGATAATAATCATCTCTAAACGCCGGTCCTGTTCATTATCTTGCTACAAACCTTTTAACTAATATAAACAGTGTGTAAAAAAATCCAGGTGAGATAAATGTTTACGGAATCTCTAATATTTTCTACTACTGTGTGCGCATAAAAAGATAAACGATCAATGGCATGAGTTATTAACAGTTCCTATAACGTTTCACGCTTGGTCTGAGGACTAAAAAGCCTCCATCTCATGGCATAACAACTGAAAGTTTTCTTCCTCTTCCAAGTGTCCTTGGACTACATTGTCCAAGCGTCGGAACAGGTCTTTCTTGGTCCTTTCTAATCTGCGTAGCTGTGAAATAATGACATCTTCTTTAAAGCGTACTTTCTTTTCTTTCTTATTACGGTTATGGTGGTCTTGACAGTTGGCATGTTTCAGGTATCCAATGAAATTACTGACTTTATCAAACAAAGATTCTCTTCTCGTGTTTCTTGGCGGCTTCACATTTTCTGATTCTTGGATCATTTCTTCACTAGACTGTTCAAAGCTTTCTCTGATTAAATCAGAGTTATTCGCCGAACTGTTCCTCAAATTATGTTCAGGAGTTGCAGGATCTGTTTTGCTGTTTTCCTTGACTTTCAAACGCTGTATACCATTACTAATGGCATCAAAAAAGTCCTTTCTTTCTCTGGTACTTTTCCACTCCAATTCATCGACAAGATCGTTCAGTTCATTATCTTTTACAGTATTCTTTGCATCTAACAAGACGTCGTTTACGATTACAATAAAAAAATTCATTAAAATGATTGTAATAGTGACAAGTATCATAGCGCAAAAGACCCTACCAAATGTGTGGTTAGTGGCTGCTAACTCGTTAATGGGCCTAGACTTGACTCGGCCCAAAGTTAATTCCAGTTGGAAAACTATTGCTCGAAAAACCGACGAGTAGTGCTGAGATCCAGTTCCGAAAATCAGAATACCAAAGTGTAAGAAAGCCACGAAGAGATTTAACAAAACAATCATGAACGATGAAAAATGTCGCGCAGATATCTTCAATGCCTTCGAGAACATAAGGACATGCTTGTTAAAGCGAGTAAGCCGCAAGAGTTTCACAGTGACGATAAAAGTTAGAATTCCCAGTACAGCGTTCTCAACATCATACCATAGGATTGCTTCTTGGAAACTTACATTCGCGTAGACGTTTTCTTGCAATTTTCGAATCACTGAAGTGATTCTGTCCACCTGTACAATGTACATAACCAAAGACAACACTGAAAATAGTACTTGAAATATTTCTAGCCAGCTCCAAAAGGATTTGAAGTATCGAGACCGCTGTTTACAAAGCTTGTAACACTCTCTTCCGAGATAAAGCAGAACGAATATGATGAATAAAAGTACACCGATTGAATAAAACTGACGTGATGCGGTTTCCGTGGAATACAAAGAAATAACTTCAGTTCTCGTGAAAGGTGCACCATAACCAGAGGCTTCAACTTCGTAGAAATATGTTCCGATACCTAAAATATTTACTGACGGATTGAACATAGAGAATTCCACGATAATAGCTCTGGTTTGCTTGTCCAGCCAGTCATTGTTTTGCAAGTTGTTAATAATGCTAACAGCTGTTGCGTTCTCGTACCCCAAATCAGCCACGAATCCTCCCCCAGGATATAACGAAAAACGTCCCCATTTCGGCACTGTATCACTCTCCCAGGCATTCTGGTATCTCCACGGCTTCGGGCAGACTCGAAGTAGTTCGTTATGGTTGGTAACATTGTCGGCGGGCTGCCATCTTGGTTTACTGTACGGTGTCTTGTCTTCGTTTGACTCCGAGTATCCATCGTAGCAAACCTGAAACACTTTCGTCATGGTGTCCAAAACGTTACAAGATGCTGAAATATCAGTTTAAAAAAAAAAGTTATTAGATTTTGAAAACAAAGCGAGAATTAATATAATTGTCGGTGTGTGCAAAAAATTCGCTGTGATTTAAATACAATAGTAATACAGAATAAACCCTATTTTGAATTTCACAGTATTTCATTCGCAAGTTCTTTTTTAGTATTCGAGAATACTATGAAAATTGTCTCGTTAGTATGGCGCTTGCTTAGCAACTTTATTGGGAGGCGCGTGGCCTAATGGTTAGTGGGCTGGACTCCGGATCGAACGGTCCGGGTTCGAGCCTTGGCCGGGGCGCTGCGTTGTGTTCTTAGGCACTGAAGACAATTTACTCTCATAGTGCTTCTCTCCACCCAGGTGTATAAATGGGTACCGGCGAATTTACTGCTGGGGGTAACCCTGCGATGGACTTTAGCATCCCATCCAGGGGGGGGGGGGGGGGGGGTAGAAATACTCCCCCTACGGAAACCGGGATAAGCTCCGGCCTGATGGGCCACTAGGCTCCAAGCGCCGCTCTACTCATGTGCCGAACCTAACTGACGAATAAAAGTACGGCAGAAGAGCGGCGTTTGAATCAGTTTGGTCCGTCAGTTTTAATTAGGTTCGGCAAACAACGTACGTTTGGAAGGGTCTGCCGCATTGTGCGGCATCTGAGCGGCAGCTGATTCGTACGGCATTCTTTTTATGTGCCGAACATACTGCATGAATTACTGTACTGTATTTTCGATATAACAGCGCTCATGATTGGTCTAAAGTGGAGTGGCGTGACTAGGTCTGACCAGTCATGCTAGAGGCTCGACGGCATAAAATTCGACGAAAAAATTTCAGCTCAAGAGAAACGGAACGTCATGAGAGAATTGCTTTGGTGGTAATTCATTTTTGCTGTTATCAAAATTTGTGAGATCAGATTTGTAAATTAGTATTTATAAACTAATTTCTCGCCCGAATTTGCTCTTCCGGAAATATTATCCATAGGAAAACTTTTGCTGATTTGGACTGCAAAACTTTTTATCATCCTCAACGCAGACGTTCAATCAACATTATTGTTTACGACTGGTTTCCGCGAATTAAGTTCGACACAAATACGTCGTCTGAACCAGCCGATTGTTAATGCAAAACAGTAACCTTTGTGACTAGCATGGGGCGACAATTTCGTACAAATGTTAAATGAATCGAATTAGGTTATCTCGTTGTTCTTTGATGTAACTGTTTATTAAACCTGGTTTTGCTAAAAGAATGAAAAACTAAACTTACTCGGTTTTACTCTCAGTTGCCTTGCTCGAGCCATTCCAACTAGAAGAGAACGCTTGTTGCCAATGTACGCGGTTTGATTTTCTTCTTGTCCGTTGTACCACCTACCAGCAAACACACCTGGGACAAAAACGTCATTTAGCCAGCTCCAGTACTTTGTGTTGTTTACAGCCTGGCATGGAATATATAAACAGATCGAGAGAGAAAATGGTGTGGTATAAATATGTAATCAAAATTGGTTTACCGTGTGGTCCGTATTGGTCAAGTTCCATTTTTTCTCAAGTTTATGGACAGAGCCGAAATCAACTTAATTTCGTAAACATACAAAAACAAAGGAAGAACAAGCGACTTGTTATGTCACTTAACTTAAGATGGTTGGGCTCAATTAATCCTCCTACCTCTAAGAAGATGGGCTCATTATATGAAAACAGTTGTGCTGTGCATTTCTCGAATGAGCCTCATTCTTAGGTTGGTCTAAATTCACATCACTCTAAACTGACAATGCATTCAGGATTATTAATTATTAGTCGTACTTCAATAATTTCGTTTTTGGAATAATCCAAGCCACTGGAGCGTTTCCTTTTATCATATTCGCTCACTATCTTCCCCTCTCAGAAGTTTGAGGACATTTGGATATCTCGTCATGGCTCGCTTGCTAAATAATCGCTCACCGTTCGCTCGCACAATTATTTCCTATGCTGGGAATAAGAGAAACGTCTTTCCGACTCCAGGAGTTTCTTTCTTATGAAATCGCTCGTTTCCTTTTAAAACACGTTTGAAGTTTGACTTCACAACCTGAGTAGTATTCTAACTGGATTAGAATGTTTTACCGTCATTCCAGGAGCAATTTCAGGCCAATCGTAGCTAATGTAGACAAATACATTTTGGTGTTAAACAACATGAATTTTATGGTCAGGTGCCACAATCGAATATGTTAAAATGGGGGCAGGCTTAGTTGCCTCCCAATCCTTCCTGCTTTGCAGGATTGATGAAACACACAGCTTACTAAATGAAGAACTAAACAAATTAAGGAGTTACTCACGTAAGAGTTTATCCAAATCTGCTCAAGGCTGTACTCACCTTGTTAAAGTGGGGTAGCCCATCTCGGATAGATTTTGTCATCAGGTATCGATGGTCACTTCTGTTACCGTAACACATCACCATCAGCAAGAAAACGAACACAACGTAAATGAAAAGTTCCACGAAAAAAAGGGAAATGTTTTGTTTTCTGGCTTGACGCTTTCGCATCTCTTCCACTTCAGATAACGTCATTGTCCACAATCTGTCTTGTGAAAAACTGCATTTGCCTTCCTCTTCAAGGTGTTCATTTTCTTCATTTCTACTCTTCTTCCATTTGCCAATGGCTGCCAGAAAAAGAGCCATAAAGAAGACTTTGACAGGTTCAGTAATGATCACATCCTGAGTGAATGATATAAACATTGACGATAACCACTGCTCGCTGATGCTTTTTCCCCAAATCAAACTGTAGAGAATGGTCATCGTCGCAGAAACAGCACAGGAACAAACAATGAGAAACCAGGCGAGAGAAGTGAGCCACTTAGCTTTAGAACAACATCGAGTTTCACTCGCAGACTTTTCAGCTCCTTTTTGAAACAAGAAGGTTATAAGGATGTTAATCGGTGCGACGATAAGCACACTTTTGATACCAATGATCACTTGCCTCGTCGAGAATTTCAACGGTCCCAGCTGAATGACTTGTTCGGATATGCCATCCAACTTGTAGAACATTGCGTTGGCGAGCATAGCTGTTAGCAATACTGAAAGACAGCACGACGCCCGCTGGACTCTTGTAAAACCGCTTCTCCTTGGCTTTGCTACCACAGAAACCCAAATGTGTGTTTCCGTGAGGCCTTTCCACCACCGTTTTATAACTTCATGACTAAAATGCACTTGGTTCGGCATTTGCTTGATCGTTCGCTCAATTCGGCCGTCTTCTCGCTCGAGAGCAAGCCACTGGCTGCTGGTAAATGTCTTCGATTTATTAACTTGTTTGTCCACTACCACGATTTCTTCTAGAAACCAGGAAGGGCTCTCGCCAGAGTTATCATGACCAATCCGTACTCGTTTAACCTCGCCAAGCCGCTTGTTAAGATGAAAAATAAAGACATCCGTGTTTCCCCTAGAAAAGAGAAATTTATCCACGCCAGGTTCCTCTAACCTGAGATGAATAATTCCAGTGCTTTCTTCGGTACCGTATATCTCCATGGCAACCTTAGCTGTTGTACCTGAATTTCTCCACACACCGGTTGTAATTTTTATCTCATATTCGTGTAAGTTGTTTGATGGGGATGGCAGCTGTACTGGCAGACCATTCTAGAAATCAAAGTAGATGACATCGAGCTATTAAAGGGTTGAAAAAATGGACCGTACGTTTAACGCTGCCGGCTAAGGTTAGCGTCAGTTTATTCCATTACTCATAATGTAGCCTGTCAGCAGGTGTACCTTCCGAGCCTGCGAGCGAAGCGATTCTTCTCGTTGGTTTCCCGCCGGCTCGCTTCGCTCGCCGACTCGTTTTCTCTGCTTTGTCGGTCGTGCTTGTCACCCAAAGGTAAGCCTGCTCGCAGGCTAATCATAATGATAAACTGATAATATTTAGTCATCAAGAATTTTCGAGACTCAAGTGCTTTAACCATTAATGGGAAAGCACTAGCCGGTGGAAGAGCAAGAGATCGAATAGAAATTGAGCTTGAGAGTGGAAGGTACTTACATTTCTAGCGTCCACTTTATCCACCTTTCCGACGATAACAAGCGCGATAAAATAGCACAAGAAAACAACAGCCACCGTCACAATAACTGCAACATTTCCAGTTTCTTCAAGATTCTTGAACTCGACCAGGACCTTGTCAAAATCGATTGGATTCGGTTCAACTAAAAGACCTCCTCCAAATGACGTCAAGTGCTTACAGGAACAGTTGATAAATCCGTTCAGTGTTGCTGATAACACCTGCAAGTAATTCATACAAAAAAGTTTGCTACAGTTATCCATCGACGTTGTCCTTTGTAATCCGAAATAAAAAGTAGCTTTGGATTGTAATATTCTACAGTTTCTACTTAAACAATAAGAGCACTTGCCCGCATTTTCTATGACCAATAGTCAACTCAGCTGCAGCTCGTTGACTATTCGCCCATAGAAAGCTCGGGCTCATAGTCTAATTGATAACTAGTACTCGAGTACGAAAACCTAAACAATTTGGAGATTGTTTAGGGTCTTTGAAATGCTCTAAAGTTCACCAGAAAGCTTAAGAAGATCGCTAGACCGGGGAGACAAAAATAGGCCCCGAACCAAGAAAGTTGACATAACTCACTTGACAGCCGTCTGTTATCCACATTTCTCTCTCCTCTGACCAATACACACAGCTCCCCAGGGCTACCCTCAGAGTATAGTTCTGATCAGTGTCAGAATCATATACAGGCACCACAGTTACATTCTTGCTCTGAGCGGGACTGGGCGGAGGATCCTTGACTTCGGCGCATGAGCGCTTTTCTCGTCTATTTCCAAAACACGATCTTTTCTTTCTTCTGTGGGAGTTATTTGCTCTTCCGTTATAGCTTTGTACTCCAAGAAAGTACTTACCAGGTCGCTTGACCAGAGTTTTAATTGGTGTAAGATGATTAAACGAACACCCAGTTTTATCATCCTTTGTGTCATGCGCACTCGGTATCCAAACGCACCTTCCTTTACTGGAGACAGTGGCATTGAGGTCGTGCTCTTTAATGGTTGGCCGCTGACCATATCGCATGTACACAAACAGATTTATACTTGGCTCGCCAGGCGTGATTTCCAGTATTATCAAGGTGTCTTCATACTCGACATCTATCTCGTGAAAACGTAGATGGTCGTTATTGGTGAAATACTGCGAGTTTTCTGCAATGACTACTTGAGGTTTCAGTGGTGTGACTACTATGACACTTTCTGAGAGATTTGCTACTCTGATCACCTTTCGTGTTTCGTCTTTTAAGTCCAGAGCTAGGACATCAGAGTTGACTCGTTTTTTAGTACTGTGCCATGTGTAAGGATTGAATGGGATCGACAGCATCTGCCATAAGAAAAACACTTCCGTAAATTACACATTAGCCAGCCTTAGATTTAGCTTAGCCCAAGGTATTTGCCATCTTGTGTGGCCAGGTTAATTTCCAGGTTAGTATTGTTATAAAACAGGAGTTCTCTTGCATCCAACGCCCGTTGTTATTGATTGTGGGGTCAAACAACACTAATTAAATTCAAACGTAGGTCATGCGGGCTGCAATGCAAAAATTCATATTTTCCCACGGTGACACAGAATAACGTTATTTTAGTGCGCCGTACAAGACAGCACAATAGGAATGCACCTCAGTGGAAGCAATAAAAACGTACAAAAAATCTTTAAACTATACTTACGGTTGCTTACAATCTCAAAAATGTAAGGCTTTTCGAACAGCTGGAAACTGACATTATATTTAATTTGGCCTAATATGTTGGATAGACAAAAACCAACCTTCATCAGGGGCATAAAATGCTAAGTAAGGATCAGGGAACAGACGGTTATATTTGAAATACCGACACGTGATAGGCTGACAATAATGATATAATGGTAATAATTTAGTGTCCAGCGAAGCAAGATTCTAAAACGGGCTGCACGTTTCTCTGCCAGCTTTATTTTTGCCAGAATCTTGGTGTTTCCCTTAACTTCATTGAGAATATCGAGATTTGATGGAAACAAACAAATTGTTTCCCTCGGGACCAGCCATTAAGTGTCAGTAGTTATCGCTATCCATACCTGGGTATCGACAAAACTTGTTCCTGTAATTCTGGACATTAATGCTTCCTCGTCAGCCGGTAAAACAAATCTACCATGTCCTGCTGCAATATTCAATCCGACAAGTTTATCTCGACTATGGCGCCCTAAAGCCATGATCAATTCCGTGGTCTCAATCGATATCATTTCTTCATCCGGGATTCTTACGGCCAACAATGCATCTCCAAGTGAGCTGATGATTTTCATGGAAGTCGTGACAAAATGTTTACCCTGAAAAGAAATTAAAATTAGAAAATGATCTGATTCATAAATCGAGTAATCCAATAGATCTGATTCATAAATCGAGATGTGACGTAATCACATGCGGCTAATCTCATCTCAGTTAGGGAAGTGAACCAATCAGAACTAATGAAGAAGAAACATGTAACAACATAAACACTCTTCTTCTTTGGCCATTTCAATTTAACGAGAAATAAAATGCAAACAGCGGCAACAAACATAAAACATGAACTACGCATGGTTTGATAAATAATCTAAAATTTACTTGACGTTTCGCATGCTACAGCACGCATCTTCAGAAGTAACAGTTACAAAAAAACGAAAGATTTAAAACCTAAAAATACAAAGCGAGGTACTGGTAACTAATTAAACAATAATGAAAGCAAAAGATGAGAGCTAATAGAGCAACAGCTTTTCACTGCCAACATTGTCATAGAAGGGTGAGTTTTAAGTCTCGTACAAACAATGTTTCTTTACATGTAACCAGTGCAAAGTGCTAAGTGACAACTGGCCTGACTTGGTCCACCTCATAGCTAACCTGACTGACTTGATTGTGCTTCCAAGACAAGGGTTGTTAATTTTTTTGGACAAAATACCTGTTCTTGAAGACCAGAGCCCAAATCTCCTGAAGCAATTACTCTTCCTGTCTTGAGCAAGCTGTTAAGACATGAGCCCAAGTTTTCTGCAGATTGGGTGACCAGCGGTATGTTCGCCAAGTCTTTTAATTCGGCTATACTCAATAATAGTGATGTCATATTACTGATGGCAGATAACGATGAAACCTACGAAGTCAATTAAGAGATGGTTAGTGTTTATTAACGTAAAGTATATGAAATAGTTTATATTTGAACTGCAGATAGATGTAAAGCAAAGACGTGATCCTCGCGGTGAGGTGAAATTGCAATAAAAGAAATTGCAAAAAAGGAGCCTGAACAAATTCAGGGCTTCAATGGTATTTGAACCCGCGACCTCTGCGATACCGGTAAGATGCTCTACCAACTGAGCTATAAAGCCACACATTGCGATACCGGTGTGATGCAGTGATCTTCCTCTTAATGTGTGGCTTTACAGCTCAGCTGGTAGAGCATCGCACCGGTATCGCAGAGGTCACAGGGTACGGAGTATTGCTTAAGACACTGAAGATTGTTGCAAACTAGTTTCACGTCATCCTTTGGAATATGAAAATTGTTTCTTTGACTAAACTCCAGGTTGTCACCAGGGTATTGTCAAGCAGCAAGATAAATAATCATGACATGAGAATGCTTAGATTTTATTTAGTAGCTGTACAATTCAATAGAAATTTGCCGGAAACAGCAATTGTGTTTCAAATAGGAACAGTAAACACGATGCCATGCTACAGGATACTAAACGTCTACAAACAACATCATGCAATGAGCCAGAGAGAAAAACATATGCTTTTGATTTTGCCACTTCAGTCCGATATAAAGATTCACCACAGAGCGAGATCAGAAACGTTTAGTCCATCTTCCCTCTTTCCTTCTAATCCCCCACCTCAACCTTGTCCCCACTCCTCCGACGGCCTTTATCTTCAATATTCACTCACCAGCGATTTAGAAGACACTGTCTCGGTCCCCTGAAGAGCAGAACCTATCACGGACGAGCTTTGCAGAAGGTCTTGAATATTCTTCACTTGAATTGAAACAATGCTGTTGATGATGAAGTCTTGAATCTGTGAACATAGAGTGAATAACTGTCAGATATGCTTCAGTGAATATGTTTCATGACAACAAAAACAATACATTTCACATTTGAAATAGCATATATCATGTGACATATCTACAAAGAGTAAATTAGCTTTGTTTTCCAAATACAAAGTTGGCATAAATTAATTTTTGAACTGCAGATACTTTTAGTTTAGTGTTTTCAGTATTTAATATCAGTTCTTAGCAAGTGTTACGGTTCTTCCTCAGGCATAAAAAATATATAATCTTAGATTTATCCAAACAACTCAAACGTTCATTAAAAAAGACTTTGATACTCTACCAGTTAAAGGTGGTTAATATTAAATTGAATATAAAAGTGAATTTCATAGATAATAATAAAGAATAGCTAACCAAGCAACTTATTAATATTTGCTAGTTGCATCGACATGTGCATGACTTAAAAGCCATCCTAAATTTTTTTACCTTGACTTTCAGCTCTGAATCTACAGCAGTATCTTGTAAAACTGCTTGAAGAGCTGCATTTGCTATTTGTGTTGTTTTGCTAAGGTCTCCATCTCTAATAGCATCATTAAACAGACTGTTATCTGCTGTAAGAAATTTGTTGATGTTTTCTGGTCTCAAAAGCAGGGATGGTTCAACCTATAAAATGTGAAAATTCAAATGTAATGTGAAATCAATTTGGTTGTTGAATTATGATTGCCCGAAATTTTTAATCCGATGTCATGATTGTGCAATGTGACTAAATGGCTATGTAATGTGACGTTATAATAAGCAGATTACCTGCACAGACAAATTAACCGCTGGAGCAGAAGCACCGTTTCTATCAGTCACTGTGGCAATTAACGTTACAGTATAATTGTCTGACACATTTCCAGGTGGTAATAAGGAGACGACGGTACTGTTCAAGCCATCGTATATAGTGCTGTGTAGACCATTCTTAAGTTGATAGTGAAACTGGTAAGACAGGGGGGTGCTGTCACTCTTCCAGTTGCCACAGCTCAAGTTAAAATTAGTCTCCAGTGAGATGCCGCCTGATGGAGTGATGGAACATGTCCCCCCTGCGGGTGGTGTTGCAGTGGAAATATCATGTACACTCATTCCTTGTTGACCATCTGACGTTTTTATTAAAAGTGCCAACCGGTAGTTGTTTCCGCCATCAAGGGAGTCCTTTTTAATAACAATGCTTCTTGAATTAAGGGGTGTATCTGTGATATGTTCTAACTCTGTTTTCTGCCAAATAATACCAGTATTTGGAGTGGATGAATATTGTTGATACAGTATCCACTGGTAGGAAGATATATTGGAGCACTGTGCTCCTTGGCACTGTGATTCGATAGATAGTTTAACCGAAGGGCTGATTTTAGGTTTGCAATTTATAAGGCATCTGAAAATCAAATGAAAACAGATATTACTTCACATAAAATGCCGGTGAACAAATCCATGAAGCATATACGCAATTATATTAAAACAAACAAGTGAATCATTGAGAGAGTGAATTGCACAGTTATTACAGTTCTTTCTTCTCGTTCACAGCAGGTGCTTTGTTTTTACAACAATAAAGACCTTGGTGGTTAATTGATAAGCAGAAGTTCCAAGGAAAACAAATTTATCAGTTCTGACAGCCTGGCTCCACTAGTTCCTATATATTGTTACTTCAGCCTGCCAAATGTAATTTGTTTTGTAAAAACGAGTGTAAATAAAGATTGCTGTCAATGACAATAGAACTGTACTGTGTGCTGTCCTGAGCTGACTGTACTGTTCGGAAATGAAAGCCCTATACTGATGTGTTTACTGCCCGAGCGGATCTGACTCAGCATACATGTAACTCAAACCCACTAGCGCAGAAAACAGCTCAGTACACGAGTAGTGTGCTGTCATGTTCTAGCATCAAACACTGACGCGTAAGCGTGGCTGTTAAAACGAAAGAATTTTACTGACATTTTATTGAATTGTGCAACTCTGAAACTTTTGAGCAGTGGCGCAGTATTTAACAGCGGTATCTACTCATTTAAGAATGGAAAGAAAAAAAACAACTCACACAATGCAATGCATAACAGTCAGCACCAAAAACACAGAGCCTGACCAGTTCTCCTGATTTGGGAGCATGTGAAGTGTGATCATTTTAAATTGTCAGCTGAAAATTTTCAAACTTCATCTGCCCAGAGTCGAAAACAAGAAAACAAATTTCTTACCGTTGAGATATTTCAGGCGGATCTCCTTTCACCAGGTGGATAACTTGAAAAACACTTGAACTGCGACAGTATTTTGACATGACCAGTTTAACTACATATGTCTTTTTGACAAGCAAGGATGCCGTACCGAAGCTAACTTCAAGTCCCGAATCAGTTCGAAAATAATAAATACTTGATTGGTTTACTCCTGTGAAGGCGTCTTTCGTTGTTGTCTTGAGGCCGGAATAATTGCCTATGATCTCACCATAATACCAGGCAAAGTTCATATCAGAGTCGTTATCTCGTCCAACATCCGGGTCATAAGAAAGTTTTGCATTCATCGTGATGTTTTTATTATGTCCTCGGTTTACTTCGGCGCCACCATAGATGATCGCAACGAGGTCTGGTTTTCTCTGGCATGATCTCCGATCTAAACACCATTAAAAAACAGCTTTCAGTACAAGTAAAAACAAATATATGCATTTTTATAAAAAAAGGTCAACTTTATCATAGAGACAAATCATCTGTCTGGAATGAGCTTGGGCAAACAAAATGGGTTAGTATGGTAATTATTTGTTTACAATGTGAGCAAACAGACGGATCATCCATCAAGACGAACTATTATCTACCCGGTATATAATTTTCTTGTGTGTGCATTCATTTTGTTTTTTCCTTTATACCTTACTTTACTGTCACATGTCTTGAGCTTAATCTCTGACGTTGATACTACATGTATCTGCATTGTTCCTATTGATGGACAACTTCGGCGGATAATTCGTCAGGATTTTCATCTTTTACAACCCAACAGCAACTAGCATAGTCTTATTAAAAAATGCTTCATTATAAAACCAATTTATTTTTCCCTAGTGAACGCTAAAAAAAATCAATTATAGCAATCCAGTATAAAATGAAGACATTGGCAAGAATGAATCAACATTAACAGCCATAACAACAAAGAAACAGCATATGACAGGACAGTTCAGGACAAGACCGGATCGGACAGAACAGAACAGAACAGGGCAGGACAGGACACTACGGTACATTATGATACGGTACTGAGTGCAGGACAGGACAGCGCAGTGTAGTGCAGCACAGCACAGCACAGCACAGCACAGCACAGCACAGCACAGCAGCTGTATATTTTTTACGAGAATGATGTCTAATAAGAGAGTTATTATCCTTACCTTGAACACTACTGCTTGCAGGTGACTCAGTTAAATGGGATGGATATATACTTGGTGTATTTGTCATACTTGCAGTTGAGATATTACTCATCGATGTTGCTGGCAAAGTCAGTGATGGTGTCTGAGATGCCGAGAGCAAACTTGTTTGAATTTGATTGGACAATCTTGTTACATTCAGATGGCGTGATGTATTGAGCAACGTACTAGTGGCTTTCGTAGCTGTAGTAGAACTTGTCTGAGCAAACGCGACTGTATTCGATGAAACACGTTGCAAAGTTTCAGGCGTTGCTGATGTTGATCATGAAAGAAAATATACAGCTAATCTCTCAGTGTCAGCATTTCATACAACAGGTAATCGTATTGCCATGGGTGGGGATGTGCCCTATTCTTGATCAATTTTATGTTCATGAGCGTTTTGTAACCTTTTTCTAGCAAACATTTAAGGTGGCTCATAACAGTTTAGTCAGAATTAGACAGGCCCGTTGTAGGTGTTCTATCGCAGCTATACCAATAAGTTTTAGGAAATTCTTTAAGCACAAACTTGTACAAGTTTTACCAATGAACAAATTGAAGTCATTGTGACGTCAAAATTCGTTGACTTGGCAACGTCATATGAGGTCAAAGATACCCTATTTTGGACCTTTTGAGGCTAATAACTCAAAAACTACTCAGTGAAAGTGCTTGTTTTTGATTCATTTTTATCTAACTGACAAAAGAAAAACTATGTACGTAGGATTGGAAGCTACGTCATTTTTTTACTCATTTAAGGTGGCTCTGAACCCTACCTACAGAATTTTGTTCAACATTGTTAGATTGTTTGTTTTGCCCAGGAGACAAAAATATATGAAAAACAGAAACTTTCACCGTCTAGTTTTTTAGTTATTAGCCTTAAAGGGGAAAAAATACGGGATCTTTGACCTCATATGACGTTGCCATGGCAACATTTATTGACGTAACAGCAACTTCAATTTGTCCACAGCTGTACTAAAATTTTAACCTGAACGATATTGGTGTAGCTGCAATATAGACGGGAATATCTAAACCACTTCAAACCACCTTAAACCCTACCCGAGATAGGCTATTTTCTAAGCTACCACTATGGCATTCAGTTGTTTAAAAAGTGTAGAAGCCCTAATGAGTTGTATTTTGCATTTTAATTTTTAGTCTTTGTAGACTAAATTCGTTATGCTTATAAGCTGTTTGCCAGTACTTGTTACCCTGTTGTAGACCAAATCTCTGCGATCTCTATACCCTATCCAAACAAAACTGATTGAACGCTATACGCTATTAAGCAGTGGCATATATCTATATAGCTAACACATAAGGTAACCACCATCCCCCCCCCCCCCCCCCCCCCCTCCGCGGGGAAGAGAGTCGCACACATGGCAACATGAATTCTACATTAGAGCGGACTTCCTCAACTGCTGTTTATGCCAGACACTGAATCATATGATAAAGGGAAATTGTGTATGCTCTTCATGCTAAGCCTGAAAGTGAGAGGAAAGTACAGGCGGGGCGGGGCGGGGCGGGGCGGGGCGGGGCGGGGCGGGGCGGGGCGGGGCGGGACGGGACGGGACTGGACGGGACAAGACAGAACGGGATGGAACAGGAAAGGACAAAGAAGGAAAGGACAAAGAAGGAAAGGACAGGAAAGGACAGGACAGGACGAGACGGGACGGGATGGGACGGGATGAGACAGGAAAAGAAAGGACAGGACAGGACAAGACAAGACAAGAAAGGACAGGACTGGACAGGACAGGACAGGACAGGACAGGACAACAGGACAGGACAAGAGAGGACAGGACTGGACAGGATAGGAAAGGACAACACAGCACGGGACGGGATGGAACAGGAAAGGACAAGGAAGGAAAGGACAGGAAAGGACAGGACGGGACGGGACGGGATGGGACGGGATGAGACAGGAAAAGAAAGGACAGGACAGGACAAGACAAGACAAGAAAGGACAGGACTGGACAAGACAAGACAAGAAAGGACAGGACAAGACAGGGAAGGAGAGGAAAGGACAGTACAGGACAGGACAGGACAGGACGGGGCGGGACGGGACGGGACAGGACAGGACAGGACAGGACAGGACAGGACAGGACAGGACAGGACAGGACAGGACAGGACAGGATAGGACGGGACGGGATGGGACAGGAAAGGACAAGACAGTACGGGATGGAACAGGAAAGGACAAGGCAGGAAAGGATAGGAAAGGACAGGACAGGACAGGACAGGACAGGACAAGACAGGAAAGGACAGGACAGGACAGGACAGGACAGGACAGGACAGGACAGGACAGGACAGGACAGGACAGGACAGGACAGGACAGGACAGGACAGGACAGGACGGGACGGGATGGGACGGGATGGGACAGGAAAAGAAAGGACAGGACAGGACAAGACGAGACAAGAAAGGACAGGACAGGACAGGACAGGACAGGACAGGACAGGACAGGACAGGACAGGACAGGACAGGACAGGACAGGACAGGACAGGACAGGACAGGACAGGACAGGACAGAACAGTACAGGACAGGATAGGACAGCACAGCACAGCACGAGACAGCAAAGGCTAATTTATTTATTTTTGTTAGAAACGTTAATTTTATTTTTTATGGAGTATGCAAAAGTTAGATTCACAACACGAAACATAACATTCACGTTTGTCTACTGTGTGCTCTAGCTGATGACTTTCTTTTTTTCTTATCACCTGTCATAATGTAATGTATTGATGATGTAAGGAGAAATAAGAACTTCATACTCTTGGTAATTAAACAAAAAAGGTTGATCTTTTACCTTGAACTACAGTACTGCTTGCAGGTGAGTCAGTTGAATGGGATGGATTTATACTCGGTGTATTTGTCATACTTGCAGTTGACACATTCCTCATCGATGTTGCTGACAATTTCAGTGATGGTGTCTGAGATGCCGAGAGCAAACTTGTTTGAATTTGATTGGACAATCTTGTCACACTCAGATGGAGTGATGTATTGGATAACGTACCAGTGCCTGTCGTAGCTGTAGGTGAACTTGTCTGAGCAAACACGATTGTATTCGATGAAATACGTTGCAAAGCTGCAGACGTCGCTGATGTTGATCATGAAAGAAAATATACAGCTAATCTATAAATGTCAGCATTTCATACAACGTGTACCCTTATTGTCATGGGTGGGGATATGCCGCTGGTACTATGAAACCGTTACCAATTTTATGTTCATGAGCATTTTGTAACCTTTTTGTAACAAAAACCTGAACCCTACCCAGGCAAGTTTAGTGTCTCTAATGAGTTGCATTTTACATTTCATTTTTTTTTTTATATTTAGACTTAAATTCGTCATGCTAATAAACAGTTTTCAAGTAAATGGTACCCTATTGTAGACCAAAACTTTCCGATCTCTATACCCTATTATAATATATCCCAAACAAACTAAGTCAACACTATACGCTTGTCAGCAGTGGTATATACCTATAAAGCTCGCATATAAGGTAACTCCCACCCCCACCACCCGGGGTTGGGGAGTGTAGCACACATGGCAACATGAATTCTACCTTAAGGCGAACTTCCTCAACTACCGTGTTATGCCAGACACTGAATCATTTCATGAAATGGAAATTGTGCATACTCTTCATGCTGAGCCTTAATATGCGAGAAAAGCACGGCAAACTTTGGCTGTCAGGAGAAAAAAAACCTCCACTTAGTCATAAAGATTCTGCACTTTCTTAATCCTGATGTGTATATTTAGAATCTTCTTGGTCTGTACAATGCAACCTCTCCATCCTATTGATTGGTATATATTTATTAATGTTATTTTGACAAATCGTTTGATGGTAAATCAAGACTGTGTACTCCAGTTGATGACAACACATGTGTCCCGGCAGTTAATTGAAAGGATAAATCAGATCTTCATACTCTTGGGATTTTAACATCAAGGTCGAATTCTTACCTTGACTTACACTACTGCTTGCAAGTAGTAATTGACTTGTGGTTGAACCTTGTCTAGAAGTTTCTAATGTTGATCATAAAAGAAAATACACAGCTGATTCATTAGTATATAAATTTCATACATTATGGTTCCTTTGAAATATTCTTTTTATTATCCAATAGAAAGCGAATCCCCGTCACCTTCCCTGGCTGGGAAAAATGTTCGTGGTTGGACATAGATTACTTGACTGATTAGTAGATGCAGTTCCATCTGCACAATTCAAAGAACTTGGTTAAGATGGGAGAGGAATAAGTCATTAGTCTAGGTCATTTTAATGTGTGAAGTGGTATTAAAATTGTGTAATGTTTAACAGAAATATAAATCGTAAAGATGTTTTCCTCATTAAAAAGTAATTAATATTTCTGGTAAACCATAATCATGCAGTAGTGAGTAAAAACTTAATGACCTAAACTAAATCCTTCCTACTTAAGTTTCCGAAATATTGTTTTAGTTTTCTTATTGTTTTATTTGGTTTGACAATTTATTTAAACCTCGTTCTATGTTTTGTTCAAAATCACTCAGATTTCGAATGCAACTTACCAGCGCCAGCGTTACCACAATACCGACCCCAGCCAAGCCAGGGTAACTCATACACGTAATAGGAACCACAGTTCTTCACTTTCATAATTTGTGTTAAATAACAGCAGCTTTGGTTCCTGGAAAAACAGACTTGACGAATCACCACACCTTCAGCGACTGTCGGGTGTGTACCATTAAGCCAGCGTAGATATTCAGTACCGCAGCGATACGGAAGAACACATTTGTCTGCCATCCGATCTCCAGCAGCTCCTTGGAACCGGTACCAACCTGTTACCAGGGCACAATCGGTCAAGTTGTTCCTCGCCGTGTTTCCTTGAGCGCGGTCTGCTTCATTTAGGACTGTGTAGTTTTTACATCCATCAACTTTAAATAAAAGCATACCGGTTAGCTGCATTAATATCAAAATTAGATTTCCTCATTATAGGGAATTTCCCCTTTGTGTTCAAGCTTGCTATTTTAACTGATTGTTTCTAATTTTATAGGCCTTTTATGTTTTTCGACACATTTGAAGTCCATTAACATCAGATTTCTTCATTAATTCTGTTGAGTACTTTATTTATCTTGGCTAACTGAGGTTTCCATAAGCCATGGATCGTTGTTAAACATGGAGTGAGCCTATAAAAAGGTTCCGTCTAGCACTTTGTTGGCTTCAAAGTCGTGTCAGAGTGACGGTCATGTAACAGAAGAGGTCCGCGAATTTTGCATTTTAAATGCGATCCCAGTTTATTTTTTTGTGGAATTATATATACAATATATTCTACCAATAATTATTTCTATACAAGTGAAAAGAAAATTATAAGAAAATTCAAAGCTACAAGTTTCGTTTGTTCTTTGACTGGATTTTATGTGGCATATCGATTAAAACCTTATTCTTCAGCAAAACGCTGATTATGACTTCAGAAAATGAATTTATTTCTTTATAGAAAGGCCACAATATTTATTTGTTTACTTGCAACGCATTCATAATGTAATTACCGGCGATATGCTCAGATCGCTTGCGGCAGGCAATTCCGTGATTTCGCAGAACAATGCATGAGAACTACAGGTATCTTTAACTATTTCTAAACCTCACTTTCACTGTGACGTTATAGAAGTTATAAAAGTTCTTCACTTTCTTTGTCCTGATGTGTGTATTTAAAATTTTCCTGGTCTTTACAATGCAAACTGTCGATCTTATTAGTTGGCATAGATTTGTTTTTATTTTTTAACAAATAATTTGATAGTAAATCAAGACTGTGTTGTCTAGTTGTCTAGGACAGGACAGGAAAGGACAAGAGAGGACAGGCCTGGACAGGATAGGAAAGGACAAGACAGGACGGGACGGGATGGAACAGGAAAGGACAGTACAGGACAGGACGGGAAAGGACGGGACAGGACAGGACGGGACGGGACGGGACGGGACAGGACAGGACAGGATAGGACGGGACGGGATGGGACAGGAAAGGACAAGACAGAACGGGATGGAACAGGAAAGGACAAGGCAGGAAAGGACAGGAAAGGACAGGACAGGACGGGACGGGACGGGATGGGACGGGATGGGACAGGAAAAGAAAGGACAGGACAGGACAAGACAAGACAAGAAAGGACAGTACTGGACAGGACAGGACAGGACAGGACAGGACAGGACAGGACAGGACAGGACAGGACAGGACAGGACAGGACAGGACAGGACAAGAGAGGACAGGACTGGACAGGATAGGAAAGGACAACACAGCACGGGACGGGATGGAACAGGAAAGGACAAGACAGGGAAGGAGAGGAAAGGACAGTACAGGACAGGACAGGACAGGACAGGACAGGACAGGACAGGACAGGACAGGACAGGACGGGGCAAGACTGGACGGGACAGGACAGGACAGAACAGGACAGAACAGGACAGGACAGGACAGGACAGGACAGGACAGGATAGTACGGGACGGGATGGGACAGGAAAGGACAAGACAGGACGGGATGGAACAAGAAAGGACAAGGCAGGAAAGGACAGGAAAGGACAGGACAGGACAGGACAGGACATGACGGGACGGGATGGGATGGGACGGGATGGGACAGGAAAAGAAAGGACAGGACAGGACAAGACAAGACAAGAAATGACAGGACAGGACAGGACAGGACAGGACTGGACAGGACAGCACAGCACAGCACAGGCTAATTTATTTATTTTTGTTAGAAACGTTAATTTTATGTTGGAGTATGCAAAGTTAGATTCACAACACGAAACATAACATTCACCTTTGTCTACTGTGTGCTCTAGCTGATGACTTTCTTTTTTTCTTATCACCTGTCATAATGTAATGTATTGATGATGTAAGGAGAAATAAGAACTTCATACTCTTGGTAATTAAACAAAAAAGGTTGATCTTTTACCTTGAACTACAGTACTGCTTGCAGGTGAGTCAGTTGAATGGGATGGATTTATGCTTGGTGTATTTGTCATACTTGCAGTTGACACACTCCGCATCGATGTTGCTGACAATTTCAGTGATGGTGTCTGAGATGCCGAGAGCAAACTTGTTTGAATTTGATTGGACAATCTTGTCACACTCAGATGGAGTGATGTATTGGGTAACGTACCAGTGCCTGTCGTAGCTGTAGGTGAACTTGTCTGAGCAAACACGATTGTATTCGATGAAATACGTTGCAAAGCTGCAGACGTCGCTGATGTTGATCATGAAAGAAAATATACAGCTAATCTATAAATGTCAGCATTTCATACAACGTGTACCCTTATTGTCATGGGTGGGGATATGCCGCTGGTACTATGAAACCGTTACCAATTTTATGTTCATGAGCATTTTGTAACCTTTTTGTAACAAAAACCTGAACCCTACCCAGGCAAGTTTAGTGTCTCTAATGAGTTGCATTTTGCATTTCAATTTTTTTTTATATTTAGACTTAAATTCGTCATGCTTATAAACAGTTTTCAAGTAAATGGTACCCTATTGTAGACCAAAACTTTCCGATCTCTATACCCTATTATAATATATCCCAAACAAACTAAGTCAACACTATACGCTTGTCAGCAGTGGTATATACCTATAAAGCTCGCATATAAGGTAACTCCCACCCCCACCACCCGGGGTTGGGGAGTGTAGCACACATGGCAACATGAATTCTACCTTAAGGCGAACTTCCTCAACTACCGTGTTATGCCAGACACTGAATCATTTCATGAAATGGAAATTGTGCATACTCTTCATGCTGAGCCTTAATGTGCGAGAAAAGCACGGCAAACTTTGGCTGACAGGATAAAAAAAACCTCCACTTAGTCATAAAGATTCTGCACTTTCTTAATCCTGATATGTATATTTAGAATCTTCCTGTTCTGTACAATGCAACCTCTCCATCCTATTGATTGGTATATATTTATTAATGTTATTTTGACAAACTGTTTGATGGTAAATCAAGACTGTGTACTGCAGTTGATGACAACACCTGTGTCCCGGCAGTTAATTGAGAGGATAAATCAGATCTTCATACTCTTGGGATTTTAACATCAAGGTCGAATTCTTACCTTGACTTACACTACTGCTTGCAAGTAGTAATTGACTTGTGGTTGAACCTTGTCTAGAAGTTTCTAATGTTGATCATAAAAGAAAATACACAGCTCATTCATTAGTATATAAATTTCATACATTATGGTTCCTTTCAAATATTCTTTTTATTATCCAATAGAAAGAGAATCCCAGTCACCTTCCCTGGCTGGGAAAAATGTTCGTGGTTGGACATAGATTACTTGACTGATTAGTAGATGCAGTTCCATTTGCACAATTCAAAGAACTTGGTTAAGATGGGAGAGGAATAAGTCATTAGTCTAGGTCATTTTAATGTGTGAAGTGGTATTAAAATTGTGTAATGTTTAACAGAAATATAAATCATAAAGATGTTTTCCTCATTAAAAAGTAATTAATATTTCTGGTAAACCATAATCATGCAGTAGTGAGTAAAAACTTAATAACCTAAACTAAATCCAGCCTTCTTAAGTTTCCGAAATATTGTTTTAGTTTTCTTATTGTTTTATTTGGTTTGACAATTTATTTAAACCTCGTTCTATGTTTTGTTCAAAATCACTCAGATTTCGAATGCAACTTACCAGCGCCAGCGCTACCACAATACCGACCCCAGCCAGACCAGGGTAACTCATACACGTAATAGGAACCACAGTTCTTCACTTTCATGATTTTTGTTGAATAACAGCAGCTTTGGTTCCTGGAAAAACAGACTTGACGAGTCACCACACCTTCAGCGACTGTCGGGTGTGTACCATTAAGCCAGTGTGGAGATTCAGTACCGCAGCGATACGGAAGAACACATTTGTCTGCCATCCGATCTCCAGCAGCTCCTTGGAACCGGTACCAACCTGTTACCAGGGCACAATCGGTCAAGTTGTTCCTCGCTGTGTTTCCTTGAGCGCGGTCTGCTTCATTTAGGACTGTGTAGTTTTTACATCCATCAACTTTAAATAAAAGCATACCGGTTAGCTGCATTAATATCAAAATTAGATTTCCTCATTATAGGGAATTTCCCCTTTGTGTTCAAGCTTGCTATTTTAACTGATTGTTTCTAATTTTTGAGGCCTTTTATGTTTTTCGACACATTTGAAGTCCATTAACATCAGATTTCTTCATTAATTCTGTTGAGTACTTTATTTATCTTGGCTAACTGAGGTTTCCATAAGCCATGGATCGTTGTTAAACATGGAGTGAGCCTATAAAAAGGTCCCGTCTAGCACTTTGTTGGCTTCAAAGTCGTGTCAGAGTGACGGTCATGTAACAGAAGAGGTCCGCGAATTTTGCATTTTAAATGCGATCCCAGTTTATTTTTTTGTGGAATTATATATACAATATATTCTACCAATAATTATTTCTATACAAGTGAAAAGAAAATTATAAGAAAATTCAAAGCTACAAGTTTCGTTTGTTCTTTGACTGGATTTTATGTGGCATATGCTCGATTAAAACCTTATTCTTCAGCAAAAAGCTGATTATGACTTCAGAAAATGAATTTATTTCTTTATAGAAAGGCCACAATATTTATTTGTTTACTTGCAACGCATTCATAATGTAATTACCGGCGCTAAGCTCAGGTCGCTTGCGGCAGGCAATTCCGTGATTTCGCAGAACAATGCATGAGAACTACAGGTATCTTTAACTATTTCTAAACCTCGCTTTCGGTTGTTTACACCCAAACAACAAAAGGAAGAATTTTATACACGAGAATCTTGATGTTATTTCTTGTTATGCTTTAAATCTGGCCTCGCCCCTGAGTACATAGCGGAACTATTTACTATTGTCAACAAAGGTTACACCTTAAGAAACGCTGACTATGACGTGCCTCACTACACCACAGTGAGATAAGGAAAACATTCATTGAGATATTTTGGTCCGTGCCTATGGTCCAAATTAGACTCAAGTGACCGACGGCGAGAGACAGTAGACAATTTTAGAAAAAGTAAAAGAAAGAAGTACCTAGCTAGTTTAATCAAGGAGTCAATTGTAATATATGACCTCATACATGTAGCCAGTAATCATTTTTAAAGTATTTTCCATGTCTCTTTTTGTTAATACTATTATTATTCTTATTATTCATCTTTTTAATGACGGCTTTTTTTTAAATAGATCATGTATTGAATGTAAATAATTTTTAGATAAGATATCATTTTAGAATTTAAATTTTTTAACCTAGCATGATATTTTTAGACTGAAATCGATTGTTGATTTTATAATTTTTTTTAAAGTTATTTTAATGTCCCCAATTATGACATTTAAATAAAGTTTATTCATTTCACTCATTCATATATTTTTAGTTTAGAAAACGAGATATATAAGTCTGGATTACGCCACAGCAGAAGCCAGTTGATTTCATTTCCCAACCAATGAAATCGTCTAATTGTAAGGATTTTAAAATAGAAAACAGTTATCAACAGATCAAACAGAAGATATGTACGGGAAGGGGGTGGGGGGCTATAATAATTTTTAAATTTTCCCTTAAATGTTTTTGGAAGCCGACCCAACACTACCCTGGGTGCCAGAGGGTTTTTTGTTTTTGTTTTGTTTTGTGGCGACAGTGAGCGGCGAAGCCGCGATCGTGAACGAACGAGCGAAAAAAAACCCCTCTGGTCACGGCCGGTACGAACCTCACTTCCATGAGTACAGAATTTGAAATCGGTCGTTGATTGGTTTCGTACTTAGGACCAGTTCTTTCCTAGTAATAATGATCTAACACTAATTCTCATTGGTTGAAACACTGTAAGCACCCCAGGAGCTGTAAAAACCGGTCGTTTGGCTTGAAGAAACGTTAAACAAATAAAATGGCGGTGGAAATGAGCAACGAATTCGAGCGAGCCTTCGGGATGCGGTGCAGTACGCGTTAGATACGTTTTTGCGAAATTCTTGAACTGAAACCTGTTCAAGAAGAAGCCCTGCTTCACTTCATCACGAGAGAAGATGTATTTGCGGTCCTACCGACTGTATGCGGGAAATCTTTGATATTTCCTGGTTCCGAGATACAGATGTCCTCAGTGATAAGGTCAATACATCGCAAATATTAAATGCGAGCACTCATCATTTTCACGGAATATTTCAGACCTCGTCTTATTGTCTTAAGAGTATCATGCTTATAGAAATGAGCCAAAAGAAACCGCACGAGCGAAACGTGGCAAATTACAGGTGTCAAACTCTACAAACAGGAAACCGTGCAGACCTATGACCTCTAGACATTTGCAAGGCCACAATCTTACGGCTCTATTCCACTTATACTGCCTCCAAATATTATAACATATAGTGCCCTTCAGAAATAAGTGAGAAGCGAAAGGGTCGAAAGACCGAATTTAATATAATATATTATATACGGCAAATGTAAAACTCCCACACACTTAGGAGTCGTGTAGGCCTGTCACCCCCATTATACTATGACTACTATGCCACGCGCAAACATGTCAAATTACGAAAACAAACAGATACCACATAAAACCGGTTAGGCAAACTGTCGTTTCTCGAATTAGCATGGAAGTGTAGTTCATACCGGCCATGACAAGAGGGTTTTTTCGTTCGCTCACGATCGCGGCTTCGTCGCTCACTGTCGCCGCAAAACAAAAAAAAAAAAAAACCCTCTGGCACCCAGGGTAGCCCAACACTAGGAAAACATAATGACTCCACCCCCATCCCAGTAGCCTCCTACGCAGACGTTCTTTTGTCTCGTTGCGCAATCTTTTCTCCCCAACGAACGTCTACTGAATACGAGCGGCTATTTACGTAGACCAATCACAGCGCACTTTCAAATCCTGGAAGTGACGTTGAGAGGTGATCTTGAGAAACGCAAAGTACTAGCGGGACTTTTAACGAGTGTGTGTCTGTGTAAGGTTTAAATTTCCCGGGGTGTCACATCGAACGAAATCGAACAAATTTTTCATCGAACTCAATCGAACGAAATCAGAATCTAATCGAATGATTAAATTCGATTTTGTTCGGTCATCGAACGAAATCGGACAACAATTTTTTTTGTGAGTTCGATTTCCGAACCAAATCGAACGAAATCGAAATTAAGCGTTCGATTTAGTTCTATTAGGTTCGGAAATCGAACTTGTAGCTAAAACTTAAAATAACGAAATTGGAACCTAATGAGCAAGTAAAAAGTTATTGATTATTCCTTAAATGGTTTTGGAATAAGTGACTGGACACGGTATCGTATAATTTTTGTCTTTTATTTGATCCTAAAGAAACAAAAAATAACATTCGAGCAATTTAATACGCCCGGGAATACGTAGTAAGCCATTTATAAAATCGTATTAGGGAACTAATTATAAATACTCAAATACAACCGTAACTGACGCAAATTACTTTCGACACTCAAGTGAAAACCGTATTTTAGAATAACATTTTGCGAATTAAAACTTTATATGATTAAACAGTATAGCATTGCACACGGGGATGAAGGTGCACGCCGTATGTGACATGTTTTAACCGTAATTTTATTGCTGTCAGTTTTCCATTACGCAGCAACACCTTCAAAACCAGAGAAAAATGCCCGCTGCATCAAGGCTGGAATGAGATGGCTGACTGCAACACAAGCAGCGGCGTACAAAATTTCGATTACAATGTGGAAAAGTGGAAATATAATCATGAAAAGTTTTTCGTATTCCTGTAGAGCCTGAAGCAGCGATGTTGAAAGCAGAACTTGGAGAACGTTCCACAAATAATCCGTTATTTGGCTTGTATGAAGCATCGAGAGCAGAAAGATCACATGACACGGAAGATGGCGAGCTGGTGGCGGAATAAATGTTCCCGTGAAAATCAAGACAGTTTTAGTGAAGCGACAAGCCAGGGAAATACGACGTACTCTAGAATTAGAAGGAATACATGCTACTATTCAGGAATGTATTAAACTAGGAGCGTACCGTTGGAAATGGCAGAATCCGGGAAAATTTGATTCATGCTGCAACTGTTAATTTACAAAACTCAAGAAACTCATACCCGTGGTAAAATCCCGGGTAACAAATGCCCGGAAAATGTTGACATACTCTGTGAATGTCGGGTCTAAAGGGGAAATAAGTATGGAAATAAAGGAAACATAACTTTAGATGGCTGGATCGATTGACGCATTTACCTGGGCATCCCGTGATAATCAAATGATGGAAAACCGAACAATCGCTCGATTCAGATCATATCGTGAGATGACGTAAACCGCTCGCTTAGGTGTCGTTCGGCGACCGAACTAAATCGAACGTCATCGGACTTTATCGAATGTTCGATTTGGTTCGATTTGCATTTATTTTTTGTGAGTTCGATTTCGTTCGATGACCGAAAAAATCGAATTTAATCGTTCGATTAACGTTCGATTGAGTTCGAAAACCCAACGTTCGATGTGATACCCCCGGAAATTCTTATCATTTACTCCTTTCTTGTATTTCTCCTTTATCCCCTCTTGAACTGAGAGATTTGTTTTAATTTTTCGAATCGAAGTAACCGTTTGTTATGAAAACTCTGCGTTTCGCGTATAGACGAACGGTTCGCTGAACGAAAACAGTTACACCTATTTCAACACTCTTTGAATCAGGCGCGATACCGGCCCCAACTCTTGCTAAACACTCAGTCAAAGCAAGAAACACGACAGAGAAAACAGTCGTTTCCATCGATCTTTTGGCGAGTTTCATCTACACACCAGGGGCGGATCTAGGAATTTCTGAAAGGGTGTGTGTGTGTGTGTGTGTGTGTGTGTGTGGGGGGGGGGGGGGGTTGTACGCTATTGTAGTAGCCTTTAACGCCAATGGTGTGGAAGGCGAGTTACGGCGCCGTGCCTCTGGCACAAGCTCTTAAGGGGTCCAGAGCCATGCCCCTCCTCCCAAAAAATAATGTTTCCGAGTTTTCCCTCTGAAACGCCTTTTGCAGCATTCCCGAGAGAGTTGTGAAGGGATGATATGAAATTTGGAATTATCTTATTTCTCAGTCGAATGGTGGAAGTGAAACAACTTTGTAAAAAAATTATTCTATTATGTTTAGGAAGAATCAAACACAATAACAAAAAAAAATGCTGCTCAAAGGGGGGTTGCAACCCCCTCAACCCCTCCCCTGGATCCGCCTCTGCACACGAAGCGGAACTTAGAAGCGCGTTTCATTCATTTATTAACACTGGGTAAGTAATCGCTCCAAGGTAGGATATGAGCTATTATTATTCCACTATTGCGCCATTTTACCATATTAGGGCAAAAGAACGTGCAAAATATGCCACTTTATTACACTGTAGAACAGGGCAAAAATACGGACTGAAAGTGGAGCGACAAAATGGCCGAACTGAACTTTAATTTTTAGTGGAATAATTAATCCCTTATTCGATGGTTAAGCATATAATACGAGCGGACATTTTGCTCTCAAAATATCACAATTGTAAAATTAATTGACAGGCCTCGTTACATTTTCCCGCCCCCCTTTTTTTCACATACGTCGTGTAGTAGTCACGATTTATTGGTGCGGTTACCAAGCTGAACATGAGAAACAATCCGCCATATTGTCATTTTTAACAACAGCCTGAAGAAGATCAGTGAAACTGATCGAAACGTCGATTTTAAATATTCTTAACCTCGGAAAAGATCCCGGAAAACAGTAAAAAATTTTAATTTCTTAAGATGAGAGGTGAAAGTTTCAGAAATAGGATCGCAAAATATCCGCGCGTATTATATGCTAAACCATCGGATAAGGTGTATTTATATTGTAGCGTGATTGGCTCTTTCAAGTAGTCATCTTCACGTAATCCCCAGCTGACCTTTAGGAACAAAAGGAAAGGAATGTGCCGCTCGTTTCAGCAGACGTTCGTTGGAGAGGAAAGATTGAGTGACAAGCAAAAAGAACGTCTGCGTAGGAGGCTACCATCCCAGTACATCCAGTACATTTTGTGGCTAATTGTTTCTTATTAATAAAGACGATTTATATTAAACTCAAATAAATCCTCTACAAAAGTTCAAAATGATTATTGACTACATCCATCAACTTCAAGTAAAACATACCAGTTAGCTGTATGACTAACCGATTTACATTTCCTTATTGTATTAGTTTTCTTGTCGTCTTATCGGGTCTTACAACTTAGGGAACTGGTCAAAACTATTTTACATGCTCGGGACCCACTTTTGTGGGGTGGGGGTAAGGAAGAGACCATGGGTCTCGAAGGCTAGGTGGGGGGATGGGTGAGAGACCATGGGTCTCCAAGGCTAGGTGGGGGGATAGGTGAGAGACCATGGGTCTCCAAGGCTAGGTGGGGGGATGGGTGAGAGACCATGGGTCTCCAAGACTAGGTGGGGGATAGGAGAGAGACCAAGGGTCTCCAAGACTAGGTGGGGGGATAGGTGAGAGACCATGGGTCTCCAAGACTAGGTGGGGGGATAGGTGAGAGACCATGGGTCTCCAAGGCTAGGTGGGGGGATAGGTGAGAGACCATGGGTCTCCAAGGCTAGGTGGGGGGATAGGTGAGAGACCATGGGTCTCCAAGACTAGGTGGGGGGATAGGTGAGAGACCATGGGTCTCCAAGGCTAGGTGGGGGGATAGGTGAGAGACCATGGGTCTCCAAGACTGGGTGAGGGGATAGGTAAGAGACAATGGGTCTCTGAGGCTACGTGCGGAGATAGGAATAGGTGAAAAACCATATAGGTCAGCAGAGGGGGGAGGTTTACAAGAGGTCATAGGCCTCTCTAAGGCTAGGTGGGGGGAGGGATGTACAAGCATTTCCTTGGGCCATAGACTTTGCTAGGTACGTTGGGAAAAACAGTTAAATTAAATTTGTACACATTTAGCAATTTTACTAGAGTGGTTTCAGCATTTTGGGGTAAGAAGTCATTACTTTAAATTTCTAAGAGAGAATACAAAACGATTTTGTAAGGTATACAACTTTAATTTTGTACCCCTTTTTGTAACTTACTACGTCATATCTACACCTGAATAAAGAAACGTTGACCCGTGACATCAGTGTACTGACCAAAAACAATGTGACCAAATTTTTAACAGGGAAATGGGAAAAATGAATGGTTGTCCATTACAGAATAAAGATGTGAATGACATGTTGCAACAGTCATGCTAAATGCTTTCCACAGAATGTTTCATATATGTAAAGTCGTTGCACAAGAAGAAATTTTAATATACAATTCATCTTAAGTCATGGATATGGATTCATAGGCTACTTATATTTACAAGATTACATGCTCGCCGGCGAGGAAATGTTACAGCGCAACAACTTCAAACAAGCCCACCCAACAAAACGTTTTGTAAATTAAGGAACGAAAACTGATCTCATTTCACAGATTATGGGCAAAAAAGTGATCTAAGCAAACTGCACACTACAGAGAAGCAATTCATAGAGGACAATCAGACTTGCCTACAAGTCGGCTCACTGAGCACGATGAAATTATTTTTAGACGCTAAAAAGTTTGGGTTCAAATATCTCCGCGTTTCGGTATTGCTGCCTTCATCAAGGTAAAAAAAACTTTTTTTGCTTTCCCTGATGAAGGCAGGAATGCCGAAATGTTGGTATATTTGAACCGAAATGTTTTAAAAACAAAAAAAAACAATTTTATTTTGTATCACATAGCACAAGACGCCATTAAAAAAACGCAGTTGTTATCAACTTTATCAACTCACTGAGCACGAAGCGTAAGGAAAACGAATCAAATGACATCATTTTCGCGCGAACTTCTCCGGGACTGCGGTCGGCGAAGGCGTCAGAGATGTCAAATCAAAGTGCATATCGCTAGTAATGTCATAGCCTGCGCAGCAGGCGGGATTAGAGGGCACAAGTGAATTTTTCTCGCGCGGGCAAAGCCCGCGTCAGCGAGTGGCGGAGCCGCGAGTGAAATTCGACTCCTCGCCATGCCCCTCGCTGCTTGGCGGCCAAGACCAAAAATCCCGCTAGCTACGCAGGCTAGTAATGTCAGTAATGTGTTTTTGAGATAAAAGCCGCGCTCCTAGATTTGATAATGCGGTGTGCTAGTAGACAACCCCGCCTTTAAATACAAAGATTATTTTCCAGTTCGCACTAGACAAAAACTTAAAATATGGAGCTTCTGTTCGGAGATGTGTTCGAAGCGGCACCAGCGTGAAATTTAAAATTGTTTGCTTATTTAAGTGCAGACAATAAATTCCACGCAGCTGGCTACGTGGTACGCAGAAACTAATTAATTCAAGTTAATTTATTTAAATGAGAAATAATTTCAAAATGACATCGCATTGTAATGTGCTAGTTACGCGGTGAGAAAAAGCTCTATAAAATTTCTTGTTCTAAAAACGTGACACAAAAAGCAATAAGTATAAAACTATAAAACGGTAGATTAAGACGAAAAGCACAAGCTTTTAAAAACATTCATCAACGAAGATACCTCGCCATCTTGAATTTAATTCTTTCTGCTTACCGCGTACCGTGTAGCAAGCTCAACTTAAGGTATCAGCACCGGCAAAATTTTAGGATTTTTGTTTACTCTGTTTTTTCTCTGACATGTTTCTAAGTACTCCTATTTTACATAAACACAGAATTTGGGACAAAATACGCGCAAGGAAACGAGAACGATGACGCTAAAATTTGTTCCTTTACCGGAAGTGAATGGTATTTTTGAGTGGGGAACTGGGTCGGTTGTTAGGGTCTTTATCCATTTTTCGGTACTTCTCGGCGATTTTTGGGTCCTGGTGGCTGGTTTGTGAGGTTGTTTTGGTGTATTCGAACACTGTTTGCTTCTGGACGCCATATTTGTTTTGAAAACTAGTACCTAGTCCTCGAAAACCAATTTTGGAGAAACCGGAAGTCTGGGCCTAGTGTCGCCCTAGCAACGGATAAACAAACATGGTTTTTGAGGCCTGCAAGCTTTTTAAACAGCGGAAATCGATCCAACATGGCGGCATCGAACACGAGTGGCTATGAACACGGATTTTACAGGATTTATCGTTGAATCTTAGACTTATTGGTGACATTTCTGGCATAACAGTATTAGCTGCAGTCAGAAAAAATGATTTTTTTCTAAAAATATTTGGCTGATGGACAAAATATTTGGCAGGGAGACTCTTTACATGCAGATGAACGATCGTAGTTTCAGCCCCAGTCATATCTGTTATTAAAAAATTCTGACAAGAACTCAAAAGCTACAAATGTGATGCTGGTCTTTTTTATTAGAAATTTTTCACTTGAGGATGGGGCTGAAACTACGTCAGTGCGTTTTGTGGCAATAAAGACAATTCCAATTTAATTTTGCTGTATTTCCAAATATCTAGAGAGAAAAAAGCAAATTTCACAATATTGCAGCTATTAATAATTAACCAGCCAAGCGCAGTAGGGTGTCCATATGTAAAAAAAAATGACATTTTTGTACGTTTCAATGTATACACAATCATATTAAGGTATAAAAGATAGCACAAATACAGAAGAGATATTTTATTTTATTTTTCAAAAGAGGCATATTTTAGCCGGTGCTGATACCTTAAGATACCTTGCCATCTTGAATTTAATTCTTTCTGCGTACCGCGTACCGCGTACCGCGTACCGCGTACCGCGTACCGCGTACCGCGTACCGCGTACCGCGTACCGCGTACCGCGTACCGCGTACCGCGTACCGCGTACCGCGTACCGCGTACCGCGTACCGCGTAGCCATCCCTACTCGATGTGGCGGCGTATTCTGCAGTTACTCCGCTTACTTTAAAACTGTTCAGAGCGTAGCGAAACGCCATCGAAGAAAGTTTTCAAGCTTCTACTCACTGTGGTCTAAGGTGCGGGATTGCAGAAAAAAAGGTCTTGCTCATTTGCATCTCTTTAAATAACAAAAGAATAACAAAACAGCGCATTTGTAATATGCCTCGTTCTTTTATTCACTGAATTAATTTTCCGCAATCCCGCACCTCACTCTCACTGGAGACTTCACTGTGACAGTGTAAAGACGCTCGACTCCGCTTGACGAACGACACGAGCAAATATTTGAAGGTGCGATAAAAGTGACAACAAAGAGAACAGGTTTATTCAATGCACACGAATCTGTTTCTTCAAGTATCACGCTTTATTTAATTGTCCTTCAATAGAAGCTTATTGACTTTCCAATTTCCAAATGCCATATATCTTTAAGCGACATACGCGCAGCAGCAACAACAACAACACCGTGTTTTGTTTCCGGAGCCTTGAGATTTTCCCTGAGTTCTCCACCAAAAATACTCAACAACGTTTGTTGGAACTGAAGCAGTTTGGTTCCATAGCCATGGCATAAGGGTGACCAGTGGCACAGCAATCAAGCAAGCGGACCGCACCTCTTGTCTTTTAGCCTGCGAACACAGTCGAAAACGTATGGAGCGACTTCACAGGCTAGGATCGGTTTCGAAGGTCAAGTTTCCCGACCCCGCACTACTGTCGACTATTGTAAGCGCCGTTAGCGCCGAGAGAAAGGCTTCCTTACCACTACAATAGCCCTCGATTACTTTCCGTTGATTTCTAGTTTGCCTGATTGAACGAATATATTAAATGAAAACAGTAAACAGAGAGATTCACCTTTTAGATTGATCTGGCAAGGATCTGGTTTGATTGACGTGCTGTCCTGTTTCTGATTGGATAAAACCACAGGAGGAAAATTCTTCCTTTAAATTTGGCGCGCTGCAAGTGATAAAAGTCGTTCGGCCTTGGTCTGCTGCCAAACCGGAAACGAGAAGCGAAAGAAAGTGTACAATTCGCCTTTCGTGGTGCTTTTACTGGCACACGATCGAAAGTAAATATCGCCTCCAAAGAGGAATTTATCAGCTAACTGAAAGCTGAAATCCGCCGCCTTGTGTTCGATGGAGAAGTTGAAGCTGTATTGTTCTGACAGAGGCACAGAGCTTGCCCGCTCGGCTTTCGATCGTAGGGATGAGATGATTTGCCTTTTCTTGGGGACTTTTCCAAGCAGAGCGAAGAATTGCTCTGGCAGTTATCTCCTGTTCCATTTCTTTATACAAGAAACAAGAGAGACAATCTCTTCTTCCCAGTGTAGGCATTTTCTTGAAGGGTCTTGACAAAGTCCGAGCCAGGGAGTCATGTGAGCCATTCCTGTTAGCCCAAGTAACACATCAGCAAGCCTGGTTAAGTAGCTTATGGTGAGCCTTTTTATTGGGATAAGAGATTTCTGGCTCGCATGACTTACATGGCTCGCATATTGTACAAACTCATCCAGAGGCATCAAATCGAAAGAAACTTTCAGGAAACTGGACTTGACAGCGTAACCCCAAACGGAACTGTATACACGAGGTGTCAAATTAACCGGCTCTTTATATGGTCTGTACTCGGCTCACTGCACTCGCTGATTCTGCTGATTCAGGTTGTTTTTTACCCTAAACCACTTGGGAGCATGTTCGCAGGTGTTAACTCTATTGTGAACAATTTTACACTGACGACATTCGAACATACAGACAATTTTGAGTACCTGTCGTCAGCCAAAGGCTGAAATCCGTACGGGACATTAGCGCGCGTGAGCTTTGCGTGTATTGTGACACGGATAAAGTCGTTGATATGATAGTAGAGAGGTTAAGCATGACGTTTACGGCAAACGGCAAACGGCAAAAATAATTCTGATTTTGCTCACTTTTTCTTTAGCACTTAAATAAAGCCAGTCGAAAAATAGGAAAAAAATCCCTTAATCACAGTAAATGTAAACAATTTCCCTAAATTGTACAAACGGCTAAAATCAGACACCAAAAGTTCGATTTTTGCCGTTTGCCGTTTGCCGTAGTCGTTGAATGGTTGAGCTAATTTTATTTCAATAGGTTTGGGAATATACTGAAGGTATACATGTATTTTCGTAATCTAGCGATCATTTCATTTCGAAAATTAGCTCATAGCATAAAAATTACATTTGGCCTCAATTTGAGCTCTGAATTATTTTCTTGCACTGGCCTGCTCAAACCGGAAGCCGTCATTGCAATCCCTGATCCATTTGTTTAAAAATCCCAGCACATATCAACCTTCAGTATATATTTGTTAAGAATATAGCTAGGATAAATAGTGTCCAGACGGTTTTCAGACAACGATATTTTTTGCAATTCGCAAGATTTCTCAAGGGACCGCGACGCATCTTGAACAAATGTAGCCTGCGAACGCAGACGTATTTCCGGCTGTCGCTTGTCGGAGACAAGCGACAGCCGGAAATACGTCTGCGTTCGCAGGCTAGAACAAATGGAACAGCCGAAAACATCTTGCCTCAAACTACGAATGGGACGGTATCGATAGCCTGTGTACAGCCGTCCCGCTCCCCTCAAAAAAATCGGGGAGGGAACCGACAGGACGGCTGTACATATGCAGGCTACGGAACCATAGCCTACTGCAATTTACGTAGATGATGCGACTCTGCTCGCCCTGGTAAACAAAACCCACGAGCTCGAGATCCGAAAGCTCGAAAGCAAGTAACTTTTGAAAGAACAACAAAAGAAAAATCCCTGACACAGTTTTGTTGCCCAATTATCGAGCAACGTTCTTGCCAAATTTCAGCGAAAAAAAAAGGTTTAAAACCTTTTAAAAAACGAACTAAATGTGCGCCACACTCTTCGAATTTGGGATGGGGCGTTTTTCCGGTTTAATTACACAAGACGTGTGAAAATGATTACGCGTTGATCGATGAATTGAAAGGCTCATTTTACTTAAAGAGAATTAGTATCAAAGTGGTCTCAGATCTGTCACAAGTATAAACAGTTCCATGGCAATCGCGGTCGCGTGCAACATACACGAAGCTTCAAACGAAGAATTAATCTAATGAGGTTATTTTCATTCCTGTAAGCGGAGAAACGATCAGCGAAACCATGCTTTTAGACTGAGAGCATCTGGGTATATTTTTTTGTCAAAACAATAGTGCGTTTGTCAATCTTTAGGCGGTACTTTTACATCTGTAATAAAATTCGGGATTAGCGTGGCGACGCACCGTTTTTAGCGCTGCTCCCCGCCGGGGACTAACCGAACACTTGGAACAGGCTAAGTGCCAGCAGCATCTCCTGATCAAAATATGACCCTTTGTCGCTGGCGGCTAACACTTCGTCCAAATCTTTGTCAAATTCTTTTATTCTCTTTCGTTTTGGTGCTTTCTATGCACTTAAAGGGACACGAACGTTGCCTTTTTTCTTTGACGACATAACCGAGGGACATTGGTTCCAGACCTTTCGATTCGAAGACCGCTCGAGCGCGTTCGAAAAAAAAATACGGCTGTTTTGCAGTCTACAGATATTAAAGGTAATTACAAAATATAAAAAATTACTCATATCACGTCCCTTACATTTCGCGACTTTTTTTTTAATCGCGAAATTCGCGAAATTAGTGTGTCGCAAAAATTTCATGTAATAAGCTAAATGGCTTCTGGAAAAACTTAAAAATGTTAAAGATAAGCTGTTAATAATAAAGTTAATTATTAACATATTGAGCAGTCGTGGTGTTAAAAAAATATTGGCAATATGTTTATCATTTGCCAATGACTGTGTGGAAGATTTGAAGAATTTTGAGTGAAAATATTCCTGTCTTTAATATGGTCAAAAATGCACCAAGTTTGCCAGGGCAGGTACCTTAAGAAGACTATTAAAAGATGTTATTACTGCAGTTACATTTTATGAGTCTAAGATGTGCTACAAACTGAGATGTTCAACATAAATTATGTATCATGCACTAAGAAAACAATAATCATGGTAATTTCAAGGTATTTCCTTGTAACCATTTAGTTGTACTGTGAGACCACAGTTTTGCATTTATTTATACTGCTCAATTAAAACAATTGGGCAAAATAAACATGTTCTCAGACTCTCAGCTTTGCTGGGGTATGTTCTTAGAATGTTCTAAAATTGTGGTAAATCTCAGCCTCACATTTTTATAAAAAAGGTTCTAATATATAAAAGGGTATAGGAGATTGTATGGATTTAAATTTGAACGTAAATATATGAGTTTACATGCATTTGAAATTGAGTTGAAAATATTTCTTTCTTTCCATTGAAAGGCTACAATAAGGTTTGAAACCATACCTGATGTCTCTTATTTGTCTTTTTAGTGCTTTGGAAATTAAAGCCATACGCGCGATTTTCGTTTCAACAGTCTCTCTCTTAGTTGGTGACAGACCGTTGAAACAAAAATAGCGCGTATGGTTTTCCAAGGCACCAAAAAGACAAATAAAGGACAACAGCTAAGGCTTCAAACTTTATCATTTGATTTGTATATGAAAAATCAAGGGAGGGGGGGGGGGGGGGGGGGGGGGGCTACAGACGAGACCATGGGTCTCTATCGGGGGGGGGGGGGAGGGGGGCTACAAACGAGACCATGGATCTCTGCCAAGGGGGTGGTTGGGCCACAGCAGATACCATGGTTGTCTACCGGGGGGAGGGGGGGGGGGGCTACAGAAGAGACCATGGGTCTCTATCGGGGCAGGAGGGGCTACAGAAGAGACCATGGGCTTCTATCAGGGGTGGGGGGGCTACAGAAGAGACCATGGATCTCTATCGGGGGGAGGGGAGTTACAGGTGAGACCATGGGTCTCTATCGGGGGGGAGGGGGGCTACAGGCGAGACCATGGGTCTCTACAAGGGGGAGGGGGGGGAGGGCAAAACAGATACTGTGGGTCTCTTCAAGGGGGTGGGGGGCTATAAGAGGAGGCCATCATCTCCACTTATTCTGGTGGGTCCTGAGCTTGTATAGTAGTTTTGACCAGTTCCCTTATTTAAACCTCATTCTATGTTTCGTTTTAAATGACTTAGATTTTCGAATGCAACTTACAAGCGCTAGCGCTACCACAATACCTATAGGGACAGTCAGACGACCTCTGTAACTCATATACGTATTAGGAACTACAGTTCTTCACTTTAATGATGTTCCCCGAATAACAGCAGTCAACTGTTCAAATATTATGATAACATAAAAATATTGAAGGACCGTAGCCAGGGTTAAACATATTAAAAATTTTAAAGACGATCTCTGGCTAAAAATATTTAAAAAGTACGAGCTTTCGACTGTTTGAACTACAGTCTTCAACGGGTAAAAAAGAATGACGAAATATGAATATAAATGTGTAAGAATAAAAAAGAATGGACTATGTAAATTAATTATGAATGTGTGTAAAAAGAATGTTGTATTGCCCAGGGAGTGGGCAGGAATTGTTATCAGCATTTGGAGTGACCATGGAATGCCACGATTCTAGTGTTTTTCTTGTTCGGAAGCTGCCTTTGTCGATTACGGAGGCGTTATTAAAGTCAATGGAATGGTCATGGGACCATGCATGGTTCGCAATTCTGGAGCCTTTAGCCGCTGTTTTTACATTTCTTAAATGTTCTTTTCTTCGCGTGTTAAATGCTCTGCCAGTTTCACCAATGTAACACCACGAACAGTCGGCGCAAGGAATTTTGTAAACAACGTTGGTTTGTAAATCCGGAGCAGGGCGAAACTTCGGGGCCGGGAACTGTTGTTGTAGAGTGTTCATTGGCTTATTTGTGACCGAGATATCATATTTTTTCAAGACGCGGGTCAAGGGCTCAGTTACACCTTTGATATATGGAAGGGACGCGAAAGACTTGCGTGACTCAGTAGATTCGACTAAATTGAAAAACATTCCAACAAGTTCCTCCGGGGATAAATTTGGCGGTGGTCGAGTTTTTTTGGTCTGTAAATCGTGGATAAGTTTTGACGGATAGCCATTAGACTCCAGCGCTGCGTAAACATGATTAAGTTCGCGTTCTTTCCCTTCAGATGTGTTAGGTAAATTCAACGCTCTATGTAGGAGGGTTGCTGCCGTGCTCTCTTTGTGTTTTTTGTCATGGTGGGAATTAAAATCTAAGTATCTGTCTGTGTGTGTCGGTTTTCTATAGACATCCACAAAAATTGCTCCATTGCTGCGAGAAACCAATGTGTCAAGGAAAGAGATTTTTCCATTGCATTCTTGTTCAATGGTGAAAGAAATGTTAGTGTCTATTGAATTGAGGGTGTCATGGAAGGCTGTAACTCCATTCTTTTTAATGATGCAAAAGCTGTCATCAACGTAACGTTTCCAAATTTTAGGTGCAACAGGTGACGCATTGATAGCAGATTCCTCGATATCTTCCATGCAGAGATTGGCCACAACGGGACTGACAGGACTTCCCATGGCACATCCGTGAATCTGTTTGTAGATTTTGTCGTTGAAGACGAAATAGTTATTCGACAAAGTGAAGTTAAGCAGAGAAACAATGTCACTGATGTTTAGATTTGTCCTGGAGAGGAGAGATGTGTCATCTTCCAGTTTTTTCTTGATGTAGTCACACGCTTTGTTTACAGGGATTGCAGTAAATAGTGAAACAACGTCAAAAGAAACCAAGACTTCATCGTCGTTGATCCTGATGTCAGACACTTCGTTGGAAAACTGTAAGGAGTTAGAAACCGAATATCCGTTGCGGTTTTGTAGCGGGGAAAGGATGTCTGTCAGGAATTTGGATGTATTGTAAAGTGCTGAACCAATGCAGGTGACGATGGGCCTCAGAGGGTTTCCCTCTTTGTGGTGTTTAATAGAACCTCGAATAGCTGGGGGTGTGCCATCAGTCGAGTGGAGCTTTCGATAGGTTGGCTCATCTATCTTTTTCTGTTTCTTTAAAGAAAGTAACATTGCATTTAGATTACGTTCAATTCGTCGGAAGGGAGCTGTAGAAACAAGTTCATAGGCGTTTCTGTCATTGAGTAGGGTTTCCATCTTGTTGTCGTAGTCTGATTTGTCCATGACGACAAAGCAGTTTCCTTTATCCGCCTTCATTATGACTCTGGACTGATCTTTCTTAAGATCGTTTAAAGCTCTTCTTTCTTGTTTTGAGACGTTGTTGTGCACCGGCAGTCGTGCCCTGTGGAGAATGGCGGCAGATGTCGTTCTTACAGCATCTTTTGAAACATCAGGAAGGTGACGGATAGCCGCTTCGATTTCAGCTACGATGTTCTTGTGTGGAATGGTCGTTGGAGTTGGGGCTAACTTCGGACCTTTTTCCAAGAGAGATCGTTCTTCTGGTGAAAGAGGTTTACTCGAAAGGTTCACTACCCAGTTGTTTTTGTCGATGATGGACTGATTACGCGTAGGCTTCAAGTTCGCAATTTTCTTCGCATGTCTATTGTCGATGTTACTGTGGAAAGTGCTGGCTCTGTTCTTCAAAAATGATAGTAAGGTCAAAAAGGTTTCCTCGTGGACGAGAGAAGACAGTTCTCGTTTGGTGTTCTCAATGGTGTTCTTTGATGTTTTGATGTGATCATGGCAGATGGATATTCTTGCTCGTAAGCAATGTTTACTAGCGCGATCCATTATTCGTTGGAAGATAGGATGACTGCCTGGTGGTTTAAATCTCAGCGATTTAGGAACTAATTGGTAATCCAATGCCTTGTGAGTGAAGTGGAGGTGACGATGATGTGCTTCTAATTTGAACGTGGTTTTTTCCAATCGTCGGGCGAGTGAAAGGGCTTTCTGCCCAGCCTCTTGGCAAATACGTAAAAATATTGAAGGACCGTAGCCAGGGTTAAACATATTAAAAATTTTAAAGACGATCTCTGGCTAAAAATATTTAAAAAGTACGAGCTTTCGACTGTTTGAACTACAGTCTTCAACGACACAAATAAGCCAATGAACACTCTACAACAACAGTTCCCGGCCCCGAAGTTTCGCCCTGCTCCGGATTTACAAACCAACGTTGTTTACAAAATTCCTTGCGCCGACTGTTCGTGGTGTTACATTGGTGAAACTGGCAGAGCATTTAACACGCGAAGAAAAGAACATTTAAGAAATGTAAAAACAGCGGCTAAAGGCTCCAGAATTGCGAACCATGCATGGTCCCATGACCATTCCATTGACTTTAATAACGCCTCCGTAATCGACAAAGGCAGCTTCCGAACAAGAAAAACACTAGAATCGTGGCATTCCATGGTCACTCCAAATGCTGATAACAATTCCTGCCCACTCCCTGGGCAATACAACATTCTTTTTACACACATTCATAATTAATTTACATAGTCCATTCTTTTTTATTCTTACACATTTATATTCATATTTCGTCATTCTTTTTTACCCGTTGAAGACTGTAGTTCAAACAGTCGAAAGCTCGTACTTTTTAAATATTTTTAGCCAGAGATCGTCTTTAAAATTTTTATTATGATAACAGTCACCACACCTTCAGTGACTGTTGGGTGTGTACCATTAAGCCAGCCTGGTGTATAAAAACCGCAACGATACGGAAAAACACATTTGTCTAGCATCCGATCCCCAGTAGCTCCTCGAAAACGGTACCAACCTGTTACCAGGTCCCTATCGCACGAGTCGTTCCTCACTGCGTTTCCTTGGGCGTAGCCTGTTCCAGGCTCTCGGTAGTTGGGGGCGTGCGACGTGCATTTTTCCTTGCTCGCCCGCTTTTTTCGCCCGCCCCCAGCCACCGAGAACCTGGAACAGGCTACCTTGGGCGCGGTCTGCTTCACTTAGGACTGTGAAATTTTTACATCCATCCACTTCAATTTAAAAGATACTAGTTAACTATATTACTGACAAAATCAAATTTCCGAAATATTGTTTTAGTTTTGTTATCGTTTTATTTGGTTTGACAATTTATTTAAACCTCATTCTATGTTTTGTTTTAAATCACTCAGATCTCGAATGCAGCTTACCAGCGCCAGCGTTACCACAATACCGAGCCGAGCTGAAAGGCGGCTTCTGTAACTCATACACGGAATATGAACTACAGTTCTTCACTTTAATGATGTTACTGTAATCACAGCAGCTGTGTCCCGCGGAATAACAGACTTGACGAGTCACCACACCTTCAGGGACTGTCGGATGTGTACCATTAAGCCAGCCTGGAAGAACAGTACCGCAGCGATACGGCAGAACACATTTGTCCGCCATCCCATCCCCAGCAGCTCCTTGGAACCGGTACCAACCCGTTATCATGTCTATATCGCTCAAGTGGTTCCAGACTGTGTTTCCTTGAGCGCGGTCTGCTTCACTTAGGACCGTGTAATTTTTACATCCATCAACTTTAAATGAAAGCATACCGGTTAGCTGCATTAATATCAAAATTAGATTTCCTCATTATAGGGAATTTCCCCTTTGTGTTCAAGCTTCCTATTTTAACTGATTGTTTCCAATTTTTCAGGCCTTTTATGTTTTTCGACATATTTGAAGTCCACTAACATCACTCAGATTTCTTCATTAATTCTGCTGAGTACTTTATTTATCTTGGCTAACTGAGGTTTTCATAAGCCATGGATCGTCTATCACTTTGTTGGCTTTAATCGTAAAAAGTCGTGTCAGAGTGATTGTCATGTAACAGAAGAGGTCCGCGAATTTTGCATTTTAAATGCGATCCCAGGTCATTTTTTTGTGGAATTAAAAAGCTCATATACAATATATTTTACCAATAATTATTTCTATACAAGTTAAAAGAAAATTATAAGAAAATTCAAAGCTACAAGTTTCGTTTGTTCTTTGACTGGATTTTATGTGGCATATACTTGATTAAAACCTAATTCAGCAAAAAGCGGATTATGACGTCAGAAAATGAATTTATTTCTTAATAGAAAGGTCACAATATCTATTTGGTTACTTGCAACGCAGGTCTTTTGCGGGCAGGAAATTCCATGATTTCGCAGAACAGTGCATGATAGCTACAGCTACAGGTATCTTTCACTATTTCCAAACCTCGCTTTCGATTATTTGCACCAAAACAACAAAACGGAGAATTTTTAAATCACCGCGGTGTTTTGTGATTATGCAAACTTGCTCCTTTCCACTTTTCTGACGTTAGAAAATTGTATTTAAAGCTAGAAGCGTGTGGGGCCGTGTATATGAAACAAATACTAAACAAACATAACATGGCTAAAAATCCCACTGGCAGGAGGCAGACCAGTTGGCTATTTACAAGTATGACCGAGGAGTTGAACTCGGGACAACCGAGAACAAATCCAGATAGTCATCAGAACGGGATTTAGACCCGGGATCTCCTGATTTCAAGTCCGGCGCTCTAACCACTCGGCCGCGCTGCCTCCACAACCCTGACTATTTGTTACTTAGTACTCCGAGTGAGGGGAATTGGATCACAGTATTGTGTGATGCTGGTAATTACCAATTTGACAACTACCAACTGAGCCAGACTCTCCCCCAGGTGGTTGGGGCGGATATTAGGCTGAGGGCGGAAGACGGCTGACGTTTCAGGCTATAGCGTCGGATATGGTTGTGATTTATTAAGTCATATGTAACCATGCGATAAACCTCAACAGGCGTGGCGTTTAACTCAACCAACACCAATCATTTCATTTTAGTTAATTTGAATTTTGCTCGGAATTGCATCACTTACACTGAACTATTGCCTTGTCGTGTGGGCAAACTGGAGCGATCAACTTTATTGCTAAAGGTGGTTAATTTGAATCAGTCCTGTTGTTACATACTATTAGATATGTCAGTTACCTGCCTGTGATGCGTTGGATGTAGATGCTGCAAATTATTAACAAAAACAAGGTTATCATCGTGGTTATTTCACACCTGACTATGATTAGTGACGTCATTTTAATAACGCTGCTTTTCATTTGCTTACTAGCGATCATTCGATTGCGAGGAAAGTTCACGAAAATTGCTAATGGCACAAATCAATATATGATTTGGTTCATTGCCAAGTGGTTTTTGATAAGAGCTATAATAGAAACGCTGTGCCTGTTAAAGGACATAATTTAAGAACATGGTGTCAATAATGTTCACGTGCTTCAACATGTTGATTAGTTTTTAAGGATTGTGTCTTTGTGTCTGCCTTTTGGTCCAGGATATCATGTCGTGATTATAATTCAAGATTTCTTTTGTTTACTAGCAGACTGTCGCTAATTTACTTTGGTTGGTCTGTTCTCTCTCTCTGACCTGTGAAACGATGAACATGATGACGGGGAACACGACGTTATAGAGCGTTTTCAAGTGACGTCACGGCAGCCATACTGGTGTCCCAAAACAAAGAAAAGGCGGCCATATTGGTGTACCTAGTCATTCGTGCGGGAATTAAACTCTATTTTTTATACAAAATAGTCTTTTGTTTTAGTAAACCAATATGGCCGCTAGTCACGTGCGTGAAAACGCTCTATTGCACACATATATATATTACTAAGGAAATGCCTTACCTATCTGAATTACGCCATAGAGGACGACGACTTGTAGAGTTATCATCGATGTCATCTTTATCTGTTAAAAATAATAAAGGAAAAAGTTGACTAACAGGTGTTCTGAAGTGGCTAAAAGTGCCTTCAAGAAATTATCTATCACATATAGAGTTTTATGTAAAATCTTACCTCCTCTCTATTTCTATGCGTCTCAAATGATTTGGGCTGTGCCGTAATCAATCACAATAAAAATTTATATTAAAACATGTATTTTTGTTGTTGCGAAGTTTGATAAAACGGGAGCAAAAGATAATTTTCAAATTTCAAGCTTGTCACCATGGTCACCGCTTATTCCTTGGGTGAACTCCAGTTCTCGACAATTCACAAAGAAAAAGTACTGGCTGTTTATAACTTCACAAACAAGCGCGCTATTATTGCGGGTGAAAACAGGGGATAAAGGTTAAACCGATCAATTGCATTGTGTCCAAACTTTAGGAAGGTGAAGCAAGATATATTTTGGCATCGAAGCACATATTTCAGTAAACCATAAAACCTTCTTTATACTCTCTTCCAAACATGAGCTTGCCATAGTCGCTACTAAATAAACATCTGTGAGAGTTCGATGCATATTCAAGAACGCGGAGGTTTATTTGGACCAAAAAACTGTCAAAAACGATGTTCATGATTCTTTGTGGGCATTGAATGCACCTACAGAAAAAAAGCAATTTTTACTCTCTGGTTTTGCGTGCTTGTCGTGCACGTAAATTGAGCTCCACTGCGAATTAATACTGAATTTTCTCAACGATATGTAGATTAGGTGTCCCCAAAACAGCTGAGGATTCCGCGTCTCGGCGCGCTATGCTCATTGAAACCTTAATAAATCTTTGGTTTTGACAAATGCTAATTGCATTAGTTTATATAAAAATTTCACGCAATTTAGTGGATTTTGGCAAAAAGCCTTTCCGCGCTTGGTAAATTTTTGTAGCTGTGATTTTATTTTGTGCTTCAATTTAAACCTCAGACAGTTCTAATTTTCCTTTTTGTCCACTTCGATTTGTTTCAGTTAAAGTTTTTAATGTTTATTGGTGAAGAATGTTTGACAACGGCAGACAAAAAAGTGACGAATTTGACAACAGGGCGGGGGGAAGGTCCACTCCCATAAGTGAGCTATATGTGCCGCTGTGAAGGCTTGGGTTTTCAAGCAGTTTAGTTTAGGATAGGGTATAAAAAATCAGAGTGTTTTGGCCTATAGTTGGGTATCATTTGCCTGGAAACTGATCAGTAGTGTGACAGGAAGGCCAGGCTCATGTTATGACAACTCTGTCAAAATGGCGGCGGTAAAATTATAAGGTTTTATGTTTCTTTACTGTTTTAATGCATTTAAACGCATTTTCACCGAGATTTTCATTTATGTTTACTCTAACCTAAAATATTGCAAGGGAGAACACTCGCAACGCGCATAACACGCGACTGTCCGACGAAAAGAAGCCAAAAATTGCCTTTAATCGGTTCCACTCACTTCAAAACTTCGCCCAATGGTATTTCGGAGACCATACTTTCAAAGTAGCAAGGTTTTAACCCACATGCTTATTTATGTATACGAATACGAAAAATATAAATATGACTTGCAAACTTTGTGCTTTCTCCAGTACCTTGAGCCTTCCAAGTGCAACTTACCCTATGATGGAGCGGTAGTTGTCAAGGCGACGTTCTTTTTTTTCTGTAGGGGGGGGGGGGGGGGGGGTGACAAACAGACAAACAAGACAGGCCTTACACATTCAAGCTCAGCAGAGTACCCAGGCGATAGGTACCCAGGTGTTACACATCTATACTAACGAGAGTACCCACGCGGTGCTGTTGCCTCACATACAAAACTAGACACACTGGCGTACTAAGAAGAAATTGCCGAATCTGTTTCATAATAAATTCGAATATGAACAAAGGACGATGACCAGAAAAAGTTTTCGCTGGTCAGCCATGTTTACATTTCATATTAAACTTTACCTTTTTATATGGTTTGAATTTTCTAACACAATGAAGGTTTTGTTGTCCAATCTTAGTGATTTTCCTGTTCGGTGTCGCCAAATTACACTCGGGTTAAATCGGATCCACTCGGCACATTGCTGGTGATGACATTTTTGTTCCTAACGGGGGCCTACGTGGGAAAACACAGACAGACTAACATGTTTCATGTTCAAAGCGTCGGTTCGCATTTAAAGTAAGGCGAGGTTTCATTAGGATCATTTTATTTTACATTAAAGGAGGATGATCCTAGTGCTAGGATCATCCTCTTTCCATGTAAATGGGGCCTAAGAGTACCGCCACCACACAGGGAACTCTTTTCGCATTAATTGCAAATTTTCTTGTATTTCTAGACCTTTAGTTTACATGGCAGAAGGTACATTTTGTAAAAAGCAACTATGCAGGTAACACAACCCAAAAGTTGCGTGACCGCGTTACTGGGCACGGAGACAATATAATTAATAATAATTCCGCTTTGAACCAAACAGTTAAGTTTGTAGTATTGAGCCAATTCTCCTGAAAAGTTACTGAATTGGAGTCCATATGGATAAGTAAGTTGCGTACTAGTGAACCTGGTTGATCCATGTGCATTTATACGCACAGGCATTACTTAATTATATATCTCGACACACCCTATCATGTTACTGATCGTTGCCATTTCAAAAGTAACTACACTGAAGAGGACTGTTAAGGTCTAAGGACCTATGTTGTTTATTAAGAGGCATTCCGTGTGAAAACTGACCGGTCAATTTTCGGCGGAAAATGAAATTCTTTCATTTCCTCTACAGGAGTTTAACATCATGTTCTAAATACAAAAATCGTATTTGTTTCGCTTGGTTTGTTTTAATACTTTCGTTTGGCCACTTTTTCCCAAGGGAGCGCATGGTAAGCTAAAACCGTTTTCGTAACACTGATTTTGGCCTGAAACTCAAGGCACCATATGACAACATAGATTCGACGCAGAAGCTCATGTTTACATCGACATTTAAATCAGTAACCAAGTTAATCACAACTATAACAAAATTCTCGAATCTGATTGATTCTTAGCACGCCCTATTTTTTACCAAATTGGAGCGCGCGCGGCTCAAGTGTCCAATAACAAAGTGCCCAATAACAAGGTGTCCAATAACAAGGTGTCATATAACAAAGTTCGCGTGCTGCGAATACTCCTTGATATTCCTAAAACCTTCAGCTTCAAGAATGGCTTTTTTGACTTTTTTGCCTCGTGATTAAACAAATCGGGCTCCCGCCACGCGTATGATTACAGACACAATTGGACGACACGAAGTCTTATTACCATTAATTATTTTACTTGTTTCACCTTCTTGAAAATTAGTAATGTTTTTTTTTTTCGTACACCAACCTATCGATGCCTCTCGCACTATTGGCGAAGTGCCTCCACGAAAATTACTAATTCGCAAAACTGGGACCTGATCTGAAATCGAGTTGCTAATATTTTATTAGACCGAGGTCTGGTCTACAAATATATATATTTGTGGGCACTCGTCATATGATGGTAGAAAAACTTGCAACAAGCTAAGAACACAAAAATAGCAAATTTCATTACTATTCGGTCATTTTGAAGGCTGTTTTCTTTTCTTTCATTTTTATTTTAAAACATTTTAAATCTGCCGTCGATTGGGAAATAGACTAAATAACAGTTCAAACATGACAGCTTTTATTAGCTAACCTGAATTGTGTACAAAATCTTCGAGAGTGCAAAGCGCACGGACCAATAAGAAGGAAGTCGTGTACGGTTAAAATCAACGCGCAGATATCACAGAAAGAGTATTATTTCTGAGGACCATAACAATAGCTATATTTCGGCAAAATTCTCCCCCTGACTTTCGGATGTCAGTTTAAGTATCATGAGTATCTGTGAAATTTTGTTCCTGAAGCGCTGTTTAATTTCCTTGTGTAGCTAGGCCACCCGCTTAAAAAAAATGTTTTCTTTTTTTGCTTCTCGCTAATATATCCACACGGGAAGCACAACAAGAAACATTGTTTCCTAGTTTAGCTAGTCCCTTACCCCTTAAATTTTATCCAAATTAGTTTTAAGCAGCTGCTATAATTTAACCAAGCACTTCTATAATAAAAAAAAATGTTTTGTAATTGTAAAACTTTTATAACGACAAAGTTGTTGGAACCGACTGGGTCTGTAGACATCTGCTGGCTTAGGCTTACATAAATGTGTTTGCAAGCGAAATTAAACTGACATTGCCACGCGGAACTAGTAAAATGAAAATTTCTCACTTCGAATTTTCAAAGAATTATCTTACCCTATAGATGCAAACGTGTCTTGTTTTTCTTGTACCGTTCTTTCGGTGTAAAGCGCCTCACTGAACCAAGAATTCTATCATAAAGGAAGTTCAGTCTTTCATTGACGCAATTGGTAACTATGTTGACAGCTCCGGTTTCCAGAGAAACTTCATTTTCTCTTGTTTCTGTTCAGCCCTCAATGATGAGAATTTTTAACAGTTCTCGATATCTATTTATTTTAAATGGAGGTAATTAGAGAGTAACGAAGACAAGTTCCAATGACTTGGTACTCGTTTAAACAACCGTTTAAACAAGTGCTTTGCTAATAAGATATTAATTTCTAGCTTTCTTTCTTTTGCAAAATTTTATTTTGACTTCAAAATATGTTAATGGCCTTCATCCCGCGAGACAAAGTCACACCTGCATTTCAAGCCTATATATCCATACAAGTTTTAAATGAAATCGACGTTTTGGTGAATCAAAACATTCAAGAGTCCGCATTTGACCGGCATATGTCAATCTCGCTCCCAAAGCGCACGATTCGTTAAACATTCCGTTCCGTTTTCATTGCTCAGGAACAAGGGGCAATGCTCCAAGTCTTTCTCTTAGCCGTATTTCTTGTCGACGTTCCCCTTGGTTAGGCTGACCTCTGATCCTGAGCCAGCAAAAGTAAAAGATAAACACGAAAAAGGTTTCATGAGGTTTCATGCAGAAAGCGTCTGTTCGCATTTTACAAGTATGGATAAAAAGTTATGCTTCATATTCAAAGCGTCGTACGGTTCAAACGTTCAAAAGCTTGAATAACAGTAAAGTGAGGTTTCATGTTTAAAGCGTCTGTTGGCATCTTCAAAAGTTTGAATAAAAAGTAAAGCGAGGTTTCATGTTCAAAGCGTCGGTTCGAATGTTCACAAGTTTGATTAAAAAGTTAAGTGAAGTTTCATGTGCAAAGCGTCTGCTCGCATCTTCGCTAGTTTGAATAAAAAGTTAGGCGAACGACTCAAGCCGGCATGAAACGGGATATTTATGACAATGTAATTTTTAAAGTTCTTTGTTTAAGCAATAACACGTTAATGGTCTCAGCTTTATGTCCCGGGCGCTGGAACGTAGTGAATTGTCATAATTACATTCGCAGCGCAAGCTGTTGTAAACATTGACTCCGAAGCGGCAAAAACTGCAATTTTGTGTCCAATTTTCTCCACCGAAACAGAATTTCGGGAGTTGACTCGCGAGGAACATGCCCCGACAGGAGCGAATTTAAACTAGACGCATAACTGCGTGTACTGACGGGCTTATCTTTAGGAAATCTGCAAGCATAACTACAACACATTATACCAGGTTTTTAGCTTGAGTTAGCACTTTTTCGTTATGCCTTCTTTGAAAAGTAAAACTTAAGAACCGAGAAAGTATTAACATTACCAGCTGAAAAAGTAACATCGCTGATTATTTCAACAGTTTATCAGTGGCAAATGTTGTAGCTGAAAAGTGTAATAACGTTCGCGCTAAAAGCGGCTGAAAATACTGAATTAAGTTAGAACAACCTTTAAAGTGCCCCAGTGATCAAATTTTTGAGTTTCATTTTTTTACATTTTCGTGTCCTATTAGACTTTCTTACTCACCTTGCCAAATTTCAATCCATTATGAACATCAGAAGTCATTTTGTTTTAACATTTAATTCAGAGAATTTACGGCCGCCATTAATCAACCTTGTTCCAAGCCTTGGTTGCAAATGAGAGAAAGTGACGTCAAAGGCTCAAAAATACCTCACGGGTTGAAATGAGAATAACAATAAGTGTTCAAAATCACGCGAAAAGGAACAAAAACTTTGGACGTGTTCTTCGTGCAATTTTCTATGCTGATTGTTATTAAAATTTCAACCCGTGGGTATGTTTGAGCCTTTGACGTCACTTTCCCCCATTCGCAACCAAACCTTGGAACAGGGTTTTGTAATGGCGGCCGTAAATTTTCGGAATTAAATGTTAAAATAAAATGACTTCTGATGTTCGTAATGGATTGAAATTTGGCAAGATGAATAAGGACGTCTAGTTGTACACGTGATCGAAAATTTGATCACAGGGACACTTTAAGAAGCCCTTTGCAGCGGTACCTTCAACGATGAAAGCCGTGATCATTTTCAAAAGTCTCGATAACTTAACCAAAAAATGCGAACACTACAGCTGGAACGTCAACACGAAATCGAAAATTATCAAGATTAAAGAAAAATAATAAAAAATTGACGTTTTAGTCCGCTTATTTAGTGCCAAAGAGTTTTTGTTTCCTTCGAACTGATACTTTCTCTTGTGGAAAACACTACAAAACGAAGGACTAGCTAAGACTTATTATAAGTATATAAACATGCACTTTGCACTTAGTAATTTAAAGTGCCCCTGTGATCAAATTCTCGATTTGTATTTTTTACATGTTCGTGTACAACTAGACGTCCTTATTCATCTTGCCAAATTTCAATCCATTACGAACATCAGAAGTCATTTTATTTTAACATTTAATTCCGAAAATTTACGGCCGCCATTACAAAACCCTGTTCCAAGGTTTGGTTGCGAATGGGGGAAAGTGACGTCAAAGGCTCAAACATACCCACGGGTTGAAATTTTAATAACAATCAGCATAGAAAATTGCACGAAGAACACGTCCAAAGTTTTTGTTCCTTTTCGCGCGATTTTGAACACTTATTGTTATTCTCATTTCAACCCGTGAGGTATTTTTGAGCCTTTGACGTCACTTTCTCTCATTTGCAACCAAGGCTTGGAACAAGGTTGATTAATGGCGGCCGTAAATTCTCTGAATTAAATGTTAAAACAAAATGACTTCTGATGTTCATAATGGATTGAAATTTGGCAAGGTGAGTAAGAAAGTCTAATAGGACACGAAAATGTAAAAAAATGAAACTCAAAAATTTGATCACAGGGGCACTTTAAGCAAAATTTACCTTTCTTGGAATCAAACACTTCGGTCCCAGAATGAGAAGTCGTGCCGCGAAATAACTTCCCCTTCTCCGAAGACAAAAGATTAGACCAGAAAACTGTCTGTTTAATTTGAACTAGTACACCCAGAAGATGAATAAATAATTGTGATATTTTCCTTTTTTAAACCTCACAAGAAACCTAACAGTAGATCACGAATGATTATTTTAACGAACGTTAAGGCGAACAAGATCCAACACGAGAGCAAGAAACTGCGTATTTTAAACCAGCAGCATGTAGTTTATAAATTTCAAAGCGACGACTATGCAGAGTCACAGTATACACTGAGGCAGGTACACCTGCGCGTGGGTGAGCATAAAAACCAGTCATCTCCTATTGGCAAGCAGTATAGAGACAAACACTTTATTGTACCAAAGACCTTGAAAAACGCTTTTTCGTCCTTTACAAGTGTGAGAATAATTTCGATTGCTTGGTGCGTGAAATTTTGCAAATTAGAAAATTTACACCATCGGTTAATTAATATCCAATTAAACTTAGTACGAACCTTATTGAACAAATTAACTATTTATTATGCTAATCTTCAGCAAGCTATTTCTAATCATTTTGAACTTGAATATGGTGTCATGACTGCTCCGAAACGTCGTTCAATTTTATCGTTGAATTTTTCATGCTTTTATTTTACTAACCCTTTGCTTTTAAGAAAATGCAGTTTTATTCGCTTGTGAAGGAGCAGTGAATAAAATTCAGGTGTTTTGCAGTTTCTGCCAGAACCTGTCTCGATTCTGGGTTATTACTCTATTTTATACAAACATCACAAGTTAGTCGCGACAATTTCACTAAAATATACTGACAACTGTCAGGTATGAGCCCAAATAAAACAATTTTTTTCACTAGTAATTTTTAAAATGCTAATATTTAGTGTTTTAAAACCCGTTTTCATGTTTAGGTTATTGTAATTTTGGAATGTTCTTTTACAAAGCGACGCTCGTTGTTTTCAGGAAAGCAATGTCAGTAGGAGAATTATATATGATTGTGATGACAAAGATGCATAGAAAGGTCTCGGGAAACATCAAAGAAATCAACCTGTCAAGAACCAAGACCGCTACGTGCCAAACCTCATTCAATTATGCTATTGCGAAGGAACTAGAACAATATTTTTAGTAAACTTAGACATTTGGGGGAACCAGCCGTGTATACGTACACTTTAAACCTTTGAATTTTAACTTAAAATTGCATATGAAACACAGTTTCTTTTTGCACATTTAAAACATTAATTACCGTTCGAAATGATCCAAGGTTTGAATTGCTATTGTAAAAATTGGCGAGTTTACGAACGTTGCGCTATTTTGCCGTCAAAAACGACCAGGGAACTGGGTCTAATTTATGGCAAAAACCCTATCTCGTGACGTCAAGTTGTGGGCAAGCGCATCTCCCTCACTAAATTCTCTTTCAAGTGCGAAGAGATATTCAGCGCAACTCGCATCTTACGCCTCTTTGGGTGGCCGAGATAGAGAAGATCGGAACACCTAAAACAAAAATCAAGACTGCTATGTCGGTTGCACGTTCCGTAGACTGTTCCGTGCCGTCTTAGAAGATTTTTAGGGACCTTAAGCAATGCCGACGGCAACGCCAAGGACAACGCCTAGTGAAAAATGAAATTATATTTTACTCGAGAATCTCGCGATTATCCAGATGTATTCGGTGTACCTATTGGCTCAAGAATTAGCTCCAGCTTAATATGTAAAGAAAGCTTTTAACCCAAAATAGAAATACGAACATTTAGTCGTCGTCGTTCACGTTCTTCAAAATAAGCAGAATTTGGTCATTTCACGTTGTTGTTTCGCAGAAAGCGGCCAAGGAATGCGCCAAGATTTAAAACGCACGTGCAACGCTATTTTTCTGCTCATTAAGCCTTTTGTTTGGTGACGTTCTCGTTCACGTTGCCGTCGTAGTTTGCTTAATCTCCCTTTTAAAAGGAAGACGTTAACGGCATTGCATGTTGTGAACAGTAACTTGCACCGATAACATACTACTTATTAACTGAGAGTGAGGTCATTACAGGGAAATCTCAGACCGAGGCCTTGATGTATTGACCGAGCTATCGCTCGGTCAATACATCAAGGCCTCGGTCTGAGATTTCCCTGTAATGACCGAACGAGGTTAATAAGTTATTTATTATATGGCCTTTTTAGCGCTGAAAAAAGGGAAACGTTTTTCAATATCCGCTTGCGCACGGAAGAGGTCATTCGAGGTTATGCGATCCAAACCAGAAGAAACGGTTTCTTTGACAATAAGGCAATTTTTGTCTTCATTACGCGAAGATCTAGGGCAAATTTAACCACTTTAATTTTCACAAAACAAAATGACCTGTGTTTACAAGTGTTTGACCAATAAAAAGTTATAAAAAGCTAAGGCAAGAAAAATTTTCATAATGCCCGGTCATTACAAGAAAATCTTGCCCGCTCATCAGCCAATCAGAGCGCGCGTACTATTGTAGCCATATAATAAGTTTACTTATTTACCCAGTTTCTGTTCTGTTTGTTGCAAGTCATGAATGCAATATATAACTATGCCGGGCTACTGTAACTGAGGGAGATAATAAAAATCGACCTGAAAGAAATGCTCCAATATTTCAGCTTATTAATAAACGCCGGACCCTGATCACACGCTGGCATCAAATTAACGCCGAGGCCAGAAAGCACTGTACAGTATTAATTTTCATACTTGTCTTATTGAGTTTTGACGAGTGGTGAACATTTTTCTATCCTCCCACGGGCTGTGTTTACGAATCGACTTTCATTGAGTCGAGTCGACACGTGTTGGAACGCCGTTCCAACACGTGTCGTCGAGTCGTAACGAGTCGTCAACATTTTATTGCCTCCGACATCCATCAGTTTTACTTCCGGTAAGCGTTTCAACTTTGCATTTCCACTTCCGGCAAGATTTGCGACTAGACTTCCGCAAAGTCGAGATTTCAATACTTATAGACGACTCGAGTCGATGCGGGTGTATTGGACATGGATGTATCATTTTTGTTAAAATGTGATAGTTACAATTAACAATTAATAAAATAAGTGGGTAGGTGTCATAACCCCTTTTATTTGGAAAATAAATCCATTCTTTAGAAGATAGCGTGTATGCAACTGTAGGTCTTTTAACACCAGAAAATGTAATGAAAACGATCCTGTTTGAAAGCGAAATAAAGGAATTGTTGTCACATTCAATTTTGTGAACTAGCCTGTTGTTGTTGTTTCATATAATAATAGAGTTGATGTTTGCTGGCGTTAATATGTTTTTGGTCCGTCTCAGGCTCATTTTAGCCCGAACTGTTATGCATTTATATTGGCTTTTCTTTATTTCTGATGGTTTTAGATACATTTGTGAGGCAAGTTGTCCTGACGAGCACATCAAAATGGCGGCAAACATGAAGATCGTCGAAATTTGGCAAGTTTGCACAGCTATAAACATTTCAAGAAGACGATACCACATGGTTCCTTTCCGTAGTGACAATTTTTTTTTTGTATTTACCTTTCGGCTTCGTTGGTTTAAATCAAAAAGACCGCCTCACTTTTTCAAAACTAAAGTTTGAATCTGATCCGTTTCGCGTTTCAAGGTGTGTCGTAGGCCTGCGGATGTCGTTAATGTCTTGCTGCTGGCTTGATGCGAACTTAATGTTCATGAAAGTCGGTCTGATAAATCAAAAAGAGATAATATAACTGGCTCTGGTGTTTGTTTGGTACAGAAGTTATTCGTTTTTACGACTGTTTTTGCGTATGGAAAACGGGAGTAATGGAATGAGTGGGGAGTTGAAGCAGTCGTTTCTTCGGTCGATCAGATGTAAACAAAAGGCCGTTGACAGATGGTTGGCAGACCTACATGTAACGCTACTCACTTTAGGCGCTAATGGTTTTGTTTTGATGGGTATGTGATGATAATTTGAAAATCGATTGTGAACATATTCTATTTTTATTTTACCTTAAATCAGGTGTATGTTGTTTCCTGCCCTATAGAAAAATCAACAGAATTGTCTTAAGTTTGCATGTGACGGACAAAGCGAAATTGAAAGCGAAGTTTGTGTAATCGCTAGCTGACAGAAGATTATCAGCGTCACACCACAAAGGTCAACGCAGCCTATTTCAAAGTGAACATTCCGGAAATTGAACGTCAATCGTACACGCTGTACAGGGAAAAGAGTGTACACACACTAGCGCGAAAACACGCAAACTTGAATTTGTCTGCCGAGCTTGCTTCTTTTACTCCCAATGCAAATCAAAATGAAAAACAACGTAAATCCGTATAGATCTTTACAAGTGATGCACGCTCGACTTCGACGATTTAATTCGTCACTTGTTAAGTAAAAGCGACAAGAAGGAACAATTACATTGTGTGCTTCACAGCGACAACCTAAATCAACGCATTTCAAACACCTTTTATCGGCCCTCGGAGTTAAGAAGCACCCTTCCTGAGTTTTATAACCCACAACAGATAAATGTTCATCGCATGCAAGCAAAATCATCAGCACAGGTCGCAGCGGAGAACACTCGAGTTTCAACGACAAGATAAAATCTGGAGCGAGATTTATTCCTAGCAGAAGACTACCTATCCCAAAAGCCAGAGGACCCTACCGCAAGTAAAGAAGGAACAACAAAACTCACTGTATAAGCAACCAAAATAGCGGTCGCAGAAGACAGGCAAAGTCATATTTTAAAAGCATATTAAAATAAAAGACGATGCGCGGATCGTTAAAAGTGATCTGACATATGTTTTCAAACACGAATAGAAAAATACATAGAAGAAAACAACTTGCCTCCAAAGTTATCCAGACATATACGCAATCTAGTTCCACCAAAAAGTCGTTCCACGTGCCATCGAGTTTACCACAAAATCAGACTTCATGGTTCAAAATTGCAATCATCGGCGATAAAAACATCACAACAACATCAATATACTTAACCGTACAAACGTTATACAATTCAGCAAAGTCATTGGGAGCTGCGCTCAAAAAGCCAAGACTCTTGTTGTGACTGTAGAGTTTAGGACGAACAATCTTCCTCTTATCACGATATCAGAACCAGGCCAACTGTACTGACTTTAGCATACGCTTGTGCTGGCGTCCCGCAGGTTTGTGGTTGCGAAAGATTTACTTTAAGTTCTAGTCGCCTGCAGGAGAATCGGCAAATCAAACATGACAACATCGGTTGTTTCATATTTAACACAACTGTGAGAAAAATAATAAAGCAAAGGAAAGCTTCCGAACGCATTGCTTCAACAAAGACGAACAACAATGCTCCCATGCAGTAGTTTTCCGATCGACGATATTCATTTAACCATTTAAAGACTTAAAAGTCTAAAATGTACCATCTTCGGTTCTAAACATACTGGGTTTTAATTTTCGCTGAGCTGTTGTCGTGCATACTTTCACGTTACTTAGATTTTAGGGCCATGAAAATGGCTGTTATTTCGAGAAAGATGGTAAAACGAAGCGAAAACTGAAATATATTTTTCCCGATCAGCAAAATCACAACAAAGCTAGCCTGCGAGCAGGCTCTCCGAGCGAAAAAAAAAGCCGTCGACGGATTAGTTTAGGAATGAAGAGGTAAAAATATTCGTTTCATGGCCAGTTTTTACGCTGAACTGTTGTCATTCATAGTTAGACGAAACCTTGATTTTAGAGCCGTAAAAATGGCTTTTCCTTAGAGAACAATGGTAAAACGAAGAGCAAAATAACAACAGAGCCGTACACGGATTTGATACATGGAAATTCAAGTGACGACCCGAAATGAATTGAATTGGTTGAAATGTTATCGTCCGCTTATCACGCTGTGCGGGGGTAAAAATCTGCGAAAAAAAAGCGTTTGTGCAGATCTTATCTTCTTTCGCCCGTATTATCGTCCTCCGTTCCACGTAGGAAAAGCCTAAAACTCAGGTTAATTTATCACAAACATCGATAGCGTAACACAATGAAGCTTTCAAAATCATGTAAGTACGATATAATGATTCTCAGTTTACCCTCTTTTGTAAAATGCAGTAGAATTCCGGTTCTAAGCCACGGGCTTATACAACTTTGTTAGAGAAACGGAAGGGCTTATATCTGGGGTATCTGGGGGTAGGGGGGGGGGGGGGGGGAGAGGGGCTTATAAGCAGAATAAAAAACAGTTTCGAAACGAGCCACGGCAGTGTTGATGAAAATACGTTTTAAGGTGGCTCCATAGGGTAATAACATGGCTGTTGCGCGTGCTAGTGTTATATTTTGAAATCTGGTTTTTGCATTTGTTTTCGGTCCCAGTTCACTCAAACTCATCAAATACAATAAGCAACAATGAAATAGCGTTCTACAACCATTTCTGTTAAAATATTGTGTTTAAGTCGTGAATTAAGAGTACCCAAACAAATGCGACTTTGAGCGTTTATGTGGCTTTAAGTGCAGTTTTCTTCTATTTCCTTCGGTGAAATCTTCCAAAATTTTCACAGTACAGGGATATTATCTGAAAAGTAATTTTAAACAGAAAAAAGTAGGGGGTTGTAAAGGCAGCTTCTTTGTTATTTGCAAATTTGTGTTTTTCCCCTCTGCGTAAAAACTGGTCCTATAGATTTTCGTAAAAAACGAATGCCATGTAAAGCAAAATAATTATAACCTCTCTGGCAAATTTTACGAAATTTCACCGAAGGAAACGCGAGAAAAGTTAGACGAAAGTTGTCATTTTAGTTCCCCAAATTTGTAACAATTACGTAATGGAATAGAAATTCGCCAAGATCGCTATTTGAGCATGCGTCAACGTTGAGACCACTAGGCTCGCTTACAGTGTTTACTGAACGTTTTATGCAATTCCATGATGAAAATCTACAACCTCATATAATTTGGAAGCTTAAACAGCATTGTCTGTTCTTAAAATCCTATTGCGGAAAAAGATTTCCTTTGAAATGTTTAACTCAAATCCGTGGTTAAAAACTTTTGCCTGAGCTTGCGTCAGCGCGCGCGCAGTTTCCCGAGGCTCGCATCATCAGCGCGCGCGTGGTTATAAAACTATATGGAGCCACCTTAAGCTTAGCCTGCGAACGCAGACGTATTTCCGGCTGTCGCTTGTCTCTGCCGAAAACTAACGTCTGCGAACACGATTTCCGTGACGTAGAATCTTTTGTTTTCTCTTTGGCCAATCAGATTACGCGATAGAATAAGACACGAGTGAACACCACGCGGCTCCCTCGCGACATAGCTGTCGGCGGAAACAGGCAAGCTGTATGGGAAGTTGAATGAAACGCGAAAGGTTTTTGACGGCTGTGAAAGTTGATTCTTTGCAGAAGAACATTTTCAGTTGCAAAGGAGAAGGTTAATGTACTCGGTTTAAGTGTTTTAGTGCATACCTTCATTGATAAATCATGCAACGTGGGCTGTAAAAAGCTGACCATCTGTTGACAAACTGAAGTGTTGCAATCGACGTGTGCGATTAAACCCGAGGATTAAAGAACGCCCTTCAAAATTTCGACGAAATTGGGAAAGAAATCCGAAGAGATTTTGACGGTGATCATGTCTGATTTTGCGTCAATAGATTGGCAAAAAGATTCTAGCAACACGCAGGAGGCGGCAATCGAACAGATGCGTCTCATCTTCACCCGGGATCTTCACCTTCCGAGAAATTACATAATACAGTTGCGACAAGCGTCGTTGCAAACCCTGGAATTTGTTTGAGTCCGATGTTTTGGGGAGTTCTAAACCCTTAAGAGAGGGTCCACCTGAAAACCATGCAGTATTAAAATTTTAGTCTACATCGACCATCTCAGATTTTGTTTATATTTTGCATGGAGTTACATATTGAGGTGCTAATACTATAGGTAGAATATTATCGCCAGATTATTTAACGTGTGGAAGATATCGTGGTTAACATGTCCATGATCGGTTTTCAGCCAAAAAATACCCAAATTTTGACCCATCTTTCACCGAAAATATCTCTTAAAGCATTGAAGCTTTCCACATCAAAACACCAGTGTCATTAATATAACCAAATACAATTTCAATGATACCATCGAGATTATCAATCACTTTCTGGTTTGGAATTAAACCTATTTTAAAAATAAGGTCTTGTGGGCAATGTGTGACAGTAAAGATTTTAGGGTAAAATCACGTTTGAATATCGCCGATGCGGCGTTGTTTAAATGCTTTCATTAGCCACTATTTTATGAAACTTTTATCGGATAACAAATAAAAATCAATAAAAGTCTGTAAAGTTGAAACTACACGCGTGATTTAAACGTACAAAGATGTGCTACACGTGAGTGCAGGAACTCAAATCTTTACAACGAATTTCATAACATGATGCATAGGTCGGCTGAGGACACAGAAATACCGCTTAAATAAATCCAATAAAACGTTTAATATCTAAAATAACAATTGATATTATAAGTGTCTTGTTATATAGTGCCTTTAGGACAGACTTATGGAGTGGAATAAAGATAAACAAGTCACTCGCCATGTTCATCGATCGACTTCAAGCTTATCTTCTCGAGCAGATTGATTCAGGAAGAGAAATCCTCTGCCACTTCTGTGTGGCCGGTAGTCATAACCTTCACAAATAATCCCTCAAGGCTTATAGATGCGACTTGTCCCGTAAATGAATGTCTCAGTACAACAAATTTTACAAAATTCTTTTCACCCGGCGCCATCTTGTTTTAGACTAGTACCCAGTCTCTCAAAACTCGCTTAAATTTATCATTGGATCCACACATGCACAGTATCCGCGCTGGCACGCAAATAACATAATTGATTAGAAACATTTGCCAATGGAAACCCCCTGCCAACATGATCTTGACTAAAACGCTACCAGGTTTCGACCAGAAACATACGAGTGGCATACCATTAACACCAGGATCATCCTCCTTTCATGTAAATTAGAATGATCCTTGTGCTAGGATCATCCTAGTACTAGGATCGTCCGAGCGCGATATGTTTTCAGCTTTCAGTTTACATGTGAAGGGTTGCATTTGGCCCTAGTGCTAGGATCATCCTATCTGAGATGAGGGATGATCCTAGCGCTAGGGCCAAATGCAATGGTTATGCATGGTTATGCATAAGCGGCGCTTGAACGATGTTCTTACAACCTGCAAAACAATCATCAAAGGCGCATGAGCAGATCTCATTTTGAGCTCGCCAAAATAATCTCAGCAAGAGAGAGTTCGATACTATTCCTTTTTTATAGCAGTCGAAAAAGATTTCTCAGTTGTTTCCTTAAAGCGTGAGAAAATTTTTGTCAACATGGAGTGGTTGTTGTAAAATTGAATCCCGACGGTAATGGCAATGAAGATGTGGCGATCGAAATTTCAACGTGCATGCTTACCTCGACATAAGAACCTGTGAATTTTTTCTTTGTTTTGAAGCTATTGTTTTCCTGCTCGATTGTTTCATGACTCTTTGTTGTCTTGGACGTTCTTTGCTTTACGTCACTGGTGAGGTCCACGTGGGTTCAGATAAATCGTGGATCATTTATTTGCAGTTAACTACGCGACGACGACGAATTTTTCGGACTTCAACCATGCGTTTAGTTTTCCAGCGGAGATAGTTCTGACCGCTTAACAAACACTGAATGCACCTACGCTATCGCTGCCCTGGTTGCTATAGTTCCCATTTCGCGGGAAATTATGGCTTGCTGCCACACTGTCGAAAAACCGCTGACTTGGAGGTGAATTGATCGCGTTGCAATTAATGAGAGCATCGTTATTCTGTCCCAGACCTCCTGCCCCCCCCCCCCCCCCCCCCGCCTCCCACTACTGCTACGTGTATTTAACAATTGTCTTACGAAATCGGGCAGAATATCGCATAAACTTAGCCGACGAGGACGTGGGCCGAGTTGGCTAAAATCAGGAATAAGCTGGATAATTGTTTTATTATTCAAGAAATGGCAATGAACAGCTAAGATAATTCTGGCAGTTAACAGAAAGTAGGGGCGGAGGGGGAGGGCCTCGAGCCCCTCCCTTGGATCCGCCACTGGGAGTGATCAAACAAATCGGAAAAACGCGGCGCGGTCGTTAATCACGCGTATGATTCCAAGCCATTACTTTTACCACCTCCTCTCTATATAGCTATATGAAACACGTCTTATTGCAGATCAACGTGTTATGTTGAAATTTTAAAACAAAGAGTTCATATATAAATTGAAGGAAGACTCAGAAGTTGTACAAAGAAGTAGTAATAAACCGTAAATTACCAAGGATAGCTACAAATGAGGGAAATTAAAGTGGATAACGAACGCCAAACTTGAACGGATGTAGCTCTTCTGAATCATCACCAACCTTTATTGAGTCACGTGATCTGCTGTTTGTTGTTATGTAATTAGCCCCTTGGGAGTTAAATAACTCTGTGGAACTAGTTAATATTCATAGTCATATAAGACCGCGTGCATGTAAATTTCAGGTCAGTTCTGTTTAGTTTTTCTGCATTAAAGTTCGTTTACTTTTAGAAGAGAGTCGTTTCGCTTGAGAATACAACAATTGGCGACGAGGATGACGGAAACGTCGGAAGCAACAGCGCAGCCAAATATCGTGGTACATCCATCGTATTTAGGGCGTATTGAGGAGTTTACGCCGGGCAGCGACTGGAAACATTATGTGGAGCGACTCGAAATGTTCTTCGAAGTAAACAGTGTGCCGACAGACAAGCGTGTACCGAGCATACTTACCTTGATGGGTAGTAAAATGTATGCTTTATTGAGGTCCATTGCAGCGCCGAGGAAACCGAAGGATTTAAGTTTTACGGAAATCGTGGATACTCTGGCACAGCATGTGGATCCAAAGCCGATAATTATCGCAGAAAGGTACAAGTTTCACAAAGCTGAACAGGAAGAGTCGGAGTCTGTTAGGCAGTACCTCGCCAAGCTACAAAAGTTAGCAGAAACTTGCGAATTTGGTGCATATCGCGAGGAAGCTATCCGAGATCGGTTTGTTTGTGGTTTGCGTTCGCAGGCAATTCAACGCAAGTTGCTGGCCGAAGCGACGTTGACATTACAAACCGCCGTGGAGAAAGCCGTTGCTTCTGAATTAACGGAAAAGGAAGCCTCAGGATTTCACGGTGATTCGCACGATGTTAAGAAAGTGGAAGGAACCTTTCCCGAATGTTTCAGATGTGGAAAAAGTAACCATTCTGCTGAAAAGTGTTTTCACCGCAACGCACGATGTCACGGATGCCAGAAAACGGGTCATATTGTTATGAAGTGCCCGGAGAAGCATGCATCGAAGGCCAAGGGTGGAGAAACTAAGAGAAATAAGAAGAAGAAGAAAAAGAAACCCGGTGGAATCCATAGTGTTGAAGAGGCTGACACGATGGCCGAAACAGTGGATAAAACCTCCTGGCCAATGTTTACCGTAGTCGATTCTCAGGGGAGGTGTAAAGAATTGATTGTGCCGATGCTGATTAATGGCAAGTCAGTGGACATGGAGCTGGATACTGGTGCCTCTGTGACGATCATTCCGAACAATGTATGGACTGATGTACTGGCAGCGAAGTCCTTGCAGCAAACTGACGTGAAGTTGCGCAGTTATTCAGGGCATGAAATCCCAGTTGTTGGAGAGGCCAAGGTCCAGGTGTCGTATGGTGATCAGCAAGCCTGCCTTCCAGTTATTGTCACTGCCGGTGATGGTCCAGCACTTATGGGACGGAATTGGTTGTCCGTTCTAAGACTTGATTGGAAGCAGATCAAACACATTTCCCAGGAACCGTGTGACAAAGTTGAGGATCTGGTTTCTAAGTACGCGTCACTGTTTGATGGAGGTCTGGGCACGATCAAGGGAGTGACCGCTCATCTCAAGCTCAAGGAAAATGCCACTCCGCAGTTCTTTAAGCCAAGACCTGTTCCTTTCGCCTTGAAAGAGAAGATTGCAGAGGAACTCAAGAGGTGGGAAAGACTCGGTGTTTTGGAGAAGGTGGAATTCTCAGATTGGGCTACGCCAATCGTGCCAGTTCTAAAGCCCGATGGCTCAGTACGGATCTGCGGCGATTATAAGGTCACTATAAACCCAGTGTTGGACGTACCTGAGTTCCCCATGCCAACGGCTGAAGAGTTATTTACGCAGCTGAATGGCGGCGAGAAGTTCTCCAAACTTGATTTGTCCTCTGCATATCAACAAGTGTTGTTGGATGGAGAATCCAGGCAATATGTCACGATTAATACTCATCTGGGACTGTACCGTTATACGCGCCTACCATTTGGAGTGGCGGCAAGTCCAGCCATTTTCCAGCAAACAATGGACTCTATCATGAGTGGCCTTAATGGAGTTGGTGGCATCCTGGATGATTTAATTGTTACTGGTCCGAATGACAAGGAGCATCTTCGCAACTTGGAGGGTACTCTGAAACGTTTGGACAGTATGGGTGTGAAATTGAAGAGCTCAAAATGTGTGTTTATGAAGCCTTCAGTTGAGTATTTTGCGTTTGTGGTGGATAGAGATGGAATCCATCCTTCTCCGCGCAAAGTACAAGCCATCCAAGAAGTTCCTGAGCCGCAGAATGTAACGGAACTGAAATCTTTCTTGGGGCTGGTGAATTATTATCGTAAATTCATTCCCGATATGTCAACTATTGTTCACCCGCTGAATCGCTTGTTGATGTTCGATGCACCCTGGTCCTGGACGAATGCTTGTCAAAAAGCGTTTGAGAAGTTGAAAGAATTGCTCCTTGACTCACCTTTGTTGGCCCACTATGACCCGGATCAACCAGTTCGTTTGGCTGTCGACGCTTCATCATATGGTTTGGGAGCTGTTTTGTCACATGTCTCAGATGACGGAGAAGAAAGACCAATCGCGTACGCATCTCGCAGTCTCTCAGCAAGTGAGCAGAACTATTCCATGATCGAGAAAGAAGCTCTGGCGATTGTGTTTGGCATTAAAAAGTTCCATCAGTACCTGTTTGGAAGATGCTTTTCTTTGCTTACGGACCACAGGCCGCTCACCTTGTTGCTTGGTCCAAAACGTGGTATTCCTGTGTTGGCAGCGTCCCGCCTGCAACGTTGGGCTATTCAGTTGTCAGCTTATCAGTATGACATAGAATACCGGGCTTCCAAGGATCATGCCAACGCCGATGCACTGTCTCGATTGCCAAGAAAGGTCGTGGAAGAGCCAGATGATTGGAGTATCGAGGCTGATCAAGTGAATCGCGTTCAAATGGAACGAGCACCAATCACGGTGTCTCAAATCCGCGAGGCCACGCGTGGGGATCCCGTTCTCTCTCGGGCGATGTACAGCATATTGCATGGTTGGCCAGCAGAAAATGGTATCCCAGAAGAGTTGAAGATTTATTTCAATAAACAAGACGAGTTCACCGTTGAAGACGGCTGCATCCTTCGTGGTACCAGAGTTGTGATTCCTGCGAAATATCAAGCTGCTGTTTTGTCGGAGTTGCATTTGAATCATCCTGGAATGGTCCGCATGAAGTCCCTAGCCAGATTGCATGTGTGGTGGCCCAGTCTTGATCACGATGTTGAACAAACGGTGCGAGATTGTCACGCATGTCAAGCAAATCGCAGTAAGAGCCCTCTGAAAGTCAGCAATCCTTGGATCTGGCCCACCCGACCTTGGCAGAGAATTCATGTCGATTTTGCCGGTCCATTTAATGGTCAGATGTTCCTGCTCGTAGTGGATGCGAAGTCAAAGTGGATTGAAGTTTTCCCTATGTCTTCAACCACTGCATCAGCGACCATTCAAGCTCTGCGTTTCCTGTTTGCAACTCATGGTTTGCCAGAGGAGGTGGTCTCGGATAACGGTCCCCAGTTTGTGGCACTGGAAATGAAAGAATTTCTGAAGTCAAATGGAATTCGTCATTGCCTGTCCTCGCCTTATCATCCAGCCTCAAATGGTGAAGTCGAGCGAGCTGTGAGAACCTTCAAAGAGTCAATGAAAACCATGAAAGTTGAGCCGGGAACACAAGCAGAGAAATTGGCACGTTTCCTTTTGGGTTATCGTTCCACCCCGCATACGGCCACTGGGTGCACTCCAGCTGAACTCTTGATGGGGCGAAGAATTCGCACTCGGATGGACATTATGCATCCAGATTTGTCAGCTAGAATGTCTGAGAAGTCCAAATTGGCTGACCACACAACTCGTCGTGTCTTCCTACCTGGAGACCCAGTCATGGTGAAGGATTATCGAAATCGCAAGCGGCCATGGATCAAAGGTGTTATTCAAGATCGCTTGGGGCCTGTCACCTACAGAGTTATGGTGGGAGACTTGTTTTGGAAACGACACGTTGATCAACTTCGATCTCTAGCTGGTTCGAAAGTGGCTGAAACTGAAACAACGGCTGAGACTCCGAAAGATGATAACGCTTATCCTGAAGTTGTTCCGTTACAGCAACCCGAACGTCCGCTGAGTGAAACTTCAGCCGCGCAGGCAGATTTGAATTGTTTCCCGCCAAGCCCTCGCAACATGCCGTCCTTGGTACCAGTCCCCGCACCTGAGGAGCCTGATTTATCTTCTGCGCCACAACCGCAGATGCCTGAAGTGACCAAAACTGAAGAACCTGCCGAAATTCCTGTTTCAAAGCGTTATCCAACCAGAGTTCGTAGTAAACCAAAACGATTAATTGAAGAAATGTAATTCAATGCGTTATTAGCAGTCTGAAAGGTTTAATGGAAGTAATGTATCAAAGAAGACATTTTTGGACATTGTTTAAGGACCTGAACTGCAGTTAACTTAATTTAATATAATTTCGATTAAGCGAATTAATTTTTCATTTGTGTGGGAGGAAGTGTTATGTAATTAGCCCCTTGGGAGTTAAATAACTCTGTGGAACTAGTTAATATTCATAGTCATATAAGACCGCGTGCATGTAAATTTCAGGTCAGTTCTGTTTAGTTTTTCTGCATTAAAGTTCGTTTACTTTTAGAAGAGAGTCGTTTCGCTTGAGAATACAACATTTGTCAGATAATGTTTTTACAGCGTTGAACAACTTTATCTCAAAAACGGTTATACACAGAAAGGAAAAATACAACACATATATAAATGCTAATTTGAATGGAAAAAACAATTGTTGGATAACAAAAGGGAAAAACGCCTTAACCAATGATAAACTGAATTAACAATTCCTGTGAAATACATTACAATTCAGATAACAACCGTCAAATACTTTCGGAATAACAACATCAGACATCTCCAGTCACCTGCCACTTTGAATGCGAGAGGGCTTCGGAGCAATGTTGTGGTGGCATGAATTCACTGTCACTTAGTTTCAAGATATTAGCGTCCTAAAGAACATTGTGCATAACTAATCATTTGTTCCAAACGGAGTTTCATCATAACGTGAAGAACGTGGGTAGGATTGGTAGGTGTTCTGTTTTAAGTCGCCCACATTACATGGATCTGAAAACCACAAATACCAGACGAAAGGTCTTTCAAAAGCCTTGTTACCATCCCCCGGTCCCTTACCCCTCGCAATTTATTTTCTCTTGCACGTAACACACCCTACACATGCAACACACCCTACACCCTCTTGCGCACCCGCTGGAGATGAAATTCTCAGTGAAAAGATATAATATTGTCATGGGATGTTTGCATACTTTGCTCGGCCGCCATCCAAAGCGGAAATCATCTTTGTGAAGGGAAGAAATGGTAAAATAATCTTGCTCCTCATCAAATAAACCAATTCTGAAAAGGCAAAGTTTCTACTCCATTTCAACACCCACGGATGTGGTTTAATTTTTTGTGCAGGTCTTCAACGGTACAAGCGTTGTCGCCTTGTCTTTGTTATGACTAGATACATCGCAGTTTTTCTTGGAATAACCTCTATACGAGTATTTAAACGAAGTCAAGGCGATCGCAATATGATCTGATTCGAAGTGAAATTTGAGACAAGAAATTCGAGACGAACAAAATACCGCTGACGCCACAATTCGGACTGTCACGCAATCAGGTATTGTCGATGTTTCAACGTAAAACGACAGCACCAAAAACCACTTATGCCGCTGGTTTCGACCGGATGGAAATGACTTTGCGATAGGAAAATATTTTTTATATGTGAGCAAAAGCACGGGACCGCATACTAAAATAAGCCGGTTCTCACGACGGTGGATTTTTGATGTGAAGCTGCCAACGTGTTTTGATAACATCAGTCCCGGGCATCAGTTCAGCATAATAACTGTGGCTGTGGAAATACCACAGAAGGAAGTTTACACACCAAGTGGACTTCGCCAAACTTCCTTTAAGGAATGACTTCTTAATTCTACGATGCTTGCTTGTGGGAAAGCCCAGCAGTCACCTTGGTGCGGCACGACCAACGGGCCGGTATGAATTTGTATTCGTTTCAATATTATTTGTAGTGTTTAATATTGCCAGCTAACGGCTTTTAGAAGTTAAAACTTCTAACACTTTAAATATTTTCTTACAAAACTATGTCTTGCTTCTCTAAGCAACATTCCATTTAATAAATTGTTTATGAACACTAAGTTATCACGATTTCCGTGTTAAGCTCATTTGCATATCGCCAAGGAATAAACGGTATTTTGTTGAATGCAAAGCTGTCATTCCTCTTAACTTTACAGAGTTTTTACTTTATAAAAAGAATTATCATTCCCTTGAAAATCTATAGATAGTTTTAAATTCGGTATAAGAAACGCCGCATCTCTACAAACAACGGCTTTTGAGACCCCACCGTATTGACATCAATTGAATAGGGAGAATTAAAATTTTGCTTATAGCCAAACGAAATATATGACACAAGTTAACTTAACGTCTTTCTATTTTTAAGGGTTAGGACTGTCCTGTGTAGAAATTTCACTTAATTTCTTCTCATTTTGAACTTGTAGCAGGTGATCAAACATGCTGTATATTTTAACCTCAAATTTGAACACCTTCCACTGTCTGACAGTTTGATTGACATTTCTCCAAAACAATAGACAATTGAACCAAACTGGTCCACCTGGTTGATGTACTAGCGAAGTTACACAAGTGTGCCAAATTTGAGGGAAATCGGTGAGGTGCACTGTAGACTCGCTTGCATGGTTCTCATGTGGACTCACTCTTAAGCGTTTCTAGTGCCTTTTTTCGCTGCATCAAGATTCAAAGATTTGGTCCAAGGAATGAAAACCTTCGCAGGTTTCAGTGATAGCTCAAATTATGTTTACATCTACACCACTTCGTAAAGGCGAATCTCACGAGACTCGCTCGAAGGAATTGTCTCTTCCGGAAGACCAAAGTACAACTCTGACAAATAGTATTATAATTTTCATTTGATATCTTCCTCTAGGTTTAACAGTGAAGTGTAAGCAAGTAAGTAAGTAAAGCCATGCATTTTCAGTATGGAAATACCTCAGTCAATAAATTGTTGTTGTTGTATTTTATCTCACCTTTCCAAGTCTCTGGTACGTGATCCGTACACGAACGAATAGCAGCTGTTTTCAATATTCGCTATTTTCAATGTATCACAGCGCTATTCAGCGCAAGCGACGATAATGGGCTGACCTGGCCATTCATCTAACTAACGAGCGGCGAAACGACGATCGATCACAATGCTACACTAAATACTATTTCCTCTCAGGCAGTGCTTGGAAAATAACTGATTTTCCAAATCCATTCGATAGATTCACGAATATGTCTTTCTTCTCTTTTGAATCGTGTACTTAAATGCATTTACCTGATTTGACTTTTCAAATTAAACACTTCACAAACTTTCCCCAGCGCAGTGTCATATTGTTATTTTCCACGCGAACGTGCGATGCTCTCGCAGGCTACACGCGTGGCGGTTCTAGGATTTTGTGAGCCTAACTGTGATTGGCTTAGAATTTTGACGTCACGGAAATCATTTTTCTCAGACGTTAGTTTTCGGCGGAGACAAGCGACAGCCGGAAATACGTCTGCGTTCGCAGGCTACCTTAAGCTAAAAAGTGATAATAAAAAAAAATATTTAGCCCTGTTAAGTACTGTCATCCAGCAGAGGGGGGCTTATATCCGAAGAGAGAGGGGGATTATAAGCGGATGTATTTTTTTTTTTGGTTTCCACGTAGATGGGCCTATGACCGGAGGAGCTTATAAACGGGGGGGGAGGCTTATAACCGGAATTTTACGGTATACTGTAAGCTGCTTGCTTGTGGTTAGCTTTTACTACGGATTGCTTGCGATTAGTTTTCACTCGTGATCTCGTTAACTTGTCAAAGAAGAATAGTGCCGTAAACTGACACTACTTCGCCTGACAGTATATAATATGATAAAACAAGATGAAATTCAATTTGAAATGTGTGATTTCAAATTATGAAAATACTACCCACACAGATTGCCGAGGATTAAGGGCACTACACTCGTTTCAAATTCCATGAACTATATAAAAAAAAAAACAGCAAATTTGATGACCCTTGCAAAAAAAATAAATAAACGTCACGCAATGCATGCAAAAGCGATGACGTTTCACAAGGGGTCTTTAATAATTTTCGGGACATTTCTCAAAAAATAGTACCCAGTGGGTACATGAGTCTAATGCGTCATGGATTGTTAGTGCGGTTGAAAAATGTTGAAGTAGTTTCGGTATTTACGGCATAGAGAAAGAGGTATAGTAGAGGTTTGGTAGTAAGAGTGGTTCAGAAGAAGTCGATAATATTTGTTCTCTTAAGTATATATATTTAGAAAGTTGACGAAATGTTATATTTTAAGTAGGAAAAACATGTTGCTTAGGTTTTGAGTTCATCGATTCATGTTAAAAGGTTCGTGCGTTGTAGACCATAGGAAGATTCTACAGATTTAGAGCGGGAGAATCCTGAAAAATTTGTTTGCAAAAGGAAAAAAAGCCCAACTAATTTTTTTGCGGGCATGAAAAAAATTGTCTGCAGCAAGATGACACCGGAAAAAATGTTTTCACAGACAACGATACATAGAAAAAAGTTGTTTGTCTTGGAAAAATTTTCATCCCCCAGCTTCGAAAAAAAAATAATGGTCCGCCCCATGGATAGACAAGATACAGCCGCTTATTCTAAATATCCTAAATCCCATCAAAATAAGCCAAAATATATATTTTTTTCAATTCCTTTGCAATTTATGCAATACTGCTCAACAAAGATTTCAATTTCCTTAAACGTTTCGACACAGGAGAGCAAAGAAAACATTGCGTGCAGAATGTAATTTAATTGAGCGAAATATTTTCACGTCTATAAAACACTACAAGCAGTTGAATGAAAGAGTTTTGTTTTCATGACTGAGAACAGCTTTCAAATAGTCAATACATGGAAATAACAATCACATCAGAAATCAATAACTATTAAAGCGAGTTTTCATTCTGTCTTAACTACTTTTTGGCAAGTTTCATATTTTATGCAAATTTCGCGCGAAATGTAATTTGATTACACTGTCTTGTTTTCAATCTCTAGATTGAATATTGAATGGTGAAAACAAAACTCGTTTTAATGAAAGTTGCATTCTGTGAATGAAATCCTGCTTCAGTTGAATTGAACAATCAATTGCTGACTCCAATCTTATGTAATTTTCCATTTTTTTTCAAAGTTATTTTTTGTTTATGAACACCAATGTCACCTCCGGTTTTTTTTTTTTTCATCAAAAGATGTCGTTTCACGTTGCGTTTCCCTGGGATTATAAAAAACCATGCAGCTGGAAGGAGAACATTTTCAGTGGCTTCACACTTGAAAACGAGGATTCATGACAATTTCTTTTACAAGTGCGTGTCGTGCTCGAGCTCCGTTCGACAGTCGCTTCGTTAACAACATCCTTGCTTCTTTATTGGATTACGATCACCGCACCAAGCCCGCGATGAGGCGAGCTATTGTTTAAGCACAATTACACCGAACGACTATCGATCCCGAACCATTCCCTTGGGATTGCTAACAGCTTTTTTTCCACTACATAGAGTCTAATGCGCACGCGCATTAGACTCAAAAATAAAGGTAAATAAAAGTAGCTGACAACTTCTGTGCTGAGTGACTGTTCAACAAAAGTTGCGTTTTCTTGGCGTGACATCCGATATACGATATACAATGCAAGGTCAAACACTGTCTTGAAACTCCTTACATCTTTTGTTTTAAAAGAATGGAAAGATTTCTGTTTACTAAATCTTAAAGAACGCATCAAATATAATTTGTCTCATTCATTTATACTTTGAATTAGTCCTTTCTAACTGCCCAGGAGTACTTTGCTTTGAGTTCTACGTGACGACTTCTTGTTGAGTTGACTTGATTTCTTTTCCCATTCCTATTCGGTTCGGTCCATCGCAACAGACAATAGATCCCGTCCACTCGCACGAAGACATTAAACAATGACGTCATCGCTTTAAAAAAAACAGTCGTGGGCTCATAGGGCCCTTTGATTGTTTAATCTATCTTGAAAGTTGCGGTAAATTTAAGCCCTAACATTGGTCGTGACGAACGCTCGTTCGGGTGAACAGAAAATCCTTAAAAACTCGAAAAAAATAAATGATCTGGTCAATCGTTATGTGGTTTTAGTATAAGAACATGAAATTCTTGCAAAACACATGAAAAAAGCGAAATCTATTTTTCAAGCCAGATCGACCAGACCACTTTTACAGAAACCATCTCTTAGATGTCGATGAAATTAACGTAACACTTACTGAAATAATGATGAGATAGTAATCAGCTACGGCAAGAGCGGCGGGTTTGACCGTCCTCTAATCAGTATTTTTGAAACAAAGAAAATATTTTGTGTCGTGTTATGAAATGAACGCGGGCTTCTAGCAACGAGCAGCAAGACGCTTAGAGACAATCACGCGGAATGTTTGGCCGGACTTCAAGCAAGCAACTTTTGATGTTTGTTCGCCAAGAGCTTTTATTAAATCATCACACCTGTTTAAAATTTTACGACTGCTCTGCTCTCTGTTTAGTGTAAATTACATATTTTGTGTCGTTATTTTAGCGTTTGACTCCGGAACGAGAACTAAACATTTATTGCGAAACAGAGACTTGTTTTGACAGGTAAGCTATTTTTGAATGAGGACCATCATACCCCTCGCGCTATGTGTCGACCCATGCATTTTTTGAACTGTTAAATCTTCGCTCAAACCACACACGTTTTCAAATTCGGCTTTTAGGAGCAAAAAAGCAGTCAAACTGTAAATTGGTTCTAAGTTTCTTTAATTTTCCGAATACTTTTCTTGTCATTCAAGAGTTTGAGGAAACCCATAAGGTCATTTGTGAACTGCAGTTGCTAATGCTGTGTAATCTACTAACGGAATTAAAAATGTAGAAACAAACTTGCCCGTTTTGTTCTTGAATTTGTTGTTGAGCCTGTTGTCTTCTTGAATCTGTTGTTGACCCAAATGAGATAGATTTCATTCTGTGCCGCGATCGCGCAATGCCATGTATTTTTTCTGTGTTATATTTAACAATTATTCTTTGAAATCGAGGTGAATAGTGGCAGAATATTTACCGAGCCGCGTAGCGGCGAGGTAAATATTCTGCCGCTATTCACCTCGATTTCAAAGAATAATTGTTTTAGTATATACACACGAAGTGATCTCAAAACAGACAATCTAGACATTTTCAAAAGGAAACCTATGAAAGGCAATTTTATTGACGTCTAATTTGACGTCTCAATTCATGCGTGAAACACGTACAAAACTATTTGCAGATTCTTTTAACATGGCAAATACACAATCTTCGATAAAATCCTCGTCAAAATGGTCCTTTTACACAGTTCAAATCGGCAACTTAAATCGAAAGTCTGCTTGGAAATCGATTACTGATCAAACAGAGTTTTCGAAGTTATCGAGAAAGGCTTGTTGTTTGGCTCGTTGCGAAGGTGCCTGTCAATGGCGGCTCAACTATTGAGGTGAGTGTTGCTTTGTTGTAATATGACCTGTCTTGTTTTCTCGCGGAGATATAAAACTTCAAATCTTCTTTATCTATTCCTCGATTTCGGTGAGAAATTCGTTCTGTCAGGCAAACCAGTTTACAAAAATACTCGTAATGGGACAAATTGTAGTCGTGAAGATTAATTGCTGCCTATTTAGCGATAGGTCGAATTGATCACAGTAATTATCTCGATAAACAAACTGAAAAACACTTGTTTGCAAAACATGACTTCTTCACTTATCTTTAAAAACTTTTAGGCCAGAGTTCGTTGCCTTCTTGGTGTTTTCTGGCTCGCTTTCGTCTTTTATTTTCACTATTTTTGATTCTGAAACGCTAGCGAAACGCGAGTTTACGCCGGCCATTTTGTTTATGTTTTATGGGATAATGCATTATCCACTCGGTAGCGAGTGAATAATGCGGCATTAGCCCGAGATAGCGAGCCAATCAGATTGCTGGAATAGCCAAGATCACTGAGTGTGTATATACTAAGAATGGATCGCGGCCGCCTTGATCGTTACATAATGCTACTATTCATCACTACATCAGTCTTAACAAGGGGTTCACATCTAACTGTTAAATAGATAAACGCGAGGCGATAATGACAACCGTGCGGTTTCAATATGGTTTATTTATAATATTTGTTAAGTCAAAGCAGGAATAAGGCACGACGCGTCCGTAATGAGGGAAATTACCGTCCATTACCTCGGCCAGCCGTGTTCTCGCGCAAACATCGGACGTTTAGAATGACAGTCGTGTGGGCTCCCTATGGTATGTTTATAATATTTGTAAGCCTAAGCATGAATTTGCCGTGACGTAACGAGGGAAATTTCCCTGCCGGTCCCGATTACCACGGCCAGCCGTGACTCAAGCAATCATCAGACTTTTAATTCGGTTTATGTCCTCGTTGGACAGACTTTTCTTTGTCGCTAATAAGAGTAAACATGTGTAGAGGTCTAAGTCATGAGTAATTGTAGCGGAGCTCCAGCGCGCGAAGCGCTCCAGCGGAGCACCAAGGGTAAGAAAATTTGGTAAACCACCAAGCCGAGAAAATTTGGTAATCACGTGACCGTACGTCCGTCCGTCCGTCCGTACAGACTCTGGGGGAGGGGGAGGGGAGTCACAGGACAATTACCGCTTTGGTTACTGTTAAATCTTTGATATTGAACTTCCATGTCATGGTCTATTGACAGCTGTCAAAACAAGGTATCCGCTGACCAGTATCACATGACCATATCGCGGGCTCAGGGATAGAGCTAATCGAGGTGACGTCTTTTTTGAAAGTTGACCGCTGACCAGGTAATGGTTTTCCAATTGATTGCGGGCTCAAGTACTCAGTTTTTACTTAGCCTCACTTAGCCTGATAATTTTATCATCGCGTAAATTCAGATTTAAATAAAGGGCAAGGTAAATAACGCACAAGCTCTGCTTTTAGGCTTGGCTAAATCTATTTTAAAAATATTTAGTTTAGTTTTTTTTCTCATGTTAAATAAATGATCTGGACATTTCATTTCAACTTAAACGAAGCGATTGTTCGAAAAGGCGGCAAATCTTTGGTACTCTGTTCACCTTTAAAGCTGAATGAAAGACGCGAAGAAAGCTGCTGGCGAACATCAATTTTCGTGAATATTTCTCGCTTTATTTACTCATGTACATCATGGAAACTTATGCCAAATGATTTAGGACAACCTCTTAACGGGAAGATCCGAAATAATTGCCGATTTGAACATGATATACTGGATAACAAGTCAAAAGAGCGCGATGTCCAGGGTTCGACCTGCGGCTGAGCAAGGCTGAATATCACTGAATTGAGCTCAAACAAAAGTGAATTCAGAGCCGATCAAGTTCACTGAAGTGGAGGATAAAAGACTGTTAAAGGCTACACCGATGGAAAGAAAGAAATTGTTGTTCGGTGATAATTCATTTAATGAACATGTCGCTGGTGTTGGACTAAGCTTGCAACGAGACTGCCGTGTTCGTGTCCGATATTATTGGGCTGGTTTGAAAGCTTTGCCCTGCAGAATTTATAAGCCTTTTTCAATAATGAGGTAACAAACGTAAATGTAAGCACTAAGCATAAGCCTAATTTTATATTGAGAGAATTATACTTCATTAATTAATGAATTTGAAGTTGTGTCGGTTTTCAGATCTTCACGTAAATATTTATTAAGCCTGTTCATGTTTTTACATTTTACACATTAATTTTGTTTGGTAAATATTTTGTTTAGACTAATTATTTTCAGTTTTAGTTAGTGGAATTAACTGTGATGTTCATTATTGGATTTTGAAAACAAATTATTTAGCTTCACGGATCAAAATCACGATTTCGGCTCGCTTGCATTTGTTTTGTTTCTCTTATCTCTGCTTATTAGTGAGTGTGTTGAATTTGCCGGTTTCGTTGCGAGCTACCTGTGCTAGGCTGAGTGGGTTCAGACTTAACCTACCGCATATTTACTTACCAGAAATGAAGAAAATTCATTCAGTTCTCTACATAAAATTCTCTTAGGCATTTTAATAGCAACGCGTACGATAAAACAGAATTAGTAAATCATGCAACCAAACCGCAACGAAAAGAAGACAGTTCACATCAAAACAGTCAAAACAACATTGTAAGCTTATTCTAAGTTAGCGTGCACCACTTTCCAAATCACAAACTGCCACAATTCTTACACAAAAACTGCTTTAAAATGACTTACATAACCGGCACCATCAATTTGCAGAGTTTGTTTTGCCGCCGTGATTTTCTCAGTTTGCCGTGGCGTGAGTAAATTTTGTTTACTGTGTTAAGCAGCGAGTTCACTTTGTTTTCTGTTTTTGCCTTGAGTTGATTTTCTTGCTCTGATGGTTTTGTAGTAATAAAAAAAAGGTCAAGGTTCTTTTTATATTGAATAACTCATAGAGGTCCTAGAGGTGTATTACGAATTAGTGTACAGTAAACGTTGTAAAAAGTTTTACTAAGATTTGTTTTGCGCCTACGTGCATACGTGAGGAACCCAATAAAGTGCACTCGTCAATTTCAATTTTAAAACCTGCCACTTAAGGCAGGAAAATTCAGACGGGTTAACCACGAAATATATTGACGTCGCTTTCGTCAACAAAATCATGAGAGGTTTTTTGTACCTATATGGACCACCGTATAAGCTTAGAAATATAGTGTGGTTTCTTATTTGGTAACACTGTAATTTACTCGAGCAAAAAAATGATAAATGAGAGCTCCGCTTTTAGGCCTGCCTAAATGTATATATTAATAAAATGCAATTATTGTTCGCAGTTTACCAAAGTTAGTATCAATAAAGCACAGATGCGGAATTCATCGAATTGCAAGTTCCATGAACAATTATAGCCCACATCTCAACTAACTTGCACAGGACGAAATATATATATATTTTTTTCATATAAGGCATTTGAAAGCTGTTTGCGAAAAATAAGCTTCATTTTGAGAAGACTTCTTTGAGAAAACATTTTCTATTGAAAACAAGTTTCAATTGTCATGCATTGTTTTCCAAATGTTTCATCGTTTCTGCTTGTACTGCTCAACAGTCCCACAACGCCAATTATCAATCCCATAACGCAAAATGCACCGCGCGCGACCAGGGAGCGGCGCCTGGGGACGAGGCTGGATAATCTAGACTTATCAGACTAAGCTCGGATAGCATTTTAAGGCGTTGGGGGTTGCACAGTGGACAAAATAATGTATTCGACCTTCGAAGGGTTAGGAAAGTACAACCCGATATAGTTATCTTGGAAATTGGTTCTAACGACCTTTGCCCTCGGGACGCCAAACCTGAGATTGTTACCCCGACGTGGTTCTGGAGACGATACCATTCGCTGAATTTTGGCGCCACAAGGGGCTTCAAAAGCCAAACACTTCAGTCCTCAGTAAGGATGGTGTACACCTTAATAATCGAGGGCAATATGCTCTTTATAGGAGATACCGGGGTGCCATTTTATACGCACTTAAACAACACGGTGCCATCAACGGCGCGGCGGGCCAAACAGCCACGCCACCAGCTTAAACTAGGTCCGTTTCACCCCCCCCCCCCCCCCCCCCCCCTTTTGTTTTGTAAGTACGCCTGTACTTGTTTATCTTTTTTGAGACCATATGTTTTCAGCTTTTGCGGCCATTTAATATGTTCCTATCGGCAGTTCCCCATTTTGGGCCCAAACATGTGGCTGTTGTTTTTTTTTTATTGATAACAATAATGCACACGCCCAAAAATATCTTACAAAAAATAGTTCTTACATTAATTACCATACATTACTTACAGAAGAATATTTATGATACACAATTACTTACGTCACTTACAGAATATGATACATTACATTAATTACAATATTGCAGTTACCCTATACGTACTTACTTAGTTATAATCGCCACATACAAAACGTTTTAATTACTTGCACAATACTACGCTACTTACTTACAACTATGACTTACACGCGTTTTATATTATTTCTTTCCAAGAAAGCTAAAATTGACGTACAATCACCGAAAGAAGGTCCATGTTAGCTGAAAATTCTCTAATGAATTTTTTGCAATCGCGATCTCCCTAAGTATTTGCAATTTGTCTTTTACCCGTAATAGGAAACTTTGGAAACAAAGTTCATCTCTTTGACCATTTGAGCAGAAAATGTGATATTTCGCTAGTAGAATTAAGTAATTTAGGGCCTGCCAGTGCGTTGTTTTTTCAAAAAAGCCGTACAGTATTTTACTTTGATTTAAATGTATCGTTTCGTGTGTTTTCTCGTACCGCCAATTTTGAAACGTTTTCCAAAAATGGTTCAAGGTTTGTATTTCTTTTTTGCAAAGAGGACATCTATCGTTTTCTGAAAAACCGTCACGTTATAAGCTCATTTGAGCCGGTAGTATATTATGTATAATTTTGAATTGAAACATGATGATTTTATCTTTTTTTGTTATCTTAAAAGGTAGTAAGTAAACTTTCTGAACATTGTTTACGGTAAAGCCGTGACGCAGAATTTTTCTTTGAGAGGTTGGTGGTACAAAGTGGCTTGTCAAGATGGTAGAATAAATGGAACTTGTGGACAGAGTTGTGTTACAGTTTGTTGTGTTATTGTCGATTTAGAAGGGCTGCTTTATTTTATTTTTCCATGCGTTAGGAATGGCGTCGATGAGACCGTAGCAGGCAGTAAACGGGAAATTCAGGTTATATTCGGTTTTGTATTGTGCAAGTTCGCAGAAATTACCGTGTTCGTTCAATAAATGATGCTCGTGAACAATTCTTTGAGTGATTTCTATAAAAAAAACTGGCATCTTGTCAATTAAAATATTACGGTTGTTTCATAGAATTTCATCTTTGAAGGCTGTTTCGTTAGAGTCTAATGTTTTAAAATGCTGCCAGCATTCTAGTATTGACCGATAACAGTTCGGGAAGTTATTGAGCTTCAGCATCTTAATTTCGTAACTACAGTTTGTTAAAAAAAGCGAGGATGCCATCTAGTCGTGAGAAGTAGTCTGGAGTAATTTTCCATGCGGCAGAAGATTGAATTTGAATTCTGTTTATTCAGGCGATCTTTAATTCTTTGTTCATAATTGAGAAATCACACATTTTAACACTCGGCTGCGCCTCGTGTTTTAAACTTGATAAAACACGGTAAAAATCATTTTAGAGAGACCCAGCGTTTTAATGATATTAATTTTTCCGTATATGGCTTTGGTGAGTATTTTGTAGTCTATATTTAGGAGTGATATAAGCCGCAGGTTTTCTAGAATTGTATTGTCCTTAATTATTTGGGGGATGAGTGGGATGATCCCTCTTCTTTGCGTTATAGAAAGCGTCCCAGATGGAAAGGCGTGATTAAAGCTTTCTGTCATTTCTTTGCAGATTTCGGACCAGAAAAAGCGGCAGAATTCTGTTGTTCTGTGCCTGGTGTTTTTCTAGGTTGGAAATCTTTACTGAATTGCTTTAAAACGTCCGTTGTAATGTAATTGTAATTGTACCTTCACAGGATGTCAGATAAAGAAGATAAATTTCTTGATTAAAGAAAACTGAATCCTTGAATATTTCTAGGTATAAGTTTCTTGATTTATAAAGCGATTTGTAGAAAAGTCTTTCCTTTTCTAGAGTCTCGAACTGATTACTTGTAAATTTGTCTTCACTAATTTTTAGTCTTGTTACTGTCTTATTATTATAATTTCGTTTCTCCAGGCCATAAAAGTAATTTGTTTCTCGTTCGCCTTGCGCGTGCCATCTCACCTTACTCCTTTTGTTTTGCCATTATTTTTTTGATTCGTGCTTTTTCTACTTGAAGTTCAAGTATTATGCTTCTGTTGTGTGGGTGTTTCTCGGCTTGTGCTTGTAAGGTTTTAATTCTTTCTTGTAAAGCCGCTTCTTTGTCTTTGGTTATTTTTGCTTTTCGCTTAGAATATTTTCACCGTAAAGCCCCTAATTGCCATTTTAATCAGATCCCACTTTAGACCACCATCTGTTAAATCGGCGTATTTGCTTTGAATGTAGGAATATTTTCTCGTAAGGCAGCAATATAAAATTCAACTTCAAGAAGCGCCGTATTGAACTTCCAAAAACCTGGACCTTCTTTTTGGGCTGAGATATCTGATTGGATGTGGATGGATATGGCTAAGTGATCATTTTCAGGTGCAAGCAAGATGTCACACGTCTTTTTAGGTTGCAGAGGTCTTCTAAAATTAGGAAATAGTCCAAGCGGCATTGTATTTTTAGAGATTTATTTCTCCATTTCAACGGAACCTACTGTAGCCCAATAAAGTTATGCCAGGAGGTCAAAATGCTTGCAACAAAATTTTTCTTTTTACATTGCTCGCTTTTGAGGCATGCATGTTAACATACTAAAAGTCAAGAAAAATCAACTCATGGGAAATACGAAAAAAATTCACGTGTTAACGATCGCCATGTTTTTATGCTAATTAGCCATTGTAAATTGTTTTATCAATACATTTTTCACTTTTAGCTACACTTAATATATAAAGACAAATGACTGTTAAGTAAAGTGTACATTTGAGTTATATCATGGACCGTTTTCCAACAAATATTCAACAAAAAAGTGTTTACACTGTAATTTCTCAACCTTTGCTGGTCAGTAACTGGACTACTATCCCTTTTCCAAACATATAACATCACCTGATTATCATCGGTACCTTTCTAACAGTGCTGAAGTTAAATCATAAGGCATCGACTGCGTCCCCGACGTCCTCTGTGTCGCTATCTGGATCTGTCAGAACTGGTGAATTGAAACAAGCACTTCCACGACACTCTCCACAGGCAGGTGAACAGTCAAGTCCGTGCTTTCTGCAACTGCATCGGGCTGTGTTACAGTCCATCTTGCAGTTACATCTGACAACTCGGAGGAGAGTTTCCGGTGCAGGTGGCTTGTCGGTCATTACTGGCATTAGAGTGCCATCTGTTTCTTTCCATCCCCAGTCACACGGTTGAAGTTCTTGATTTCCAGTCCAAAGTTGCACCTGGTAGAAAACGCGAAAGGAATGAAATTTTGCTGCAGACGACGTAGGAGGCAAGGACTTCACTTCAACAGCGGTTGTGCTTTTAGCTGTCTTTTCGCAAAATCGTCGATATCGAAAGGCCTCCAAACTGTCGCTCACCTTGCCGCCATACACCTCTACCAGTGCGCTTTCTCCTGCTTTAATAACATCTTCTTTCAACGAATTGGCATTATATAATACTTCGGCGTGCTGATACAACTGTGATCTCTTCTTAAGACCGACGGCCTTTCCGATACCAAACAAGCGTGATGTGGTGTCGCATCCAAGCAACGCGTGTAAAAATGGGAGATGTCTGCAGAGGTTTGAACCGAGCACAGAACAAGTAGCCTGGATGTCCCAAACCTTGCCTTGCGCGGACCCTCGTTTCGGCTCTGGTTTGAAGAAAATTTTTTTCTTGCAGATGTTTCCATGGTGGCAGAGTAAGATTAAAATGTCTGTGTCATCTGCGATGACAACGGTGTCTCTGGTGGTAGCTCCAGAGACCGCTGACTGAGCTATCAAGACATCAGCATCGCCTGGAGCATGAATGGTGTCACAACCCGCCTGCTTTAACTTCTCACTCAGCATATTGATGAAACGTTGCTTGTTCTGTTTGTTTTGCAGGAAAACGTCTTTCTTTACAGTTAGTGTGCTCAGAAGATCACAGTGTACAGCTACAGCGTTGGTTGATCCTCGTCTTAAGTGTGCTGCGTCTTTAACTGAGGGCCCATCACAATAACCGTCAAATACAACAATACATCTGTCATATTTTTGAGTAACATAATGAACATAGCAGCTGCAGATGTCAGAAAAGGTTCTACCGTGTTTCCATGGGATACGATGAAGCAGCGCTCCTCCATCAAGAACATACAGTGGTTGGCTAGGTTGTGACAATTGTTCAAGTTTAACCTCATTCCATAAGGCGTCAGCTAGCACTGGTTTATCTGCTTGTCTTGGAACAAATGTGGTCTCAAACAAAGCAGCAGGGTAGCTGCAAAGTTCGTACTTGAACAGGTCTTGTAACTCCATCAATTCATTTGTGGCAACAATGAGCAATCGCTGAAACAGCAATTGTGGATCAATCTGCACATGCTCCTTGTTTATTGCCACGGCCGCCTTTGATCCAATGGTGGTAGCTTGTTGCTTTCGTTTAAACGAATACTCGTGTATACTCTTTCCCTGCATACACTTAAGGATTGTCTGCCCAATGTCCCCAGCATGATCAACGTTTACAGATTCGTGCGCTACAACGCCTGATACTATGCTTCTTAGTGAGGTGTCATCCATGGAAAAGGGGTTCCTTGTGCGTAGAAAGCAGACTAGCTGCTCTGTATCCTTGCAGTCTCTCTTCTGTCGAGTATCTGAAGCTTCTACGTGTTGCTCGCTAGTGTTGTAAGCGACACCTGTGAAATCTTGCATGGACCTGTTTACGTCGCAACAGAAAGGCATAGACTTGACCCACACTAATCTTTGCAGCTCATTCATTCCTCTTCCTCTGGTAAGACCGCCAGTTGATTTGATGCTGCGCATCAGTGTCTGTTCAATTACCAAATCAGTTGAAAGACCAGCCCAAAATCTGTCAGTGCGGCGAACAACATGCAGACCATTCATAAAAAGGGAATAGATATCTGGATGGTCAGTTTGTAGTGTAACCATTTGCTGAAGGTACACGTAGATCGTTTTGGTATACAAATTATGCCCAGCTGCAGCAAAGTAAGGTAGCATCTCTTGCAATGAAGACAAATGAAGACTCCAGTCGCCCGTCCTTTCTGCTCTGAGAAAACGCTTTAGTGTATCCACCATTTTCATGTATTGAAGCCAAAGGCGCCCTGTACGGCTAGCTTCATTTCTTTTCTTCTCTTTCTCAAGTCTTTCATCAACATCCTCTAATGTAGCCCTTGACTCTTCATTAATACTGCCATCAAACAGCAGTTTGTCTAATGCTTCTCTTGTTTTCTGCAATAAACCACTTGAATCAGTAGACGACACGTTATCAGTGCAGCTTCCAGGTGCGGCAGAACTATCCAGCGTGTCCACAGTCGATAATTCCACATCTGGTTTACTGTGCTGGAGACACTTAACACTTTCCGACAACTCTTCCTCGACTTCGTGTTCTGAATCTTGGTCTTCCTCAAGATCCACTTCTAACCTTTCAGTTTGTGGCATAGAAAAGTTTGGCAGAGGAACCTGAAGCGCATTTGCAATAAGAATAAGATTGAGTGCTGCGTCAACCAGAAAATGACCCCGGCGAGCTCTTGCTAGCGCCTTTCCACTTAGCATGTGCGTCACAGCATTACTGCCGTATACTACTTCAAGTGCTTCAGACAAGCCAGAATTCTCCATAAGACGACCTATGCAGCCAAGGTAGCTCATCTCTGTGTGTAGACCACCAATTCGTAACACCACGGACTTTAAATGGCTGTCTTGTGGCTCATTGGTAATGATAGTCCACGCCTTCCACCACAGTGGCTGATCAAACGTTATGACAGGTGTGACATGCTGTTTTCTTGCTTGATCAGATACAAATAGCACAGTGGAGTAAACACAGGTCATGTCGGACGGATCTAGGTCAATCATAGGCAGGAATACTACAGCTGCTTTCCCTGGATGGATTCCCTTGTGTACCATTTGCATAAGTCCAGACCAAGCAGGTCGTGGCCACTTCACAAATGGAGAGACTTTCCATAAGATGTCTGTCAGTATTTTTGGTTCACCACTGGGAATAGTTGCTTTTAAAACGCTAAGATCATCATAGTTTAGAGGCTGCTTTACCTTGGGATAGTTGTATTGAGATATCTTCACTCTTCCTTGTTTAATAATTTCATCAGGCGTTACCACTTTCCTTGGAACCACACGAGAGATTTCTTGACAAGGGGTGATTGCCGCTACCATACCCATTCCATGGAATGTCCCATGGCCGTCTAATGTCCTGACATTGTGGTCGACGTTGTCCGCTGCAAATTGCACTAACTGGATTCCGGAAAGGGGTGCAATGTCCTGTGTAGCAACCGAGGCACTTCTTAAGAACTTTTGGACCTCACCGTAAGAGCAGCAGAAACAGTGTTGATGCAAAGAATCCACAAGAAATTTTGAACCAAAATGGTGATGCATTTGTATTGCTAAGCCAAGCTGCAGAGGTGCAATGATCCCTCTTGGCCTTGTAGCTTGAGTAATGGCATGTCCCAGAGAAGCTTGTTTCTTCTCTGTATTTTGTCCTGCAAACAGGACCTGTAGAAGGAGCTTCAGGCTGCCTGGCAAAAATCCTATTGTGTCTTCGGTATTTAAATCCTGGACACCGGGGTACTCAGGAAAATGATTCAGTGCCTTAATGCTACTTTTATTAGCTTTGCGGCAGTTTGAATAATCCTCCTTGCTTCCTCTTCCTCGTCGTCACTCTTTGGTAGCTTAAAGTAATCGTATAATATCGAGGAAGCACTTGTTTTCCATGTCATAACGTTTGCCTTTCCCTCCAAATTAGTAAAAATGATCCTGTTATCAAAATGTTCCTCGAGCTTTTTCTTCATGTACTGAACTCCATAAGCCTTTTTCTTTGAACCAGTTTGCTCGAGATATTCCTCCATTTTTTTGGTAAGTTCTATAACCGTTACCTGTTCATCACTATTTTCTTCACAATATTTTGCGACAAGTAAGAAAGCCTCATATTTTTCTTGTAAATCTGCTTGAGAATTCTCAAGTTTTTGCTTTTTTTCACTCTCAGCACCGTTAAACTGCTTTGGAATATCTCTCCCAGTTCTAAAATTTACACTACACTGTTGATGATACACTGCTTTTTTCGCACAAAGATCATTGGCGTATGATAGCCTACCCAATACGTCCTGGCTCCACTCATCCTTTCTCTCCCCACAGATTTGTCTTATTGTCGTCTCAAATGCAGCTGTTTTGACTGGAAAGACGTCATAGCCACGTCTCCTGCCATCACAATGAGCTGGTTGACAACAGAAAATACAATCTTGGCTGATTTCAAATTTCTTGTTTTGAGATCTTAACTTCCACGGAGATGGAGTGTCGATCTGTTCTTTGCTTTTTGCAGCCTGGATATAGTGTTTAACGCCCCATCTTTTTCTGCATTCCTTGTGGACACGTTGCCCTTCCTGAGTACGCACTTCACTTCCTCTTTCTTCGCTGTTTTGGTTGACAGTAGCACTGCATTTCTTACCAAGGGTAACAATATCTCCTTGCGGAACTCCTGAGATGTCCTCGTTGCAAAGAACGCATAGAGTATCAGAGTTGGGTGTAGCCATTGCAACTAGATGTGCTCTTGACATGAAGATCTGTGTAGCCTAGAGACTGCCGATATGACATATGACAATTTTTGTGTATTTTTTTTATATTTATTTGTTGTATATTTATCATAAATTATTTTTTGGAGAAGATCTTTAATCGAATATATTTAATGTTTGTATCTCCTGTACTATAGTGCCTTTTATTTCCAGAAATTAATTTGCCATAAAACTCAAGGAATGGCAAAAAAACATGAGGGGCTGAAAAGTATAGTCTACGCAGTGTAGTTATTCAGCATCTCAGCATAAGCCCGAAAATTTTACCTGTGCTTTCAAATCGACATTGTTTATCAGTCTCAAAATTTGCATAATCGGCACAATTCACATTTATTAAACTTATCCGACTTCATTTTGTTCATGTAAACAATTTATTGTCCAATTTTTGCACAGCTATTCAAAACTCCATCTACTGCTTCATAATATGTGAACCGTGGTATGCAAACAAAGACGAAATTCTTGTAAACATTTGCTGCACAGTGCACGTGGTGCAGTGTTTCTCTAGCAATAACAATGTTTCAATTTTGCGAACTACTGTAGCCCGCTATAAGCACTCCGAGCAATGCAAGGGCTCCAGAATCGCCTTATGCAAAGCGCGTATTAAAAAGCATTACATGAAATAAACAATTTTACCTGAAGTTTGGATAACGGGACTGGTGGGACTTGCTCTTCATCTGTCGCACATAAACTCTGCCCTACTAATCTTTAAGGAACTGGTGTCGACTTTATACTCTACCGTCAGCTTCAATCCGAAACTGGCGCGAATTCATACTCTCTTGCACGAACTCAATCTTTTGGTATGCTAACATTTATCAATTGTTATTTTCATTTTTACCCTACCTTGGAACGCGATGAAAGCTTATAATTATGCCCTTACACTGTACTTTGCAGTTGTAATATCAAAGTGCCGTGTAGATTTAAAAAAATATATATTAAAACTTCGTAACAGTAACAGTAATAATTGTAGTAATAGTAATATGTCATACCGAGAATCTTCGATGAGCAAGTCCCAGCATTAATTCGCCCTTTAGAAACACTTTACTAAGGGTAAATGTCACTTAAAATAAAATTTTGTTGTAAAACCTACCTGTGATAAGGCTAATTTGCATAAAAACATGGCGTCTATAGGCCAAGATGACAGAGTTAAAAACCTTGCATTTTTTTCGTACTTCCCCTGGGTTGATTTTTATTGACTTTTAATATGTTTATCTGGAGTCCTTACCGAAAAAGTCCCTGCAAAAAAAAATTCTGTTGCAAGCATTTTGACCTTCCGGTACCAAATCGTGTTAACTTTCCTGGACTACTGTCCTAGCAAGCCAAGTGGGAAGGTATACTCAAAAGATCACACTGATTAAAAACATCATTGCATTAGTTGCAAGTAATAATGGAAAATATTTTTGTTGCGCGCTCAAATGAGCTCCAATTATATTTAACAAATAGATTCGATTTTGCCGTGCGTCTGTCCAGTTACAGATCACAGATGACGTCAAAATGTGGTAAGCACAAAAAAGAGGCCCACGAGCCGCTAGGCGAGTGGGTCACTGATGTGCTTACCACATTTTGACGTCTTTTGTGATCTATAACACTGGACAAAGGCACGGCAAAATGGAATCTATTTGTTTTATACAATGTTACAGGATGAAAACAGGACAAGATCAATGGCAACAGAACACAACATTTACTCGAACGAACCTCTCTCTGTCCTTGCACACAGACCATAATAGTCTTACACTCGGTCCCAGCCTCTAACATACAACAACAACATTAACAAAATCCAAGTTTGGTTTTGAAAGTTTTATTTGAAAGCCGTCAGGGAATTCCCCGGGCATCGACAAAGACGAAAATAGTCTTCTCACAAGTATCTGACGTAATTTGTGATCTATACGAAATGAGGCTACCTCATTGGTTCGTGATATCTCAGAAAGAGCTGTGATTGGCTAACAGAAATCACACCACAATGTTCGAACGCAAAATCAAGACTGAAAAACACGATTGAATATTGAAAAAGGAGCGTAAAATCCGAGCAAAATCACAGTTACTTGTTGTCACTGGAGTGACTCTGCTGACCGAGGAAAACTTGAACATTTCCAATGTTGCAGGAGCTGAAGAAACCGCTCGGAAAAATTGCCATTGGCATGGAGACGCTGGCGGCCATTTGATTCGTGCTTCCAAGGACCTCGGGAGAGTTGAAGTCTCCAGTCGGATGATTTTCCGTTGATCTTTGTAAGCTTGGAGGATGTTGATCCCCGATGGAACTGGAAATTGTGTCTGATACATTTTCCAGCTGGGACACAGAAGGCCGGGAGCTGTAGTGAGCGATGCTCTGTTCGCTGCTGTGGCCCGAAACGAACATAATGTGGCGGTCAGGTACGTTCGCGTTGGATAGCAAAGTGATAGCCGTTGCTCTGACGGAGTGGTTAGTGTAGCTACGGGAAAGGTCTGCTCCAATGGATATTTCTTTCATCATATCTGCCAACTTGTGGACACCAATTGGCTTATTTTCGTACCAGACTTTGTCATCGGCTGTTATGTTCGGTTTTGGACGCTGGAAAAATGCTTTGCAAGACGGATTTAGCCTTGAGATGTACAGCTTCAGACTGGCGAACGCATCGCTTTGAGCACCGGTACTGTAAAGCCTGGTTTCTTTCTCAGCCGAGGGTTTGCTGTTTTCTCCTCCAGGGTGGTTCTTTGTGGCTTCTTGGTGAGTCATGATTGCGTAGTCCCGACCGTTGGCATCCTTCAGAAACTCGAAACTGTTACAGTGCAAGTCTCGTTGCCCTTCTCTTCCTCGCCGGCACCAGTTGAGGGAAACGTAAAACCAGGTTCTTCTGAGGAGACCAGCTGGACTCTCCGTGGAAAGGAAAGGACTTTCTCTGATTTTAGCAAGGTCAGCAGAGATAATTACAGGCTTGTGTTGAACATTTTCTTTGCCGGCACGACAATTTATTCTTAGCTTCGCGTCTAGGATTTTGTTACTCTTTTGAAATAAGTTGTTCTTTGCTATTTTTAATGTCACCTCATTGTTGTTTAAGTGACGCTCTACTGCATTTCTGAAACCAAGTAATGCTGAACGACTATATTCCTCTCCTTTTTTGGTTCTTGCTTCGACGTAAAACCTAGATAGGTTTTGGTCCAATTCCGTTGTGCTTATTTTTAGTAGAGGCGTCGTGATATTTCTTTCTCTGCACCAATCTGACAAAATAACGTTTTTAACACTAAATAAAGGTGTTATTTAATTATCGTTGCTTTTAGCATTTTTTGTCTATTTTTCAGAAGAAAAAAGGCAAAAATATGAAACATTTTTAGCTTACCTTCGAAAAATTTTACTACCCATTTGGTATTTCGTTTCGTTGCGATCGACTGTGAATCTTCCAGGATTTTGTGTAGTTCTTTGTTTTCAATTTCCGCAAAACGACTTTTCGCTGTAGTTTTCTCGTTCTCGTATTGGTCCACAGCCTCTGCTAGACTTGTTCCAATATCTTCGTTTGCCCATTCCGGAATTAATCCGTCTAAATTTTCAAAATTGTCCGCCATCTTGGCCGACACAATGAAAACAAATTTTCAATGACGTCATCTGTACATCTGTACTCTAATAGATGACAGGCATCAACCAATCACAACGCGTGTAGTACCTCGGTTGTTGTATAATGTTTATTAGATTCATTTTGAAACCACTGGTGATCTCACTGGTGGCTCACAGTAGGGCGATTTATTCACGAATCGCTCTAATTTTTGTTCAAAATCGCATCTTTTTCTCCGCAATGAGAAAGAAACACTAAAAAAAAACAATCAATCAGATTTCAAGGCTTGTTTTAAGTAACCAATCAAATTGCTGGGGAAAGCAGTGCGATTTATTCCCGAATTGCACCATTTTTTGGTCAAAATCGCATCTTTTTTAGTTTACTGGATCACTGAAATATTGGTACTGACAAAAATCCTGTATTTGGGCAATTAGGTTGTGGATTTCAAAATGCACTTAATTTAGTGGTAATTGAACTTCGTGTCGTGCGCTTCGCACTCTTTCGATATTGAGATCACGAGTATGATTTCAGACCAAATTGCACTCCACTTAGTTCAGATACCATTAAATAAACGTTGGTTTTCGAAACGGCAAGTATGAAACACGCACACATGAACTGAGGTATAAAACGTGGACTACGGACTGCGGATCGGACTATGTATCTGACTATGTATGTAATACGGTCTGGGGTATAAAATATGGATAGGGTATAAAAATGCGTACTGACTGCGCATAAACGCGAACTGAGTATAAAATGATAACCAAGGCTGTTAAAATCGCGAGTTAACTCGGCAATATAAGCTTGTCTATCAGTCAAAACAGCTGAAAGTTTCTTCCCAAGGGTGAGGAACCGGCAAATTGTTTTTTTCTTCGCTTTAAATTTCCATTTCTGAAGCGAATATTTCAATGCTGTTCCACAGGTCAGTGTAGGATTCCCTGAACCCCTTCAAGCCGCTTTATGGGTGCTTGTTAGTGACTGCTTGATATTCAATTCATCATGTCTGGCTCGCGCTATAGGCACGTGAGAATTTGGAAAACATTGAAACATTTGCATAATAATAATAATAATAATAATAATAATAATAATAATAATAATATTTAAACAGGGGGCGATCTCACATAAAGTGGTTTTCAGAACGGCCCTGCATAAAAAAAAATAATAAAAACATGTGAAAAACACTTTTCTGCACAGTCCGTATTCCACAGCCTGTGTTTTGTACTGACTGGTTTTCGAAAGTAAGCAATTCAACTTCTTTAACTTGATCGTTCGTTACCCTAGGCTCGATTTCCAGCCCTTTGTGTAACCCCGCGTTCTTTGGGATGAGGATGGCACACCGGACCCCAAGAACGGATGGAAACCGAGCCTATCGTTACCCGGATTCCAGGGGTTTTCCGAAACTTCATTCCTGGTGGGTTTCTTGAAGCCATGTCAGTACGCACTATGATTTATCCCAGGTTTATGTCAGAATTTAGCAAGCAAACACCATCCGCCTCTGTAACTTAGTTCCACGACCTTGTCTGACGAATAAATGGACCATAACTAAGCGCCAAGACGCGGAAATAGCCGAACATTTAACAAACTTAATAACATAACATCAGCGTTGACAGTTTCTCCCATGCCTACTTTCTAGCGAGCTTATACAAGACCCATACATTCCACTTATGAATGTTTGAAAGCTTTTTATGAATCAAGATCAAGTATTCAGAGATAAAAGAAAGTATTCTTCTAATCAACGGGAGGGCCCTAGGTCTAGAGGCCCTATGCGCCAACTTGGCGCCAGGGGATAGGTGAAGGTGAAGGTGAATCAACGGAAAACATTTTGCTTTTTCTTGATGTCCTTGATGGCCACGCTGAAAACTTGGTGTTTACCTGCTGTCACGCAATCTCCAGCATAATAGTAGTAACCGTACTTTATCACCTTTTTTGTCTCTCGCTCAAAATAAATATGTTTTACAGGGTAAACAAAAACAGCAAGACAGGAAAAAAAGTTATTGATTGTTTACAGCTGTTAGGGGACGTTTACGCGGCCAAATGCCGATGAACCGATCGAGAACAGCAGAACTTGCTTGGGTTAATGAAAGTCGTCGAAGTGACAAAACAGTGAACCGTTAAAAAACAATTCAAATTCGCTGACCCAATTTCAACACTGGCTTAAAACATTCCCTTATATGTGGTAAGTAACTTGCAATTAGTTTGATATTTGTATCTTCCAGGACCCTTGAAAAACAGGAATTTTAAAATGCCTAGTTTTGCGACTTTTTAAAACGTCGCGAAGTATGCGTTCTAAGATTGCACGCAGAACTTGAATGGCATATAGTAAACAGTTTGTCCTTATATGCATTTAAAACACCAAAGGATAAGTGTTATGTTAAAATCACGACTTTTGTCACGCCATTAAGGAAATTTTTTGGGGGGTGGTCTGATCTCCGAAACAATGAAGTCAATCATCAAAAAAATGTTGCCATGGTTACTAATTGGGTAAGACCTGTATGCAACATAAATATGGTGGAGATCGGCCAACCCCCTTCTTCCGACATTTTTTTTTTTTGATTTTGCCTGGATTTCTTAATCAGAGACTCTTAATGAAGATTAAAATATCAAACAATTGAATTGGATAATATCGAGGTAACAGTTTGGCTCAATTTAAGTTTAATTGGATAGTAATTAACTGATGATGTAAATTAATCTAATTTGCAAACTTTCATGCATCAAGCAATCGAAGTTATTCTCACACTTCTAAAAGACGAAAAAGCGTTTGTCAAGGTCTTTGGGACAATACAGTGTTTGTCTCTATCGTGCTTGCCAATTGGAGATGACTGGTTCTTATGCTCACCCACGCGCAGGTGTACCTGCCTCAGTGTATACTGTGACTCTGTATAAGTTGCTTTGAAATTTATAAACTACTGCTACTTGTTTAAAATACGCGGTTTTTTCTCTTGTGTTGGATCTTGTTTGCCTTAATGGTCGTTAAAACAATCATTCGTCATCTACTGTTAGGTTTCTTGTTACATTCAAGAAAAGGAAAATGTCATAATTAATTATTCATCACCTGGGTGTACCTATTCAAATTAAACAGGCAGTTTTCTGGTCTAATCTTTTGTCTTCAGTGAAAGGGAAGTTATTTCGCGGCACGACTTCTCATTCTGGGACCGAAGGAAAAACCATAACATAACACAACAGGTAAATTGTGCTTAAATTACTAAAGATTCAGCATTTTACCATCATCAAAAGTGTAAAGTGGTGGATGCCTAAATAATTATAATGAGTCTTAGCTAGTCCTTCGTTTTGCCGTGTTTTCCACGAAGAGGTAGCATCAGTTCGTGCATAGGAAACAAACATTTTTTGGCACTAACTAAGTGGAGTAAAACGTCAATTTTTTTTAGTGTTATTCTATTATCTTGATTATTTTCCATTTCGAGTTCACGTTCCAGCTGTTGTGTTCGCATTTCTTGTTCAACTTATTGAGACTTTTGAAAATGATCATGATATTTATCGTTGAAGTTACGGCTGCAAAGGGCATCTTAAAGGATGTGCTAACTTGATTCAGTATTTACAGCCGATTTTCAGTACTGATGAACTGTTGAAATAATCACCGATGTTACTTTAATTTTCAGCTACTTATGTAAATCCTTTCTCGTGTTCTTAACTTAAAATCTTTACAGAAGGCATAGCAAAAATGTGCTAGCTCGCATAACTCGAATAAACTGCAGTCCTAATGGTAAAGGACATAAACGCAGTGCAAAATCGTTCGTTACACACATTTCCTAGAAATAACACGTTTTCTATATTAAAGGTTAATTTTCAATATATAAGAAACTTTCCTTTAAAAATATAGTCAAAACAATTAGAATTTTTGACAGAATTTTAATCCACTTTATATTTTCGAATTTATGTATATTTTATCGGTTTTGATGAAGGCTGGAAGGAAGTCTTTGTGTCAAAAGGCTCGATTAGCTAACATTTATTCTTACTCAATTCAATATACAAGTGCAGTAATATACTGAAAAAAGTTAAAAAATAGAATGGTGTCTCTACTTGCCTGAAAATATTAAATATATTAAATGATAATAGCATTCTAGGTGAATAGTTTCTTTCTGAACACGCAGAAGCAGTAACTGCGCTGTCGAAGCTATACAGTAATATATAGAAGAATTTGAGCACGTCCAGCTCCCGATGGAACTATTTCGCTTGCTCGTGAACGCACACACGAGAGATTGTCATTAACGGGCGCGCTCTTTTGTGATTACGCTCATAGGCCGAAGTGAGCGCGATTGGTTCTCATTCATGAGGGGTAACCTCACGTTTCGTTGTAAGCGCACTCGAATGGACTGATTATTCTTGCGTTTGTTTAGAAGTTATCAGCATTAACATTATTCTGATTTGCGTAAAAGGAAGAGGCGCGTCGCGCGTCGCGGATGCGTTGCGCAAAGCCGGTCTCATGAGTGCGTAATTTTAAGGTATTGTGGCGCGGCTTGACACTCAGCTCTAGAGAATTGAAATGGCAAAAGATATTTATAAGGATAATAAAAATTAGTATATACCACACAAGTGAATAGTGCTTTCCGCGCGCGCTGATTGGTTAACTCGGAGGTGATGAGCGAAGCATTTTAGAAATTTAGAAATTTTAGAAATTACTCGGGAAAACTGTTGTATTTGGGTTAAACCTCGACAGTTGTCGGTTGACAATAATTGTGAAATTGTCACGATAAACTTGTTATAGTTACCTGACCAGGCAATACAACTCAGAGCAAGACAAGTTCTGGCACACGAAGTAAAACACCTAAATTTTACTGAGTTTTTCTTCAAATATATAAAAGCACTGAGAACAGTTTTAAAACGGAGAAGAATTACAAATACAACTCTTTTATAGTTTTATTACCTTCAAGGACAGAAAAAACTTCTGCTGTTGCTAATGTACGTGATCTACTGATAACTTTCATTCTTGTTTTGAAAAGTAAAATATTATTAACTGCTAAACACTTAGGTGTACTCATTCAAACTAAACAGACACTTTTTTCTCTAATCTTTGGCCTTCAAGGAAAAGGAAGCTATGTCGAAGTTTATAGTGTTTGATTCCAAAAATAATAATAATAACGCTACAGGTAAATTGGACTTAAATTACGTTGACCTTTAAAAGCAGCTGTTTCGAGAACGTTTCTTCTACAGACTGGGAAAAGCTCACGCGATAATACGGAAAGGTATTATGGGTAGTTGTTCACCGATGCTTGCTCGAAGCGTGGCGTCCTAGTTCGAAGTAAGTCAGTTAGCCGGCTGTATTTCAGCGAGGTGGCTTGAGAAGCCGTGAAAAAGAAAACGAAGAAACGTTGTCGGATAGAAGCGTTAAGTCTGCGCGATTACATGCACTGCTTCTATGTTTTGGAAAATGCTATTAAATTCTTGTCTTTGTTTTATTTTGTTTGAAAATTCTTCTAAAATTTATTTGGTCTGTGTCTTGAAGTAAACACTAAAAAGGAAACATTGACAGTTCTTTGCACGTTGTTATGTCTTATTAGTATTCAAAGCTTGCTGCCCGCAAATTATACTTTTACACATTCTACCTTTCGGCATATTCTTGAAACAGCTGTATTTAGAATAAGTTTTAACTAGTCGTTCGTTTTGTAGTGTTTTCCAACGAAATACCTTTTCCAGCGAATTTTAGGCAATGTTGTTGAACAATCTTCTGTTGTAAATAATGAAAGTAGTTAAAAGAAGACGTCAATGATATTCACATTTTCGACTATCCGGTCTTTTTACTCCAGATCCGCCAAGTCAGAAAAACTAAAAAAAAAATGTTGTCTTTACACAATAAATTTTATTGGCATGCGTGATGAAGAATTCTTTTTTTTTTTTTTTTTTTCAGAATTCGGAATTATTTTGCTGCAGCAATTTTTTTGCAAAACACATTGCGGTATTTTGTCGGTTTGCGGTCTACTTCACTTCGAAAATCTTCTCTTTAGGTTTATTTATACGGATTTCGCGTACGTGCCTCTCTGTGGATCTTCAGGGATATATTTTAGAAGTGTACGGATCAGAGATTGTCGGTTATTTTCATAAACCGTGATCTTCATAAGCCCGCAGTAACCGCGCTATCGAAGCTATGTAGCCTTACGGAGATAAATTGTTGGCAACAGCGACGATTATAAGAACGCCCGATTTGTAATGTAAGCACTTCTTCCGCTTGTGAGAGCACACATGAAATATTGTTATTAAAGCGCGCTCGTTTGTGATTCCGCACATAGGCTGACGTAAGCGCTTGGTTCTCGTTCATGAATCAACTCACTTTTCGTTAGTCGACATTAACTTTATTCTGATTTTTAAAGGGAAGAGGTGCGCCAATGCAATACAAATATTGTGCTAGAGAAGTTTCCTGTTACGAAAACCGTGCCAGTTGAACTAAAGCCGTCCTCGTCAGCGCGTTATTTATATCATACAAAAGGTCATAGAACCAAGAATCACGTGGAAATGTTTTAACTTGTAACATTTAAGATAAGCTGTGATCAGTAAACTGCAAATGGAGCGATTAAAGGAATCGATGTTTAAAATTCGGAGAATTAAGGCCTTTCAAGATAACACCCCCTCGGGAAATTTGGCTAATGAATTTATTAATGAGCAAGGGCCTGCGCGACCTTAAACCGCTGTAGTACGGCGTTGATGTGACCACAGCCATTTGCATTGAATTACGTCAAATGCATTTGCTTTTAGTTCAATACTTCATTCTATGATCAATGTTTTCAAAACTACGAGAATCTGTATTCAACTGAAACAAATACGATATGTGCTTTTAAAAAATTATTACAATTTTTTTTATCCAATGTGTAAATTTTTTATCTAATGTGTAAATTCGATTTGTTCCTGCTAAGATTACAATTTCGCTTTCCGAACATAGGTGCAAAACTATTTACGTTGTCCTTTGTCTCGAGAAAAATTTTATGAATTTATTTAAATTAAACAGATTCGGCAATTTCTTCTCAGAATGCCAGTGTGTCTTGTTTTATATGTAAGGCAACAGCACCCCGTGGGTACTCTGGTCAGTATAGATGTGTAAGATAGAGCACCACCTGGGTACTATGCAGAGTTTCAATGTGGAACTGATTAAAAGCCATTTTTGGCTTCCTTTTGTCGGAAAATTATATTTTCTTTTGACATCAATTTTACTTCTAAAGTTTCATACAAATCCTTATAATTTTGCCGCCGCCATTTTGACCGATTTGTCATGACGTGAGCCCGGGCTCCCTGTGATACCACTGATCAGTTTCCCGGCAGAATTAATGATTTCCTACTCTAGACTAAAACACTCTTATTTCTATACCCTATCCCAGACAAAACTGTTTGAAAACTATACCCTTCACAGTGGCACATATAGCTTACTTATGGGAGTGAACCCTCCCCACCCCCCTCCCGGTAGTCAAATTCATCATTTTTTTCCTGTCCCTTAAAAGTTAATAATGTCAAACATATTTCACCAATAAACATTACAAACTTTAACTGACGCAAATCGAAGTGGACAAAAAGGGAAGTTAGAATTTTCTGAGGTTTAAATTGAAGCACAGCATAACATCACAACTACCAAAATCTACTAAGCGCAGAAAAGTTTTTGCCAAAATCGACTAAATTGCGTGAATTTTTTATAGAAACTAATGGAATTAGCATTTTTCAAAACAAAAGATTTATTAATACTTTAATGAGCATAGCGCGCCGAGCCGCGGAGTCCTCAGCTGTTTGCCGAGGACACCTAATCTATATAACGTTGAGAAAATTCAGTATTAATTCCGAGTGAAGTTCAATTAACGTGCACGACTATTTATTTAGTACCGAGTATTGCAGGCGCATGTTTGGAAGCGAGTATAAAAAATGTTATATGGTTTACTGAAATATGTGTTTCGATACCACAGTACAAGTGCGCTTCGATACCAAAATATATCTTGCTTCACGTTCCTAAAGTTTGGACACAATGCAATTGATCGGTTTAACCTTTATCCGCTGTTTACACTCGCAATAATAGCGCGCTTGTTTGTGAAGTTATAAACAGGCCGTACTTTTTCTTTGTGAATTGTCGAGAACTGGAGTTGACCCAAGGAATAAGCCGTGACCATGGTGACGAGCTTGAAATTTGAAAATTATCTTTTGCCCCCGTTTTATCAAACTTTACAAAAAAAATTAAAATACATATTTTAATATAAATTTTTATTGTGTGATAATTGAATACGTCATAGCCCAAATCATTTAAAACGCATAGAAATCGAGCGTAGGTAAGATTTTACATAAAATCCGATATGTGATCGATAATTTGCTTAAAGGCACTTTAAGCCACTTCAGAATACCTATTAGTCGGGTGTTCCCTTCTATTTTTATCTTTTTTTTAGCAGATAAAGATGATACTTCTACAAGTCATCGTCCTCTATGGCGTATTTCATATAGGTAAGACATTCCCTTAGTAATATTATGTGCAATAACGTCGGTCGGTCGGTCGGTCGGTCGGTCGGTCGGTCGGTCGGTCGGTCGGCCAGTCGTTAAGTCATTCAATCAATCTATCAATCAATCTTCATTTTAGTAACTCAGGAAAAGAGAGAGAACAGACCAACCAAGTTATATTAGCGACAGATTGCCAGTAAAAAAAAAAATGAATTATCATTATGGCATGATATTCTGGACCAAAAGGCAGACATAAAGACACAAACCTTGAAAATAAATCAACATGTTGAAGCTCATGAACATTAGTGACACTATGTTCTTAAATAATGTCCTTTCACAGGCACAGCATTTCTATAATAGCTCTTATCAAAAAACAAAAATTTGGCAATGAACCGCACAATATTTCACATTGATTTGTATCAATTTTCGTCAAATTTCCTCGCAATCGAATGATCGCTTGTAAGCATGTGAAAAGTATCATTTTTAAAATGACGTCACTAATAATAGTTTCGTGTGAAATAATTATGATGCCTTTTTTTGTTGATTTTAATTCAAACTTTTTAATAATTTTCAGCATCTACCACCAACACATCGCAGCCAGGTAACTGACATATCTAATAGTATGTAAAAACAGGACTGATTCAAAGTCATCCATATCCGACATTAGTATATACACACTCAGTGATCTTAGCTTGGCTATTCCAGCAATCTGATTGGTCCGCTATCTCGGGCTAATGCCGCATTATTCACTCGCTACCGAGTGGATAATGCATTATCCCATAAAACATAAAACAAAATGGCCGGCGTAAACTCGCGTTTCGCTAGCGTTTCAGAATCAAAAATAGTGCAAATAAAAGACGACAGCGAGCCAGAAAACACCAAGAAGGCAACGAACTCTGGCCTACAAGTTTTTAAAGATAAGTGAAGAAGTCATGTTTTGCAAACAAGTGTTTTTCAGTTTGTTTATCGAGATAATTACTGTGATCAATTCGACCTATCGCTAAATAGGCAGCAATTAATCTTCACGACTACAATTTGTCTCATTACGAGTATTTTTGTAGACTGGTTTGCCGGACAGAACGAATTTCTCACCGAAATCGCGGAAATAGGAAAAGAAGAATTGAAGTTTTATATCTCCGCAAGAAAACAAGACAGGTCATATTACAATAAGGTAACACTCACCTCAATTCGAGCCGCCATTGACAGGCACCTTCGCAACTAGCCAAACAACAAGCCTTCCTCGATAACTTCGAAAACTCTGTTTGATCAGTTATCGATTTCCAAGCAGACTTTCGTTTAAAGTTGCCGATTTGAACTGTGTAAAAGGACCATTTTGACGAGGATTTTATCGAAGATTGTGTATTTGCCATGTTAAAAGAATCTGTAAATAGTTTTGTACGTGTTTCACACATGAATTGAGACGTCAAATTAGACGTCAATAAAATTGCCTTTCATAGGTTTCCTTTTGAAAATGTCGAGATTGTCTGTTTTGAGATCACTTCGTGTGTATATACTAAAACAATTATTCTTTTCAATCTCGGTGAATAGCAGCAGAATATTCTGACACTATTCACCTCGATTTCAAAGAATAATTGTTAATCATAACCTGAAATGTCAGTCGTCTCTTGCCATCAGCCTAATCCCCGCACGAACCCCTTGGAAAGTGTGGCAAATTTAGTAGTTGTCAATTCCCCTAACTTGGAGTATTAAGTAACAAAAAGTCGCCCTATATTTCGGGTGTCCTCGGCATTGTGGTAACCCTGGCATTCGGAAATTTAATTTTGTCAGTAATATAGTTAACTGGTATGTTTACCCTTGAAGTGGATGGATGTAAAAATTACACAGTCCTAAGTGAAGCAGACCGCGCTCAAGGAAACACAGTGGGGAACGACTCGTGCGATTGGGACCTGGTAACGGGTTGGTACCGTTTTCAAGGAGCTGCTGGGGATCGGATGCCAGACAAATGTGTTCTTCCGTATCGCTGCGGTACTGAATATCCAGGCTGGCTAAATGGTACACACCCGACAGTCGCTGGAGGTGTGGTGACTCGTCAAGTCTGTTATTCCTGGCGCCAAAGCTGCTGTTATTACAGTAACATCATTAAAGTGAAGAACTGTAGTTCCTATTCCGTGTATGAGTTACAGAGGCCGCTTGCTAAATTCGGGTGTCTTCGCTATTGTGGTAACGCTGGCGTTGGTAAGTTGCATTTGAGATCTGAGTATGATTTTAAACAAAATATAGAATAAGGTTTAAAATTAATCGTCTAACCCGAAAAAACAATAAGAAAACTAAAACAATACTTCGAAAATTTAATTTTGTCAGTAATATAGTTAACTGGTATGTTTTCCCTTTTAGTGGATGGATGTAAAAATTACACAGTCCTAAATGAAGCAGACCGCGCTCAAGGAAACACAGTGGGGAACGACTCGTGCGATGGGGACCTGGTAACGGGTTGGTACCGTTTTCAAGGAGCTGCTGGGGATCGGATGCCGGACAAATGTGTTCTTCCGTATCGCTGCGGTACTGAATATCCAAGCTGGCTTAATGGTACTCACCCGACAGTCGCTGGAGGTGTGGTGACTCGTCAAGTCTGTTATTCCTGGCGCCAAAGCTGCTGTTATTACAGTAACATCATTAAAGTGAAGAACTGTAGTTCCTATTCCGTATATGAGTTACAGAGGCCGCTTGCTAAATTCGGGTGTCTTCGGTATTGTGGTAACGCTGGCGTTGGTAAGTTGCATTCGAGATCTGAGTGATTTTAAACAAAACATAGAATAAGGTTTAAAATTAATCGTCTAACCCGAAAAAACAATAAGAAAACTAAAACAATACTTCGAAAATTTAATTTTGTCAGTAATATAGTTAACTGGTGTGTTTTCCCTTTTAGTGGATGGATGTAAAAATTACACAGTTCTAAGTGAAGAAGACCGCGCTCAAGGAAATGCAGTGGGGAACGACTCGTGCGATGGGGACCTGGTAATGGGTTGGTACCGTTTTCAAGGAGCTGCTGGGGATCGGATGCCGGACAAATGTGTTCTTCCGTATCGCTGCGGTACTGAATATCCAGGCTGGCTTAATGGTACACACCCGACAGTCGCTGGAGGTGTGGTGACTCGTCAAGTGTGTTATTCCTGGCGCCAAAGCTGCTGTTATTACAGTAACATCATTAAAGTGAAGAACTGTAGTTCCTATTCCGTATATGAGTTACAGAGGCCGCTTGCTAATTTCGGGTGTCTTCGGTATTGTGGTAACGCTGGCGTTGGTAAGTTGCATTCGAGATCTGAGTGATTTTAAACAAAACATAGAATAAGGTTTAAAATTAATCGTCTAACCCGAAAAAACAATAAGAAAACTAAAACAATACTTCGAAAATTTAATTTTGTCAGTTATATAGTTAACTGGTATGTTTTCCCTTTTAGTGGATGGATGTAAAAATTACACAGTCCTAAGTGAAGAAGACCGCGCTCAAGGAAATGCAGTGGGGAACGACTCGTGCGATGGGGACCTGGTAATGGGTTGGTACCGCTTTGAAGGAGCTGCTGGGGATGGGATGCCAGACAAATGTGTTCTTCCGTATCGCTGCGGTACTACTTTTCCAGGCTGGCTTAATGGTACACATCCGACAGTCGCTGAAGGTGTGGTGACTCGTCAAGTCTGTTATTCCTGGCGCCAAAGCTGCTGTCACTACAGTAACATCATTAACGTGAAGAACTGTAGTTCCTATTCCGTGTATGAGTTACAGAGGCCGCTTGCTAAATTCGGGTGTCTTCGGTATTGTGGTAACGCTGGCGCTGGTAAGTTGCAGTCGAAATCTGAGTGATTTTAAACAAAACACAGAACGAGGTTTTAATAGGTTGTCAAACCCGAAAAAAAAAACAATAAGACAACTAAAACAATACTTCGGAAATTTAATTTTGTGAGTAATATAGTTAACTGGTATGTCTTTCATTGTAGTGGATGGATGTAAAAATTACACAGTTCTAAGTGAAGCAGACCGCGCTCAAGGAAACGCAGTGGGGAACGACTCATGCGATGGGGACCTGGTAATGGGTTGGTACCGTTTCCAAGGAGCTGCTGGGGATCGGATGCCGGACAAATGTGTTCTTCCGTATCGCTGTGGTACTGAATATCCAGGCTGGCTTAATGGTACACACCCGACAGTCGCTGAAGGTGTGGTGACTCGTCAAGTCTGTTATTCCTGGCGCCAAAGCTGCTGTTATTACAGTAACATCATTAAAGTGAAGGACTGTAGTTCCTATTCCGTGTATGAGTTACAGAGGGCGCCTGCCTGCCCTCTTCGGTATTGTGGTAACGCTTGCGCTGGTAAGTTGCATTCGAGATCTGAGTGATAAAACAAAACATAGAACGAGGTTTAAAGAAACCGGATAAAACAATAAGAAAACTAATACAATATTCCGGAAATTTGATTTTGGCAATAATACAGTTAACTAGTATCTTCTTAATTGGAGTGGATGGATGTAAAAATTACACAGTTCTAAGTGAAGCAGACCACCCCCGCCCCTGCTCCAGGCTCTCGGTATTTGGGGGCGAGCGAAAAAAGCGGGCGAGCGAGGAAACAAAGAGGGTCGCACGCCCCCAATTACCGAGAGCCTGGAACAGGCTACGCCCATGGAAACAGAGTGAGGAAAGACTCCTGCGATAGGGACCTGGTAACGGGTTGGTACCGTTTCCAAGGAGCTGCTGGGGGTGGGATTCCAGACAAATGTGTTCTTCCGTATCGCTGCGGTACTAAATATCCAGGCTGGCTTAGTGGTGTACACCCGACAGTCGTTGAAGATGCGGTGACTCGTCAAGTCTGTTATCATTTGAACAGTTACTGCTGTTATTAGGGGAACATCATTAAAGTAAAAAAATTGTAGTTCCTATTACCTATATGAGTTACAGAGGTCGTCAAGCTGTACCTATAGGTATTGTGGTAGCGCTGGCGCTGGTAAGTTGTATTTGAAAATCTAAGTCATTTAAAATAAAACATGGAATGAGGTTTAAATAAGTTGTTAAACCCGATAAGACGACAAGAAAACTAATGCAATAAAATGTAAGTTTGTTAGTTTAACTGCTAACTGACGGTATGTTTACTTGAAGTGGGTGGATGTAGTCACTAAATTTTTTGAACTTTTGTAAAGGATTAATTTGAGTGTAATATAAATCGTCGTTACTGATAAGAAACAATGAGCCACAAAATGTACTGTATGTACTGGGATGGTAGCGTCCTACGCAGACGTTCTTTTGGCTCGTCACTCAAACTTTTCTCCCCATCATAGTACTTCGCGTTTCTCAAGATCACCTCTCAATGTCACTTCCAGGATTTGAAAGTGCGCTGTGATTGGTCTACGTAAATAGCCGCTCGTTTCAGCAGACGTTCGTTGGGGAGAAAAGATTGCGTGACGAGCCGGAAGAACGTCTGGATGGGGAGTGGAGTCATTGTGTTTTCCTAGTGTTGGGCCGGGCTTCCAAAAACATTATGGGAAAATTTAAAAATTATGATAGCCCCCACCCCCTCCCCATACATAAAGTATGTCAATACCTTACATTTTTTTAAAATCCGTACAATTAATGACGCACCTTGTGTGTAAATTGTGAAGTGGTATAAGTGGTATATAAGTAAAGATGTTTTCCTCATTGAAACTTATTGATATTTCTGGTAAACCACAATCATGCCATAGTGAGTAAAACTCACTTAATGACCTAAATGAGACTTATTCCTTCCCCCATCTTAACCAAGTTCTTTAAATTGTGCAAAAGGAACTGCCTGTACTAATCAGTCAAGTACACTATGTTCAGCTGCGGGCATTTTTTACCGGGCACCGGAGGTGACGGGGATTCTCTGATTATTGGATAATAAAAAGAACATTTGAAAGTAACCATAATGTATGAAATGTATATACTAATGAATGAGCTGTGTATTTTCTTTTATGATCAACATTAGAAACTTCTGGACAAGGTTCAACCACAAGTCAATTACTACTTGCAAGCAGTAGTGTAATTCAAGGTAAGAATTCAATCTTTATGTTAAATTTCCTCAATTAACCGGGACAGGTGTTGAGGACAAAGAAAGTCGTCAACAAGAAAACACAGTCTTGATTTACTATCAAATAATTTGTTAAAATAATATAAACAAATGTATGCCAACCAATAAGATCGAGAGGTTGTATTGTAGAGACCAGGAAGATTCTAAATACACACATTAGTATTTAGAAAGTGAAGAGCTTTTATAACTAAGTGGAGGTTTTTTGCCTCTGACAGCTGGCCGTGCTTTTCTCGCACTTTCAGGTTAAGTATGAAGCCTGGTTTACACTAGCGACGGAAGCGACGGAAGCGGAGTCGGAATCGGAAGAAAGTTTTGATCTAGTGTGAATCGGCGCGACGGAAGCGGAATCGTAAGCCTCGCTTTCAGCGTAAGCCTCGCTTTCATTTGCAAACATTCAAGATGGCGGACCCGGGAGATGAAGAGAGACTGCTGTTTTTAATTTGCTTTTGGTTTTTCTTCTCATACGACGAAGAACACGTCTGCAACGGAACCAGAGAAGGAGAAGGTTGTGGGTACGTGGAGTATTTTTAAAAAGGAAAAGTCAAGGCGAATTTGGAAACCTTGTGAGAGAACTTCGTACGTCAGACAGAGAGCTCTACTTTCGATATGTTGTTAGTTTTGTATTTTGGTTTTCAAAGTGATTGCGAGTGTTTTACAAACTTGTTCGACGTCCCAGATGTATGAAATAAAATATAACACACACCTCTACACAGTTTTTTGATTGGCTGATAATTTCGCTTCCGCTTCCGATTCTGTTCACCTTGTTCTCACTGGATCGGAAGCGACGGAAGCGGAAGCGGAATCGGAAGTAAAAGAAACTCTTCTGATCCTTCTGACTCCGATTGCGTCGAGCTTCTGACTTCCCTTCCGATTCCGTTTTTTGATTTACACTGGATCGGAACGCTCCTTGCGCTTCCGATTCTGACTCCGCTTCCGATTCCGTCGGTAGTGTGAACCAGCCTTTAGTATGCACAATTTCCCTTCATCAGATGATTCAGTGTCTGGCATAAAACAGTAGTTGAGGAAGCTCGCTCTAAGGTAGAATTGCCATGTGTGCAACTCTCCCCCCCCCCCCCCCCCCCCCCCCCCCGATGGGGGTTACCTTTTTTGTGAGCTATATAAGTATATGCCACTGCTGAAAAGCGTATAGTGTTCAATCAGTTTTGTTTGGATAGGCTATAGAGATCAGAGAGATTTGGTCTACAACAGGGTACCATTTACTGCCAATCTGCTTATTAGCATGACGAATTTAGTCTACAGAGACTAAAACTTGAAATGCATTAGGGCTTCTATACTTTAAAAACAACTGAATACCGTAGTGGTAGCTTGGAAAATAGCACATCTTGGGTAGGGTTTAGACTTTTGATAGAAAAATGTTACAAAATGCTCATGAATGTAAAATTAGTCAAGAATAAGGCACAATCATCCCCACCTATGGCAATACGATTACCTGTTGTATGAAATTCTGACATTTATAGATTAGCTGTATATTTTCTTTCATGATCAACATCAGCAACGCCTGGAACTTTGCAACGTGTTTCATCGAATACAGTCGCTTTCGCTCAGACAAGTTCAACTACAGCTACGACAGCCACTAGTACGTTACCCAATACATCACTCCATCTGAGTGTAACAAGATTGTCCAATCAAATTCAAACAAGTTTGCTCTCGGCATCTCAGACACCATCACTGAATTTGACAGCAACATCGACGAAGAATATTTCAACCATAAGTCTGGCAGATACACCGAGTATAAATCCATCCCATACAACTGACTCACCTGCAAACCGTAGTGTAGTTCAAGGTAAAAGATAAACCTTTTTTGTTCAATTACCAAGAGTATCAAGATCTCATTTCTCCTTACAGCATCAATACACTGCAGGGAGACAGATTATCAGAATAAAGCAAGTCATCAGCTAGAGCACACAGAAGACAAACTTGAATGTTGTGCGGTTTCGTGTTGTGAATCTAACTTTTGCCTAATCCAACTAAACACGACCCTTCCCATACGCAAGAGGGGTACGACAAGGTTGTATTTTATTATTGTTTAACCTCTTTATTAATAACATACCACTCTCTTTCGAAAGTAGCTTTTGGAGAAGTTTTTTTTAGTAAACAAAAACTTCAATATCAAGCTTTATGCGTTTGTTTCTGAAAACCTAACTGCATAAGGGTGAAATTTGTGCGGAATGAAAATTTGTCGCCAGAAAAAAATAGCGAACCCGGGTCTACACAGTGCACTGAATCTGTAGGACGAAGTATAGCTCGTTCCCGGAGCTCGTTACGACGCTTGTTTGCATTATAAGTTGCCCTCGCCAGTTTGCACGAATAAAGGATCAAAAAACACAAAACTTGCTCCTTGGTCCTTATTGACTATGTCAGCCATATTGGCGGTAAACTAAAAGCGGAATCCACCAATGAAAATTAAATTTGTTACAATTAAATGCGACGTTTAAATCAATTGCTGAAATGTTTTAATTCGAGTCGACTCAAATTAGTATTAGATTCGGCGCATGTAAAATGCCCCGTTTAAACCAGGCCTTACTTCTACACTGCACCAAATCAATTTTTAGAGACGAGCTTTACTGGAAAATAGAATATCACCTACCGGATATCAAAAAATCACCTTCTACAGAAGCCGCCAAAGAACTAATGAATTCTGCAAATTATTTTGTTAAAGTTTAATCGACAAATTTCTTTTAACTTGCTTAGATTTACGTAATACTCTTTTATCAAAACAAACTGATATAAGGTAATTGGTTTTTCATTATTACATGATTACGATTAGTATAAAGTCTCGTTTATATATATGTAGTTACGTTTTTCTTTTTATGCTTTTACAATAGCAAATGTATTCATGGTCATGCAAATAAGCTTACTGTTGTTTGTTTGTTTGCTTGTTTGTTTTTCCTGGGCGATCCTGTCCTGTCCTGCCCTGTACTGTCCCGAGCTCTTTCCTTGTTGTTATGGCTGTTGATGTTGATGTATTCTTGGCCATTTCTTCCTTTTATACTTTATTTTTATTATTGATTTTTTAGTGTACATTAGAGAAAACTAAATTGGTTTTAGGCAGTAATATATTGTGTTAGTTGTTTTTAAAATGACTTTGTAGACTATGATAGCTAGCTGTTGTTGGGTGTTAAAAGATGCAAATCCTGACGAATTATCCGCCTTAGTTGTCCATCAGGAGGAACAATGCAGATACCTGTATTGTTAATGTTACAGTGCAAGATTAAGCTCATGACGTGTGACAGTGATTTTAATGAATGTAAGGTATAAAGGTAAAAAACAATATTCCGTATCAAATAGTTGGATAATTTACACATATTTTTTTTGGCTTGGCCCCCGTCAGATCTGTTTAAAATGGCTGGACTACACCATTAAAACAAATAATAACGGTATGAGCATACACAATGAATACACAAACAAGAAAATTATATACTGGGTAGATAGAAGTTCGTCTTGATGGATGATTCGTCTGTTTGCTCACAGTCATTGTAAACAAATAATTACCCTACTAACCCATGTTGTTTGCCTAAGCTCATTCCAGACAAATGCTTTGTGTCTATTATAAAGTTGACCTTTTTCATAAAAATACATATATTTGTTTTTACTTGTACTGAAAGCTGTTTTTTAATGGTGTTTAGATCGGAACTCATCCCAGAGAAAACCAGACCTCGTTGCGATCATCTATGGTGGCGCCGAAGTAAACCGAGGACATAATAAAAACATCACAATGAATGCATCACTTTCCTATGACCCGGATGTTGGACGAGATAACTACTCTGAGATGAACTTTGCCTGGTATTATGGTGAGATCAAAGGCAATTATTCCTTCACAGCAGTAAACCAATCAAGTATTCATTATTTTGGAAATGATTCCGGACTTGAAGTCAGCTTCAACACGGCATCCTTGCTTGTCAATAACACGTATGTAGTTAAACTGGTCCTGTCAAAATACTTTCGGAGTTCAAGTGCTTATCAAGTTATTCATCTGGTGAAAGGAGATCCGCCTGAAATATCCCAACGGTAAGAAATTTGTTTTGTCGTTTTCGACTCTTGGCAGGTGAAGTTTGAAAATTTTTGAAAATTCACATAGATCTCTAAAAAACTGATCGGCTGTCAATTTAAAATGAGCATACTTCACATATTCAAAAAATCATGAGAACTGGTCGGGCTCTGTGTTTTTGGTGCTGACTGTTATGTAATGTATCGTGTGGGTTATGTACGTGGATTGGCTTTTTTCTTTCCATTTTTAAATGAGTAGATACCGCTAATTACTCTGTTACAGAACTGCACATTGTCAATAAAATGTCAGTAAAAATTCTTTCTTTTTATCAGCCACGCTCACGCATTAGTGTTTGATGCTGGAACACAACAGCACTCTGCACGTGTACTGAACTGTTTTCTGCGCTAGCTGGTTTGAGTTACATGTATGCTGTGTCATTTCTCAACGCTCAGATCAGTTGAGGGCTTTCGTTCCTGAACAGTGCAGTCAGCTCAGGACAGTGCACGGTACCGTTCTATCAAGAGCAACCTTTATTTACACTCGCTTTTACAAAACAAATTACAATTAAACGAAAGAAAAATTAAAATAAAATATGTTCCCACTGGCTGCCTGAAGTGACAATATATAGGGCCTAGTAGAACCAGGAAGTCAGAACTGATCAAACAGCTCACACGTGATATTTTACTCATCCAAATGCATGTAGCATTTACACCGATGCTTGTTGGTATGAATTTTATGTGACTGGTTTCAACACTTTTGTGTGTGTTTTATATATGCATTTGTTTTCCTACTTGGAAGTTTTGCTTATTAGTCACCACAGTCTTTGTTATTGTGCAATTAAAACACCTACTGTGCACGAGAAGAAAGAACTGTAATAACCACACATGCAAATATAGAAAAATACTTTCTCAAAGATTCACTTTTTTAATTTTTTTTTACGATGATTGCGTATACGCCTCATTGATTTGTTCACCTACATTTTACGCGAAATAATATATGCTTTGATTTGATTTTCAGATGCCTGATAAATTGCAAACCTAAAATCAGCTCGTCGGTTAAACTATCTATCCAATCACAGTGCCAAGGAGCACAGTGCTCGAAGATATCTTCCTACCAGTGGATACTCTACCAACAATATCCATCCACTCCAAATACTGGTACTATTTGGCAAAAAAAAGAATTAGAACATATCACAAATACACCCCTTAATTCAAGAAGCATTGTTATTAAAAAGGACTCCCTTGATGGCGGAAGAGACTACCGGTTGGCACTTATAGTAAGAACATCAGATGGTCAACAAGGAATGAGTGTAGATTATATTTCCACTGCAACACCACCTACAGGAGGGACATGTTCTATCACTCCATCAGGCGGTATCTCACTAAAGACCAATTTCAACCTGAGTTGTAGCAACTGGAAGAGTGACAGCACCCCCCTGTCTTACCAGTTTCAGTATCAACTGGAGAATGGTCTACAAAGCACTATATACGATGGCTTAAGCAGTACCGTCATCTCCTTGTTGCCACCTGGAAAGCTGTCAGACAATTATGCCGTACAGTTCATTGTCACAGTGACTAATAGAAACGGGGCTTCTGCTCCAGCAGTTAATTTATCTGTGAAGGTAATCTGCTTATCACATTACATAGCGATTTAGTCGCATTGCATAATCTTGAGATCGGATTAAAAATTTCGGGAGATCATAATTCAACAACCAAATTGATTACTCATTACATTTGAATTTTCACATTTTATAGGTTGAACCATCTCTGCTCTTGAGACCAGAAAACATCAACAAAGTTTTTACTGGAAATAACAGTCTCTTTAATGACGCAATTAAAGATGGGGACCTTAGGAGAGCAGCACAAATAGCAAATACAGTTCTTCAAGCAGTTTTGCAAGATACAGCAGTAGATTCTAAGCAGAAAACCAAGGTAAATTAATTTTTTTTCTTAAATGGCTTTATAGTCATGCACATGTCGATGCAACTAGCAATACAGTGGAACCCCGTTAATACGGCCACCAACGGGCCATGAAAATTTGGCCGTATTAACGGGGTGGCCGTATTAACGGGGTAGGGTCAAATTTCATGACTGGTCTACAAGTGACGTCTTGACAGATACATATCACAATTGCATTTCTAAGAGCCACATTAAAATGCTAAAGAATCTATTGAACCTTGAGAACAATCTTTCTGTAAGAGATGTTCACAAAGAGGAGAAAAGCTCGAAGAGTTCCACGCCGCAAGAAAAAAGCAAGCCGTGTTAAGAACTTTGGTATTTATTCTCTTTTTACTACGCGCTTAGTAATTTCGCTAAGCAGGCGTTTTGAATAAAATAGTATAAATAAATATTGTTTCTCAAATACTGAATTTGTTTGTTTTGGTCAATTATTAATGAGTATTTGGTTCGAGTGGCCGTATTAGCGAGGTAAAATTGTAAAGGATTGTATAGTTTGGGATTTCACAATGTGGCCGTTGGCCGTATTAACGGGGTGGCCGCATTAACGGGGTTTTATTATAAGAAAATGTAGGGGCGTTTTGCCGGGACAAAATAAAGTGGCCGTAATAACGAGGTGGCCGTATTAACGAGGTGGCCGTACGGCGGGGTTCCACTGTATTATTATTAATCCATTGTTTAGTTAGCTATTTTCCTTTAATATCTCATTGAAATTCACTTGATTTATATTTAATTTATTGACTACCTTCAGTTGGCAGAGTAACGAAGTTTTTTTTAATGAAAGTTTGAATTGTTTGGATAAGTCTTAGATTATTTTTTATGCCAGAGGAAAATCATTCCAGTTGCTGAAAACTGCAATCGCGTGATACTAAATACTGAAATCACTTAACTAAAAATATCTGCAGTTTATCATCATATCAGATAAAAAATTTATGCTAGCTTTGCATTCGGAAAACAAAGCTAATTTACTATTTGTAGCCTAGAAACAACATGTCACATGATATAAACAAAGAACATAATTGTTTCACACAATCGTAGGAGAGCTCGATGCAAATACATGCAGAGCGAAATACAAATTTAAGATAGAAACTGTAGGATGACAGTTACTCGAGTTTTACGCACGGAGCGATCATCAGACTGTGCCGTTAGCGGCAGTTGAAAAAAATATTTCAACTACATTCACGGAGGACGGGCGGAGCGATCCTGCTTCTGATTGGCTGTATACAATTTGTTTTCGCGCCTGCATTTGGTGATTAGTTCAGATCTCTTGTTTAGGAGCGTAGATATAGTTGTCCGTTGTTACAAGCAAAGCCAGGCCACCTACTTTGCTAAACCAGGATTTTGGCGATGCGGTAGCCATCTACGATGTGCCTGCTGTAAATCGTATGGATCATTTGCCACTACAGTCACTAGCAATTCTACCCATGAATCTATCCAACTAAAACAATATACCAACTGCCACACTGAGAATGTCATCTATCTGATCTATCTGACATGCGGCCAATGTCAAGAACAGTATTTTGGCAAGACTGGAAACAGCATCCATACCAGAGCTAATCAATACCGCTCTGATATAACCGTTGGCAACAAGAACATTCCGACAGTGAGGCATTTTAACAGATGTGGCCATGAAAACATGAAACTGACAGTTATCGAGAAATTACGGCCAACAATTACGGTACATGAGGAGGGCCAGCGAGGAAATACTGGATCAACAAATTGAAGCCGGCAACAAACAGTTTAATTTAGCCAAATTATCATATTCTCTCTCTTTTCTCTCCTAATTTCCCGAGCATTTCTCTGTTTTGTTTTTATTTTAATTCTCGTATTTTATTAATATTGAATGTTATACATTTTTTCCCAACATTTGTTACCGGGTTTCTCCTGGTAGACCATTGCACTAAATCGCCACGTGCACTTAACTGCGTCGCACGTGAGCTTCTCTAGCCAATTACTGTTGTCATTCCACATGTTTAAATAATTCCGTTAACCCTCACCGGTTTACAGTCATTACGCTCCTGAAGAACGCCGAGACGGCCGAAACGTCGAGCAAATAAAGCTAGAAAGTCTTAAGTGGAGTTGGCAAACTACTCACAGGTCCATTTTTATTACAGACGTTTCGCCCTTCGGGCATCTTCATTGTATATGTATATATATATATATATATATATATATATATATATATATATATATATATATATATATATATATATATATATATATATATATATATGTGCTAAATCAAATGTTCAACGTATTGCTTTTTTCTGTTCTGAAACATATTCATTGAAACATATCTGACACATGACACACCTCATTAAAAATGTCATCACCATTTGTTTACAGATTCACGACTTCGTCATCAAAAGCATTGTTTCACTTCAAGTGAAGAGTATTGCAGACCTTTTGCAAAGCTCCTCCGTAATTGGTTCTGCTCTTCAGGAAACAGAAACAATGTCTTTTAAATCACTGGTGAGTGAATATACTATTGAAGATAAAGGCCACGGGGGAGGGGTGCGAGGGGGAATGGGGGGGGGGGGCAACGTTGGATTAGGGAGGTGAGGAGGAAAGGTGATGTCAATAAACGTTTTGTTTTGCTCCGTGGTGAATATTTATGTCGGCTTGAAGTGAACAAGCCAATTTGGCAGACGTGCAAGTAGTCAAAAGCAAGAACATATGAAAGGATTTTTGAGGATTTTCATGCTGGTGACCTTCAGTGTTTTTAACAATACTCAGAACCATACTTTCCCCTCGAACAAGGGCAGCCATGAAAAGAATCTGAAAACTATAACAATGACCTTTTTTGAAGACGGAACACTTTCGCTCTTTATTATATGAAATGGTCATAATCTAACTCGAAAAATGTGTAACTATTGTTAATTAACCATACTGTGATGGGAAGTAATTTATAGGTGGGCTGTTGCCAACTTCAGATCTCAGATCTCATGTAACCTCAGATCTGGTCATATAGCTGACAAGTGAATCTCTCACCGTTTTTCTTTTGACTTAATAGGTATCCTCGTTACTTGCCATCGATAATTTGACATCACTCTTATGGAATATTACCCAATTGAAAGACGTGACTGACATACCGCTGGTCACCCAATCTGCAGAAAACTTGGCCTCAAGTCTCAACAGCTTGCTTAAGACAGGAGCCATGATTTCGTCAGGAGATTTGGACTCTGGTCTTCAGGAACAGGTATTTTTGTCAAAACGTCTCAACTATCGTTGTCTTGGAAGCACAATCAAGTCAGTCAGGTTACCTATATAAGGCGGACCAAGTCAGACCAATTGTCACTTCGCACGTGGCACTCTTCAAGTTCTGATTGGTTCACTCCCCTACCTGAGTTGAGATTAGCCGTATGTGATTACGTCACATCTTAGTTTATAAATCAGATCTTTTGGATCACTGGATTTATAAATCAGATCTATTTCTAATTTCTTTTCAGGGAAAGGAATTAGTCACGACTTCCATAAAAATCATCAGCTTACTTGGAGACGTAGTACTAGCTTTAAGAGCCCCGGATGAAGAAATAATATCAATTGAGACGACGGGATTGACCATGACTTTAGGGCGTCATAGTCGAGATAAACTTGTTGGATTGAAGATTGCAGCGGGACATGGTAGATTTGTTTTACCAGCTGACGAGGAAGCATTAACGTCCAGAATTACGGGAACAAATTTTGTTGATACTCAGGTATGGATAGCGATAACTATTGATCCCGAGGGAAACAGTTTGCTTGTTTTCCATCAAATCTCGATATTTTCAACCAAGTTAAGGTAAACACCAAGAGTCAAGAGGAAGCAAAGCTGACAGAGAAAAGTGCAGCGCGTTTCAGAATTTCGCTCTCGCTGTACATTCAATGAACAAGCTTGAAATCATCCGCACCCACACTGAGACAGCATTCGCAAAGCTAGATAAGCATACTTGATCTCCAATATTAATGATGACACACAACCGGGGCCACCCAACATGTTCTAACCAATCACAAGACGAGTTCAGAACAAAACAATTGGACTTCGTTCATCAGTGGACTAATTACTGTAAGAGTCAAATTTAACTGCTGATGAACGAACTCCAATTCTCAACTTGGTTCTGAACTTGTCTTGTGATTGGCTAAAAAACGTTGGGTGGCCCAGTTGAGTTCGTTTCACTGTAATATCCAATGTGTTTATTTTTGTACGTTATTTATGGTTTTCTACCGTCATCTGTTTTACTTCATTATTGTCAGCCTTAATCACTTATCGGTATTTAAAATATTGTAACCGTCTGTTCCCATCCTCACTTAGCATTGTATGCCCCTGATTCATATGAAGGTTGGTTTTTGTCTATCCAACATATTAGGCCAAATTAAATATAATGTCAGTTTGCAGCTGTTTGAAAAGCCTTACATTTTTGAGATTGTAAGCAACCTTAAGTATAGCTTAAAGAATTTTTGAACGCTTTTATTGCTTCCACTGGGGAGCATCCTTATTGTGCTGTCTTGTACACACTCAAATAACGTTATTCTGTGTCGCCGTGGGAAAATATGAATTTTTGCATTGCAGCCCGCATGACCTACGTTTGAATTTAATTAGTGTTGCTTGACTAACAATCGATAACAACGTGTGTTGGATGCAAGAGAACTCCTGTTTTATAACAACACTAACCTGGAAATTAACCTGGCCACACAAGATGGCCACCATCTTGGGCTTAGCTAAATCTAAGGCTGGCTAAACATCGTGTAATTTACGGAAGTGTTTTTATTCTTATGACAGATGCTGTCGATCCCATTCAATCCTTACACGTGGGACGGTACTAAACAACGAGTCAACTCTGATGTCCTTGCTCTGGACTTAAAAGACGAAACACGAAAGGTAATCAAAGTAGCAAATCTCTCAGACGGTGTCAAACTAGTCACACCACTGAAACCTCAAGAAGCCATTCCAGAAAACTCGCAGTATTTCACCAATAACGACCATCTACGCTTTTACGAGATAGATGTTGAGTATGAAGACACCCTGATAATACTGGAAATCACGCCTGGCGAGCCAAGTATAAATCTGTTTGTGTACATGCGATATGGTCAGCGCCCAACCATCAAAGAGCACGACCTCAAAGCCACCATCTCCAGCAACCTAATGTGCGTTTGGATGCTGAGTGCGCACGGCAAAAAGAATAGCGAAACTGAGTGTTCATTTAATCAGTTTTCACCAATAAAAACTCTGGCCAAGCGACCAGGAAAGTACTTTCTTGGAGTACAAAGCTATAACGGAAGTGCGAATAACTCCCACAGAAGAAAGAAAAGATCGTGTTTTGGAAATAGACGAGAAAAGCGCTCATGCGTCGAAGTCAAGGATGCTCCGCCCAGTCCTCCTCAGAGCAAGAATGTAACTGTGGTACCAGTATATGATTCTGACACTGATCAAAACTATACTCTGAGGGTAGCCCTGGGGAGCTGTGTGTATTGGTCAGAGGAGCGAGAAATGTGGATAACAGACGGCTGTCAAGTAAGTTATGTCAACTTTCTTGGTTCAGGGCCTGTTTGTTTCTCCGCGGTCTAGCGATCTTCTAAAGCTTTCTGGTGAACTTTAGAACATTTGAAAGACCCCAAGCAATCTCCAAATTTTTTAGGTTTTCCTTCTCGAGTGCTAGTTATCAATAGGCCATTGTATAGTCGTCTGCTCAGTGACCTGGCCTTTATATGGTAGCGAGGCTGGAGTTGACCTTATTTTGATAGAGACCTCACTGCTTTTGTTTTGTAAAATAAGTTGGTCTGATGCTAACTAGTTTACATTTACATGATAAAGCAGAGAGCTTTGTATCAATGCAAGGTGACCTCCAGCCTCGCTATCATTCAAAGGCCAGGTTACTGAGCAGACAACTGTAAAATAGTCTATTAGACTTTGAGCCCGAGCTTTCTATGAGCAAATAGTCAACAAGCTGCGGCCGAGTTGACTATTGGGTATGGAAAATGTGGGCAAGTAGTCTAATTGTGTTATTAGAAACTGTAGAATGTTGCAATCCAAAGCTACATTTCACTTTGAATTACAAAGGACAACGTCGTTGGATAACTGTTGTCTGAATATTTCCAAACTAATCGTTTTTGTATGAATTACTTGCAGGTGTTATCAGCAACACTGAACGGATTTATCAGCTGTTCCTGTAACCACTTGACGTCATTTGGAGCAAGTCTTTTAGTTGAACCGAATCCAATCGATTTTGACAAGGTCCTGGTCGAATTCAAGAATCTTGAAGAAACTGGAAATGTTGCAGTTATTGTGACGGTGGCTGTTTTTCTCCTGTGCTATTTTATCGTGCTTGTTATCGTCAGAAAGGTGGATAAAGTGGACGCTAGAAATGTAAGTACCTTCCACTCTTGATCTATTTTTCTAGTCCACCCCTTGCTCGTCTTACGGCTAGTGCTTTCCCACTAATAGTGAAAGCAATTTGGCCTCGAAAATTACTTGATTACTAAATATTATTTGCCTGCGAGTAGGCTCACCTTTGGATCACAAGCACGACCGACAAAGCAGAGATAACGAGTCGGCGAGCGAAACTAGCCTGCGGGGAGCCAGCGAGAAGAATCGCTTCGCTCGCAGGCTCAAAAGGCGAGCCTGCTCCTACATTATGATTAATGGAATAAGCTCACGTCAATCCTAGCTGGCAGCGTTAAACGTATGGCCCATTGTTTTCAACCCTTTAATAGCTAGATGTCATATACTTTGATTTCTAGAATGGTCTGCCAGTACAGCTACCATCCACATCAAACAACTTACACGAATATGAGATAAAAATTACAACCGGTATGTGGAGAAATTCAGGTACAACAGCTAAGGTTGCTATGGAGATATACGGTACTGAAGAAAGCACTGGAATTATTCATCTCAGGTTAGAGGAACCTGGCGTGGATAAATTTCTCTTTTCTAGGGGAAACACGGATGTCTTCATTCTTCATCTTAACAAACGGCTTGGCGAGGTTAAACGAGTACGGATTGGTCATGATAACTCTGGCGAGAGTCCTTCCTGGTTTCTAGAAGAAATCGTGGTAGTCGACAAACAAGTTAATATATCGAAGACATTTACCAGCAGCCAGTGGCTTGCTCTCGAGCGAGAAGACGGTCGTATTGAGCGAACGATCGAACAAATGCCGAACCAAGTGCATTTTAGTCATGAAGTTATAAAACGGTGGTGGAAAGGCCTCACGGAAACACACATTTGGATTTCTGTGGTAGCAAAGCCAAGGAGAAGCGGATTTACACGAGTCCAGCGGGCGTCGTGCTGTCTTTCAGTATTGCTAACAGCTATGCTCGCCAACGCAATGTTCTACAAGTTGGATGGCATATCCGAACAAGTCATTCAGTTAGGACCGTTGAAATTCTCGACGAGGCAAGTGATCATTGGTATCAAAAGCGTGCTTATCGTCGCACCGATTAACATCCTTATAACCTTCTTGTTTCAAAAAGGAGCTGAAAAGTCTGCGAGTGAAACTCAATGTTGTTCTAAAGCAAAGTGGCTTACTTCTCTCGCCTGGTTCCTCTTTGTTTGTTCCTGTGCTGTTTCTGCGACATTTTCCATCTTCTACAGTCTGATTTGGGGAAAGAGCATCAGTGAGCAGTGGTTATCATCAATGTTCATATCATTCACTCAGGATGTGATCATTACTGAACCTGTCAAAGTCTTCTCTATTTCTCTTTTTCTGGCAGCCATTCTCAAATGGAAGAAGAGTAGACATAAAGGAAATGAATACCTTGAAGACGAAAGCCAATGCAATTTTTCACAAGGTAGATTGTGGACAATGAAGTTATCTGAAGTGGAAGAGATGCGAAAGCGTCAGGCCAGAAAACAAAACATTTCGCGTTTTTTCGTGGAACTTTTCATTTACGTTGTCTTTGTTTTCTTGCTGATGGTGATGTGTTATGGTAACAGAAATGACCATCGATACCTGATGACAAAATCTATCCGAGATGGGTTACCCCATTTTAATAAGGTGAGTACAGCCTACAATTGATCAGACTTGGATAAAGTTTAAGTGAGTAACTTCTTAAAGTGTCTCAATACAGTTTTTCAGGACGATACCTAACATTTTTAATTGGTCGTCTAGCAGATTCTCCTGGTGCGCATTAATGTGAAACTTACAGAGGAAAATCGATATTTCCTTGGCGACGATAAAAAGAAAATTAAACTTAATAGTTAAACTTGAATTCTACGCGAATCAGATTTGATGTAAAAAAACTAAAAACAGTATCTGAAACTATGTTGTATTGCACATCAATTATACAAGAATAAATGAATTCCGTATGTTTGATTTCGAATAAATCGCAAATATTTTTCAAACCATGCTTTTTGCATGATAATGATAAATGGACGGATATGCAGACACTGCGTTCACGAAATTCCTTCGAAATAACGCCAAAATTTGTATTTAACCTACCTTTCATTTCCGTGAAAGTTTTTTTTTTTTTTTTTTACGGTCACTACCATTGCAATTTTTGGCAAAAGTTCCATGCTTGATAATACAGAGGAATTAGTTCCAAAATTGTATTAACATTAATTACTGGAACACATCCAAATTTTTCAATAAAGAAGGCGTTTGCGCCGACGAAAAAGTTGCGTTACAAATTTTCCGTTTAAATACTATGCTAAAATATTCAAATTAATGTGTATTGCATATTGCAGGTTAAAAAAAAGAACGTTGGAGTTGTTTTGAAGATTTTCGAAAAATCATTTAAAGTGGGAAATTTACGAAAATTTCAATAGTAGTGACCTTATGAAAGAATCAAATTCTCGGGATTGTGATAAACAAACACAATAAAACTTTCACGGCAACGAGGTAAGTTAAATACACATTTTGGCGTTATTACAAATAATTTCGTCAACGCAGTGTCTGCATCTCAGTCTGTGTATCATTATCATGCTAAAAGCACGGTTTGAAATATATTTACGATTTATTGGAAAACAAACAAACAGATTTTTTTATTATTGTTTAGAAAACAGTCCTAAGAAAATGTGCGGGTTGATTAGTTAAAAATCGTGTTTCTATTAAACAATTAGATTATGAGCTCGAGATTTCTATCGCGTGATAGTTGACGAGGGCGCAGCCCGAGTCAACTATCACGCATAGAAATCGAGAGCGAATAATCTAATTGTTTTAGTATAAATCTTTTCTGGAACAGCCTCGACCAGTAAACTGTCTAAATCTTCTTCACGGACACTTCGAAAACGTAAAGAAGCGGCCGCCATTTTGTTAGCAAGGGCACACTGCTACGCTACTCACTATCTATCACAGAATAGATAGTGGGTAGCGTAGCCAATCAGAGCGCGGCATTTGTGATAGAACGCTAGAAGATTTATACTAAAACTCGATAGAAACACAAAACTAGCACGAGCTGTTGACGTGATGGTGGCGCGAGCAAAGAGAATTTACATTTTGATAGTCAAAGTTAGCAAGTTGTTTTCGTTTTGTTTCTTCGCAGTGTTTTCTAAAAAAAAAATAGAAAACATGTTTTTCGTGTTTCTATAACTCGGTAGAGACACTCGTGAAAGTTTGGGACAACTCGAAAAAGCTGTGGAAACACTCGGCTATCGGCTCGTGTTCCCACAGCATTTTTCGTTCTTCCAAACTTTCACGAGTGTTTCTATCGAGTTATAGAAACACAAAAAACATGTTTTCTATTTCTTAAATATTTGATGTGCAGTACACCATAGTTTCATATACTGGTTTTGATTCGCGTAAATTCAAGTTTAACTGATTTCGTGTTTTTCTCTTTATCATTAAAAAATAAATAAAACCACTTTATTTAAGTGTCAAATGTATTTAGCACTGGTGTACTAATTGGGGACACTCAGTGTACTCCAGATCGAATTGGAATTTGGAAGTGCTAGTTTTTATGGAGGGAGGAAAACCGGAGAACCCGGAGAAAAACCCTCGGAGCAAGGACGAGAACCAACAACAAACTCAACCCACATATGGTACCGGGCCGGAATCGAACCCGGGCCATATTGGTGGGAGGCGAGTGCTCTCACCACTGCGCAACCCCTGCTCCCCAATGGAAATATCAACCCCTGCTCCCCATGGAAATATCGATTTTCCTAAAAAGTATATTATATCAAACTTCAATCCAATTCCAATAGGTATTGTAAATTTCACATCGATCCTGGTCCGAAAAGTCTGCTAAACGCGTGTCCAATTGAAAATGAAAGGTATGGTCCAGGAATAAAAAACTGTATTGAGACACGTTAATTAGTTTAGTATTCTATTGAGTAAGCTGTGCGCTTCATCAGTTCAAAACAGGAGGGGTGGGGAGGCAGCGAAGCCTGTCCCCATTTTTAAATATTCGAGAATCTTGATGTGACCAGTGACCATAAAATTCATGTTGTTTAACACCAAAATATATTTGTCTACATTAGCTACGATTGTCCTGAAATTGCTCCTTTTGGCTAACTAAGCATGTGTTTAATTGACTTATTTCTGGAATGACGGTAAAACGTCCTAATTCAGTTAGAATACGACTCAGAATAATTTGAAAGCAAATTTGAGCCGTTGGTTGTGAAGTCAAACTTCAAACGTGTTAAGGAAACGAGCGATTACATACAAAAGGATACTCCTGGAGTCTGGAAAAGGCGTCTGCCTTATTCCCAGCATGGGAAATGATTGTGCGAGCGAACGGTTAGCGATCATTAACCAAGCGAGCCATGACGAGATATTGAAACGTCCTTAAACTGCTGAGCTGTGAAGATAGTGAGCAGATATGATAAAACACCACTTGATTGAAGCGACAAGCACCTCAAAACGCCTCAAAGGAAACACTCAAGTGGCTTGGATTATTCCAAAAACGAACGAATAATAACTAATATATTAATATTCCTGAATGCATCGTCACTTTAGAGAGATGTGAATTTAGACCATCCTAGGAATGAGGCGCACCCAAGAAATGCACAGCACAACTGTTTTCATATAAAGAGCTCATCTTCTTAGCGGTAGGAGGATTAAACAAGCCCAACCATCTTAAGCTAAGTGACATAACAAGTCGCTTGTTCTTCCTTGTTTTTGTATATTAACAGAATGAAGTCGCTTTCGGGCTCTGTCATAAACTTGAGAAAAGCGGAACTTGACTAGTTTGGATCTCATGTAAAACCAATATTGATTACATACTTATACTACACCATTTTATCTTTCTGTATATATATTCCATGCCAGGCGATGAACAACACAAAGTACTGGAGCTGGCTAAATGACGTTTTTGTCCCAGGTGTGTTTGCTGGTAGGTGGTACAACGGACAAGAAGAAAATCAAACCGCGTACATTGGCAACAAGCGTTCTCTTCTAGTTGGAATTCCTCGAGCAAGGCAACTGAGAGTAAAACCGAGTAAGTTTAGTTTTTCATTCTTTTAGCAAAACCAGGTTTAATAAACAGTTACATCAAGGAACAACGAGATAACTTAATTCGATTCATTTAACATTTGTACGAAATTTTCGCCCCATGCTAGTCATAAAGGTTACTGTTTTGCATTAACAATCATTGTCACGTTATCTTCGTGTGAAAAAAGCAGGAAAAACTATATCTCTGGAATCTCTGTTTTCAAACGCCCATTGTAAACACTGCCTCTATTGTTATAAGGGCTAGGGGCATTGTTATAAGCGGTTATCTATTGTTTGAAGAACCAGTGATGTAACTCGTGCCGAGAGGTAGTGGGCGAGCCGAAAAAATTAAAGCCCTTCAGAGGCTTAGAGAATGGATACATTTCCTTTGATACTTCTTGATTATACAGTCGGGGAATAAGATACCAGTTAGCAAATTACAGTCAACGAGTTCAAAGTTGCCAGGCAAGCGCCATGCTAACGAGTCAACTTTCATAGTATTCTCGAACACTAGGAAAGAACTTGCGAATGAAATACTGTTAAATTGTATTAATTGTACTAATGACTGTTTAATTTAAACTGATATTTCAGCACCTTGTAACGTCATGGACGCCATGAGGAAAATGTTTCCGGTTTGCTACGATGGATACTCGGAGTCAAATGAAGACAAGACAGCATACAGTAAACCAAGATGGCAGCCCGCCGACAATGTTACCAACCATAACGAACTACTCCGAGTCTGCCCGAAGCCGTGGAGATACCAGAGTGCCTGGGAGAGTGATACAGTGCCGAAATGGGGACGTTTTTCGTTATATCCTGGGGGAGGATTCGTGGCTGATTTGGGGTACGAGAAGGCAACAGCTGTTAGCATTATTAACAATTTGCAAAACAATGACTGGTTGGACAAACAAACCAGAGCTGTTATCGTGGAATTCTCCATGTTCAATCCGTCAGTAAATATTTTAGGGATCGGAACATATTTCTACGAAGTTGAAGCCTCGGGATATAGTACACCTTTCACGAGAACTGAAGTTATTTCTTTGTATTCCACTGGAACCGCATCACGACAATTTTATTCAATCGGTGTACTTTTATTCATCATATTTGTTCTTCTTTATCTCGGAAGAGAGTGTTACAAGCTTTGTAAACAGCGGTCTCGATACTTCAAATCCTTTTGGAGCTGGTTAGAAATATTTCAAGTACTGTTTTCAGCGTTGTCTTTGGTTATGTATATTGTACAGGTGGACAGAATCACTTCAGTGATTAGAAGATTGCAAGAAAACGTTTACGCGAATGTAGGTTTCCAAGAAGCAATCCTATGGTATGATGTTGAGAACGCTATACTGGGAATTCTAACTTTTATCGTCACTGTAAAACTCTTGCGGCTTATTCGCTTTAACAAGCATGTCCTTGTGTTCTCGAAGGCATTGAAGATATCTGCGCGACATTTTTCATCGTTCATGATTGTTTTGATAAATCTCTTCGTGGCTTTCTTACACTTTGGTATTCTGATTTTCGGAACTGGATCTCAGCACTACTCGTCGGTTTCTCGAGCAATAGTTTTCCAACTGGAATTAACTTTGGGCCGAGTCAAGTCTAGGCCCATTAATGAGTTAGCAGCCACCAACCAGACGTTTGGTAGGGTCTTTTGCGCTATGATGCTTGCCATTATTACAGTCATTTTAATGAATTTCTTTATTGTAATCGTAAACGACGCCTTATTAGATGCAACGAATTCTGTAAAAGATAATGAACTTTACGATCTTGTTGATGAATTGGAGTGGAAAAGTACCAGAGAAAGAAAGGATTTTTTTGATGCGCTTAGTAATGGTATACGACGTTTGAAAGTCAAGGAAAACAGCAAAACAGATCCTGCAACTCCTGAACATAATTTGAGGAACAGTTCGGCGAATAACTCTGATTTAATCAGAGAAAGTTTTGAACAGTCTAGTGAAGAAATGATCCAAGAATCAGAAAATGAGAAGCCGCCAAGAAAAACGAGAAGAGAATCTTTGTTTGATAAAGTCAGTAATTTCATTGGATACCTGAAGCATGCCAACTGTCAAGATCACCATAACCTTAATAAGAAAGAAAAGAAAGTACGCTTTAAAGAAGATGTCATTATTTCACAGCTACGCAGATTAGAAAAGACCAAGGAAGACCTGTTCCGACGCTTGGACAATGTAGTCCAAGGACACTTGGAAGAGGAAGAAAACTTTCAGTTGTTATGCCATGAGATGGAGGCTTTTTAGTCCTCAGACCAAGCGTGAAACGTTATAGGAACTGTAAATAAGTCATGCCATTGATCGTTTGTCTTTTTTAAGCGCGTACAGTAATACATGTTGAAAATATTAGAGATTCCGTAGAAATTTATTTTGCTGGAATTTTTTTTACACACCATGTATGTTAGTTAAAAGGTTTGTAGCAAGATAAGGAACAGGACAGGCGTTGAGAGATGACTATTATCATGCAATTTCAGATTTTGTCAACTATTCTACTAGATTATATCTTCCTAACTAAGCCCTTAATTGGCCCACTGAGTCAATTAGAAAAAACAATTGGCTTGGTAGAAACTTCATTCCACTAATGGAAAAAGCGTAGTGAAATTAGTAAAAGACCATTTGTCCTTCAGTTTACAAGTGCGTGTTGCTCTTATACATTCATTGAGTAGGCATCAGTTTAAAAAAGTCGTTGATATTTTGCTGCTTGTGTGACATCACGTTTTGATTTCAAGTATATGATTTATAAAAGCAGCAGCTGTACGTTTTACTGACACAAAAAATATTGATAACAACGAGTTTGGTTGGGGGGGGGGGGTCCATTTTAGACTTTTTTTTAGAAGATAGCGTGTATGTAAATGTAGGTCTTTTAACAACGCAAAATGTAATGGAAACGATCCTGATTGCAAACAAAATAAAGGAGTTGTTGTCACATTGACTTTTGTAAAGTAGCCTGTTGTTGTTTGATGAACCACATCGCCTTAGTGTGGTTGTGTATGTTACAGCAGCTCTTTTGGCAATGTTTCCGAAATCTTAAGAAACCAAACATTTTTCTAATATCGTTGGTAAAGTCTCAATAACGATGGTCAGGCGATTGTTTATGATGATTCACCTGAGATTCGGAATCTGAGTGATGTAATTGGCGGGGTTAGGATAATGATTGCACGATTTTGTTTTTAATAGCGGAGCTCCCGCGGGCGCCGAATGCGCCCTCGGGCGGAGCTCCATACCCATAGAAAATGGGAAATCCATCAAGCCAAGAAAATTTGGTGGTCGCCCGCGTCCGTACGTACGCACGGATTAGGCCTGAGACGAGTTTATCTTTGTCCTTGATTTGGAGTCCTTCTTACGCAAAAAGTAACACAAAAACATTTTTTGGTTTGTTGAGAGTTAACTTAAATGTCATAGAAACTTGTAAGAACACTTTATTACTTCAGCGTTTTTTTTTTCCTCATGTTTTCTCATGATCTGGACATTTCATTTCAACTTAAACGAAGCGGTTGAATGAAAAGGCGGCAAATAGTTGGTACGTTGTTCACTTTTTAACCTGAATGAAAGACGCGAAGAAAGATCAAAGCATGCTGGAAAACATAGTTCTTCGTGAATATTTCTCGCTCTATTTACTCATCTACATCATGAAAACTCATGCCAAATGATTTAGGGCAACCTCTTAACGGGAAGATCCGAAATAATTCCCGACTTGAACATGATATACATCGGACAACAACGAGAGTTGAAGCACTGCGGCTAACCAAGGCTGAAAAATTAATTGAGCTGACATTGAGCTAAGATAAAAGTGAGCTCAGAGCCGGTGAAGTTCACTAAGTGATGGATAAAAGACTGTTAACAGCTACACCGAAAGGAAAGGAGAGATCAATCTTCGCTGATAATTGTAGATTGTGCTAGGCTACGAAGTAGCTGAAGTACAATCAGAATTCTATTATTGTTGCACGAAGAATTCACTAATTGGTCTTGGCCTCAAATATACAGAAATACCAAAGTCATTAAAAGCGAAAATTATGCAGCGCGAAAAAGGTTTCCATAAAAGGATATGCATACCATATATGGTCCGGGCAATCCCATAAGCCTAGGCGCCAGTACCTAGCCGGTGGCCATTGAACTTTGCCACAACAAAATAAACAGACTAGGGAAACTAATAACTAAGCATCTTTATTAACACAAAACTTGACACAAAAGAAAATGACACAATGCAGCAAGGATCTTGTTGAAGACAAACCAGTAGGCAAAATGAGTCCAATCTGCAAAGAGATAAAAGGACATTGTTGGCACGGAAGTCATGTAAATAGGGAGGGTGGGAGGGAATTAGTGAATTCTTCGTGCAACAATAATAGAATTCTGATTGTACTTCAGCTACTTCGTAGCCTAGCACAATCTACAATTCTATAACATGTTGCACTCAGAATTCACTAATTGGTCTCGTTTAAAGCAACTGACCTAAGAAATGACTGCTGTGCCAAAAGACACTGAGTGGCGAGGGCGGTAATAAAAACGGTTGAAGGTAGTCTCCCTCGACCAGTCGGCTGCTGTCAGGATATCTTTCACTGATACACCGCTCTGTCTTTCTGCAGAGGAAGAGGCGCCTCTTGTTGAGTGAGCCTTAAAAACACTTATGTCTATCCCAGCATCCTGTAGAGTCAGCTTTAGCCATCTACCTATGGATGTTGAAGAAACGGGAGAATAAGGTCTTTGAGTTGCTAGAAACAAGGGCTGACTATCACCACTACGGTTGCGGTGATTATCTGTCTTCTTAATGTATTCCCTGAGACAGGCAACTGGGCACAACTGAACATTGCCTTTAAGAGCTGGGAAAAAGAAGGTGACCTCTTTTCCCGGAACTCTGGTCTTAGTTAAACCAGGAATCTTGAACTCCGCGCCCTCAGGTAGATATTGCATAAATGCCAAATCTAAGGCATACAAATCAGATTGTCGCTTGGTACTTGATAGAGCGAGTAACATTGCACACTTCCTTGAGAGGCGTTTGATGTCTAAGTTACTGTTATCTGGCCACTTCTCAAAAAGATTAGTAACCAAAGAAACCTCCCAAGTCCCAGAGTAACGGGGTTTAGGTGGTCTCTTATTGAATACCCCCTCATAAAGCTACACACAATTTTGTGTTGACCCAAGGGAGATCCATCCAAGGGTGGAACTGTGGAGCTAATAGCTGATTTATAAGTGTTTATTGTAGAATATTGTTTACCTTACTCAAACAACTCTGTGAGAAAGTGAACTAAATCACTTACAGCTGGACGAAAGGGATCAATCTGTCGTTGGCGACTCTAGCTACACCACTTAGCCCAACAGGACTTGTACTGAGCATTTGTTGATCTACGTTGGGCAGAGAGGAGAATATCTGTAGCTTCTTTTGATATGCCCTCTGAAGAGAGGTGTTCCCTGAGAGTCTCCATCCTGCTAGAGGCAGGGAGTTGTTGACGATCATTGGATGTCTGTTCCCCAGTGGGTCTAACAGCAGGTCGTTGTGGGTTGGAAGCAAAACTGGGTTGTCTGTTAGCAACTGTAGTAGGTGGGGGTACCATGCCTGCGCTGGCCACACTGGGCATATGATCAACAAAGTTGCTCCTTCGAGGCTGACCTTTCTCAGACATTTGCTGATTAAGTTGAAAGGGGGGAAGGCATAAGCATTCTCTTCCCTCCAAGGCTGAACCAGGGCATCGTACTGTTCTGCTAGGGGATCTGGCAGATAACTGTAGAATCTCTCCAACTGTGTGTTGTTCCTGTTGGCAAAAAGGTCTACAGTAAAGGGACCGAAAATGTGATTCAGAACCTTGAACACGTCCGAATCGAGCTTCCAGTCCGCTGCATCTGGTTTTGCTCGAGATTCTGCATCTGCTATGACATTCAGTCGACCTGGAATGTGCTCCGCTCGAAGAGTGATTTTTCTCGTGAGGCACCACTCCCATAGGGAACGAGCATGTTTGTCTAACACACCCTGCTTGGCTCCCCCCATTTTGTTTACATAAGCTATAGCTGACGTATTGTCCATTTGTATCAGGACATGGGCATTGTTCAAGGATTTGGTGAAGGCCTTGATCGCGAGGGTAGCAGCAAGCAGCTCCAAGCAATTTATGTGAAGTGAGGATTCGTGAAGGGACCAGGTTCCCCTTGTCTCGATCCTGTTGCACACAGCCCCCCAGCCTGACCCCGAAGCATCCGACTGGATTAGCAGGTCTGGAAGGAGAGGCTTCACTGGTCTGGAGTTGGCTGTGGCTAGGTTGGTTACCCACCACTCCAGGTCTAATATAGCTTCTATGTCTAGAATTACCTTCTGATGGAGGGGAACTCCCTGGTGGTCTAAGAAGTTCTTCTGGTGTTGAAGTGCCCTGTAATGGAGTGGAGCCTGGAAAACAGCTGCCTTTGCTGCTATCATTTTGCCGATTAAACGTGCTAGCTCTGATTGTGAGGCAGTCCTGGAACTTAGCAGTCTTCTGCAGTCATTCCGGAGGTTCAGGACTTTGCTTTCCGGAAGGGAAAAGCTCATGTGAATGGAGCTGACCAGAACACCTAGGAATTCCATCTCCATTTCCATTTGTCCATATTCACAACAAACCCCAGATTTTCCAACAGGTGGAGCATCAGCGATGCATCTCTCATAGCTCCCTCCTTCTGAGAATTTAGGATTAGCATGTCGTCTAGGTAAATACATATCCTTAGCCCCAGTTTCCTGACATAAACTATCAGGGCCTTCAGCACTTTTGTGAAGACACGAGGTGCTGAAGTGAGACCGAAGGGAAGGCATTTGAACTGGTAAGTTACATTCTTGAACTGAAAGCAAAGTAGCTTTTGGTGTGCCGGGTGGATAGGAATGGCAAAATACGCGTCCCTGAGGTCGATTTTGCACATGAAGTCCAGAGGACGAAGGCTGTCCGCAACCACTTTCAAGTCCTCCATCTTGAAATGATGGTGGCACACAAATGAGTTTAGTGTGGACAAGTTCATCACTGGGCGTTGCCCTCCCCCTTTCTTCTCCACTAGGAAAAGGTTGCTGCAAAAGAGATTGCTGTGGTAGGGAACTTGCTGTATGGCTCTCTTGTCTAAGAGGCTGGCAATCTCTTCCTCTACTAGGGCGAGCTGACTGGCATTCAAAGGGTGTGGGGAAGGCAGCCGTGACTGCCTGGGAACCCCTGTGAGCTCTAGTTTGTAACCCTTTACAGTGTAGAGAGTCCACTGGTCTGATGTTAAGAGTTCCCAGTTGGAGAAAATACTTTAGCCTCCCCGCCCTCGGGATGTTCTCTAAGTCGACGTAGACAAAGGGAAGGGGGGAAAGTGAATGAGTATGAGGAAGGCTTACCTTTGTTTCCCCTGCATATAGCTTCTGTTGGGAGTTTGCGAGGGCTGCTTGTTGGACTTCTGTTCGAATGCAAACCTTTGGTCCACCCCTCCCAGGTAAGGCTTCCCTTGGGAGGGGGCCCTCCGAAAAGGCCGGTTGTTGTTGTAAGGCCTCTTCTTATTAAAGCTTTGATTGCTTTGATTTCCAGAAGGCGAATGGGCTTGGTGAGAGGAGTGGTCATTCTGCCCATGGGTGTTTGACGAACTATTGCCTCTAGAAGATTTCTTTTTGAACTGGGTTTTCTTGCTTTGAGGCTGGATGGCTTTAGAGACTTTTTCAGCCAGTTCACCAACAAAGTTAAGTTCCTTGGCTTTAGATTCACCAAACAGAAACTTCTGCATAGAATCAGAGTGCTTACCGAGCTCAGTTATGTCGGTGATATGTGTGGACTTAACAATATCCTGACGTCTATGTTTGTTAACAGTAGCCACACCATGTCCCACCAACGAAGGCTTTTGAGAACCAGGTTGATTGCCTCACCGACCTGTACAGCCTGTGGGTCCCTTTTCAAATGTTGGAGAAGGATGCAAAGTGGACCAGCTACATCCATATAATTTCTCAGTCACTTGGAGATCCTGTTCCCAGCGAAGATTAGCTAGAGACTGCTTACCTTGAATAAGGACAAGCCATTTATCGAGCTCTGGAACATGGAGAGCGGGAACGTCGGGCTTAGGACATTGTTTGACGAGTTCGTTATGAGCCTTGTCCTCCATGCACGATCGGAAATAAATATCAAGGATTTCCTTGAGATCTTTATCGATATTCCACATACAATATCGAGTATTCGTTGAGCCAGAAGGCGGAGGAATTTCATCAACTACTGTCACTTTAGAAGCGTGTTTCTTCGCTTCGTCTTTTGCCGCCAATAAGGCTGAGGCAAAGGGATCGGCAGAACCGCCTTCGGAGACCTTAGCAACTTTGCTCAAAGGTTCCGGATCCCTGACAGAAAGGCAGCTAGGAGCTGCAACGCTGAGCAGGCTTGCTGCGTGGGATCTCTTTCGGCCGGTTTGCTGTTGGTTCGAACTAGGCGGGAAACCGTTCATGGATAAACGGGTTTCTTGCAAGGCCGACTGATCCTGAGAGGCGCCGGTTAGTTCGCCTTCCTCCAGCGTAGAATCGCCGTTAAACGATCCCCTTGGGGATGCAGGCGACTTGTCACCATTTTCCGAGCCCGTACACCCGTGATGAGACACATTTTCATCATCATTAAAGGCTAAAAACTTCTACAGAAAAGGAAAAGATCAAACAGCTACTTTGCAAAGTGAAAATGGCCACCGGCTAGGTACTGGCGCCTAGGCTTATGGGATTGCCCGGACCATATATGGTATGCATATCCTTTTATGGAAACCTTTTTCGCGCTGCATAATTTTCGCTTTTAATGACTTTGGTATTTCTGTATATTTGAGGCCAAGACCAATTAGTGAATTCTGAGTGCAACATGTTATAGAATTCAAAACATGCCGCTGGTTTCTGATATATATTGTGCTGGTTTGAAATTTTTGCCCTGCAGAATTTACAAGCCTTCCCCAAACTTGAGGTAACAAACGTAAATGTATATATGCAGTAAGCATAAGTTTGATTTTATTGTGAGAATCTATTTATACTATACTTCATTTATGAACGAATTTGAAGTAGTGTCGGTTTTCAGATCTTCACGTATAATTCAATTAATGCTGCTCACAAACCTGTTCATGTTTGTGCATTTCATACAGACATTGCTTATTAAATATTTCGTTTAGGTTAATTGTTTTGTGCTTTAGTTAGTGGAGTTAACTGTGATGTTCATGATTGACCATGATTGGATTTTGATAACAATAAGCTTATCAAATTATTACGTTTTACGGATCAAAATCACGATTTCGCTTTATAAATTACAAACTACACGTACAGAAAAATCCTGCGAAACAAAACCGAGTAAAACTACTCAGCGATACTGCACACCAATATATATTTAAGCGATCTATTATAAAACCGCCCTTTTTTTTTACTCGCTTGCATTTGTTTTGTTTCTCTTATCAGCGAGTGTGTTGAAATCGTAAACCAATATTTCGCCGATTTCGTTGCGAGTTACCTGTGCTTGGTTGAGCAAGTTCAGACTCAACCTTCCGGATATTTGCTTACCAGAAATGAAGAAAATTGAATCAGTTCTCTGCATAAAATTCTGTAAGGTTTTTAGCAAGGCGTACGGTAAAACAATTAGTTTATCATGCAACCAAATTGCAACGAAAAGAACACGGTTCAAAACAGTCAAAACAACATTGTAAGCTTATTCTATGTCAGCGTGCACCACTTTCCAAATCACAAACTGCCACAATTCTTACACAAAATCTGCTTTAAAATGACTTACAAAACCGGCACCATCAATTTACAGAGTTTGTTTTCCGCCGTGAGTTTTGTTTGCCGTAGCGTGAGTTCATTTTGTTTACTGTGTTTAGCAGCGAGTTTACTTAGTTTGTTTTGCTGTATTTTTGTTTTTGCCTTGAGTTATTTTTTTTTATGCCCTAACTGTTTTGCAGTAAATCAAAGCAAGACCAAGGTCCTTTTTACATTGAATAAGTCATAAAGGTTTATTAACATAGTGTACAGTAAACGTTGTATAACGTTTTACTAAGATTTGTTGTTGCGCCCACGTGCGTACGTGAGGAACCCAATAAAGTGCACTCGTTAATTTTAATTTTAGATGGAGAATTCTCGCACAACATCGAGCAAATATATTGATGATGTTACGAACTGTGCGCGTTCGTGTCATTTCAGCTGCGGGAAATGGCCAAGAAAGCATTGCAATTTATTGTATAAACGAGAGTTATTTCAGAATAATATATAGATTTAGGCAGGCCTAAAAGCGGAGCTCCCATTTATTATTTTTTTCCCAATTTAATAACAGTGTTACCAAATAAGTAGCCACACTATTTCTAAGCTTATACAGTGGCCCATAGGGGTTCAAAATAAATTAATTTTTAATCGCTCATGGTTAAACTTAATATCTTACATGTAAAAACCTCTCATGGTTTTGTTGACGAAGGCGATGTCAATATATTTCGAGGTTAATCCTTCTAAATTTTTGCCTATGACAGGTTCTTAATGTAAAAGTGCCATTTCACCGTATTTTTTTTCCTACATTACCAGACTCCCTGTCCCTCATAACTGAAGTTAGAATAAAAAACTACCATTTTGAATTTAGAAATTGAACCCTTTCAGTGTTGCCTACTGCTGCGGTGTTGTGGATTGGAAAAATATTTCTCCAATCTTTAATACGAGTAAGTGCTTGTTTAATATGTAAACTAGTAGCTCGAGTATGTCACGCGTGTTGCTGACCGTGCATGTTGTTGACCGTCGATGTCTGTAGCGTGTAAAACGCGTTTCCCTTGCCTCGACTCGAGGAAGTCCTGTGTCTCCTCGACAAACGTAAGGAAACGGCGTTTGTCCAAAGGAGTCTCGAGCTTCTCATAAAGATCCGTTCCATGAAAAAAATAGGAAAAAAGAAATATTACAGCGCGTGAGTTCCACTCTAATCACAATAACAAAGTAAACATGGGCACGATAAGTAAGACCGCTGTCAACCTGGTGCGCCGTCGTCAAAACATTCGCCTATTTGGCGTGCTTCTAGATTGAAGAATCATCTTTGTCTTTGGATGACTTCTGAACGAGAAGCCTTTTCTACTGAACAATCGCAAGCTTTGACTGTAGGAAAAAAGGCGATTACTGTATCACTTGAGCCAGGATCTCTTTTGAAAAGTTTATTCTCTTGTGTAGGCCTGCAGTAGAAGGTGGTCTAAATTCGTACATTATGCTATCGCTATTTATAACTATCATTTATGCGTGATACTTGTTTCAACGACTTCCTGTACTGTAAAATTGAAGCTTTTTTTCAACACAGCTGACTAACTGTGACAGCGCCGGATGTAAATTGTTTTCATTTTCTCTTCACTTTTAATTAAACCAGGAACACAATTTTTATCTCCAGGAACTTGTCTAAAACAAAAAAGAGAAACGTTCTTGAGTAAGATCCAGAACGAGAACATTTCAATTCAACTGTCATGGCGAAAAACTGTCAAGTGCTTATTTTTGATTGGGAGAGTATCTTGTCACACAAGTTGCTTCTGAAGATTTTCTGCACTAGTTATCCAAACATTAACGCCGTTTTAACATCACGACTTTTTATTCTTAGCTTAGATTGCTGAACAATTAGCTGTTGAAAGTTACCTTACCGTTTACTGTTTATCGGTTCGCCGCGTTTGAAAAATAAAATAAGAGAATTTTACAAAAAGATTAATGAAGAAGAAAATGACGAAACATTTCTGGTAACTGAGTTGGAACATTCCTGATGTTCGAACTGAAAAGTCTGTTAAAGGGGCAGTCTCACCAAGAATTAGTGCTACTTGAAAATCCTGTGAAGGTGTTGGTATTAATTGAAAATCCACTAATAGTGCCTTGGCTTTGCTAAAACGCAATGTACTCGTCACGATTAGTGTGGCTATGGACAAGTAGGAAACAAATGGCCTTTAGTAGTCTAAAAAATACGTTTTCAAGTTTGACAGTGTCACTCGGATAAAAATCACTAAGCAACAATTGATTGTGGTTTGTTCACATCTCAAAGAGTAAAAATTATGTCTTTTTGTTGTTCTGAGGTTATTTTGTTGAGTGCACTTTTTTACAAAATTTTAGCATAATTTACACAAAAACTTTATAGACGACATCTCGTGATACTGCCCCTAAACTCTCGTTGAAGCAAACTTTATGTAAAAACGAAAAGGAAAAGGATGCACAGTTTTAATGGTCAAAGGCCCCGCGGCTGTGGTTAAGAATAATATCTTACTTTAGCTCTTTCTACGCATGCGTAACTTTTCTAGAGCTTTAATACAGCAGATGGCGTTACGAATTGAGCATGGGGCTACTGAATTGATAATTAAAGGATTAAGACTGATCATGGAGAAGGTTTGGTTTTCATAACCAGCTGCAATGAAATGACGATAATACAACCCACCTCAAATAAAAAAAATATATATTTAAATTTCAAATTAAAGCTATTCCCACGCAAAATACTTATTACTTGCTTTCACACTAAATCGTTGATACAGCCATCCACCTCTACCATACTCAATTTGGAAGAAATTCTTATAAAGTGCTTTTTGAAAGCCTGATGGGCCCGTTATCATTAGGATTGGTAGAGTTCGTCTGCTCAGTGCGTGTGTGTATTTATAGATCAGCTTGTTTCATTTTCCGCTTACTTTATTATAATATTCAAAACAGGCGTGCACAAAGCAGCAGGAAGCATTTTTTTAACGCGGGCACAAGCAATAAGAACGTAATTAAAGTACTTTATCGATTTTAAAGAATCGCCCGATATCTCGAACAAACCTTAATTTGTGGATGAGACGGCGAGATATTTGACAGATCGATTAAACTTCACGTTTGTTTTTCCTGCGAGCGGCAAATAACCAACCTTTGCCGTCTACCATTTGCCGCCAACATCAAAGTGAGTAGCTTCCTGTTTGGTGTGAATAGGTGATTATTTTTTCTGATGGACTAATTTAATATAATTTGTAGAGAAAAAGTAAATAGAATCAGCAGCATTCTGAACGTGGTGCGTGATCTCACTTATTAATAAACCACAATAAAACTTTTCGTGCTGTTTTATTGACACAGCTTGTGCACCTTTTTTCGAAATTTGATAAGAATCATTTATTCTGACCACGGGGATACTGATCAAATATCAGATGATTAAAAAGCTAGAAGATCCTTGACGACGCGTAAAATCCCCGTAAGAAGATATTAAAAGAAGCGGAGGGAAAATAGTATTCATTGTAGACCCATTATACTTATAATTAATTTTACAGTACCAAGGAAGCACTGACAAGGATGTCATTACCAATGGCATTTAAAATCATTGGTCTAAGTTTCATTTAACAGGAAGTTAAAACCAAGACATCTAAAGCGGCGTGCATTTAACAATTTGATCTTCTTTTTCGCTTGGAGCCATTTGTGAAACATGAAACTACCTGTTCACCGAAGAGCATTGCTTTCTCAGTTTGAAAAATGTTTTATTGTTGGTTGCATGATGCATATCATTTTTTACATAGGTAAGAGCTTTTTTGCTTTATTTTATATTGTTTGACGACCACTTAATAAGAAGGCTACTACTTAAGAAGGCAAGGAAACACAATTTCGTGCATTTATTCCCTATTGAACTTAATGGAAGAGGTTTTCGAGAACTGAAAACTTATACCTCTCGAGTTTTCCTTTAGAAAACATTAGAAACTTGGAAACACATGCCCTTAAACGGATATTCTCCTCGAAGCGTTTCAGAAAATTAGCCGTTGGTCATTCATGGTTTTGCTTTTAAAAATAAGAGAGGATTCAAAGTGACCAAAATAATCTTTCTATAAACCACAAAACTGCCGTAGTCTCATTTGTATAAGGTATAAACTTCGCATAGGAAGTAATGCCATTTCCTTTGCTTCAAACGCACGGGGCACGCTCTGACCACTTGCACCTTGAAAACGCGCTTGTTTTGCATGTTGTGGACTTGTAACAGGTACACTTTCTACAGTGTACCATTTTAATTAAGTTTAATTTTTTAGCCGTTTTGCGAACCCCAGAAATCGAGCCTACTTGATCATCGGGAAGATAATATTTGCTTTCTCTTTTACTTGTGAAGAATGCATGGGAGAAAGAAAGGTAAAGATGTATAATAATAAGGATACAGTGACACTCGAAAAAACTTTCCGAGTTTTTCTAACCAGAGACAAACTAGCTGAACGCGTGTTAGCTAGGCCATGTAATCACGTTTTCGATCAGCTTGCGTATTTCACTAATTAATACATTTCTCACTATTCCGAATGTTTTGGATAAAACAGGGTTTTGAAAGAACCACGACAAAAACATCGAAGATGATGGATTTTCTTTTTGTTGTTGTTCAAAAGTTAACGTAATTGATCTAAGCTTCGAAATTACTTAGATTCTTATTTTACCCTTTTGATGGTACTTTCATTTAAAAAGACAACATCCATCCGCATATCAAGAAACAAGTATAAGCAGCATTTCACCAATTTTCTTTGGTGATACTTTCACCTAAAGCACAAGGGTAATTTATTAAAAAAAAGTAAACAATCAACAGTGTCCGAAAACATTATAATCAACTCATTGGTTTCCATAAATTTAAATTTAAATCTCTATTTGGTCAGCCACGATCTGTTTCTTTTGTTTTCGGCGCAGTTTATTTTGAAAAAAGATTAAACCGAAGATGAAATAGTCTTCTAGTTTTGCGTGGCCTGGAGGACTACACACGCCTGGCCTCATTACGTACTATAATCACAAAATACCGCTGATTTTTAAATCACCCTGAGAACAGGTTGTTCAGTTATACCTTGGTTGTTTTATTTTTAGTTTAATAGAGAAAGCCGAGAAGGTATCCATCTGTGTTCCAATACCAGTTAATCTTGAATATACCCGAAAATTGAGGTAAAATGCTGTTAAAACTGTTCGCACTTAACGTTCTCGATCATTGATCATCGTGAGATTTGAGTAGTTTATAATTTGAGGATCGAGGGCAATAATTTTTTACCCACATACGTGAATCTGAAATAAAATGAACTGACCTGGTAAAGGACCGTGAACGAAGATGTTGCATGCGTAGGATCTGTGAAAGATTCTTCTTTCAGTTTGTGCTCTATCAGGTCATTGTCGTCTTAAGTGCTCTACTTAGTATCAGCCTTACTTATTTCATTTGAGATAAGATAAACGTTGAGCGGGAATTACACATTTAGAAAATATTATTACACCTGTAGCTACCGTTGTAATAAATTAAACTTTCCCCACAGATTGATCTACATTTTGTTTTTTGGAAAAGCTCGAGTTTTTGGAATAACTTCATTAAAATAATAACAAAAATAATTTTTCTGGGAATGGAAAAATTTTCGCCAAAAACGCCTCACAAAGGAGGGATTGAAATTATTCATTGGTAAAGAGAAGTTGAAAGCGGATATTTGAATATTCATATAAACATTTCACAAATGGATACGTGACCACGTTCAATTAATCAAAATCAAAAACACGCACCTTGACAGTTGTTCTCATGATTTAATGATCTCCCGACAGACATTTTGTTATAATTTCACGGTCATTATTGACCCATAGCGTGAGTGTTTTTCGCCATCCGGCAATATTAGTGTGCAGCCAATAGTATGAACGTCAGTCAAAGACAGGTTGGATGCCTATTTACTAAAACGATGATGGAGTAAAAGGCAATTCAACAATTTATTTAATCACGTCACGCATCGCCTGAAAGCTGTAAAGTAAACTTGTAAAAGATATCAATGCACCTTGTTAATTCGTTTTCTGCCGATTTGAGGCAAAGTGATATTTCAAATTCTACTTTTCCCTTCCATTTATACCAAGTGGTACGCTGAAATCAACCAGCGCCAAATAAAAACTTTAACAATTATCTGCCAATCATTTGTCATGTCGACCAGTTTTCCTCTTTCATTTGCACACATTGGTTTTAATGTTACTTTAATGTTGAATTTAATGGTGGAATTGATTGGGAATGCTTTTTCATGTTGATGAGTGCTCCTCGCTCATTTGCACACATTGCTTTTATGTTACCTCTTAGAATCTAAGGGTGCATTTGATTGGGAAGCCAGGATTTGGGTTTTGAAATCGGGATTTCGGATTTCTTCAGTAAAACACGAAATCCAAAAACGGATTTTCAAGCCCGGAAATCCTTCTTCGAGGTGGATTTCAATTAAGAAATCCAGACTTGGATATTATGGATTTGCCATTTCTGCGTTCCTTTTTTTTTTACTGGAAATCCGAAAAAGAAAAATGATTTGCATAACTGGTCTCGTGAGCAGCGGTCTATGATCCGTCAGTTGTGAGCGCATTATCCAGAATGGCGAACCAAAGAGCACTGAATAATGAGTTCGATCCTAAAATCGAAATAAAGGTGACGTTCAGTTCCAAACAAAAAATCGAAAAATTAGCGGTCCTGGGCCCGTTTCTCGAAGGTCCCGAAAAGTTTTCGCACCCGGAAAGCCAGAGCAAAATTTCAAACCTTATGATACAGAGCTATTTAATTCCATGATGTTTTTAATATGGACTGAGCTTCCCTTCATACAAAGTTACTACAGAAGCTAACAATCGCTACAGAAACTAAAAATCCCTTTGCGTGCCCAAAAAGTTTCCGGGGCTTTCAAGAAACGGGCACCTGGCTCACGTTCAATTATCTCAAAATATGCAGGATTGTCAATTGGCGTTGTTGTTTTGCAGAAGACGGCAAAGACCCACGTGCATAATTATTTTTTTTCGGCTCATTAAACCTTTTGTTGCCCTTGTGGTTTGCTAAAGATCCCTATTAGATTGTGCGCGTACAATTTGGGGATCAAAGACCGCTGCTCGAAAAAAAAAACGCAAAAATAATAAATCCATAGTATTCAAGTCTGGATTTCTTCATTGAAATCCACCTCTATAAAGGATTTCAGTGCGTCAAAATCCGATTTTGGATTTACTTATTAGTTATGTTTTTACAGGAAAATTCAAATCCAATTTGCCAATTTAGTCCAGCCATCTTATGTCGATCATAATTATCACGCATGTGGACTTTACGAGAGTTTGTTAACCTTCATCTCTAAAGCTGAAACATCGATTCCTTTTTGCTGTTGGCAGATGTTTGGAGTTCATTCAGTATTTGATACTAGATCCACAAAATCACGCGGAATTAAATTTCTAAGATATGTATTATTGCATCACGACATTATTCTTGTTTGCACATATTAAAGGGAAACACGTCAAACATAATTCACGGTAGAACTGTCCATGTTTGAAAGCGCCCGGTCTCCCGACTAATAATAGGATTTTTTGTTTCTCTAGACATTGTAGATAAAAAAATGAAATATGTTCCAATGACGCGAGATTTTTCTAGATATATATCCTAACCTGACAGGTTCACTTAAATTATCTGCGGTAAGATAAATGGTTAACTTACGTCACCATTTGTTAAAGCAATATATTAATTGACTAAACTCGAACAAAACAGTTCCATTAGCTTTTAGACTGTCGCTAAATGTTAAGAGTGCCACTTGTACTCTTTCAGGCAAGCATCTCATTTCGTGGGTTCACTCCGCGTTTCGTAATTAACAACGACGCATTGTGTTTCAGTTGTCTTTATCTACATTTACGTAATAATAAGCATTTTCCCGCCTATTTTGCCACGTTAAAAATGTCTTTAGCTGCACGAAAACCTATAGTTGCTATACTTATTAGTAAAATAACGCCAAGCATTGACCAATTTTAAATACATATGTGCATGCATACATCAAAAACGTGGGCGGACCTATAACGTATGGTCAACTGAAGTGGATACTTAGAAAGATTCAACGAGAGAGGAAGCTCAGTGATATTGTAGCTCGTGGTTGAAAATTGAAAACATGAAGAATCGCCATCCGCAGAAAAACTTCAAACTGCTTCTGGTTAAATACTTTTTGCTTTGTTCACTGTCACTTCTCGTGATCCAAGGTATGTAAAGTAAGTCACTCCCTTACACGTCAGTGTACACGTACTTTGCTTTAGCCGCCTTTGGTCAATATAATTGTGCATGTTTTTCAAGCTCACTGGAGTGTCAGGTTTGTGAGCTGAACGCTTTGTCTCAAGTTTTGCGCAAAAAGTAGAACCGCTTCAGATGTATTTTTGTCGCCAGGAGTCCTATGAATCGGAATTGTGTTCGCAGACTCAAATCGTTGGCTCAGGCGACACTTTTAAGAATGAACGCTGGCTACATTTCAATTCGGTGTCTTAATGGTATATAGGTAGGTAGGCATGGACATGAATCATTTATGAGAGGACTACGATATACGAAATCTCTTCACAGGTTCCACTTTACATGCTGTTTGAAAGCAGATGGATATAAAGTTAGAATTGTGAAATTCTATAAGCCATAATAATGTGAACATAAAAAAGAATTAAACACATATTTAATATTTCAAAGAGTTCATTTAGTTTAGCCAAATCACACAAGTTCTTCCTCAAACCTGATTAGCTACCAGTTAAATATCGTAATGATATATATAGTACACATATTATCACTATTTAATTTATGTTGTGGGTATTAAATTATTTGCGTGAAATTTAATATGTACCAATATACAAATAAAGGGTGTGTAAATGCTCTTGTTTTTATTCATTCAACAGATGTCTCATCTGCAGCTGACATGAAGTGTGAAATAAGGTCTTCCTGCTCCCCGTCAGTGTGTCAACAAACCAATCCGATGACAGTAGATCCAGGCTCTAACATAACTCTCAACTGCTCGACCATCACAGGAGAGCTGGTACAAGGCATGACCTGGAACCAAACGTTGGACCGAATTAGCAATGGTACGGAGTTATCACAATTGGTATTGCAGCAATCGAATTCAACAACAAGTAGTGGAAAATATTCATGTCGATGTAGCATTATAAATTTCGCACGTAAGTGTTTCATGTTTCATCGTTTGTTTAGTCATGGTGTTACAGAGACTAATAATACAATACTAATTAATCAGCTGCACAATACATTCCCAATGACTTCAAACAAATGAGAGATTGGTTCGTACGATCAGTACGACATGACCTGACATTTAACACTTAATGAACTGCTAATTTCTTTTTAGCCTTAAATCTCCGTCGAAGGAAACATTGTTATTAAAAATTTACTGGTTTGCCGAGTGACCAGTCATTAAGTGATTTGTTATATAGATAGATTTGATATGTAGCACAACGCAGACTGTATAAGATGAAACGTAAAAATGGCCGTCGTCGGTCATGGTCGCTTGCTTAGAGACTTTCGGCGATGAGTAGTTTTATTATAAGATGTCATGTGACATCGAAGTAGCTTGTGAGAACGCGCGCTACTGGGAAAAAAATTCAGTTGCATAACAATATGACATGGCATGGCACAACATGACATAACATGTTTTGATACGACATGACACGAAATTACCTGACAAGACAGAAAGGTGGGATATAACAAGACAGGACATGACATAACACAAGACAGTACACATCATGACCTGACATATGCATTTGTATACAGCATGATATGGCATAAAGTGGCTGAGCATCATATTAATGATAAGACTTTAGAAGCTCTGTTGTTTCGTACTGGAGAAATGCTATATACTATGGTTTTTTCGATTCTATAATATTATACCCTCTTTCTTGCTTCCGTCGTCGACTATATTTAATCGGCAGCATCAACTTATGAGCTTACGACGGCTCTAAAAGGTAGTGGTGGTAGTGGGGGGGGGGAGAGATATAAAGCCCATTTTCCCAGCCCAAATTTTGTCCAGATTCCATAATTCCAGTTCTAGTTCTGTGGTTATTTGTCTGTGATTTCCAGTTGCAGTGACCCAAATCCCATTTTTTTAGTGAACATTTGCCCAAATCCCAGTTCCCATTTTACCCATTCAGGCCCCTAACATATATATCGTTGCAAATGTTGTATCTTTTGTTCAAGCGCGGCCATTTACAAATGGCGCTCGCACTACAAGTTTAGCAGATACTAAAAGAGCAGCTTGCACCCAATACTCTCTTTCCTTTATGTCCTGTCGATACTTACTCAGCGGGTCCAAAATAAGCTTTTTAAATCCTGTTTTCCGCCACCCGTTTCGGCTCCTTCCCTTCATCCCGCCTTACTGAGAAAATTAACCTTCATCTCGACCCCGAATGCACGCTTACAAACAAACCTGTTTCTGCTGACGTCTTATGAGTAAATAAAAAACAAGAAGAAATTTACATCGGTTCTAGTGTTCATGAGGGTCCTCTTTCCAGGTCGGATTAAAATTTCAAGTGTTGGTTTTCAGGAGGGAGGAAAGCCGGGAGAGAATCAAGTGAGAAACAACAACAAACACAAACCCGCATCTGGCAACAGGTGTATATCAATCCTGGGCCGCAGTGCCACTGCACCATACCCGCTTCCTAGCTGTAGCTAATCACATTTTGCGTAGTGACACATGCTAAATCAAACTATTACTATAGTATCAACGATCGTATCAACCGAGGCCGCTTTACCTGCCTTATCAATTTCAAACATCCCAAGTCCTGCCTTAAATATGCAGCGCATCCAGCTCTACTAACAATTTTATCCCGTATCCCGCCCCTAAAAGTTCTCGTATCCCGAGTCCCGCCTTGACTTGAAGCAACATCCTGTATGGTGTCAAACCTATTTTGGACACCCAATTCTGAGGTGCCTACTAATTTTAACTTTCTTTTAATATATTTCTGAAATCTATTCAGTACAACTGCCATCTAGTATAATTAGACACGATAACGCGGCTGAAAATATAAACCTCTTCATTTTCCTTAGGTGCATTGAAAGTTGTTCCTGTCACAAGTTCACCAACCGATATCATCCAAGACAAAGCAATGGACTTGGAATGCGTTTTCTCAGGATGGCCTTTTCCCCACATAGTCCATTGGCACAAGGACAATAAACTAATCAGCAACGGAACTGAAGGCATTTATTATTCACTGCAGAAGAAAGGAGAAACTCTACATAGCATACTTCATCTTCCACCCGGACGTGAACAGCAGGAAGGATTCTATAATTGCAGTGCAACAAACAGTATTCCTGGCTGGTCAAGCAGCGACTCGTATGAGATAGAGTTGATATATGACTGTGAGTTATACCTGTGAACAGGCATTTGTTAGAGCATTCTGGTTACAATATTAGCTCCATGTTGTCTCTGTAAGAGAACATGCACCCTAAGAATGCTGTTCCAAGACGTGCCTTGTGAAGTTGCTTGCAAGTTTTCTATGAGTGTATATGATCCACAGGGCGGGTTTATATAAAAACAATCACGGGGACCTCAATAATTATTAACTACATATTATTTTTAATACACAGGTCCATTACCAAAAAGCCCGAAAATTGACGCTTCAGAGGTTCTTGCAAAAACATATTCTAACGTCAGTCTGACCTGCTGGATTGATAACGATGATTTTTGTCCAGAACGTCTCTTTTGGAATTTCAACGACAATCGGGAGTCCTTGCCAGAAAGTGGTGAAAAGTACAAAGTAGAAGTAAACGAAACTCACACGAAATGTAAGAAAGAATTCATCCTCTCTATTTTTAATATCACTGAAAATGACGAGGGAACATATAGCTGCTATTGGGAATGCGAGTATGAAAACACTACGAAAGCTGCCATAAGTTTGAAAGTGTTTGTTCAACCACCAACAGGTAAGACATTCTTTATGGCAAATGCAACATAATTTGTCTTAATGTCTCCTTTGCAACGAATTACTGCATTGTTGTCACATCAGTCATACTCCAGTCGCAAAAACTGATTTTGAGCGCGCTAGGTTTCTATGGGCAGTGCATCATGATGATTGTGCTCCTAGTTATTTTATACAAACACTTATGTAACTCTAGGAGTGAAGGGGTTGTAAAGTGGCTCACTGGCTGGCTAGCTGGTTTGTTGGCTGGTTGTTTGCGCAATTAACTGACGTATTGGTTAACTGTCTCGGTAGCAGGTTTGGGGGGCTGTTTGGTTCGTTGGTTTCTTCACAGGAGCTGCCTGTTGAATGGTTGCTTGCTCGATTGTTTTGTGTTGACCTATTCATGCAGGTATTATCTTTGAAAAGTTAGTTTCCGACCCCAAAAAAGTTACAATGGATTTTGCTGAAAGCGAGAGTTAGTCAATCCGGATGTACAATAATGAATGTAACAGTTGGATTAAAGTCTCCTTCAATTTCATTTTCAGAGATTCCAACAACAACTGATTACAAGACCACGTTAAATCAATCAAACACAGTTTTGGTTTCTTCCAGTTATTCAGGTCAGTGCTTGCCAGTGTCTCATATCATGAAAAGATTTTCAGTCAGAAAACAGTTGAGTTGTAAACTTAATTGGACAAACGAAGAATTTCTGAACTAAATCTGTTCAGTCGTGAGATCTGTGAATGGCGGTTGTTCTAGAGGGAAAAGGTTAGCAATATTGCAAAGGGGAAGTTAGAACAAGAAAGAAAATCAGACATTATATAAAAGGGAGGACTTTTAAAAATAGCAATGAACATGCTAAAAAAGAATACCATACTGATTTCCTCACCATGCAGTGTCCAACTAATCCACTCAAACGAAGATAAATTGGTAGTATAAGAGTGCCGTCTTGTTTGTTACCTTTTTAGCTTTTGTTTACAGTTAACTAATTCAGCAAAATAATTAATGTCACAATGTGCTGAATCAATTGACGAAGTCAAATGTTAGTTCTAAAAGGTATTACGCCTCTCTTTTATTTACAGGAGCTCCCCGAGATTGGCTCCTGCCAATTATAATTCTATCAGCCTTAAGTGTCACCGTCTTGTTCATGTTATTTGTTCGGTTTGCTGTCAAGAAAAAGTGGACATCATCATATAACATTAAGAAACGTGAGTTGGAAACGTACCTCTTAAAGATCAGTTAGTGATGACTTGTTTGTCAAACTATAATAGGCCACAATTAATGGATGACTTGAGCAAAACATGTACAGTTAGCATAGACCTTTTTGTAATTTATGTGCCAAGAGTTAAAAGAGTTGGAAAGATATTTAGTCTAAAAAGCTAGCAAAAGTGAATTTTGCCTAAGCATTGGTTACTGGGGTTCTTGATTATTTTTAAAAATGCAAGCAAGAAACTTGTGTGAAAGTTAGGTCGCTTTCTAATGCATGGAACCACAACCCGCGGTTTTGTTTGGTATGGTTGAAGTGAAATAGAAATATGGAATGACTACCAATGTTGATTACGATACGTGCATTTAACCAACTCCTGGCATGTAATTCGTGGTATAGAAATGCGTGTTATTATTAATGTTCACATAATTCCAATAATTGTCGGTCGAAACATCCAGTGTGAATATACTTACTAACTATGGAGCGTTTGTTGTCCTAATTGTTAAGGCATGTTCACACTTGGTGAAAGCACTGGGGTACCTGGGCGCTAGCAAAACACTATTGCTGTGGTCAAACATTGGAACCAACGTATGATACGTTGGTTCCAACGTACCATGGGGGCACCGTGCCCGGGCATCAAGTGTGAACATAGCCGTTGTGCGCCGGGGTCTTAACCGTAGCAATACCCCTATTAACTTTTGCTAAGAGAATGAAATTGAGCGTCGTTACTAATGTGTGGAGAGACTGAAAAAAGAAAGGCTAATTTCCCAGGATACAAACCACATCGTTGAAGTTGAGAAATGGCGCTGCTTTAACAACTTTTTTATTTTTATTTTTTTGCTGGAAGATGGCATCTTGGAAATGGATTTTATCAACCGACTGTTTGTCAGCTTCAGTTCCAAGGACTTTGGCTGGGTCAATGAAAATGTCATCTCGGTTCTTGAGAAGCACTCGATTGCCTACAGTATTCACAGCCGGGATTTTGAGCTTGGAAGGCCCATCGTCCAAAACATGGCCGATAATGTGTACGGCAGCCGTCAAGTGTTGATTGTTTTGTCTGAGAATTACCTCGCCAGCAACTTTTGTCGAGAGGAGCTGCACATGGCCGTCCAGAGGGGGGTGGACGCGGAGGATTCGTCTCTTATTCTTGTGATGATCGGCAACTTGAAGAAAAAGAAACTCCCAGCTGCATTGAAAAAGAAGTGTCTGCTAGATTTTGACAAACACAAAAGGAAACAAGAATGGGAAGAAAAACTATTATATGCGATATTACAAGGCAAGCTCACTCCTAGTGTTTAGAAGCTAGGTTAAAAGCGTACTCAACGCTCACATCTTAACTTGTATAAACGAATCCAGGCCTAGTGCTAATAATAACAATCGGATTCCTCCTCTTTAAAAGGTAGCTTACACTCTTGTTTAAGGCAATTTCTCAAGTGCCTGGATTTAATTTCACGGATAATTTGTATTTTATTTCCCAATCAAAACTGGATGATTTCTTTCTGCAAATTGTTTAAATCCCTGATTTCATTTAATTAAATCGATTTAAAGATTAAATTGGACAGAACTTTTAATGATCAAGTAGACAAACGAATGAATCCAAAAACACAGTTATCTTGGACGGCTCAGTCTCAAATAAAACCTACTGAAAACTTGTAGAGACAGTACTTGAGCTAACTGGAAACGCAAAAGTCTAAAGAAATTTACCGGGGTTTTGAATTCAAGTGGAATGATTCTCTTTAATATACTAGACTTCAATAAGTGTATCGAAGGTGAAGGAGAGAGTATGGAAGGCGTCCATTCTTTCCATTTCCTTTTTCTTTGGGGGATGCGGGTGGGGGGGGGGGGGGGGGGGAGGCCTGGTCGAGTTTTGAAGTTCAGCTGAGAGTCTTCTTTTGCAGTGAGTTATTTGGGTCCTAATTACAACGAGAGCTACGCTTTTAGATGGATAAACATTTGTACATCTAGGAACAGCAACGAGTTAAGGTATTACGTTACAACTGTTATTCAAATAGGAATGCTTTCTCGCTTCAATCTTAACCGCTTTCAGAAGCCCAATTAATCTTTGTACGTTTGTCTACAGTTACTGTCATTGTCCTAGTTTAGTTGAGTTAATCTAGTTTGTTAAGTTGAGATAACAGTGAAATATGCCATACGTAACACATGCAGCATACTCGGTTCACTTAAAAATACGATAAACAATAAAGGGAAGGATAAAAATGCTTGTTATTTGTTGCCCAATTGGTTCATTTAGCGAGTACTTTTACTCACCAATAGCCCTCTGGACTGATCAATCATCTATATGTTTGAAGTTGCAATAGTTCTCCGAGCGTCTCCCCTCAAGTGAATTGGACAGTGAACAGAGTTTATAGCCGAGCTCCCGCGAGCAGAGCACCATAACTAGAAAGAAGTTCAACCCATCAAGCCCAGAAAATTTGGTTGTGACGTCGTGTCCGTCCGCACGCACGCACGGGTTAGGTCTGAGATAAGTCCTTCTTACGCAAAAGTGATGCAGAAACATTTTCGGTTCGTTAAGAGTTAACTTACTTGTCGTAGAATTTTTTAGAACACTACATTGGTTCAGAAATGTTTTCTCATGTTAAAAGAGTGATCTGGACATTTCATTTCAACTTAAATGATCGATTGTATGAAAAGGCGGCAAAGTAATTGGCAAGTTGTTTACTTTTTAAGCTGAATGAGCGACACATTGAAAGCGTGGTGGAAAACCTATAGTTCTTCGTGAATATACCTCGCTCTGTTTACTCATCTACATCATGGATTTATGATAACCTGTTAATGGGAAGATCCGAAATAATTGCTGACCTGAACATCGGACTATAAGTCACAAATAGCGAGAGTTGGAGCACTATTTACGGTTCCTGCGGCTGGTCAAGGCTTAAAAATTAATTGACCTCAAACTTTGGCTGATTTGACAGCTTTGCCCTGCAGAATTTACAAGCCTTCTCCAGATACAGTGCCACCCCGATATAACGATATGCCATGGGGCAGTGAAATTATATCGTTATATCGAGACTCCCGAATAACGATATAGCCGTAAAATCACCGAAAATATCGTTATATCCAGGCAAAATTAAAATGTACATTTTTACTGCGTATTATTTAATTAAACTTGTAATGAGTATCAAATAACTCACAAATGTAGCGCAGCAATTGACACAGCAATGTCCTTAAACAATTTGCAAAGCATTAGACGTTTTCAAGGTTACACGACCGTGTCTGTGGTATGAATTGTAAAAGGGAAACAAAACTAAACTTAAACATTTGAAGTTGCGACTGTAATCGCCTTAAATTTACTTATCGCCCTTTGCGTGTTCATTGTTTTTCTTTTTTAAAAGACACTTGTTCATTAATTAAAGAACTCTTCAAGTTTGGTTTGCCTCATATTTTTTAATTGCAATCTTGAAAACGCATCCTCCATCGCTGAAAGAGAGGAGAGGAATTCTCTCTCTCGTTCGCCTGAACCGTCCAACGTAATAACAAAATCTCTTACCGCCTTGGCAGCTTCAGTGGCTTGTACAAGAGTCAGGGGCGTAGGTTCAATCGCTAATGTACTCCATTACCATACTGTTATTGTATTAAATTCAATTTTTATTTAAATTGTAACTGTGTACTGATACTGTAATATCGTTATATCGGGGAAGATTTTACGCTCGGTTCGCTCAATTTAGATCGTTATATCGAGAATATCGTTATATCGAAGATCGTTATATCGGGGTTCTGTCCCATTTTACTGTAACTTTTGCCGGGACATAGCATATTCATCGTTATATCGGGGATATCGTTATATCGAGGATCGTTATATCGGGGTTGCATTGTATGAGATAACAAACGTAAAAGTATACACAAAGTATAAGTCAAATTTTATTTGTACTTCATTTATAAACGAATTGGAAGTTGTGTCGGTTTTCAGGTCTTGCCGTAAATTATAAATTCAATAAGGCCGCTTTCAAACCTCTTCACGTTTGTTCATTTTATACAGACATCGTCTATGAAATGCTTGGTTTCAAATTTTGTATTTTAGTTAGTGGAGTTAACTGTGATGTTCACTGTTGGATTTTGAAAACTATTATTTAATTTAAAATGTCGTGATTTTCGATGCGTAAACGAATATTTACGCCGGTTTCGTTCCGAGTTGCCTCAGTGCTTCAATCCGTGAGTGAGTTCAGACTTTTTCTACCGCGTAATAATTTGCTTACTAGAAATGAAGAAAATTAATTCAGTTCTCTGCATAAAATTTTCTAAGGTATTTAGAGAAATTTACCACCTAATTTGATATACCAGCAAGGTTAAAAAGAATTATTAGCGAACTGATCGGACTCAAATTAGGCCAGATAAGGCCTGGTTTAAACGTACCATTTTACATGCGCCGGATACAATACTAATTTTAGTCGACTCGAATTATGGGCATTTGGTTTTAAGGTGTCTCTCTACAGTTTTTTCTGGACCATACCAAACATTTTCATTTGGCCGTTTAGCAAACTTCCCAGACTCGAATCGATGTGAAATTTACGCCAGATATTGGAATTGGATTGAAGTTTGATATAATATACTTTTAGGAAAATCGATATTTCCATGGTAACGATAAACAGAAAAACAAGATATCAGTTAAACCTGAATTCTACGCGAATACGATTTGACGTAGAAAAACTAACACCAGTATCTGAAACTATGGTGTACTGCACATCAAATACACAAGAATAAAAAAATCTGTATGTTTGATTTCGAATAAATCGAAAATATATTTCAAACCATGCTTTTTGCATTATAATGATAAACGGACCGATTTGAAGACACTGCTTTGATGAAATTATTTCGAAATAACACCAAAATGTGTATTTAACTTCTCTTTCGTCGCCGTGAAAGTTTTGTTGATCAATCAATCAATCAATAACTTTATTAAAGTGTCGATGCAGTCTAGCTGAGGGTCGAAACCCTCTACTAATAGGGGACACATAAAATTAATAACATAAATTATAAAAGTTAAAAACCTAGATTTCACATTTATAATAAAAAGAGACTAAAATTTAACTACATTATTTACAATAATTCTAACAATTCTAAAATAAGTTATTCGTAAGTAGATTACGTGCTACATAACACACAGCTCTTACATTCATGTTCAATTTTCTGTAAAAGGTTGATTAACGTGATCTGTCTTTTGAAAGATTGTAGAGACGGTAAGTTTTTTAAGTTAGTTGAGAGTCGATTCCACAGCACAGGTCCAATATATCTTAACGAGTGTTTTCCATAGGTGACAGTATTAAATCTGGGAATGTGGAAATCTGCGCCTCTAAGGTTGTAGGTGGAACTTTTCAATGAGAACAAATTTTTGACGTTTGGAGGGCACAAATCATGCTTCACTTTGAACATCAAACAAGCTATATCCTGCAATCTTCTTTCGTACAGAGATTTTAAATTAGCTTTCTTTAGCAGTACCTCATATTTAGATTTGGTATCTCTGAATACTGCACGCAAACCCCTCTCCTGGGTGCGTTCGAGTTTTCTCTTGTCACTTGCTCGGCAGAAATGCCAGGTAAGATGGCAATAGGTGAGATACGGAAGAATTGCAGCCTTAAAAAGGTGTAGTTTCGCAACAGTGGGTACTAAGTTCTTAAGTCTCATTAATACACCTATCCTCTGGTTCGCTTTCTTGCACGTGATATTTATGTGCTCACTGAAATTAAGCTTGTTGTCAATAGTTACACCTAATAACTTAATACTGTCCAGAGATTCAATGTCAGTTCCTTGTACATTTATGCTTATCTCGTCTCTGCTGTCCCTCTGTTTATTGTTGATTAGCATGGTATGGTATTTCGAGAGGTTCCCCTTAAGTAAGTTCGACTCGTACCATAAAGAGGCTTTTGTTGCGCTCGCATTAAGGTTGTCATTAATCATCGCAACGTTGTCGCTGATTTCGAAGAGCTGATGGTCATCAGCATACATGCTTAGATTCTGCTCAATTTCATAGACTAAGTCATTTTGAAAAATATTCCACAATAACGGTCCTAACGCAGATCCCTGGGGGCAGCCTCGGTTAACTTGCTTCCAAGAACTTTTTTGAGATGCCAGCTTCACTCTGTTGGAGCGATCACATAAATAAGAGCGTAACAAATTGATGAGATTCTCTTCAAAGCCATATGCTCTGAGTTTACTCAGCAACAGAGCAGGATGCATGGAGTCGAAGGCCTTTGACATATCCGTTGATAAGATTCCTACTAGCTGTTTATTGTCCCTAGCCAATCTCCAGTGTTCAATTAGATAAATAAGGGTAGTCTCGCAGCTATGAGTCTTACGATAGGCCGACAAGGCTTGTCCTAAACGGTGGTCGAACATCCCCACAAGTTGCCTAGCTACAATCTGCTCAAACACCTTATCTACAGCCGGGAGGACAGTGACAGGTCTATAATTCTCTTTTAGTAGTGGGTCATCACGTTTGAAGACTGGTATCCATTCCCCCTTTTTCCATGACTGTGGCCATTTACCCTCACTTATGCATCTGTTAAATAAATTAGTGAGAGAGATAGCGATACCCTCTGCTCCAAATTTTAGAGCAAATGGAGGAATGGAGTCACAGCCAGACGCTTTCTTGACTTTTAATGACTCCATTACTTGTTGAACTTGCGCTTTTTGAAGAGGGTTTAGCCTTATAGCATCATTTTGAATTGAAAGCTGTGCTATTTTTAAGACACTTTGGTGGTCGATGAAATCCGTTTCCGTTAAATTTTCAACGTTTTCTCCCCCGATGCCATCTGCAATTGAAGCAAAATAATCGGCCAGAGTTTCAGCTACCTTTTCTTGATCCTTGACGATTTCATTACCTACTTTGAGATTAAACTCGGGACTTTTTGCAGGGGCATTTGACCCTAAGAATGGCATAAAAGTTCTGTAAAAGTCTGATGGGTTATCCTTGAGATGATCAGATTTACCCTTCCAATAAGACTTGATTGCTATCCGCCTTTGTCGGGTGGCTTCATTACGCCATTTACGCAGTTCATCCCAGTTGGAGTCGGATTTGTCCTTCTGATAGGTTGCTAATGCCCTTCTCTTAGCTCTGATAGCGTTCTTCCAGTTGGTTGTCATATATGGCACATCTTTTGCTCTTACCCTCATCTTTTTTAAAGGGAGATTCTCATCAGTGATATTTGT